>JAWNOR010000137.1:7610000-8210000 GCA_035045885.1 Drosophila borealis | reverse complement strand
GTGTGTAAGTGCTGATAATGATTCTCGTGTATATGTGTGTGGGTGTGTGTGTGTGTGTTAACAATGAGAACTGTGCGTTTTATGTGTGCGGCACTCTGTGGGGTGCGTGGAGCAATAAACAAGCCGCATTGCTCATACGCCATGTGAGCAAGGGCGAGCGTTCGACTAAGCGACAGCAAATTAAATTAGATTGCAATTGTTTTGCCAGTCGATTTAAATGCTCAAATAAACAAACAAAACATTGAATATACTGTGCACGAATTCCTTCTGCACAGCGGATTCCAATAAACTTGTAACATACTTCGAATAACTGAGAAATTTGATAGACGATTTTCACGGAGATTTTAAATTATTAAGTTAAATGTTATTTTCTGGTACTTTCTGGCTTTCTTTCTTTTTAGATTCGAATAATTAAGCTTAATAAAAACTTATGCTATACGAAACATGCAATTGATGATAATAGTATAAAAAATTATTATGATAAGAACTTATTTTTAAATAATATTAATAAAAAGATTAAAATAATCTTAATAATTTAACCTTTATAGTTCTTAAGCTAAAGGATTTTAATCATTTTCAAACATATTTTTTATTAAGTAGCAAATAAAATTTTAAAAAAATTAGAATTAAAATAAATGCTTACAAAAATGAATTTAATAAAAAACGATTGAGTCAAAAAAAATATTTATAAAAAATAATAAAATAAATTGTGAAGAAAGTATTAAATAATGTGATGAGCTATTAAACTTAAAATGTAAAAATTAAAAACTAGTCCTAGAGCCGGTTAAACTGTAATTTAATTTATTTAATATATTTATTAAATATATATATATTTTTATAGCAAAAGAAAGTCAAACATAAAAAAACAAAAATTAACCATTTGAAAAATTTAAACAAAATCTGAAAAACTGCAATTGTTGTAAATGCAAGAAAAGTGTATAAAATTTTGAGGTTTATAAATGTACATATATATTTTAATTTGTACTCAGGTGCTGTTGCCTTATTTATAATCCCATCAAGGCCTCTTTCCTGCTGGGCTTTGCAGCTCTCAAAAATGTTGTGGACAAACATAAATCGTTTTAAAATTAGGAACTTTAGTTATTACTTCGACTTGTGTTTACATTTGTAGCGGCTACGCTGGGCGTGAAAGTGGATGGGCTGCGGTCGAAGGTGGGTGCCCGTCGATCGCGGGAAGACTCAATCTGCGGCCTGCTGCAGCAGCGACGGCGGCGTCTTAAAGAATTTTTAATTGCTTCAAAAACAAGTTGAATGCTGTTTTATTTATATTTCCGGCGACCGCCAAGGCGATGCCATAGACAAATTCCATTAAACTTTTGGCTTCTAAACTGTGTCAAAGTTGGGCGGCTCAAGAGAAGCGGCTGCAGGGGGCCGCTTACTGGTCCGCTGGCTAAGGATAATTCAGTGGCAGCAGCCGCCCGAGAGAGACGAGCTCAAAAACTTTTGCGCAAAGTAAACTCAACTGAATGAAATGAAAATGCCACAGAGGCAACCGAAAGCTCCAATCGGCGAGACGGGGGAGAACTGTATGTGTGTGTGTGTGTGTGTGATTTGGGAAGGGGCGGGGTGGGTGATGGAGTGGGGAGCGGGTCTGTTGCGATAGCGAGCGACGCTTGGTGAGCAATCAATTTCTGTTGACGTTGACAACAAGGCAAAAGTCCGGCCAAAGTTAAGGCCAAAAGCAAAGGCGCAAGGCGTGGCAGGGGTGTTGGGACAGAGGCGGGAGCAGAGGGGGCAACAAATCAAAGTCGACGTCGCGTTTTTAAGACGCCTGTCGAACTGTGCCGGCCCACGCCCACTTTAGCTGCGTAAACGCCTTAAGACGGCGACCCCGACTGCGACTGCGACTCCGACTGCGACTGCGACTGCGGCTTTCGGCTGCTGCGGTTGAAGTGTATTTAAAAGTTTGATTAGTTTTTAATGTTTGTGCGAGGCAAGTTCTTAAGTTTCTGCCTCGCTCACGCTCGCGCCGTCTCTTTCGCTCTGTAATTTTTATAAACTTTGCATTTTACTTGATTCAACTTTAACATTCGTAACGTAAATATATTATATTCTGCCCAAGCACGGCCCATAGCAATATTTATGCATATTTATGCAAAAGTCAACTAATCACAAACATATTGCATAAAATAACAATTTCATAAATTGAAACAAAATGTCTAGACTCATTATGCCACCGAAAATGTATGCAATAAAATTATGCAAATTATATTGCGCACAACAACAACAGCAACAACAAAAACAACAGCAGTAGCAGCAACAACAATATGTTGGCCAAATAATTTCTCATATTTGTTGTTTTTGGCCCTTTGTCAAACTCATTCTCTCTCTATCTCGATTTCGCTTTATCTAGTTGGCTCGGTCGCGTCGGCGACAGCATTTGTAAATTCATTTATTCGAAATTTGATTTTCACATAATACAAAATACTTTATATTTATAATTTTGTTTTCGCCTTCTTTGTTGTCAACGATATTATTATTGTTATAGCGCGTAAGCCTCAAGAAATCAAAATAGCTAGACATATTTTCCTGTTTATATGGGTACATAATTTAGTATAAAATCATGATAAAACTTAATATAATATTAACGATAAATATATATCAGAATGTTCTTTACTAACCAATATAAAAGTCTTAAAAAAAAGAATTTTTATAATTTTAAATATATTCAAAATTCTTAGTTATGTAGCTAAAGTTCTTCAATAAAACAAAATTAACAAAAATTATTTATATATAAGTGTACTATAATAAAATATATTATTATTTTATATATATTATTACAATGTCATATAAGTTAATATAGAAAGAAGAAGTGATCCCAAAGATCTAATATCCTGAAAATAAATTATATGATCTGATATTAGAAATAAGAATTAAAAAAAAGCTCATTTATTGTTTGTTTAGCTAGCTTCCATATATTTATCATTCAATTTTTATTTCTTTCATAAATATTGGAAATATTGTCACCATTGCATGACTAATTTCTCAAAAAGTCAATGTTAATTCCCAGCAACATATATCCAGTGTCTATTATAATTTAAAATTTTTCTAAAATTCCTTAAATTTATTGCAATTTCTCATTTGGGTTTGCTGTGAAATATGGAAGCATTTCCCTGCTTGCCGACGTTCAGCAGATTGTTATTAAAAATGTTTTCATGATAATTGCAAGTTAACGAAAAGCGACATTGGCAACGTTTAGAGGTCCTTCGACGCTTGAAGAAACCCAAACGCCTCGCAGGCTCCTCGGCCTTATCGCACTCGTCAACAACAATAATAAAAGGCAGTCGGCAAATGCAGCCATAAATTATGAATATGAATGGCAAGGTGTCTACGTGTGTATGTGCTGTCCCGCCCCTTTGGCGCCTCCCTGGGGTCCAATAACGCAAAGAGGCCGCACAAGGACACTGAAAACGCAGGGTTAATAGAAACTCTAAACGTGTGTGGGTGGGTGTGTGTGTGTGTAAAAGTTATAAACATTTATGGCAGCTACTTAAAAATGTCAGGCGAAAAAATTATGATAATGATACGTGACATTTGAAAGCAATAACAATTTAGTTAGCACGCACTTTTTGATTACACCGAAAAGCTCGACCAGGTTTTATTTATGAGTTGGCTACATAAAATTGAAAAATTGCCTCAAAAATGCCTGTCAGTGTGCGAGTGTGCGGTTTGTCTGTGTGCGTGTGTGTGGGTAATGTGTGTGCGTGTGTGTGGCACTCAAATGAAAGACTTACATGGGTGCAATAACAATAATCATAAAGCACGCCATCATAGAATGCGGCAAAGGTAATAACAATCAAATCAGCGAAAAAAGTCAACTCAACTCTTTAATGCTCTGTAAATAATGTTAGGGTATTTGATATCCTGCAAATATATTAATGTTTTACTGCTACTCAATTATTAGGCAGAAGTAAGTACATAAATAGAAAATAAATATATATTTACCTTTTATCACTTTTCGCACGTCCAAGCAATAATTTGGCGATACCGGAAATTCTAAATAAATTAAAGCTAACGAATTTTTCAGGTCAAAACATAAACAGTTTCTGTAGAATTATATAAATTGAAGAATTACAACTTTGGAAGATCGCTTTTCGACGTACAACAGTAAACAACATTTATTTCGCCTTTGTCTCTCCCAAGCGATAGTTTTGCGAAATAAAGCCAACAGGGCCAACATTAAGAATTTCTGTATAATTACAACACTTAAAAAACTATAACTTAAAAAAAAAGTTTGTCAATTTACAAATGTCAAAACTATTTATTTCGCCTTCGGCTCATTCAGGTAAATAGAAGAATTACAACTTCAGAAGATCATTTTTCGACTAACAATAATAACAATATTGATAATTAACAAAGCGATAATTTGGCGATATTATCAAGTCAGCTCGCCTTGTTTATGAAAGTTAACATTTTCTCTGCTGTCGTTTTAGATTTCACAGTTTTAAAGCCTGATCCTAAAGTCCTAAAAACCTGTCTTAACAGTGATATGTTGTCGATTACAGTACAAAATAATATAACAAATTTAAGGATAAACTTTAGACAATGCACTTTTCACCTTACTCCCTTAAATTGTCTATTTAAAATCGGACTTTTCAGCCTGCCAAAAATTATGAAATTTACGAAATTAACAAAGGGTCCAGAGAGGGCAGAGCTGTCCTTCAAGTGGCTAGGATGGCGAGTCAGCTGAGCGGATGGGCAGGCCTGGTGGAGAGGGGAGGGCGAACAGGCAGGCAGGCAGTCAGTAGCAGCAGCAACAACAGCAACAACAACAACAACAACAAAGCACACATCCTGTATGTCAACTGAATAATTCGTTGCATGCACAAAAGGCATGCACTCACATCCGGTTTCCTGTCATTCTTTTCGCCACACAGGGTGGCAGAGGTACGGAACATGGGCAGAAGAGAGCGCGATGGAGAGAGAGAGAGAGAGCGATTGCAAGAGAGTGCGAGTGGCAAAGAGAGTAGGAGAGCGAGGCAGGCTTGCAATTTATGTCTATGTGTTGGTAGCCGTTGTTGTTGTTGTTGCAGTTGTTGTTGTCTTTATGGCGTGTTTGGTATTTGTTGCAACTTTTGTTTTGAATTCCTGTGGCCTTGTCACACGCTCCATGCGCTTGCAGTTAAATTTATGTTACAACACACCCATACAGCCCCACAACCACACATACACACGCACACACTCGCATAACTCTTAACGAACAATGAATGCAAAAAAGTGTTGCATACAACGCGAACTCTGTGCTCTCTTTCTCTCTCTCTCTCTCTTTCAGAGCCTAACACATATAGATTGGGAGAGAGGGATGGAGAGAGGCGTGGGGGGAAGCAGACTCAAGTGCAGTGACGGCCAACTGCCAGCACCACATCTCTTGTAAAGCAGCGTATAATCCACTGATTGCTCCCAAGGTTCAGCTTTCAACAATGAAGGACACTCAAAAAGGAGTCGTCGTGCAGGATGAAGGGATGCGGAACGGACGGCCTGTACTGAAGCTGTCGGGTCAACGGATGTGCTGCGCTTTTTGCCAGGGCATGACAATGGGCATAAACAGCTTTACAATGGGGTCTATAGAAAGAGGGAGAGAGCGAGGGGGTGACAGAGGGAGGGAGAGTGAGGGAGAGAGAGCGGGAGAGAGAGAGAGAGAGAGAGAGAGAAAGAATTAGAAATAGAGAGTTAGAAAGAGACAGAGAGTAAAGGAAAGAGGGAGACAGAAAGCTGAATATTACAAATACATAATAAAAATTCTCGAGTTGTGCGAAAACTGAGGGGGAGAAATAACTAAATATACATAAATAACTAATATACATATATGTATAAACTCTCTTTCTCTTTCTCATTTTATATACATAGTATATACTTCCTATATAAAAATGCTTTGTTGACAAAAGATTCCTAAATTGAACTAAAAATTATAAAGCCCTTTACCATTTGCCAAGAAACAGGTTTAATTTTATAAAGAACTGAACTCACCCATGGGATTTAAGTGACACGATCTGAAATGAAAAGAAAAAATAAATTATAAAAATAATTAATAAGTTTAGGGATCTGTAAATTTACAAAATTTTTTAACAACTCAATTTTCTGTTTTTATATTTTATCATTTTTTTTAGGTTAATTAGATTTTTGTTTATGTTTCAAGATTAGAACGTTCTAGTAGTACATGTGTTATAATTGTGGATAGTTGTTTAAGTTAATACGAATTAAATATATATATACACAATCTCACGTATATACTATATTTAACACTTTCGGAAATGTAGTTATATCAATTGAATAATTCTTAAATTAAACCAAAGTATAAAAATAAAAATGTAATAAAATAATTCTTGATTTAAATCAAAGTAAAAAAATAAAAATTTTATAAAAAGTATAATAAATTAAGGGCAGCTTTTGAATTGAAAATACTTAGCTATGAGTATTTTTTAATGTGCTGAAATTCACAAACAAATAAATCGATATACATATGTATTTACTAATTTCTCTTGATAATCTATATAATTCCAGACCAGGATAGTAAAAGTTAAAGTCTGTTTCGATCTTGCAGTTGGTCGCATTGTTTAGTCTTGTATTTTAATTTTTTTCTATGTATTGCTGCTCCCTAGTCGCAGGTATCTGTCTGCAGTTGTCGCTCGAGAGACCTGCGAGATTTTGGCATTAATTTTGCATATGAATACGGTGCGGACAATTGGATTTGTTGCACTGCTGTGCTCTATGTGGTTGTAGCTGCTGCAGTTGGTTGCATTTAAAGTGGCATGTTTATTGCATGCTCTCTCGCTCTCTCTCTTTTCCCCTCTTTCACTCGCTATCTCTGTCTGTTTCAAATGCAAAAGTTTTGAGAGTCGTCGCATCGGGGCATCAATTTTCACATTAATTTCGTTTGTAGCTTCGGACATGCTCAATTAGCTAACGCTGTCGGCTCATTAGCAACACGAGCCTGGCCCCCGGAGGCACAGCACAGCAATTCGAGCTGGCCCAAACACACACACACACACACACACGAGTACAGGTGAAGGGTTGTAAGAGCATTAAACAGCTTGCAAAATGCCAGCAAGACCCCAACTGGAACATCTACCAAAAAAAAAAAAACGGTTTCAATTTGCATGTCATCAGCGAAGTATGCTTTTTTCGCCTTTGGCTACGTTCGAAACGCTGTGGCGCAACCGGGGATTGTCTTTCAACATCTTATACTTACAATTGCACAATCAAGGCAGAGACTGGGAAAGTTCGATTAAAGCATAATCAAAGTCACATAATATGAAAATGAAAATATTACGTAAGCCCATTTTATTATTTTTGTAATTAATACTTTTATTTATTAGCAAAGGTTATAGTTACCAGCCCGACTAATGCATGGGTATTGTAATAATCTGTACTGCCAAGCTGATGTGCGCTAATCGGGAGCGCCCGACTGGAAGATACATTGAATAAGCTGCCCGTACAAACATTTCAATATTATTGTGCTCCTTCTGCCCTTATCCTCACACTATGATGAATGGCTCCATGATGAACTTAAATGTTACCAGGACAATCTTTATGCAATGCACAGGCCATAAGTGTGGCATCCAAATGTGTGTAAATTCCAAAGGCCAAGATTATAGCACCAAAAATGCGTAAGGAGTGGGAGCAAGTATAAAAAACTTAAATATTCTGGACACTTGTATATATTAGAAATTAAATACACAGATATGCCAAGACAGCAAGATTTCGATAAAAATTTCTATAAATATCATGGAAACAGTTCAAGTTATAAAATTTGCAAAACAGTAAACTTTATTTAGGAGTTATGTTTTTCCCATTTTAAAGAATTCAGGTTATAATTACACAACAATAAATACCAAAATTTGGATTATGCTATCATCTTTTTTGATTCAAACGGCCTAATAATGTCCGCCGTGTCTATGTCCACCATGATGCTGCTCGAAACCTTGACCATGTCCACCGAAGCCCTGCTGGCCATGTCCACCTTGGTGTCCACCGAAGCCCTGCTGGCCATGTCCACCTTGGTGTCCACCGAATCCTTGCTGGCCATATCCATCGAATCCTTCCTGGCCGTATCCACCATATTCGTGCTGGCCATGTCCACTTTGGTGTCCACCAAATCCACCTTGCTGACCATAACCACCGTGACCGTGTTGGGCCAAAACAGCGACGATCAGGGCGAAAAATACGACCTTTAAAAGTAAATAGTACTAGGACATAAGTCGTTGAGCTCAATTTAAGGATCTTCAAGCGAACTTACGAAGAATTTCATTTTGATTTGTTGATTTAGCTGCAGCACTTTCAAATAAGTTCTAACTGTACAGCATCAATTGGGGGGCCTTTTTATACCCAGCAATCGAGAGAGAGATTTACGTAGAAACGATTTCAAAATCAAAACAAAAAGCGGAAAAAAACAAATTTAATTCTCAGTTGTCTGAGCCCACGAAAATGTCTTATCATTCACTAGATTACATATGAAATATGCTTAATTTTGGCACACATTCGAGAGGGTATTATAACTGAAAGATTCCATTTGTAAAGTGCTTTGTCTTGATCGTGACAACAGGTTAGGGTTAGGTCGTTATATCCAGTTTAATCTGTTGTGTGCAAAACTAATTTGTCAGCTCTGATGAAACCTGGTACATATTCAACTACTAAAAAAAATACTAAAATAGTACTCCTTTTATGGACAGGTTTTATAAACAGCAATTGCAAAGAGTTCCAGTTTCTTATTCTCGAAGAAACTCAATAGCTTAAAATTTGTATTTTTTAAGATTTAATATTGGTAATTTTGCAGGTCGCACAAATTTATAGTTATCTAAATAATTTAATAACATTTCTTTCTGTTTATTTAAACTCAACAAATCGGTTGAATTAAAAATATTTAAGCCCAAAGACGGGTGTCTGGTTATGGGAGCTTTCACTGTATTATATTTTTTCAAAGCTCTTAGAGAAAAATACTTTTTTAAAGGCATATTTTAGTTCGAATCACAGTTCCTTCCCATTATTTATTTGGTCTTGAGGCTTATCTGTCTACACGCGCCCTTCAAAATCGTTGGACTTTTTGTGGAAAATAAATGGGAAGTGCCCAATTTGATTCTGTGAATCAATTAAGTGTAAATGTTTTTTTATTCGGCTCATGATTAACCTTACCATTGAACTCGAACTGAGTCAATTGTTCGACGTTCGAGTGACTATAATAAACATTTATAATGAGTAAACTATGAGCGTGCCAGACTGATAGATACCCTAACCACAGCGACAAGCTGCCATCTACTTCCTTGAGGCTACACTTCAGGAAATGAGTCCTTGATTAGATTTAGAGTTAACAGGTCGATCTTTATTAACATTTCTGGTCATAAAGGTGGCAAACAAATGAATGTTAATTAAATTTGCGGGCAGATACATACTAAATTTGGTGTCTGTAACTCTTATAAGCTGTGATATGTGTTTTTATTGATTTCATAAAAACGAGGCAAGTTGTCGCACATTTGAAAAAATCCTGAAAGCAGGCCAAATAATAAAAATGAATAATTCTAGCAATGCGTTCTGAGTGTCAACAGTGCAGCCTAAAACTATGCAACACTTGGCAAATCGCCCGCAAATCGACAAATTAAATTTGAAATTTTGCTGTTTGCATTTGTCATATCGCTGGGGCTTCATTAGGCAGGCTCAAAGTAAATGAACACAGTTGCCAGGTAAGCACAAACATTTCAAATGATATACAACACGTTACCTGAGGTACAGGTGTGTGGGCGAGCGTGTGTGTGTGTGTGTGCGTGTGTGTGAAAGTTGCCAACGCTGCAGCAGCTCATTGCCGCGTGTCGTTGTTGTTGTTGTTGTTGTTGTTGCTGCATTTAAGTAAAATGAATTGCCTGCAATTTATTTTTGTTGCTTATCATATAAATTGCACTAGCCTGCAAGTCATTATTTGGCACATTTGCGCTCAATGGCTGCACATTGCTCGCCTCGCCTCGCCCACATCCAAATTGTGGCGAGTGGGCGTGGCAGCATGTGTGCGTGTGTGTGCGCGCGTGACGAACCGGAAGCCCACAGATATGCCAGTAAAAACAATAGCAACAACAACAACAACAACAACAGCAGCAACAGCAACAATTTGGCCAAGAGATGCTGCCAGGTGGCCTTTGCACTTGGCTGCATTTTTAAGGCAGCAAAGGCGACGTAGCGCAAAGGGCAAAGGGCAAAGGTTGGAAAATGGCCATTGGGTATATGCCCGAAACTGCCACTTAAGCAGTTGCTGTTCTTTTATTTACCACTTGCAATGGCCGCACAAATAAATTTCCGGTTTTGCCTTACTCGACTCGAACTTTTGGAAGCGACACACAAAAAAACAAGCAAGAAAATATATATATATATATATATATATTTTTTTTTTGTGTGAAGAGCTTAATCAAAAAAAAAAAATAGCTTGTGATTGAAGCAATGCCAAGCGATACAATAGCTCGGCTATCCAATCCCAACTCAAGTAACTTAAGAGTCAATACCTTTGCTTGACGAATCTGAACAGTAACTAGTTTTTTAATAGGGAATCGGTATGTATTCGAAACATTGAGCCTAAAGCTTTGTATTTGTTTCTTTTTTGCTGCACAATGGGAAAAAAACTAACTGAACAATTATAGTTCAATTTATAAAACGTTTTAACATTTTTAAAATTAATAATATAATCAAATTTTTGATTGCATGCACCCAAGATCTTAGCAGTTAAATAGTGACAAGTTAATATTGGATCCGAAAGGCCTCAATTTACTAAATGTTAATATATATGTTATATTAAATCATAAATATCAATTATAGTTCCAAGTTTCATAGTTTCAATAGTTTATGCAAAATGAATATGCAAAATTAATTAAAAATTGATTTGGCTTTAAACATCAAACAGAAACGGATTCGAGGATTAACAACTGCAAAGATGCCAGTCACAAATTGTGTTTAAAAATCTCTTAGCATAGTTTTTACAATTTCCAGCTAGCTTACTGGCAACAGTTCTATTTTTGTTAGCAATTGGAGTAGCAAAGCTGAAAATTAGCTACACTTTCTTCTGTAAACATATTCCTTGCAACTGCAACACTTGGCACTTAGTCCAACAAACAAGAGCCCCCAAATATGCAAACCTCATTTGCATAGGTTGAGTAGAGGGTGCATTTCTGGTGGCACATTCGCACCCTTGACCATCTCTCAGCAGGACGGAGGGAGGGTGGCCGACTGGGAAGCTCTCCCTATGGAATGCAAACAAAAGGTAACAAACCGACTGGCAAAGTGTGCAGAAAATATTTTACAAATGCAATTGCAATTAAGTTGTCTGATTATTGGGTCAGATAGCCGTGACATATAAGAATTGCGCAGTAAGCCAAACAAAATAAAAATAAGAAATAAAAGCGACGGGAAAATCAGAGAACAGAGCAATGATTGCATACAACACGACACACATGACCCATTAAAGTGCGTCCTATCAGCTGGAAATTGACCTTGCCCAATAAACAATATGTACAAACAATTTCGAAAGATGTGGACTTTAAGTAGTCGGCTATTGGGCAACTGACAGCACTCTACAGTTGATTCAATTGAGGCATTTAAGGCATTTTTTCAGCTATATTACTGAACTTAAAGGCTGTACATTTACCTAAACAGTTTTTGTTTCTCTTACAAAATTGAAGAAATAAATGTATTATATTTAAATCTGGAAAAGGTAAGAGCGCTTTTTTTTTATAATATGTATATTTACAATTTTTAATAATATTCTTCATTTTTTTTAGAATTGACATTCTTGTTAAAATAAAAAAAATCTAGAAAATAATTATTTAAATTTTTTCAAAACCTATTTTGAAGTATTATTCTTACTATTTAGATAAGACTTGAAATTTTAACTGAAACAATTTATATATGCCTACTGTAAAAAAATATTACTTAATATTATTATTCTAGACACTTGTGGAATACAAAACCGAAAACTTTTTCATTGGAAATTATCATTTTTTGATAAATATTTATTGTAAATTATTTTAAAATATCATTCCTTTTAACCAAAGAAAAAAGATATTATAAAATAATCATATCATAATTGTACAATTTGTAATAACTTTTTCTGTAGAGAATTTTGTTATTATTATAATCTTTCTTTATTTTTCTTTCTTTTAAATTGCTAAACATTCTCATTTGCTGATAAGCTTCTACTCAGTGCGGTGCGTATAAAAGTAAGCAGAGTGTTCTTGAAATTTTCAGAACATCAAAAAAGTTCGTCAGACCCAATGAATTTTAAGTACTGTGTAAGTTTGTAAAAAAACAAAAAATCATCGACAGCGCTTTCACTCTCACCAACTCTCTCGCACTTGCTCTCGCAGTTGCTGTTGTTATCGCTGTTGCTGGCCGGCGCGAGCGCTAGCCCGCCACGGGACACGCCCACTCGTCCCACGCTGCCACCCTGCACGCCCTGGTGCGCCGGCCAACCGCCACCGCCCCCCGGCGCCGTCAACTAAGCTGATGAGGATAATATAATCTGCTGCTGCTACTGCTGCTGCTGCTCTCAGGCAAACAAACATGTGTTAGTAGTCGGTTACTTTTCGTAATTATTTCGGGCTATTTGCTAAAACAATTAAACTCCCATAAAGTATACAAATAAGTTTCTTACTGGTAATCTTCCACTGCACATGTGGCTGGGAATCTTTCAGTAATTAGTATCGCGTTTTATGTCCAACTCAAATTATACACCCAAAGAGCGCGAAATTTCATTGCCTGCGAATTGAAATAAAGACTTTAATTTAGAGTTCCTTCTGGGGTCAGAAAAGAACTGGAAAATCTTAAGCAAGGCGGAAACAACATGCATGTGCATGTCTCAATCTAGATGATTTATGGCGTGCAGTCAAAATCAACATAATAGCTATTTTAATATGTATATGTATCTCGCTCTCTCCCTCTTCCACAGTTTCCATGTCATTAAAAGAAGAATACAAAATGTAAAGCAGCAAAAAAAATTAGGCAGGCAATGCAAAAAAATGTCGCAAGAATAACAGCAAAATGTACACTCAATAGACTGCGTACAACAAATGAAATTCAGCAAAAGAAAACACACACACAAACTCAAAGCAAACAAAGTTTAGGAATATGATCAGGCACAACAACACAAAGGTCTTCTTAAAGCACAGCTGAAAACAATGAGAGAATGCGCGCTCAGTAACGACCGTGTGCGAGCAGGACAGCAGCTTAAGCCACGAATTCAACAACAACAAAGACCGTGTGCGAGCTGGACAGCAGCATTGTATGCAGCACAAAGAGGAAAATAAACAAGGGTACAACAAAAATACAGGTTACACGTAGTTTATCTATGCAAATAGTGCACTGTAAAAGTAAACAATCTTTTGTTTAAACAGTATTGAAATGCTTTTATTTATACCGCTTTTGAGCGCTACACACTTGTGAGAAAGCCGCGCTGCAACTAGTAGCGATGATGATGTTGATGATGGTGATGCGGATTGTGATGTGGATTATGGTAGCCACCGTGATTGCCACCGCGATTGCCGCCACGATTGCCGCCCCCGCCGGCACGCCCATATCCGCCGCCGAACTGCGGCACTGCCAAGGCAGCAGCAAATAGCGCAAATAAAATGATCTGTCCGCAGAATTCAAAAGTAAATATATATATTTTCAGTAGTATATTTGACTTTTATGTACAGCACACTCACCAGCAACTTCATGGCGACTGCTCTTTCAACTCTGAACTCAACTGCGCTGCGTACAACGCTTTTAAAGCCAAAAATCGCAACTGCTGACAGTGCGTTGGCATAAAGTCACAAACATAAATTATACCTGGCGACCTAATATCCATAAAACCCAAAAGCAAAATGCACTTAACAACATTTGTGCGGGTCGGCTTATCGGCAGCATATGCAGCACTCACCTAATATCGGAATTTCGTAATGCGTATTTCGACCCGAGTTCTAGGAAGATGGCAGATTGCATGTCATAAAAACGGATTCGCTTGGCCAGCGATAGGCTCCTCTGACCTTTCACATTTTACATATGCATATATGTTAATGTTTAGGTAAATTGAAGTTGACATTTGGCGGCATTTCTTGGTATTTGACAGACATTTCGATTGAGTAGACCGTTGATGGTAACCTGGAATAAATATAGTTTAGGATGCCTTCTTCTGCATGTTACACGTTTTCATGCACAACAACAAAACCCAATAAAATAAATGCCACGTTAAGGTTAAGTTATCAGGCTAAGCTTTATCTTTATTGATTAAAACGTCCTAGTAACGTCTGCCATGTCCTTGCCCACCCTGTCCACCATGTTGCTGGCCGAAACCTTGCTGTCCATGGCCACCTTGCTGTCCATGGCCACCCTGGGCGAAACCTTGCTGGCCATGTCCACCCTGCTCAAATCCTTGCTGGCCATGTCCACTCTGTCCGAATCCTTGCTGGCCATGTCCACCCTGCTCAAATCCTTGCTGGCCATGTCCACCCGGTCCGAATCCTTGCTGGCCATGTCCGCCCTGGCCATGTCCTTGCTGACCATATCCAGCGGCGAACACACCGACAATCAGGGCGAAGAATACGATCTTTAAAAGTAAATAATACTAGGACCTAAGTCGTTGAGCTCAATTTAAGGATCTTCAAGCGAACTTACGAAGAATTTCATTTTGATTTGTTGACTTTCAAATAAGTTCTAACTGTACAGCATCAATTGGGGGGCCTTTTTATACCCAGCAATCGAGAGAGAGATTTTTTATTGAAACGATTTCAAAATCAAAACAAAAAGCGGAAAAAACAAATTTAATTCTAAACTGCTAGAGTATACGAAAATGTCTTATCATTTACTAGATTACATATGCAATATTCTAGTATTTGTTATGGGACAAGTTTGTTAGGGTATTATAAAATAAACTGCCTTGATCGTGATGACGTGTTTGGTCGTTATAGCCAGTTTAATCTGTAAGCCAAAATTTCGATTCTGATAAAACCTGACACAGAGTAAATTGCTCAAAAATGGGCGTTTCCCTGAGCCCAAAACAAAGGGTATAATATATTTGTGAATATATATGTAATAGGCATCAGAAAGCAACTCGGGCGCCATAAAGTATATATATTCTTGATCAGGAATACGAACTGAGTTGATCTAGCCATATACGTACGTCTGTCTGTCTTTGCAAAGGTCGAGCCCGAACACTACGAAATTTAAATGCATATTCCCTAATTAATCATTTTAAGCATAACTTTAAAAGTATTTAACATTGATAAAGAAGTATTAAGTATTCAAATTCAAAATATATATTTTTTTTAAAAGCGCATTTAGTATTCGTCTCAACCATGACTTAAATTCCTTCTCATTATTTACTTGGCCTGGTGCTTATCAGCCCACAGGCGCCTCTCAAAATTTATGGATGTGTCTGTCGTAGGGAATAATTGGGAAGCGACCAATTTGATTGTATGAATCAACAAAAATGCAGACGTTGAAAATAAATGAAATAAAAAGTATAAAACTTATTTGAATATGCAATTAACCTTCAACTTGAACTCGAACTGAATGAATAATTAAACGTTTGCTGGGAGTACAACTAATATAATAAACAAATATAATAAGTAAACTATAAAAACAAAACTAAATAAGAAATATTTGAGGACATATTTATAATACACATAAATGGGCCATATATGTATATGTATATTTTTCATATTTTTCATGTACATTCATTCATTTTATTGCTTCTTTGATTATGTAAAATTCGAGCTTCAAATACATGTTCAGCTGTAGAGAAATATTTTGTAAAAACTAGAATAACATTTTTGTATGCTTTTTAGAGTATACAAATATTGTCATAATTCAGATTTATTATGATTTATTTATTTATTGCCTTGCTTTACAAGTTTAGATGCCAAAAGGAATGAATATTTGAATATTTTAAAATATTGTTTTAAGGACTGTTGTCTGCGTACAAATAAAAACTGGATAAAATTATACTAATACGTTATTTATTGTAGCTTGCCAATAAGAAAAACTGCCTAAAAGTCTTCAGGGGTATATCAAAATAGTTGAAGAAAATTATCGCTTTCTTAATAAACAAAACTGTCTAAAAGTATGAAGTTTTATTATATTCTGTTTTGTTGCCGCCTGTTTAAAAAAGTGACGAAAAGTGTGCAGAGTTATATAAAATATTTGATCGACGCCCCTTTAATAATCAGATCAGCATAAGAGCATGCAGTACTTTTATAAAATACTAGCGGGTATAATCACCCGGCCTCGCCCGTGGCAAGTATGTTATAAAAACAATGTTTTCAAAAAGCTTTGAACATGATTTTGAAACTGATCGGACGGGAATCAAACAACTTTTACACAAATCGGACAAAACTTAAAATTCACCCAAAAAATTTTTGAAATGCATTTTCCACCGAAGGAGTTTAGATTGAGTTTAGATAGAGTGAAACACGTCTCAAATGATTTTTCCTTTATATGTTTGGAAATAAATTTTAACACAAAACGTCATCCACCAAATCATCGACCCCCATTTGCACTAAGGAGGGATGGATTTACCAAAAAGTGTGAAACACTCCTCAAATGAATTTGAACATAGATCTTTGAAAATGAGTTTGGGGCCGATCGGATAGTAAACAAAAAACTATCATACAACCGTTTTCCGCCAATTTACCACTGTTGGGGGTGGAATTTGCCAAATCGCTGAAACACGCATTCATTACATTCTTATGTAGAGCTTTAAAAATAAGTTTGAAGCAAATCGGACACAACTTAAAACTTCGTACAAATAATCTTTGAGTCGCATTCCACCCGAAAAAGTTTGGATTCTGCGAAAAGTGTGAAACACGTCTCAAATGATTTTTCTTATAGATCTCTGGAAAGGAATTTGAGCGTGAAACGTCACCCACGGAATCTTTGACCTCCATTTCCACCAAGGAGGAATGGATTTTCGTAAAAGTGTGAAACACCCCTCAAATGAATGTGAACAAAGATCTTTGAAAATAAGTGTGGGGCCGATCGGATGGTAAACAAAAAGTTACATACAAACGTTTTTCGCGATTTTTCCACACTTGCGGGTGGAATTTCCCGAAACCCCGTCTTAACGTGCACCTACATCACATAAGGTAGCTACAGTGAAAATTTCAGCTTCCCTAGCTCTTACGGTTTGGGCTGTGCGTTGATCACCAATCAGTCAGTCAGTCAGTCAGTCAGGACAAACAGTTTTATATTTAGAGATTACGATGAATGACACCTGTCTCACCTGTCAAAAATCAAGTATCACAGGAGCCCTGAAAAGTAGATTAGGCATATTTAGATGGCTGCTTAACAGTAGAAATGTGCTATCTTTAAAAAATAAAGTAAGCATATACAAAACCTGCCTAGCTCCCGCCTGGCGTTATGGTTGCAAAATCGCGCCTTAGGGTGTTTCAAGCAAAAACTCTCCGCTATCTGTCTGCTGCCCCCTGGTATATGCGAACTTCCGATTTGGAAAGAGACTTAGGAGTGCCCAAATTCGGGGACGTCATAAACATACTGCCTGCAAACACATAACGCGACTGGGCAACCATCCAAATGGACTGGCTAGGCGCCTTCTCAAGAGGCGTATAATTGGAGGAGTCCGAACGCGGAGGGGATCTCCCAGATCGATATATATATAGTCACCCTAACTTTGTTAATTAAGAACTTTCTTTGTTTTCATAACAGCAAAATTAATATTAAGACATTTTTTTAAAGTCAATAATCAAAAGCTACCTACAAGTATGCAGAGCTGAATATATTATTTGGAAAAATTTTGTCTGTTCATTAATAAAAACTGCTTGCAAGTAGTTCGTAATATGTTTTTTTTCACAAATTTTGGATTTCCAAACAAAATCAAAACAAACAATGCAAGTCGATTCCAAAGATCAGTACGAGTTCAAAAAGGTATAACTTTCCAAAATCGGATCATTTTTAGCCGAATTATCGGAAAAAATAAAAGAAAAATCTTCAAAATTATAACGGCATTTTTTCGCGTTTTTTAAATCGCTGTATCTCGGCCAAATAAGCCGCGATCTTGGAAAGATTGGTCTCGTTCGACTCGTGGTCAGCCAACATCGTAATTTTTGCAAAAAACAGTAGTTTTTCTCAAATTGGGCCATTTCATAAAATTCAGATGTGTCAATCGATAGTCGGGATCCGTACGAGAAGAAAGAGGTATATCATTTCAAAATCGGACATATGGTACCCGAGATATTTCAATTATAATTTCAATTTCAAATATAAGTCTCAAACGTATTATGTAGACAGCACGAAAGTATGCAGTACTACTTAAATTCTGCAAAAAAACGCTACAAACGGCTATAAACGGCTAAATAAAGCCCCTGTTCGCATTTCTTCGATTTTCTGACCCTAGGAAAAATTGGCGAGTTCAAAAAAGTATATTGGTATCCTTTAGGATATGGCCGAGTTATGACCATAAGAAGAATTTCTTTCATCAAAAAGTAAGCATATATCGAAAAGTTCAAAGACTATAGGGATATCCTTTCGCCTAGTCCTAGTTAATTTGAGTTCTTTGCCATAGGACTCGACAGAATCCGCAATTGCAAGGATACAGCCTGTTTAAAGGACATTCGACAACATATTACCTAATACAATCATTAATAAATTAATGATATTTAAATATTTGATATAGCACACATACGAGAAACAGTATCCATAATTTATCGAAATTCTCTATATTTTCCCCTCTTAGTACACACGCATTCTCGCTCTTTGGGCATTTGTAGCGAGCACAACTAAATAATTTGTGTCTGCACTGCAACTGGAGACATTCGTAAGCTGTTTAGATTGATGGGCCAGCTTATGGAATTGCTAGATTTTGACTATCGAAATCCATGGCCATAATTGCTGGTGGTAAATAGTGAGCATAATGAGCACCGAGCAGTCGCAGGGAATCAGCGAAAAGAGCTTTCAAATAACTTTCCCGCAGCTGATGCGTTTGCATAAATCCTTTGCAGGCGTGGAAGGGGAGGTTGGACTCAGCCCTAACACTGCCAGTGTAGCTGGGCGAGCTAATTAAAAGCGTTGCCACTTAAATTGTAAGAAAATGTTGCACAGCTTTGTAAAGGATTTGGCATTCGCAGCAGTACATCCGCATTCATATTCGCAGCATTCGCAATCGCATCCGCAATTCGCATCCGCGACAGCGAATCGCGTTTTTAATGTTAACGATTTGTTTTCTTGTCGTGTCGTGATTTGCTTTAGGGATTTAGATGGAATGCATTAAATATTGAAATTAATGGATTTTCAGAGCGTAAAATTTCATTCAGTTCGAGTTGCCGAAAATGTGCTTTAAGTATAAATAAGTACTAATACTTTGCTTGAACTACTAAAGAGTAGAAAGTTCTGTTAAAAAGGCTTTTTTCTTTCATTGTACTTCCACTCAGACTGTTCACTTTATACAAAACTAGTTCAGCGGAATTTCTCAAGAATTTCTAGTATCTTTGTGGTTTGGTTCGGAAATAGTTACAAAGTGTACAGAAAATGTTTAATCATAACTTATTTACAAGCATTTTTTATTGGGACATGCTCCACTGGCAGATACCCTGCACAAGCTGCCTTTTTCTACTATATATTTGTTTTTATATACCTTTTAAATAGATTTAACACACAAAAGAACAAACATCGCAATTTGCTGTAGCTCCTGTCACAAACATTTACACAACTCTGTCATACCCTTGTCTGCCACTTGACGGTAATAGGGTATGCAAAGAACTTTAGCTCTTGTATTTTCAATCAAGAGCAGCTACATATTCAAAGGACTCGCATAACGTGCGTGTCAGCGATTTATGTCTAATATTATATCTGTTGCTGGTTGTTGCTTGTTTGTTGTATGTTGCTGTTTTTACCTTTCGCTTTGCCCCTTTGTTGCAATTTCGCTTTAGACAGCAACATGCATAACATAAATTTGCCTTTAAATGCATGGAATAAAGCGAAAATTCTATGCATTTTATATACCGCCAGCGCCAGTGGCTATGCAGCCACATCTATCTATACTATACATTCACATATAAGTATGTACATATATCTGTGTATTATGTGTACATATGATATGCTCGTATGCAGATCTACTTTGGCATTGGGCGCCAAATGCATTCAGGCATCTTTGAACACGGCCCGCATCCTTCGCCCACTCGCATCTTGTTACATCATGCTCGACGCTGGCACTGCCACGCCCACACCCTCAGCCCGCTGAACGCTGATATCCAGCTTTTGGTCCTTAATCCAAATGTGCACTCAGCACGCGTTCATTTGATGCGTGGTAAAAAATGAAGAATAAGAGTTCAACATGTAAATAAGCTCGCAACTTGGTATAGGAACGGGTTCTTCCCAGCTTGTTTGGCTGCAGCCGCATGCATAAAACATGCCACATGTCACATGCCCCCCGTCCGTCCCCCCCAGAGTTGGCTAAAATTTGTCAGGCACCCGGGCGAAGGTGCGTGTCGCACACACAAACTGGCCAGGGGCAGGACCCAAGGACCCAAGGACCCAAGGACCCAACTGCTATGCCATTTCCGTCTCATTTTCAATAAAGCTCGCAAAACAATTTTAATAAACAAAAGAAATAATTTTCAATGCACTTTGTTGCAACTGCAACAACCAGACACATGCGCCCACATTTTTGATAGAGACAGAAGGACACACAGAGACAGAGGCAGCGACGCAGACAGAGAGAGAGAGAGATGGGGGCAGAGGACACATGAAGTGGCCAACGTAGAGAAAGCAATACTAAAATTGGCCCTCCAACAACGTTTCACATAGTTGGCAGCAAAAGTTACGTGCAACGGCAACAACCCCGCCCAACTACAACTTTTCGTGGCAGTCAAACCAACACAACCGATTCTAAAAAATATAAAAATAAAATTACAATAAAAAATAGCCCACCCTCAA
The DNA here is from genome assembly GCA_035045885.1 of Drosophila borealis. NCBI lineage: Eukaryota > Metazoa > Arthropoda > Insecta > Diptera > Drosophilidae > Drosophila > Drosophila borealis. The sequence continues at coordinate 8,189,087 of JAWNOR010000137.1, read as the reverse complement.
ATAAAATAAAACTATATGGATCAAAAGACAAATAGGCGACATTTGGCTACACTAAGAACAATACTGATACTAATCATTAATAATTTTATAATATTAACAACTGAACTATTATTATATTATCTGAAATATATTGAAAAATTTAGCTCAATATCTTAATTAATATTGCTGGCATAATTTTGCCTTCTCTTAAAGTTTCGTACTTTAGGATAACATTTATTTTTATCTTGCTTTTTTGTTTTATCTAAATAATCCTTAGCTCTTTTTCTCAGACTTTCTGGGCCCAATCTCTATTACATGCTCTCTTCTTTCTGTGTCTCTATCCGTAAACTTCTTCATTAGTTTTTTTAATTATTTTTACAAGCTCTCCCTCGCTCTTTCTCTTTCTCGCTGCCTCAGTGGTTCTCTAACTCTCTTGATTGTTGCTGTTGTTTTGATCTTTTGGCTATATTGTGGCATCTTGCTTTCTATCTCTATCCATATCGCACGCTCTTTATCTCTTTGACTCTATACTTCTGCCTTTATCACCCTCTCTTCCTCTGTCTATCTAGCTTTCTACATTTCTCTCTTGCTACCTGGATTTATCTCTCTCTGCCTCACTCTATCTCTATCTCTACCTATCTCTTTCTTAATATATATCTCGTTTTCTCTCTTTTACTTGTTCAATTTAATCAAATATTTATTAAATAGAATTGCCTGCCTACAATCTATTTCCAGCCAATCCATATAGTAAATATGCTTTTAATACACTATTTCACCCAACTTCGCTGGGTTGGCATTGAAAAAATGTCCGAACCTCTTCGCTGCTTCGCCCTTGCTTGGCTTGGTTGCAGCGTCGGCAGAGGGCCACGCAAGGGATGGGCTTCTGGAGGGGGTGTGTGGGTGACAGTGGGTGGCTGGCAAATGTTGCAGCAAGTCCTGTTTCGAAATTGGCTTATTTGGTATTTTTATGCGAGCGACACACACACACACACACAAACACCCACACACACACCCGCACAGTCCCCGCGCCCCGAGCTGCCGTTGGCCTTTGTTTTGTAATTGTTTTGAAAGAGGACGGCAGTAGGCGGCAAAAGTTAACGTCATTGTTGCTGTTGCTGCTGTTGCGATCCCGACAGCAGCAGCAGCAGAAGGACGACGACGTCCTGGACGTGCAGAACGACATTAGCGGCAACTGTTTTGAGTGCTCCTTCCGTTGTCGGTTCGTTCTTTATAGTCGACTACTCGCCCGCCTGTCCCGCCTGCTATCCAGCGCCCCCCTCCCACTGCTTCCCTACCCCTTCCCCGGCCATCCGCTTGGCTTTCAAGTGGCATTCGAGTGGCAGCCATTGTGCACATTATGACGGAACTTTGTGTCGCAAAATGCAAATATTTGAAAGGTAATTGAATTTGAACTTTGCCGCTCGAGCTTGGCCATAGTTCTTGTTGTTAGTCGGGTTCGGTTTTGCCTGCTTTGGTTAACAACTACCGAACTACCCCTGCTTCTGCTTCTGCTCCTGCTCCTGATCCTCCTTCTGCTCCTGCCCTGCGGGTGGGAGTGCCCTTAAAGCGTGCGAATATCGCGCTGGGATGCTTAAAGCGCTGTACATTCAAATATTTGCCAATCGGTTTAAATGTTTTATTTACATGAGCCAAACGGTCAACAGAACTGGCCAAAACAAACCCAACCGGGCCCAAAATCAAACTTAAATGCCACTAGCTCGCTCTCTCTCTCTCTCTCACTCTCCCTTTCTCTCTCTTTCTTTCTGTTTGCCATACAAATTATACCGAGTTTACACTCGCACATGCCCCAAAAGCAACAACAAACAGCTGGCATATTTTCGAGACCAAAGGCAACAAAATTTTGAAAGGCATAAAATGCGCATGCAATTCGATCCCATGCTTCCCCCCAGGGCTGATAGGGTATAAACTGTGCTGAATATCTTTGGCCTCTGTCTGTGTGTATGTATGTGTGTGTGTCGTTTTCTGGCACTGGGCATGCCGCAGGTGCATGCAACAATAAATTGTGTTGAAAACAAACAATTATTCATCTATCTAGACATTGAATGGCTCAGTTAGGGTCATTGCCTTCGAGGCATTTGCTCACTTTCGTTTCATAATTATTTGCATATATGGTGTTATTTATTATTTATTAAGGCTCTGCCTACAAGGCCTCATCAAAGGATAATACTAAAGTGGGGTGGAAGAGTTTAAAAGCATTGCACAGGACGGACTTGACTTATTTTAGTTAAGTTTTTCAGTTTTATCATTTCAAATCAAACGAAACAGAAAAGGCGAAAAGGATCCACTTCCATCAAATGATTAATTGAAATGCCTCCGGAGTTTTATTAGTAAGATAATTCACAATATCTTTAAATGGTTTATTGAAATACTATTCTTTAGCGTTAAAAATATAATATACCCTCCGGTATTATATGAGTTAAATTAACAGGTAATTAACAACCCGCACCCTTTAATGGAATTATTCCATTTTGAAACACTTTGAACCTATATTGATTGGTCCACAATAATATTTCATGCCCTTGATTAAAGCCTGGCTTTATTAAATACAAATATTTATTGTGAAAAAAATTAAATTAATAAAAAATTCTGGTTTATTCTAAAAATAAAAATGTTAAGCACTCACCAAACAAGAGGATCCTTGAGGTAATTAGATGCTAGGATTAAAATGACTTCCTTTATTTTATGCTTTTTTCAGTAATTAATTAAATACATTTTTTATTTATTTTTTAATTTATTTAATTTAAGTTATTTGGGATTATTATTTATTATTATTATTATCACTAATTTATTAAATTTAATTTATTTTTATGACTTTTTTATATTTTAATTTGTATTTAAATGTTTTATCTGACTTAATAATTTGATTATAATAATTTGTTGTGTTAATAATTGATATGATTTTATATTATATATTAATATGTTGAATGTTTTTATTATATGTTTTCACTATATTTGCTTTTTCACTTATCACTTTCATATTTTTAATATCACTTTTCAGCCTCTAGAATTTGAAATTCTTGTGCCCGCTTCGGCCTTTGACCAGGCAATTTAATTCCATTAAGTTTGCCTGTGCGTGAAAATGAAAAGATATTTAAAAGAGAAAATTATTGCAATAAATTAGAAAAAATGGAAAAGGCTTTCAAGAAGTCGCAAAGGACAGAAGTTGAGAGGACAACTTCTCCGTAGTCTTGGGGCTATAAAGATCTGCAGCTAAACTTAATTTTAATGCCAACATTATAAAGAAAAACTTGTCAAAGCAGAAAAGAAATGCAAAGAAAATGGCTGAAAATAGGCCACGCCCCCCAACACACCTCATCTATACGAGCAAATGCTCAGCCCAGCTGACATTAAACGCAAAAACCAAACTTAATTAGCACAGCAATAAAGGGCAAGGCGGCTGTGCAGTGGGCGTGGCACTATGACGCATTGCAGCAGCCCGTCCATGTCTCGCCCATGTTCCTCAAAAGGCAGCATGGGAAAAGCTTCAGTTCGTCCGTTGCTGTTAATTTCCTGCGGTGAAAGGGGTCAAAGGGGGCGGTGGTAAATTAAATTGAAATATAATTAAATTTCACACATTGCCGCAAAAGTGTGGCAAAAACTGTTGCACATTTTGTTTATCGTCATTATGAGCATGACAGACGGTCCGCCATGCCATGGACAGTTGGGCACAGACAACTTTCAAGTGCTGCACAAGCAATGGACATTGTTCTGGTGCGTCAAGTCAAGTGCAAGGACAACAAAGAGCTTTAAAAAAGTACATGCAAAATAAATAAATAAGTGCAACTACACTGCAAGAAATTATGTGGCTCAATTAACTTTCATAATTGTAAATAACAACAAAATGCTAGAAAATTCATTACAAGAAAATTGTACAATAATTAAGAATAATTTTATGATACAGAAGTGAGTATGAAAAAATATAAATTTAAATGGAAATCAAGATTATCTTCAAGAATATTTTCGGCACGCCGGAGATTTAACACCCTTGTAGAAATTTCCTATTTAATATGTGATAAAAGTGCAGCTCGAAAATGCTGAGTTTGTTGAAAACATCTTAGAAAACAGAATAATTTGACATACAAAAACCTAAGCAGCTATCTTTCCTTAATCAGCTATATGAGATACTGGTCCGATGTTGATTAGATCTTAAATACATATATCATACCATATCTTAATATAAACAAGTTGTCCATATCAGAACCAACTTTTCGACGGACCGTTCCTATGGAAGCTATATGATCTAGTTGACTGATGTTGATAATATTTTGCATATGTGTAGGGAGCAGAATTAGTATTCTTGTAAAGACTCGAATGAACTTCATAACGGTAAGCGAACGATAAAGTACTTATAAAATCAACTTTAATAGGCGCGTTAAAAGCTAGACACTCGAAATCCACAAATCGATTTGTTGGCTTTATATTCCAGGAACTGTCTATTCTTTTTGCAGTCATATATGCGATAATTAATGTCTCGTCTGATGCTTCGCTTTGTTTCCATTTTGTTTTCTGTCAAATTTTTGTAGGCGTGGGTAGGCGTGTACTAATTGGGCTCTTGTTAAATTTGACAGCCGGATTGAGTTGCCTTTGAGCGGCAATTGTGCCGCAGTTTTAATGGTTTTCGATGTGTTGTGTGTGCGCGTGTGTGCGTCCGTATCTGTGTAGAGTAGCTGCGGCAAATGGCGACACATTAGTCAAAATATCGACAATGTCTGGTTGCGACATCATCCAATGCGCATCTCGCTGCGGCATCCAAATTTTGATTCAATATTTCGCGTTGGCCCCTTTTTTTTGTGGCGTGCGTCGTCGCCATGTCGCTGCGTTGCTGCTGCAAAAAGCAATTGCCACTCACACATACAAACACTGACTGTACTGATGGGCAGGACAGGCCACGCCCTTTGCACGCCCCACGCCCCCCACTCGAGCGACCATTGAGCGCTAAGCGTCGCTAGATTGCAATTAAAATCGATTTTCTACTTTGATCGGCGCATTTTGATTGCCAAAGCTGTCGTCCAGGCATAGACCACGCCCCCGCCTCCGCCCCCGCTTGCCCTCTCTTCGCAGCGTTCATGTGTTGACGTCTATTGTCGATTTGTGTCTGTCAACGTCTGAGCAACGTTCCAGCCCCCATCCCGACCATGTGCACACCCACTATGATCAGCGGAACGAGCAAATTTTAATGAAATTAGAAATTTGCACGCGTCGAAAGCGTCAAACTGAAAGCGATGCCAGCGCGTGGGCGACAGTCGAGAGCTCGACCCCAATCCTCCCAGCTGCAGCTCATAGCCCCCTCTGGCCGTGCTCTATTACATGTCAATTGCAAACATTTTGTGACTTTGATTGCCGCCGGCGGCCTGCGACTCCACATTGTCGTCAGGCCGCCAAATTCAGTTACTCTTAATCAAAGATCCTACGTCCGACACATGCCTAGCCATAATGTCCGCGTCGACTGCTTGACCTAAAATGCAATTTCTAAGAGCATAATTGTAAGGCGACTATCAGAATTTACATTCATCAATAGAATTGATCATTTTCTCTATTTTATATTTACAAGGAACTTTATCCACATGGCAAATATTTATGATGAGCATACAAATTCAGGGCAAGAAATCAATTTGGTTTTCATTTTATTTATTATTGCCTTTTTCAGATCTTTTTAAAATTTTCTCCCAACTTAGAGTTTTTAAGTTTTAAATATTCATATTTTCAGTTAATCTTAAGTCTCATGTGTTTTATAAGCTACTGTTGAGTAAGTTTTATAAAACAGTCTGGCCATATTTTCGGAGCTGGTCCAGGCGCTGCCAACCTAACAATACAGCATTGCCATATTCCAAAAATTTCCAAGACATGAGAATAAGTTAGCAGGCCACGATTTGCAACAAAGAAATTGTCTCTAAATCAGCATTTGAAAGTTAAATATTAACATCTTCATCACTCAGTTCTATTAATAATATTGAAATCAACATTAGATCATCATGATGCATCATCAGTGAAATCATTAAGATCGAAATCAGCGCAAGTATAGGCTATTGTTGAGGTTTTCCTTTTATCTTTTGGACTATTTTTTCTTTGCTCTGCCTTTGTGTGTAGCAACGGAATCAACACCTCGTTTGAGAAATGGGCTACCTGGACTACCGCAGGCAAATACCAAGAAGTCAAATCAATTTGAAGCATTTTGCACGTTTTTCAAGCTTCACATTTTGCATTGGCACTTCGGTTTGCAGGTCTGGTTGGGTTGGTTTGGGGGTAGGCGACGGGCTAGCACAAAAACGGCCAACGACCAGGCCAATAAATTCAGCTAAAGCGACGCATCAATAAACCGTTAAATAGCGGTAACAATTTCTTTGGTTTCGTTTTGGCCTTTTGAAGTTTTTGGCGCCCTCTGATTTATGTGTCTCTGATGTTTGCGATTTTTCAAGCTCGGGTAATTTGATTTTTGCATACATATATATATATATATATATATCTTTTTTTTCGCCAACCGCCAAAGGAAAGCACGTTTCCTACCCGCCAGCTGGTGGCCCCCGCTACCCCATCGACAGCTACTATTGCCATTTGGCAATTTGATTTGTATCTTCGTAATGGAATTTGGTGGCGCACATTGTTAGCGGCTGCCCAGCTGCAGATACATGAGAATTTCTTCTACTGAGCTGAGCTCAGCTCAATTCTTGTCACACACACGCACGCACGCAATTGCAGCTTGTCACGCCACCTGGCGGTCAGATTGGAAAGCTCGCATGTTTGATTTCTGCTAAATGGCACTGTATTCAATCGTGCGAATTACTTGTATTTTGCAACCCTTTTATGTCTCTTTCACCGGGATCGAATGCCGGAATGAATTATATGTATATAGTATACGGATTTTGTGCAATGTTCGTCTATCTGTTCTTTCATACTGACACGCAAAGCGGAGCTAGCATATTTCTGTGTTTTTATACCCTTGCAGAGGGTATTATAACTTTGTCGGGAAATGTATAGGCAGAGACATCTCCGATCCCAAAAAATATATGTATATATTATCGATCAGTAATAAGCTATGTCCGTTTGTCCGTCCGTGTGTTTCTCTGCGAACTAGTCTCTCAGTTTCTTTCTTTCTGTTGCACGCAGTACATATGTCGGAACCAGCTGGATCGGACCACTATATCATATAGCTGCCATAGGAACGATCGGTCGAAAATTAAGTTGTTTTTTGGAAAACTTTTTGTTTTTAAAATATCTTAACCATACTCGGCTTTAACTATTTTCCCTGTGCTTCATAGATACGGGCAAAGCACTATGAGCATTATAAAAAGGTTGGGTCTGAAAGGGTATTAAGTCTTCGGCGTGCCGAAGATAGCCCTTCTTTCTCGTTTGAAATAAATTTCGCCCAAAAAGTGTAGCGCATTGGGAAAGACATCTTCGGACTATCAGTACTAGTAGAGTTTTTGAATGAACAGCGGTTTCTTGTTAGAATTTTCGGGCAAACTCAGAAAATTTAAGCGAATCTGACAGCTATGTCGCCCAAAGGAACACTTGGTAGTTTATATTATATTGTACTGGAAACTGGAAAAAGACTGCAAACAGTTTTTCAATTAAAGGCAGAATTTCGATTTAATTTTTAAATTTCAACCAAACCAGTTACCATAAAAAACAACTGAAACCAAGTTGAAAGCGAATAATTTTTTTCAAAAGAAATTTTTGAGACTCAACTCTAAAGCATAAATAGCTGGCGACTCAAACACTGGATTTATCGAACCATATTTGGTAGATTTGAAAGATGGGTAAAGATTAAATTGAGCTCGCGAGTTTCCATGAAAATATATACATATATATGTATATATTACATGTTTTGTTTTTAGTAGACTGGGCAGTTAAAAATTAAAAATGGAAGTATTAAACATTTTGGAATACATGACAAGCCAAGGCTTCAGACCAATACTTGGGTTTATGAATGTAGAAAACCAGGCTCACGAATCACATATGAAGCAGAATGTTGGTGTCATCCATTGGTTGAACCAGCGACCTTTTTTTTCGGGGGTTTGCAGCTCTGATTAGAAACTATTTCTTGTTCACAAAATTTTTACGAAACTCTGGAGTCAAGGGCTTTACTGTGCTCCTTGCATATGAGTACAATTATAGGTATATACGATGTCGTATAGCTTTTATTGGAACAATGTGCCGCTAATAAAGTATTAGCATAGAAATAAATGGCATGTCTACAAAGAAATATTTGCACCTGAAAGATATTGGCTTTTTTTTGTTGAGCTTCTATTGAAGAAGTTCGCTGCACAGATCTGGTAAACTAGGTAATATTTGGCATGTAACTGAGTGTTTGTTTTTTGTTTTTAGTTCATATAATCAACAAAATTACACAATATATTCCAGCTGACCGGCCAGCTCATTTTGTCAGCTGTAAAAATGATTTCCCATTCCGCATCCCGGAGCGGGACTAGCTTTGTGCAATCGACCACCGTCTCTCAGTGTCCCACTGTGCAGGATCCGCAAATAGTTCTGATCAGCTATGCGAAACGTTATATGGATACTGCCCGGCTGATGCGGCTCAAGTTCATTGCACAGGTGTGCCCCAAGCTGCGCGTCGAGGCGCTGGAGCTGGCCATCAATCATGTGAAGAAGACGTACAATGTGAAGATGTACGAAGAGTTGTACCGAACGCTGTGCACTGAGCGGGAGCGCTGCGTGGCAGTCACAGAGGCGAGTGAGGGGGCACCTTCCAGCTCGCCTACGACATCGTCGAGACCCGACAATGCTGAAGCAGACAGCGGCTCCAGAATGGCACACCTCTACGACGCCTACTGGGTCGAGGATAACACCATGGAGGCGACTTTGCTGCTGCAGGAGCTCGATGCTGAGCTCAATTTTAAGAAATCAAATTCGGGCAGCGCCTATGTGCGACGCATTCTGGAAGAGATTGGGGACTATCATGTGAAGAGCGGCAATCTGCAGCTGGCTGTGAAATTCTATGCTCGGGCGCGTCCCTATTGCACCACCAGCGACAATGTGATCAATATGTTCCGCAATTTGATTCAGGTGTCCATCTACATGGCCAACTGGTGGCATGTGCTCAGCTATATTGACGAGGCCAAGCAGTATGCGTGCGGCTTTCCGAATCTGGCACGTGCCGTGCCCGCCCAGCTAAGCTGTGCTGCGGGTCTGGCCAATATGGGCCTGAAGATCTATAAGACGGCGGCGCATTGTTTCCTGTTGACGCCCTTTGAGCGTTACGATTATGATAAGATTGTGGCGCCACAGGATGTGGCATTCTATGCAGGCCTGTGCGGGATGGCCACATTGGAGCCCGAAATGCTGCAGCTGGGCTGTCTGAACTCGGAGTCATTCAAGCCGTTCTTCGACCTGTCGCCCATCATGTGGGAGATTTTGTCGAAGTTCTTTAGAAACGAATTTGATCACTGCATACGGCTGCTGCATGAGGTTGAGAGTGGCGTCCGTTTAGATATCTATCTGGCGCCGCACGTGGATGCACTGTATCAAAAGATCTTAACCAGAATTCAGGAGAGAAGACACGTCAGTGGCTCGTTATCATCTGAAAGCTCCCTTGTAACGATGCAGGAAATGAAAATAACTGAAAGGGAAACGAGTATTTATTTCAGAGATACAGATTTGTAACAAACGGGAAAAAAAAAATAGTTCACTTGGTCAAGATGTACAGTATAATAAGTATAATATTTCCTGCATAAACAAGGTGTCTCAATTTAGTTTGTCGTACTGTCATTACAGATTCTGGAAGTTAATCGTATAATTGTGCATCATAGAAATATTTTATTCCATTCAAAATTTGTATGCAAGTCCTATTTAATAAATTTCGTCATGGTAGAAAACTTTCATTTAACACGTTTGGCTGGGCAATCTTGACCCTCGCAAGGGATATTGCAATTTAAATAAGACTTGCAATTTTAGACAGTCACTTTTCAGCTATTTCGCGCACTATTTTAAATTCCGCATCTAAAGCTTAAAAATATATTTAAAAATGGGTTTGAAGTCTGTCGATTTCAGAAGCAAAAATTGGAAACAATATTTTGCGCGAGAGTATGAAGGTGATTGCCGAAAAATAAATTTTCGTTTAGAGAACTGTTGACCAACATTTTAGAATTTCAACAGATTTTTGTAAATGTGTTTGAAGCCGATCGAATGTTAAGCAAAAATGTTTAATACAACTGTTTACCACGATTTTTCCACGCTTGCGAGTGGAATTTCCTAAAACCGCGCCTCAGTGTGAAACTTCATTCCAGAAGATAACTACGGTAAAAATTTTAGCTTTTGAGCTCCTTCTTTTTGGGCTGTGTGTTGACAATCAGGCAGGTTGTCAGTCAGCCAGTTAATTAGTCAGTTAGCCGGGAGAAGAGTTTTATTTGTGGATATTTTACCCTAGTAATTATAATCTTTGGTACTGTTGAGCACTTCTAAGTAATTCTTCAGTGCTGTCATCTATTTTCATTAGTTGTGGCCCAAAATATTGCATTCCTAACTTTAGAGCAACAATAAAGAAACATAACAGCGGTGCGGGGAGGGGTTGGAAGTTAAAAAGGGGTACTTCTATGATGCAAAGTTTTACCAGTTTCCTCTCTGAGAGGTTTTTTTTTTTAGCTGGCGCACCTTTTCGCAGTTTTTGGTACTTTTCTTGCCAACGAAAATTGTTCCGCATTTCTGTAAAGGTAGGATGGGGTGGGCGGGCGTTGGCAGGGGAGTGCACATTTTACATAGATATTCGCATATTTTGTGCTGCCGCTGACAGAAAGTGGAAAGTAAGCCAGGCAATAACTATGAACAAGAAAGGAAAGTTGGGCTTTTTGGGGGTTGTGCAAGTATGTGAATGACGAGAGGGGAGCAGCGAAAATATTTTTATGAAAAGCGTGTGATTTTCATGCTGCTCTTTTATGCACGACTCCAACGACTGTCAACAGACTTATTCGGGATGCCCTTCAAAAATAAAACAAAACAGAGTTGCTCGGTATTTTGGATGATAAGACAGGTATTCCTCGAGAAATCTGAAAGGGTGGGATGTTTTAAAAAAATTGCAGAAAAATATTTTCAATAGTTCGAAAATGTGAGCATTATTTGTTATGCAGAATTAATATTTATTTTATAGAATAAATAAAGCAGTAGAAAAATAGTTTCCGATAAAAATTTTAAATTCCTTTTGAGATACGCCTTTTATATTAATGGGCTTATAACAGAAAACTTGTGAGTCTTTTTTGTAGTTTTTTTTAATTTTCAATATTTTTCTTGGTTTTTTACTTGTATTTCTTTTTTGAGATAGTTTGCCAAAAGTGTAACACACAAACATTCGAGTGTATCAAAACTTCTACTAGACTACAAAATATTTTTCCTGCTTTTGTTTATTTTTTGTGAATTCCATTTTTTTTTGTGTGTGATTATTTTCTAACTGTGACAAAAGGCGGCGAGTGAAAGCGGCTGCTTCAGCAGGAATAACAAAAACAGCAACAAACAACATAATTAAATTTTCGTGTGCTCAGTAGAACGAACGAGCGAACTTGACGCTCACAAAGAGTGGAGCATTGTAGCAGCAGAGGCAGAGAAGTCCAAGTAGCAACATGGCCACGCCCATTGGCGCCCACATTCTGGATGGCGTTGAGCGGCGCTCAAAAGATTGACGCGAAATCATGAAATATTGCACAGTTGAAGTGATTTTTATGAACTCTTCAAAAGTAGCTGGGGACGCACAAGGACAAGAAGCGCACGCTAACGAGCTTAAAGATAAAGATGCCCGAAATGCGCATAGAAATTGCCAGGAATACGTCAGACAAGGTGCAGCAAACAGGACTAGGAGCAGGCTTTTCAGCAGTTGCTAAGGAACATCAGAAGATTGCGGAAAGCATGGCTGGTTGTACGAGTTAGGATCTGGAGAAGTTTTAAACGAAAATTAATACTAAAGTTGTTGACACATTTTATTGTTCCGAAATTGGAAATATATAGTTAAAACATATGTATTATATATCTAGCTCAACTTTTAAGAAAGTTGGCCTTGCAAAACCGAAACTTTTAAGGATTTTAGGATGATTGAAAATAGTAAGATTAATATATAATATTTATAGTATTCATTGTAATATAATAATTAATCAAAAGGGAAATAATTCTAAAGATATACGAAGCGGAAATAAAAGTTGTTTTTTCCACAAGCAACTGGTGTGCATTTTGAAAATTGGTCTCATTCGAACTATCTAAATCTATAAGCTGAAAATTCGTAATATAAATTGTATATAGAAGTATAAAATTTTTTATATTTAATTTTCAAAAATTAAATATGCCTATAATTATCATTTTTATGTTGAAGTGTTTTTTTAATATTTAAAAGTAAAATATGCCCATAGTTATACATTTTATCTAAAAGACAAGTACGCTTTTTATTTATTATATAGATAAAATAGATGAAAAAATTAAATTAAATATTTAGTTAGCTGGCTCGTGTTCTGAAGTTTTATATTATTAATAAAATTTTATTTAAATGAATTAAAATACGGACCTCGAGCCAGCTAAATAAATATTTTAAAAATTGAAAGGAAGCCAAAATAAGCATTAAATAAAAGAAAACTATTTGAAATGCATAATATAAATTTGTGTAATAGAAGTTGTACAAGCTACGGTACATTGCCTTTAAGAAGTGTAAAATATTTGCAAAATGGAAGAATAACAAATTTAAGCAATTAAGCAAGGCAACGCCTGACCAAGGTCCGCCCACACCTGAGTATAAGCTACTATATATAATTATTTATACCCACACTTTATTATGGAGTGTCTTTTCCATTTTGCAGTATATTAAAATATGTAATTTTGGTAAAACTAGCTTCAATGTAATCAAAAAGCTGCTTTTGCAATATTAAAACTTGTTTTGAGATTAACACACACAATCTTGAGCAGATTTTTAATCAACGAACAGCCTTACTTTTGTTTCATTTTTGCTTATCTTTTGCATTTGATTTGATTTTTTGTTGTTCTATTTTTATTTTTTTATTTTTGACACGCTTATAAAGGCCGTCTGGCACCTGGGCAAGTCGCTGCTGATCCAGCGAATATTCAGAGCATCTCATCTCTTGGCCAACTTTGGCCAGACATTTTGTGTTGAGTAATTCTTTTGTAATGCGGAAGGAAGCGCAAAACAACAGTGCGCAGCGACTTCCGCTGAGCGGGGCCAGGCTGGGCGATGGGGGCATGTAAGATGCGACTTAAGAAACTTTAAAACAAAACTGACCTACGCGCGCCTCGCTGGACAAAAGCGAAGTTTGGCTTAGAGGTTCGTGGCTGAAGCTCTGGCGGTTCGAGCAAGATAAATTGCTGCAGTGTTTAGTTAATACTTGTGCTTCTCTGAACGTTTTGCTCCCCAACCCCGACCCCTAGGCCCGGACATACTCCTTGTTGCGTCCTACACGCATTCAATACGCGCAGCAAACAAGAAGGCAGCAGCATCAGCAGCAGCAGCAACAGCAGCAGCTGGCTGGACAAGTTTATCTTTTGTTACATTGACTTCCGCTAAAAGATGCTAAACTAGAAAACATTTTTTGCTCGGCCAGGGCCAGAGCAAACAGGAAAAGTTAAACAGAAATTAAGCGCAGCCTGGCCAAAGCGCCATTGAGAAGAAGATAAAAAAAAAACATGCACTGAGAGAAATGCATTTAGCACGTGAGTCAGCAAACAGGTTTGACTTATTGGCGGAATCAAAATTGTAAGAAAAATATGTAATGCATTTGCTTTTGTTTTAATTCCTTTTCATTTTATGTTTTATTGGCTTCATTCCCCAAGATTTTGCGGATTTCCTGTGTTATGACAAATTGAATTCACTTAGGCAGGTGGAATGGCATTGTCATGTCGTTGGTAAAAGTGGAAATCGATATCATCGATGTATATCTATCTACACAATTTTAAATTCTGCCGATATTAAGCGTGAGTTTTGCTCTTGTACCGGCGCATAGTTTTGGTAAGATTAAACGGATTGAACTCACGTGTACATGTGAAAATCAACTAAAATCAATGTATCATATGCACGAAAGGAACGCAGATATTAACTATATCGGATATTTGCAGAATTTATACAAATATTTCTTTCGATCTTAGGTTTGTGTACCTTTTCCTATCTATCCATCCTATATATAAGAAAATAAGCACAGAGATATACTTATTTGTCGGCACGATTAAACGGAATGAATTCACGCGTGAACGTGAAAATCAATTCTCTTCATAATAACGTATACATAAAAAATTATCATATATTCTTTCCAAAATTTGAAAACCTATCGAAATGTTCTTAACTGACAGCATGTGCTCGTATCAGCAGTTTATTTAAAATAATTTTACATAAAATTTGTTGCATTGTACCAGCTGTCAAGCTGTCCCGTTTTCTCGTCTTGTAAGATTTGTGCAAATGTATTTTAATAATAATAATTATAAATTGGCAATGGATGCGACCCAGAGGTCGGGCTGTCAAATTGTGACGCAGCTGGTGAGAATTGGCATTGTTGCAGCAGTTACCTATTACTGCGCCAAATGGCTAATCACCTCAATAGATCCGACCAGCAAGGCCAAAAAGAAGGCCAAGGAACTGGCCCAGATACAGTTGAAGAAACTGAACGATATGACTGGCAAGGGCCAAGGCAAACTGAAGCTAAACGACTTCAACTGCTATGAACTGATGATAGCCTCGCATCTGATTGCGCCGACAGACATCGATGTCAGCTGGTCGGATATTGCGGGCCTGGACACTGTTATACAGGAGCTGCGAGAATCAGTTGTATTGCCTGTGCGTCACAGCGATCTATTTCAGCGTTCACAACTGTGGCGGCCGCCAAAAGGTGTGCTGCTCTATGGACCGCCCGGCTGTGGCAAGACATTGATAGCCAAGGCAATGGCCAAGGAGGCGTGTATGCGTTTCATCAATCTGGATGTGGCTGTGCTCACGGACAAATGGTATGGCGAGTCCCAGAAGCTGGCCACAGCAGTCTTTACGCTGGCCCAAAAACTGCAACCGTGCATTATATTTATCGATGAAATTGAATCGTTTTTGCGCATGCGCGCCACCGGAGATCATGAGGCAACGGCCATGATGAAGACACAGTTCATGATGTTGTGGGATGGACTGATTAGCAGCACCAGCTGCTCGGTGCTTGTGCTGGGCGCCACAAATCGCCCGCAGGATTTGGACAAGGCCATATTGCGACGGATGCCCGCACAATTTCACATTGGACCGCCGCTTGAGAATCAACGTTTGGCCATATTACAGGTGATATTGCTGCACGAGCAGCTGCATCCGTCTGTCGACCTGAAACGTTTGGCCAATCTGACGCCAGGCTATTCGGGCTCCGATCTGCGGGAGCTGTGCCGACATGCCAGCATCTATCGCATGCGTCAGTTTATGCACGATATAATGGTCAAGGACGGCAGCGTCATGGACGACCAGCTGCAGGATGATAGCGATCTGGTCATCAGCATGGATGACTTATTGAAATCTTTGGTCACCATGAATATGTCCAAGCTGCAAACAGGCAACACTTATTTGGCTAAAAATATCGATCTGGACTAGACAATGGTAAAAAACAAAACAAAAAATAGAATATTCTTAACCAAAATTTGTGGAACATTTGCCGTTTGACGGAATTGCTTGATTTGAATTAATCCGGCGAGCCAAATGGAACGAATTGTTTTCAAAATCTTGACCTTAAAGTATTATGATAATTGTCCAGAGTTTTTCAAAAATTATAGTTAAAAATTATATGCTTTGAAAGTTTATATATTAGTTATATTACGAAACAAATATGAATATAAAATAAAAATATTCAGACAATTCTTGTTAACTTTACTAAAATACAAAGCGGTAGAGAACGAACGGAATGGAGCTTTAATATCTGCCTTTAAAAGGAATGCATGTATATTTAAAACATATATATTATTATGATTTTTTAAATACCTTTTTTTATTGGTCTTGGCAAAGAATGACAGCTGGTCAATTGTTTTCTAAGATTTCAGGACAGTTTTTAATATTTATTGTAGCTATTTTGTTTTAAAGAGCAAGTCCGTACAGGGTATCAGCTAGGCCAGCAATTTTGCTCTAAGCATTTTCCTACTTTCCTCTAAAATATTCTTACCTTACCGATATTTTGAATTGCTACCGACTCTTCAAATTAATTTTATTCAAAAATGGCTATTAGCATTTAAAAATATTGTCTTAAATTTTTCTCAGTGCATTTGCTACTACTGTTCTTACTGGCCAGTTCGCCTCTAGCCTATGCAATATTTTCCACATTTCATAGCATGCATGAAGTCTTCTCGCCCATCAAGTGTACTGAGTGAGGCAGAGACTGGGAGAAAGAGAGGAAGAGAGAGAGAGAAGGGGCGAGAGCGAGAGAGAGTCAAGCCAAAAAGAAATCAAAATAACAACAGTTACGACAACAACAAAAATCTTTTATGTAAAATTGAATATTCATAAGTTGTTCCACAGAGCAGCGACAGGAGGGGGAGCGGGAGGCTGCAGAAGCAGAGGCAGAAGCTGCAGCAGCTCAGAATAAAGCCTAACTGATGATGTTCTTGTTGTTGTTGCTGTTTTTGTTGTTGCTGCTGCTGCCGGTTGGACGGCCCTGGCAGTTGATTGTTTTTGTGTGTAGTTTTGTTTGGCTGAGTGAACCTGCAGACGCTCACACACACACACACACATAGACACGCACGTATGCAAAAGTTGCCGTTGTTTGCTATTTTGTCATGCAAATTGTATTTATTGCGGCGAAAAAGCAACAACAACGACTGAGAGACAACCGCCGCGCTGTTGTAATTGTTTGTTATTTGTCATAGTGTGTGTGTACGCTGCACATGTGTGTGTGTGTGTGTGTGTGTGGGCCATTGTAAACAAGAAAATTGACTGCCGTTGGCATCGTGGCCTGGGCAACACGCATTTCTCGCATTTCTATGCAGAGCAGCCAGCAACTAGCAGCAGCAGCATCCACACAATAACAACAACTGCAGCTACTCTATAGAACACAGCAGCAGCACAATGCCAAGGCGAGTTTTTCCGTCTATCGATCAAATATGCAGAACTCAACACACACGCGCACACATAAGCCAGACTCTACTCGTGGGCGCAGAAAAGTATGCTGCAATAAGTTGCAGGCGGTCAGACCGCAGGCATTAACAACTCTATATGTACATCAGCGAGAAAACAGGTAGCTACCAGAGAGAGAGAGAGAGAGAGAGAGAGAGAGAGAGCGACAAATAGAGAGAGCGATAGCGAGGAACATTGAGAGATAGAGATGGAGATAGAGAAAGAGCTAGAGATAGAGATACAGGTAGAGTTAGAGATAGAGATGAAGATAGAGATAGAAATAGAGATAAAGATAGAAATAGTGATAGAATTAGAGATAGAGATATTTAGAGAGATGGAGATTGAGAATAAGATAGAAATAGAGAGAAAGAGAGAGAGGGTGAGAAAGAGATAGAGGGAGAAAGCAGTAGCAACAAACACTCTCTACTAAAGCAAATGTGCTTCCTCAGATAGATAAACATTTCATGGACAAAATTGAAGAATTTTCAACAATTACATTTTAAGTTTTTCTCAAGAAGAAAATATACGTTGTATTAGTCAGTAAATAGATATTAACACATATAATCTTGTTTTGTTTTAAGGAAAATATAATTGCAAATGCAAATGCCAAAAAATATGTCCAAAATCTCTGTTATTAGAGTACTTAGTTAAAATCTATTTAGAACTAAATTGACTTCAGCTTTAAATTTGAGCACAGATAAAGTGTGGCTACTGACCGATTTTTAACAAAATAAATAACAAATAAAAAGCAAATTGGGGATGTTTAAATTTTATTGTTAATTGAGCGTGGGTATCAAAATTTGTACAAAAACATATTTTACAGCATATGCTGAGCTGTCTTTTGTTCTATTAAGCGCTATGCAACGAAAAACACATGTTTTGTTATGTTTAAAAGTTCTTAACCCTTGGCGATAATGTTTGCGAACTTCAAACTTACTTAACTTGCACATGACTTAACACTTTAATCATAGCAAATTTTTCTTCAACTACGTAAATAAATATTTTAGATTTTATTATAATATTTAACATATATTTTTTCAAATGAATTGTCTCGTTAAGAGCTTAACCCTATTTCTATTGTTTTATCCAGCACATCATACGAATTAAATGCTGTACATCTGGCGTATATATTTTCTACATGTATATAAGCCCGAGAGAGCTGCACTAATTTGATTTGCAGTCACAAAATTTACGATTGCATTGTGGCCACTTGTGGGTTTATGTCGCAGTCGTAAAACCCTAAAAACCCGTTGGCCAGATGAGGCCACTCAGTTGCCTGCTAAAAGTCATAATTGCGCCAAGACGAACTTTACGAGAGATGTTGTACATTCGCACCATCTACCTCCCTCCCTTCCTGCCACCCTCCCTCCCTGCCTGCCATGGAACAGCCCGCGGCTTAGCCGAGAGCCACAATCAATTTACATACGCCACAGTCATATAGACACTCAGTCGATAAATTTTAATGCAGCACACGCAGAGGAATCCTTTGCAGGCTAATTCCAACGTGGCTATTAACATAATCCTGCCCAAGCACACAGAGAAAGCTCTGTGCCACAGCGAAACGGCATGAGGCAGGCATACAAATCCATCAAAGTTTTTGAGTATCTCGACACAGCAGGCAGATCTGATGAGAAATGCCACAGTCAATGCGAATGAGCTTCAGACAGAGAATGCGAATGCGAATGAGAATGGGAATTGGAATAAAACTGGGAATCGTAAAACAAGCCACGCATCTTGCTTAGAACTTTGAAGACTGACACGAAATTTATGAGCGAATTTGAGAATTCATTTAGAGCAAATGATGATTTAGCTCGTACTTAAGTTTGCCAGCCTGCAAATGTTGTCGGTAGTCAGCAAGTTTTCGCTTGTTCTCAAAATTGAGCTTAAATTGGTGAGGTGTACGTACAGATAGGCCAACTATTATCTTTGCTCTGTTTACGGCTGTGGCAAATGGCTGGGAAATCATTTTTATTACCGCACACAAATAATCTGATGCTAATCAAATTAGTCACAAATAGTTAACTAAATAGGAATTTGCAAAGAATATTTTTTGTTTACATTTGAATATTTTTCAATTATGTTGTAAACCCATTCCTGAGCAGGGGGTCTGCCGTTGATAAACTGTATAATTAATGTGAATCTCTTCTCTTCTACATTTTGTGCGTACGTTGACACTGACAATTGTTAGCAACTAAATTTAAGTGGCTTTTGCGTAATTTATTGAATTATTAATTAACTGCAATTGCGTAATCAAATTGAATATTACAGCTGTCATCGAGTGGCCGAAAGAGCACTGCCATTAAATTATTTTAATTACATTCATAATTTAATTGATTTTAATGTTGCGGCTAGACCACACACTGCCCTGTACCCTCTCCCCCCCTCCACCGCTGTTCAGGAACTGCTTCAACGGTTTCCGTTTGATTAGAATAATTGCTGACATTTGACATTAATTAAACCATGCATTGCGAACTTTAAATAATTTAATTGTAAATGTCAGTTGCTTGCCTTTTGTTTATACCAGTTTTTGTTTTTTCTATAACTAATTTTATTATGGCACATTAATCATGCGCCGCCTGTTAATAAATATTAATGGCCAATAGCCGCTCGGCCAATTGCTAATTTAAGCCATAAAATTGCAACAGCATTTGCATTAAAATGCTCTGATTTATGGCGCCCAGCAACAACAACAACAACTTCGTTAAAAAAAAGTGGCAAAAAAATGTCCAACAGAAAAAAATAACAACAGAACAGCCAAAAAAATATAAATAGCAATTAATTATTTAGCAGTTAACTATTTGAACAGCTGCTGAGCCGACGCTAATATACCCTATGATTCATTTGATAATATATAACGTAGAGTATTTACTCTCAATGTGATTTATATGGAAGACACGTATGGAAAGTCTGGTTAGGCCGGGTTAAGTTATGTTAAGCATGCCTTCTGTTTGGTGTAAGTAAATTATGTTTGGTTTGGCTTGGCTAGATTAGTTAATACTCTTATTTCAGCCGTGCTTTAGAGATAAAATATATGCAAATAAACTTGCATCAACTCTAGCCCTAAATTGTTTATACTGAATAAGAAGTTATGATTCTAGCAGCCTTAAATTCCCAGGGTATTTTAGTATTTTAAGCATTTACCTATATAGCACGGAATGCAGTCCATAAATGATCGCAGTTTTTTTTTATTAGGGTATTTAAATCTCTCCTTTCAATGGTTTCGATGGACCATTTACTGCATTTGTTGCAGGCAGTTGGTAGAGACTTCATGTCCTTTGCTGTTGCCGGTCATTAAATGCATCTGCGTGCAGCGCAAAAAAAAATATTTAAAAAATATATAAGCTACAGGAATCGTTTGAAAAGATACAGTCCCAGCCAGTTGGTGGTCAGAAAGGGGGGAAAGGCGTGGTAGCAGCAGCCGAGGAGGTGCTAGTTCCGCTTTGACCATTTCTATTTCCTTTGGTCATTTCTAGAATTTGCATATTTCATGCCACAATGTATAATATTCATATTTATAAATCTTTTAACTGCACAAAACACAAACGGGACGCATCAAAAAGCCAACGGACAGAAGTGAAAAATGTGCAAATAGGAAATGAAAATGCTAAAAAAAGAAAGAGCAAAAAAAATAATAATAAAGAAAATAAAATGATACAAGAAGGAGGAGCAGAGCATTCATATTCACATTCACACTTTGCGCATAAAAAGGAGACATAAAAATGTGTTGCAACTCTGAACTGAATGAATGAACGAATGAATATGACTTTGCAACATACCAAGCAGAAGCAAAATCAGGAGCAGCAGCAGCCGGGGCAGCCGCACAATAAAAATACTTTTGCCTCGCATAGTTATGGGGCAAGCTGAACAGTTTCTGGCACGGCGCTGTGATTTTTCATTTGGCCACCGGGCCGTGTCCGTGTCCGTCTCCGGCAGCCGCCTGCCGACTCCGTCCGGGGCAACAGTTGTGTCAACGGCGGCCAAGGCGCAAAAGCCAAAAAGGCAACGCGTGCCGCATGCAACGGCAAAAGTGACCAACAGTCCCAGCGAGTTGAAAGACGACCGACCCGAGAGTTGAGGGCAGCGCAGAAAGTTGCACGAACCAGACGACGACGGTCCGTTGCATTTATTAAAAATTTTGTTTAGCTTTTTAGCCACATGCAACACTTTTTATTTATATTTTTGCAGCTTTTATTTTGATTTTTTTTTATTCTTTTTGGGCATATGAATAATAAATGCGAATCGCAGCTGGAACTTCTGGTGTTATTTTCGTAACTCCATAAAAAACTTACGAACAAACTAAAGGTGAGCAAGTAAGAGGCTCTAGTCGGGAGTTCCCGACTAGGGGATACCCTGAGCTCAGCCTACCAAAACCAGAAGCAGCTCGTGCTACGAACTCGACAATAGCTTTGAAATGAAAGATGTTTGATATGGTTATGCTAATCAAGAAGCAATATGTCAAAGTTGGTGAGGAGATTTGTTAAAAAAGGATTTCGATATCGATTTTTAGCGATTGCTTGGAAATAAGTTATCGATTATCGGAAACAAATTCAAACTGCGCGGGCACTACGATGAGCTACGTTCAAAATTTCAAGTCTCTAGCTCTTGTAGGATCCCTTGCGGACGAACGGGCAGAAATACGGGCAAACAGACAGACATAACTAGATCGACTCGGCTTTTGATGCTGATCAAGAATATATATAATTTATGAAGTCGGAGATGCTTACATTTGCCTGTTACATACATTTGCACATTTACATTTTACCCTTTTTACCCAATTTTAATGGGTTCAGGAATCAAATGTGGCTGGTCATTTTAAAATTCTATAAAAATCTAAACGCCTGAAGGAGAGCTGAATTTTATCTTCTTGGGAGAACTCAATTAAGTTCTTTGTAACACATAAATTCATGTTACTATTACTATATTTCAAACAGACAACCGAATCAGTTTCTCAAAAAACTGCCGGACGTAAATCCATACCAAATCGTTATATAAAAAGAATGTGGTTTGCATTTATCATTCGAATTCCAAAAAAATAAGCCAAAGTTTGAACTAAAGCCTTTTGGCCAAAGCCAGCTTCACGAGCCGAGGTTCGCGAACGAAACACAGAGTCGCGGCATTGGTCCGAGCCGTAAACTAAAGCCAAAAACTGAAGGTGGTTAAGTTTTTTTAGAGTGCTCATTTCATTCTACCAGGACATAGGCAACTGCACATAAAATGTAGCGTGCATATTAGCGGCATCCTTCGTGCAGGATTTTTTTTTTTTTTTTTTGCCTTTGAGTGTGCAAGCATTTTAATTTTTGCCTGGCACGCGTCGCCTGCCGCTGCGTGTGACTTTCAGCTGGCTGCGAAAATTAGCGTAACATTTAAGCAAACACACAGTTGCACACACACACACACACACACACACACATGCACATGCACAGCGCCACAGAACCAGCTAAATTTGCTGGGTGTCTATGTTAAAGGCGTTGACGTAGCACTTTTCACTGCCTCGCAGCAGCAGGAGGAGTAGCAGCAGCAAAAGTTGCAGACGCTCAGAAAAAAGGTGGCAGAAGCGAAGAGCGAAGGCTGCCCATTTGCAGTTTGCCAGTTGCAAGTTGCAAGTTCGCCATGCAACCATTTGAGGCAGCCTGTCATCAGCTGCACTGGCAGGCTACAAATTTGCCTAGCACTGCGTATGATGAGTCCTGCTAGAGTCCTCTGTCTCCCTGGCGTCCTAATTAGCATCGACTTGATGCAACTTGCCTTTGCTACTCACAGTCGACGCTTCGTTAGCTGCGCATGTAACATTGTCAATGCGAACATGCAACAATTATGCAACATTTAAGCGCATGCATCAAATTGACAGTGGCAGCTTCATAATTTTTGTTAACTTCAAAGCGGAAGTAAAAGTATCAGCGAATCATTTCCCCCATCTTAACTTGACAAGGCGCATTCATTGCATAATTTGCTGCAAAAATATTTAAAGAATGCGGCAGAAGGCGGCATATACAAGCTAGTTTATCCACATACCAAATGTTTGCCATGAAGATAATATTGCTGCTTTTCAGCTATTATGCTAGATGTATCCCAATTTAATTTTATATGCTCATATATTTGACAAATTGAAGTGTTTCAATTTATCAGGTAGTTTGACTTGAGGTTATATATTTGACATGAAAACATCCATGCATTTAAAGATTGTTATATGTTATTACTTCATGACGATTTGTTAGAGAAAAACCCAATTATTTTTTGATATGCTCGCATAATATATAAATCTTGCTGTTAAAACGTGCCAGATAGTTTTATTACATGACAATTTCTACCAATTTTGTTATAACGAGTGCCGAATATTTTCAAGTCGTTTTAGCTTTAAATGGAATTGCATAAATGATCAAATATGCTCAAAGAAGAGTTTTTCAGCTACTATTTATAAATAAAATAGATAACAAAAAGCGGAAAAGCCCAATAGCTTATTTAGTTGCCTCGAAGAAAAAAGGCGAACAGCATTCGAATTAGCAGTCGAAAGTTCACACAAAACGAAATTAAAAATGAATTGCAGAAAATCGTAAGCCAAATACGCGAAAGTTTCAGTCAGACCCCAATGTTCCTTTCCATAGCGCGCCCCCGTCCCACTGAAACGCGCTCACACAGCGAAAATTTTTAGCGCTGACTTCATTAAAAATAAAGTAAAGGAAAAATTGCAAGCAAATTCACGGACTTGGCAAAATGAATGAGTCTGTAGCATGTGAGAGCGGTGTGGGAGGAGAAGCGCCTTCGATTGGATTCGATACCGGGACGAAGGACCATTGTAAACTGGCCAAGCCAGACCCATCAGCTAAGCCAATAATCAGGGGCTGGGCGGGCTGGGAGGCGCGGTCTGCCGAGCGGCAGCTAATTTATTACGAGCATTTAACAAGCATACTCCAGGGAGGCAGCAGGGAGTCCGCTTTGATTTATTAGGTGTGTGGTTCCTGTTATTTTGTGCTTCCTGTTTTTTTCTTCTTCTATTTTTAAAGAGCAGCTCAAACAAAAAAGAGAAAAGAAATGTGGCCAGAAAGAAGGAGCAGGATATGCCGAAACACTAATGTGAATGTAATTTGTAGTTAATGTGTATTGTTGCCTAGAAATTTGGACAGCCAGGAGTTTTGCCCCAGCTCCATGTCTGCCATTCGTTCATTTTAATTGCTCAAACGGAAAGTTTGCAGCCGCTTTAGAGAATCGCTTTGTGCAGCTGTTAATAGTCCACCAAAATGGCCATCAACATGTCTGATGAAATTATTGCAGTAGAGAGCATAAATTGCATCACTACCGCATTATGCTACATTCATTCCATGTCTCAAGCTTTTTCACAACTCTTGAAGTTTATGTTCGAGCTAAATATGCTCTATAAAAGTAAGATATGAGGTGTGCCACGTTATATATATTTACGTACATATAATCGATCTAAAAGGATGGTGGAGTAGAGCCTCGTAATTTAAATTGATTAGTGCTGTATTTCGATACATAACTTTTGCAAGGCAATCATTTATTAGATATAAAAGAAAATAACTAAAAATTTATAGACTGGCCTAGCTACTACGAAAGGCCTTATTTAAGTCTAAAGTATTTAACTCTCAGCTTTTAAAATAGTCTCTCCCTGTTAACACTTGGTTTTTTGCCTTTGCTCAATGTTAAATGTTAAATGGCAACCGATACTTGGGAAGTCGTCAGTCGCGCTTCCGACTCCTCTGCCAAAGCCATGCCCATGCCCGCCGCCACCCCACTCCCAACTCCTTTGGTCTTTTGGCTGTGCGACGATGCCATTAAAGTCCATAAATCACAACATAGCATAGAAATAAATCAAGCCTTTTATTATCAACACATCGCAATGTTTGTTATCGAAAGGGTTATTTATAGTGCTCCTGGGAGCAACGCCTGGTTGCGGGGCGTCAAGCGGAGGCCACGTGGCCTGCCACTTGTGTAATTTCCGACCGGAGGAGGACTGTTAATATGCATGGAATTAAAAGCTGGGCTCAAAGTTCAAGGTTGATTCCGGTCGAGCCCAGTCGCTGACCGCATTGCCTACTTTTAAAAGAGACAGACAGGCCGTTTAAATGTCACTGCGTGTGTGTGTGTCCTGTGTGTGTGTCGTGTGAGTGTGTGTGTATGCTGTCTAGCTCATTAAACAAATCGCATTATTTGCTCATAAGAATCCTAGTTGAAGCATTTGCAGTGCTCTAACCTGTCGCACGCTCTGACAGTCGCACAAGTTGAAGCTTCATTTGCTCGCAATTGAAAGGCTGAAAAGACTGACGACTCTCGAGTGCTCTCATATGCCAAATGAATACATCATTAGCTGCCATGAAATGTCCTTGCCTACACACACACACACACACACACACATACGCTAGAGACAACAAGCAGCAGCACAAGTGGCCAAAGCCAACCGAGTGGCAACGAATTGCGACTAGATTTGCTCTGCTGAAACTCCCCAACTCCCCCGCTAGTCCCTAGTTGCTGGCCCCCCGGCTCCATAGCCCTGGTCGCATTTTCTGCCCTAGTAGCACTGGCTAAAAAGCTACTTAAACTTCTTAACTTTCAAGTGCTTATGCAACTTGTTAACTAATTATGTGTACAGCAGCAATAACTTTACCATAGCTGTACTCTATATAAAACTCATGCTTGGATATTCAATAAAATTGAGCTGGCTTCAATGAAGCCAATTATAACAGAAATAGATACACTTTAAATTACACTCTAAGAAATTATTTTCGACGAACATCTCATGGTGAGCCAATGAGAGAAGTTAAATCATAATTGGATGCTCTTCAAATTACACTCAAAAAAATATTCTTATTAATATTTACGGAAAATATTTGCGTTAAAAACAATACGAATTTTAACTAATAAATTTTTTTAAGGCGTTTTTATAAAAACCAATTAAAAACATGTGTTAAAAAAATAAAAATCAATGAAATAATTTAAAATTATTATTATTAATATTGTTAAAACAAAATCAAATTAAATGAAATAATTTTAAATTATTGTTATTAACATTGTCAAAACAAAACAAAATAAAATAAAATAAAATAATTTAAAATTATTATTATTAACATTGTATTAATGTTAACCCACAAATATTTTTTTTGATTTTGCCAAGGACTTTTTTTCATTGTTAAGTGTTGGCAAACATTAAAATCAGTATCAGCAATTATTAAGGGCAAAAAGCAGTTGGTTCAAGCTTATGGCAGCAGACAAATTACTTGGCGAACTAATATCATAGAAGGATGCAAGTCCAATTGGCTCGGCAAGTGTTTGATAAGAATATTGCCAGGGAAATGGCAAATGTAAAACGCAGCGAACACACACACACACACACACACACACACACATTTGCACATTTGCCCCTACACACAAGAAATCTCACATGATAATTTACCGTGTTTGTTTTATAAGACTATTAGGAACTCAAAAGCAATTAAGGTTTGCCAAAAGGCAAGCCAGGTATGTTATTATTTATGAGCATGTGGGCGTGGCATTTGAGTTCATACATATAAGTATGCATATATATATATATATATATATATACTTATATGCATATGTGAGCTTGCCTCGTTTATCGGCACGTTTCTAAGCAGCTTGTTGACAAGCAAATTGCGGCATAAATTCCACTCAAGATGCTCAAATAATCGCAATGAATTTATACAAAATTAATTTTTCACTTTGTTGCGGCAAACCAAAAGGTAGCCGGGAAATGCTCGCTCTTCCTTTTTGCAATTATAAAATAACAGTTAATTTTATATCATATGTTTTCTAGCGGGTAATTTAAGTTGCTTTAATGCTATAACCTAAATTGGTTAAAATGGGTATAATGTATTTGCGAAAATGTATGTAGCAGGCAGAACGAAAGGATCTCAGAATCTTTTCGAATTAGAGACTAGATTTTGAACGTAACGCCTCCTAATGCACGCGCAGTACGAATTTGTTTCCGATAATCGATAGCTTGACCCGTTTCTAAGCAATCGCTAAAAATCGATATCGAAATCATATATTTCGACCAAATCTCTCAGGTCCCCAAATTTGAGATGAAGCTTCTTGAATAGTATATATATATTTATCAAGCCTCTTTCATTTTACAGCTTTTTTCGTCGAAAATGAATTGTTCGTATGGCTGTCGAGTTGAGGCGGTGGCAAGAAGCGCGGTATTTTACGGGCTCGAGTCTTATTGAATGAACTATTTTTGTTTTAAATTTGTTTTAATACTGCTTAAGCAAACTAGCTCATAGAGCGAGGGTATCCCCTAGTCCGGAAGTCCCGACTAGAGCCTTTTTCAAATTATTTAATGAATGTTTGTTTTATTTACTTTTTTAGAAAGCAAATTCTGACCTGCCTGGTAATAAACACAACATGTATTTCTGTTGTTGAACAAAGAGTATGCATTTTGTATTCAAAAAAGGAAAAATTAATTTTTAAAAATATAATAGAAACTAAAACAATATTGATTAAATGGAGCTTACACGAATAATTAATATAAAGTAAGCCAAAAATTAAAAAAGTTATTCACTATTGTTATTTTAAAGACAATACAAAGACCAAAAACTAAATAAACATGTTGTTTGACCCATTTTTGTTGTTCTGGCAGTTCAATTTCCTTTGCCGCGAATTTAGATCAATATGCATCTAAAGTAAATTATTGCGAATCCGGTTTCGCACCAATTGCACAAATCTAATTAGCGCAGCGGAAAATGCGCGCCACAAGTTTTCTATGCATTGGAGAAATCATTTTTAAAAACTGGCAACAACGACAAAAATCGAAATTAAAATCGTTATCGATATCGAACACTTTGATCAATCTTGCGGCAAGGGATATCCGTTCGTCTGCCGCAAAATGTGGACGCGTCAGGAAGCACGGCACACGGCATTTTTAATTAAATTGTTACCTGCAGCCATATTCAAATATCTGAACAGCTCGGCAGCAGCTGCTCAATAAATTAATTTCCTTTTTCTCTTGAATGGCACGCCGCGACTCTTCTGTTTAAATTTGAGCTAGAGATGAAAGTATACTAGATTTTATCACAAAATACAGACACGAGCTGACACGACGGTGTGCCAAATTTGTATTTAAATAATATATATTTGCATTTGCAAATAATATTTATTTTATTTGTTCTGCAAAGGGTTAATTGCTATTAATTTCAATTGATAAATTGGATGGAGTCTTTTGTAGATATATATAGATATTTATATATTCGCTGGAAGCAAATAAAACACGCTTCCATCTTGAATTCGTTGATTTGATTTTCTGCTTTTGTAAATTCACAGCTAATCGATTTAATGGCGAAATCAAAACATTTGTGGAAAACTCTTGAAATAAATTATGTGCTATCGTCAAAGTGCTAAAATCAATTGTCCTTTAAGCCTGTGCAGCACAATTAATTGTTAACCCACTTGGCCCACTTGGAACCCTTTTTGCCATTTGCTTAACGATGCTGAAATTAAAATTTACTTTAAGCATTGAGGCAAATTTGGGCTTAATTTAAATGCCAATTGCTTGGGCCGAATAAAAAAACTTTGCAGACAATTGAAAAAGTAGCGGCCCGAAATGAAGTGCAAATACAAAAATGTGGGCAAATCAAAGAGAGAAGCGAGAGAGAGAGAGAGAGAAAGAAATCTAAAAAGCAATCCAAACAATAAATCACACCTTTGTCACTCAATGCGCCCGTCTTTTTTTCAATTAAAAGCTAAAATGCCACCTTAGAAATTGCATTGGCCTTTCGTCGACGCGTCGCCGGGACATGTAATTAGTTGACAAAGGTGTTGTTCGGGGGCTTAATTGAATTTTTATCTCAGCGCTGTTCTAAACGCTACCCGTGAAAGGCTTCAATTAGAACTCGACTCGATTCGAGCTGGGGCCAAACGAGACGCAACGACCGAACACCCAGCGAATGCCTGCAGCAGACATTCAAAGGCTATGTAAACTCATGCAAATTTCGTGAGTACTTTCATAAAAGTTGAAAGAATTATTCTCAGAAATAACCATTAGAAGTGGGGGCAATTATTTTAAATGATGTTTAAATTTCGAAATTCTGCTAAATTTAATAGAGAAATTGGAAATTGAAAGTATTTTAAGTACTTACCCAATGATAAGACAGCTTTTTATACTCCAGATAGTTCTGACTAATATAATTTTGTATCTAAGATCATTTTATAGTAAACGTTTCCCTTTGCTGTAGGTGTAGCAGCAGCCCAATTGCATACCTGTAACGAAACAATCGATAAACGTTATAATACTTATATAAATTTATATATTATAGATTATAAAAATGTCATGAAATCAAAACTGTAAACAGGATTGAAACCACATCGAACCTGGAATTTAAAATTATTTTGAACCGAGCCTGCAACTAAACTATTTGTTCCAAAACAGCCGAACCAAAACCCAAACCAAAATTTATCATTTGTTAAAAAAGGTTTGATTTAAAATTTATATACTTTTCAGGAGGAGACTCAGCCCCAAATCGAAATCATTGAATTTATCTAACAATATTTGGTAGACGCCAACTTTAGGTGTATATTAAATTTAGCTTGCAATTTCTATATGAAAATATCTAAGGCTTAGAATATTTTCAGTAGAACGGGCAGTGAGAACCTTAAATTAAATTTTGTTTATTACAAATTTCAAAAAGCATAAATGACAGTCTTATGTTTTGAACCAAAACCTGGCTTCAGCTTCACGAACCAAATCTATTGCCAGAGAATTGATTTGAGCCCTAAATTGAAGCAGCAACTTTCAATTTCGCTGTCTTTCACACAATTTGTAACTCTTTGAAGAGGTTAGCTGTAAGTCCAAAAGGTATACAAATATTTAAGCAGCATCAAAAGACGAAACGATATAAACATGTAAAGTTCCTAAAGTACCAATTGCAGGCCGTAAATATTTGCGGATTGGCCGAGCAGCTCAACTGTATACATTGGAAAACAAAGTCTACAGTTTTAAGTAAAAATAAAATTTTAACTTAACTTAATAAATCTAGTCTAGAAGTTATTCAAATAATTTAGTCTAGAAATAGTTTTAAAAAAAATTGAATAATAACTAAACTTAATAACTAAACTTAACTTATGGTTACTTATATTTACGTCCTATTTTTAAAAACAGATTAAAGTTTCATATATAAGAATGAACCTCAAACATGAAAACTCTTTGTCCAGCAGTCCCTTTGTGCGGGTTACTTGGCAACCCATCTGCCGAGTCCTTGTGTTTATATACTTTGATATATATGAAGGTTTACAAGTACTTATTGTGTATATATATTATATAATAAGTGCACACCAACACATGCATATATATATATATATATATATATATAGAAATTTAGATAAACACAATCTACACACATTTTTGTAGTTCAAATAAACTTCTTTAAGGCCAGAAATAATTGCTGGCATTGTCAATTTGTATAGTCGAAGGACTCAAATCATAAATTGGCATTTTTATTGAGAGTCAACAAAAGGGGCAAAACACTTTTAATTGCTATTACTTACAGGGCAGGGACTTTGGGGCGTGGTCGCACACCATTGTTGTTGTTATTGTCACAATTGTTGATTTCTCGATCTCTCTGCGTATTTTTTATTCCTAAGCGCTTCATTGTTTCGCTTTTGCTTGTGGTCGGATTTTGATGCCCATTGTTATTGTTGTTGTTGTTTTTGTTATTGTTGTTGGGTTGACAATCGTCAGCGTTGTCGTAGTTTGTGGCATCAAACCGCAGCAATGTCAGCATAAGCCGATTGCGTGGCATTTGCCATTGTCCGACTGTTGTTGTACAGCGTTTGCCCAGAGTTGGGGCGAAATTCTCTACGGGGAATTACGCGTAAATTCCACCGCACACAAGTCGAATGATAAGTCAATTGTTGTCTGGAATCCCCACTTCTGCTTTTCCATCGCAAAATAATGAACAGCGTCCAGTTGCAGTTCCACTAAATAAACAATTGACATGCGATTTGTTCGGAGCCATCAAAAAAACACACACAGAGTGAAAACTGGGCGAAGACAATTGCAACAGACTTGAGCTCTTGGGTTCTCCATTATTAACTGCATTTAGTTTCAATTTGCGGCGACGATCTAATTGTGCATTACGTCTCCAGACCTGGGCCTGGCCCCAGTTACGCTCAGTTTGTTTGCCCAGCACACACGCACACTCGCACGCCCGCACACACACATCGCTCACAGCTGGCGCAGACCCAGTCGAGTTTTATGGCCAACAATTGCGCTTAAGTGGACCCAACTTTACGAGCTCTCTTCCTTTCCTCTCTAGCCCCTGCCATTCAGTCTGACTGGTACTGGGATTGGGGCTTAGGCTTGGTCCTGGGCTCCTCAGAGCCGCATCGGTTGTTATAGAACAATTCAAAATAGCACGCAAGCCAAATCAAGTTATGTTGTGTTGCAGTGGGTGCGTGCGTGTGTGTGTGTGTGTGTGAGGAACGTCTTCTTGTTGCCACTTTGATGTTGACATGCAAACAGTAGCTCGCTGCGACAACAAGTGGGCTGTACAAGTGTCAAGTGCTGCACTTGTAGATACCCTGTAAAGGAAATATTAAGTCATACATTTTAGGATGTAAAATTAAAGCAGCATTCCAATCTTGCAATACCTTGAGTTAAATAAAGCCCCAGTGGTAAAGATATTGTGTGCAATTATTTCAATGTGCTTTGTTGTGGAAGAGTTTTTTATACATATTTAAATAATTATAATATTTAAATATAATACAATATGAAACTTAAGTAGAAGCTCAAGAAAGTATGCTATAATATCCTTATAATTCATAAATAAATCAGTTAAACCTAGATAGAAGGAAATAACTTTAGAACTAATACGCCCATTTAGGGCGCACGGTTCATGGTTATATATACTGCAGCAAGGTGGAGGCCGCTGAATAAACAGTTGCCATGGGAAATTATTAGAGACAAATAAATTAAATTTTATGGCACCGTGCACTGAAGGTGCCGACAATAGAGGGCGCCAGCGTGCCATGCTGCAGGGTAAGCCAATATTTTATGACTACTTAATGCGTACTGCCGCCACTAGCATGGCGACCAGCGGAGAGGGAGACGTAAGCGGTGCGAGGCAAATCGTCAATACAATTTTGATTGCCGTTTGTTGGCAATTATGGACTTAGTCGCCTGTTTGGCTGCGCTTTATTGTTGTTCTTGTCGGGCATTTGCTGATTTTTGGCGGGTTTTGTGAATTTTCTGGCTGCCTGGGTATACTATATGTAGGCTGGGGCAATGGCCAAGCGCACTTCAATTTCATTCAGCTCCATTAATGGCGCAACATGCAAACTAAAAGTTAAGTTTTATGCCAGCCAAAAACAACAACAGCAACAAAGGGGAAAAACATAAACAACAAGACGTAACAAAGCCCGGCGCCCGCATTTAACAAAGTTATTGGGGCTGCATCAGCCGCCCCTCCCCGCTCCCTTTACAGCCCGCAGCAGCTGCAGCTGACCATCATCAACACCAGTTTATAGCCAGCCTTTCAAACCTGACCCCACTCCACCCACCCATTCCGCCCCATTGCGTTCTTTTCTCTCCTTCTGCGCCACCTTTTGTTTTTTACAAGCACTTTGCAAATATTTATTGCTGAAAGCAGCGTAAACAATAAGCTCATAAACTGCAGCGACGCTGACGTCGACGTCGCAGTAGACGCCGCAGTCGCCAGCGATAGTAAGCGGGACAAAGCGATCGATTTTCAAAAATGAATTATGTTTGCCACGTTATGCACTATATATACATAATTAAACATATATATATGTATACGATATTTTGTTAAAGTATCCAGTAAATTGTCTGCGTACGCAACCCAAAAGATGCTCTCTGTTAACGTGTTGTAGCGCACATTTGGGGCATATATGTT
This sequence comes from Drosophila borealis, assembly GCA_035045885.1. Taxonomy (NCBI): domain Eukaryota; kingdom Metazoa; phylum Arthropoda; class Insecta; order Diptera; family Drosophilidae; genus Drosophila; species Drosophila borealis. The sequence goes on along the minus strand of JAWNOR010000137.1, from coordinate 8,156,162 downwards.
TGCAGTTACAGTTGGTAAATTTCGAGCATTTTGAATTCAAATTTTAATATGTTAATACTCAAAAGTTGAAGAAAGGCAAATAATACGCGCACTTTTCTTTAAATTGTTCAATTCTCAAAACATATAAAAAGTTTAAGCACAAAATCAGATTATTGAGATTTAAATTATATAACAATTTGGTCTTACAACTTTTGAGTGGAATTTAAAAATAATTAAATATGCATGAATTTGTATTTAAATTGAAAAAAAAATATATGTAAATATATGAATATTATTCTGCATAGGGTATTAAGCTGTCGGCTAGTCAGTGTATATTATAGTTTTTAATTTTGATAACAGAGCCGAGGCTGATGAGCACAAAGTTCGTCATTGTTGGCATTTTTCATGTTGTTTATTTTGCACTTTTTCATATGTCAAAGGCTTCAGAAAACACACACACACACACATATAGATAAACGTGCGTGCGTGTGTGTGAGCTTGAACCTGGTCACGTGCTGTTGCAAGTGCATTTTATAAATTAGCAAATATTTTGGCAACAGGCTTTGTCTTACGGTACTCAGTTCGACTCGACTTGACTATTTGCTCAACATTTTGTGAGCCAGAGATTTCTGTTTATGTTGCGTAAACATATGGTAGTTGTTGTGCATGTGTGTGTCTATGTGTGTGTGTGTGAGTGTAAGCGCTGCAGCGTCATAATTAGAAGGCGTTGCTGCGTAAAATATTCCCAAATGTTCAGGTAAACAACAGCCAACGGCCCATATGTGAGCTCACAAACAGAGTTGCAATTAGATAATTTAACAGACAATACTACAAGAGAGCGAGAAAGAGAGAGAGACAGAGAGGGGGAGAGAGAGTGAGATAGGGCAAAAGTAAATATTAACAATCAAACGAACTGGAAATAATCAAAATTAAACTGGCACTCAACGTGTATTGTATTATTTAATGATAGAATTAAATGCAATTTATCTTTAAAATATGAATTTCCATTATGATTTATCTTCGGTTTTTCAATATGCGAGCATAATTGTGCTTAATCATTAAAACAAAACCCATTCAATTGATTATTGTATTTTCCCCACCAGACTCTGTTTAAGCCTAATAAACTGACTGACTTTTTGGTAACAACAATCAGGTACAATGCGTATTGTGTGGCCTATGCTTACTGATTGGCCCAAATGTCAAATCCGACTAAATGCAAATTTGTAACTATTTATCGAGCACAGAAATTTATCAGTGGCAAATACAAATACAACAAAACACACATACAACAAAAAGAGACAACTAACACTAACTCATAACAATAGCAATAACATTTACAAATTGTACTTCCATGTTATTTTTAAATATTACAGCTTTTCTATGCTCTTTCTAATTATTTTTTGATATAGGTCAAGCTGTTTTTTTTATTAATTAATTTATAAGAAGATTATGAGCCATATGTTTTTTATTATTCTTTTTATTAAATATATTAATTTTATTATTGATATTATAAGGTAAAATCATTTTAATTTAAGCTAATCCGAAAGCTACCTGCATTGGTTAACTATTAAATAAATGAAAATAATAAAAAAAATTAATAAAAAAGGAATCATATTTTTATTTAATTCATTTTTTATTAACCAATGCAGGTAGCTTCCAGGTTATATTTAAGAAAAATTCGTTATTATTATTTAATTAAAATATTTTTCATATTTTGTTTTTCTTATAATTATTATTTATTTTATATTTATTCAGGATTATGATTATTATTATTATTATTTGAATTTTAATTAAATGTGATTTTTGTAAAAGATTTAAGGAACAAGTTTTAGTAAAAATGTTAGCCCATTAATTGGTCTTATTAGCTTTTTAATAAAATAAAGCTTATGCAGCTGGGAGAGCGTAGTCTAATAGTTACTCAGATTAAGAGTGGGGCTGTTATCAGATTTTAATATATATTTGTATTCTTTAAAGATAGTCAGCCTTACGACAGATATTAGGGAATCAGACGGTACATGCAACAGATCAAAACGGCGCATGTTCTTACTACCTGATAGTAAGCATAGCAAGAGCTTATACTTAACATAAATAAGCACACAGTAAGCACTTTCCTTACCCCCAGGTTCGAACTTATACTGCCTGACAAGTCATGACAAATCAGCTGAAAAGTGCATAATATAAGCAGAGATGCGATAGAGTGCAACAGCAGCTGCATCTCATTTACATGTGCAAATGGCAACATTTTGTATTGAACGAAGGAGTATTTGAAAATGTTGTGTGTGTGTGTGTGTGTGTGTGTGTGGGTGTGTGGCAAGTGCAACAACTGTTTGTTGTATACTTGATGATTACCTAACACTCGCACACACTCTATCAACGAGCCTGGAACTAGCCTGAAATATCACTCAAAATGGCGTCTGTCCAGAGTTTCGTATTTTGTATGTGCGTGTGTGTGTGTGTGGGTGTGTGTGTGGGTGTGTGTGTGTGTGTGTGGGTGTGGGTGTGTGTGTTGCAGCTGCTGTGTTGTGCGATGTTGTAATCCTAATGAATCCTGCACCTATTTATTTTTCATTGTGGGAAATTGTGCAAATGCCATGACAACATTTCGTATATGTGGGGGTAGCTGTCACGCCCAGCCCAGCCGCCACGCCCACTGACCATGTGTGTGTGTGTGTGTTTGTGTACAATTGTTTAAATGTGCTGTTACAGCAACAAAAAACAAGACGAAATACTGAATTGTTGTTGTTTTGGATACAACAATGTCCCAGTTACAAGAGGCGGGCGGCGGGTATGGTTACTATTTGGCCTCGTTGTTGTTGTTGTTGTTGTCGTTGCTGTTAGTTGTTTGTGTTTTACATGAGGCATTGTCTCTCATCAGTTTAATTAGTCGCTTCGCTTTTGCTTTGCTTTTGCTAAGGCCCAGGCCCAACAAAAATAATAAATGTTTGTATTTAGTTGCTGTTGTCTCCCGTTCTTGCTGCTGCTGTTGTTGTTGTCGTTGTTGTTGTTGTTATTGTCCGTGTCATGTCGAGACAACTACCCAACAACTAGCTGAGCCGAGCTACTGAGCTAACTAACTACCAGACATCAGCCTCGACTCAACTCGGCACAAGACACATCGCATTTGCTATTCGTCTGCATATTTTATGCTGCCTGCCACAGTTTCACAGAGCACAGTGAACAATGGGGGCACAGTAGAAACCCCTGCTGACGGCAGCATCAAATGTATGCCGGTGGAAGGGGGTGTGCACATAGGCAAGTTAGAGCAGGTAATAGATGTATGTTACCAAATCAATTATTAAGACATCATAAATATTATTATGTGTTTGATTAAATAAAAATATGAACAAAACTTAAGAATCCTATAATGTTATATATACAAAATTATATAATATATTTATGTTATTTAAGGGCTGAATTATGTGTGGCGGGAATATTTTCAAAGAAGACCTGAAGTTCTGGAAGCTTTGCAGCAAATAGTTTGTGAAAATGTTAACAAATTTTGAAAACTTTGGGAAATTTTAACAGTTGGGATTATCAAATAGCAGTGCAAGTTTTTATGAATACAGGTAAATATACTCTATGAACTTTTCAAATATAATATTATTAAGGAGTGCAAGATATATACTTTTGAAATAGAATACATATATGTATATATTAATTATCATATAATAATATTTCAGAAAATTCTAGTTGAAAAATATAAATAAATATTTATTTAGCTGGCTCGAGATCCAACGTTTAATTTATTCAAATCAAAAATGAAAAAAAAACACGTCTGTTTTAATATATATCTATGCGATACATAAAAAAAGAGATATAATTAAATTTTAACAAGTTAATTTTTGTACTCTGTTTTCTTGAAAAACAGGTCATATTTATATATATATGTACAGCCTTTGATTTTGATGTATGAGAGTGAGTAAAAAAATAAAAAAAAATGTACATTTTTATTATATTAGATAGCTATTGCAATACCTTCGAAATTTTATAAATTTCCTGTACCACTTGAAACAATTTTTAACACCAGTTTTTTTTTTATTGACTTAGCGCTGGAAAATATTTTGAACATTAGTTTCTGTTTTCGATTGGCTTAACATTTTTGTACGCCCTGCTGCAATTTATTTTAAATAACAATTTTCTAAAGCCTCAACGTGCGCCACGCATTGGAATTCAGCTGTGCAACAAAATGCGGGGGCATGTTTTTGGCGGTTCTTGTCGTTCATAAAATTGCGAAATTGTTTTGAATTTTTGCTAAAAATCGCCACGCCCACAGCGTTTTACACAAAAACCACTCAGCTCTTCGCATTTTCAATGCATTTTCGATTGCTATTGTGGGCGGGGTTTTTAGTGCAATTTAATATACGAGCATAATTATAGATAAGTAAGGGATTATTAATGTTTTCCATGTCGTTTGTAAAGAAATTCAAATATATAAAAAATATCGATAAATATTTTAAATATTAATTAATAATTAATAGATTTCCGTGATTTTTCGGAATAAATTAAATAAATTCCGAATAGCTCGCCATATTTTATAACTTGCCTCTTAAAATTGTATTTGATTAAATCAGAAATAGAAAATTTCATATTTAATTTATCTAAAATACATCAAATTTTTATTAAAAAGGTTTAGCAAGAGCATAAAATACTCGTCGTGTACAAATTGAAGTGCACTTCGTTATTCATTTTAGGCCAGTTTACAATCAGTTTTTGCGCGGAAAATACAATTTTATGGATCTAGTATGGCATTCATTGAAATCAATTAAATATATACTAGTCCATTGATGCGTTTGTGTGTGTTTGAACAACTCTTCTATTGGCTGCTGCTGTATTTTTTTTTTCTTGTTTTAATGAAAATCTGTTTGGCTAAACAAGTGCAAACGTTTGTTAGCTAAACAATTTTAGTGGATATGCAGAAATTGAAAAAAGAAGCAAGTGCCACAGAAAAAAGAGAGGGAAAATATGCAGAAATCGAAGTGTCTGCCGTTCCACACAAAAATGTGCATTTAATGGGAGCCGATTGCAGCGGCGTCAGAAATTGCCGTTTGCTGCCGTTTAACTGCCTCGTTAGCCCGGCCATCGAAGGCACATAAAAATTGTACGCTCTCTGACTGAAAACGAAAAGTCCAAGGTCTGCTCCTACTGTACAGTCCCCCTACCACATAGTCCTGCTCCCCCGCTTCCCCTCCAGCCACCTTTATTTCTTCATAGATTTATCGCTTTTATGCGCTGGAAATCACATTAGCCGCGCATAAAACCAAAGAAACGCGTTAAAATTTTTGAAAAGAAAAATGCACAGATCTGCCGCAGCAACACTTGAACGGACTATCACCTATAAAGGGTGTTTTTTTTTATTGTGAAAGAAAGTCTATCTACCCAATGTTAAGCAGACGTTAAGGGGTATTTTTACTAAGAAGAATAATATTTAAAAGTATGAGTATTAATTAATATTATAATTTAATTTACTTTTAATTATTTTTTTACTTTCATAATCATAATAATATATAGGCTAAAAAACCTTTTTGCAATAAAAGAATATATTTTAGATTCTGCCTTTATGTTATTAACAAACGTATCAAATTTATCAATATACGATTAATTTCAGAGTCTTGCTGGTGCCGAATTGTGAAAAATACATCTAAAAGATGATATAAAAGGAAGCAATAAAAAAAAATGCATTCAATCTTTTAAATATAATAATTGTAGATATATGTGAAGAATATAATATATTAAGTTTATTATTATAATATTAATTTTCTTAAAATATTTTAAATATATAAAATAAAGTTATGTGCTCATATAAAATATATTAAGGTTATTATTATATTATTAAGTTTCCTAACATCTTTTAAAAATATTAAATAAATGTATATGCTAAAAATATAATATATTATTAAGATGTTTAGAATATGTATGCATATGCAACAAAAGGCTTAATAAATATTTTATGAAAGGCTTATGCTAAATATATAAAATATTAGGCCTTGATGTCTAGAATATGTATATGAATTCATAAATTATGGAAGAGTTCATAAATATTAAATAACATTAATAAAGATGCAGTTGAATGCATATTCCTTTAAATGCTTGTTATATTTATTCTAGTTTTTATTATGTTAATTTCGAAACACCCTTTATAAACTTAATTTTGTTATTGGTAAAAATCATTGGGACAGAGATGGCAGCAACAAAAAAAGGAAAGGGATAGGGCAGTGTCTTTGAAATAATAGAAGTAACTTCTCTTAACACTCCAATGCCGACGTTTGTTGAGCAGCGCTGGGACGCGGGCAAGAGCAAGGGGTGGCGGGCGGTTGGGTGCACTTTGCCAATGGTGCACATGAAATATGAGTTAAGGAAATTGATGACAAACATTTCAACGTTTATTGCATAAAATTACCATAAAATATTGCCAGCAAGTATTTTTTTGCTCGTTATGAATTCTCTTTGGTTTTTTTATATTTTATTTTTACTTTTCTGCTGCGACTCTTCCTGCTTTACCCAACGCTTTAAACGATCGGCAAAAGTGCATGGCAGAATAATTGCAACACGAGAAATTGTTACAGGACACAGCGGATGATGCAAGCAACAAGGACACATTTATTAAAGTGCTTTAAAACTGAATCAATATTCAGCTATTATTCAAAATGTATATACATATAATATATATGTTATACATATGTATATGAGATTGTGTATTTATTAATAATAGGCATTGTTCAACGCCATTTGCAGGGGCTTTGGACACAAAACTGAATGGGGCTTTGTCTCAGCCGGCAAGCATTTAATATTTGCCTGTGAATTAATTAAATTTTGAAGAGCTGCCACTCACACAATGTAAAGCAAAATGCCAATTAGTCCACAAATTTCTCTGACATTAAACTTTTTTTCTTACCTATTTATATTTATAAATTGTATTTAAACAATTATAAAAAACTACTCTTATCCGATTTGCCAGATTGGAACAAGTTATTAAAACATCAACAAAAATTTCTAGTATTTTATTGAAAAATTATAAATTAGGGTTAAGCAAGAGATGCAAATATATTTGGTACTCAAAAAAACAATCACACCGTTTTGAGGATAAGAGACTCTAATGGCACATATATATATTTTTCCTTAAACAGTTAAACAAACAAGAGTTCTCAAGTCGGGAGTGCTAGACTAAGAGATACCCTGAAACTTCTTTCAGCAATACCAAATGCAGCTCGTATTACGCACTCGAAACTTGATCAATATACACTTTTCTAGGAACTACTTGTAAAATTTGGTGACTGACAGTTGCTCAAAAACAGGATTTCGATATCGATTTTCATCGATTGTTTGGAAAGGGGGTAAGTTATCGAATATCGGAAACAAAATTGTACAACGCGGGCATAAGGAGGACGAACGCTCAACATTTTAGTCTCTAGCTCTTACAGGTGCTGAGATACTTGCGCTTGTGCATACGGACGGACAGACGGACGTTGCTAGATCGACTCGGGTATTGATGCTGATCAAGAATATATATACTTCATGAGGTCGGAGATGTTACCAGAAGTACACTACACCCTTTTTAAAGCGAATATATAACTTTAAAAAATGTTTGCAAATTAAAAAAAAGCAATTTATGTCATATTTCTTTTTTTTAATTTGCTGTACTTTTTGCCAATATATTAAAGGTTTTTTTAAACAAGAGTCGAACCAATTTGTGCACGTAGAAAAACGGTAATCAGATGCCTGGCATAAATAAATATGTAAGAAAAACATTTAATTAAAATATTTAAATGCAAAATAGAAATTCAATTAAAACTATTTGTGCCTAGATACTTGCAACTTTTAAGCAATGCGAGTCTTATATTATTTGAAAAGGTAAATGGAGTAGCCACTTCTATTGCAGTTAAACACCTTCTAACAAAATGTCTGCATTGGCATAATTAAAAATATTACCTCAGTTACCTTGGACGCTGTCCTCCTTTGCCTGCATGCTGCCTCCACCTGGTGCTGCCTCTTTGTTCCTTTGGCAGTGGCATTGCTGGTCATGTCATATTTATCACTAACTGCACTTTATTTTCCAGCCACTATAAATTGTTGCCTGCTGCTGCTGTTGCTGCTGCTCGAAGATGCGGGATGCCCCGAGGGTTGGGGGGTGTCGTCTCGGCTTTGCCATCAACGTTGCCAACTGGCACCCACAGGCAACATTATTTGACGTAACCAAAGTAATTTTAATTTTCAGTGCGAAGCACTCAGAAAGCAGCCAAGAAGAGGCAGCAACATCAGCGGCGACGACGGCGGGGTACACACTGCGGCAGGCAGCAGCAAGTGGCACTACAATGCACTCCGCAGCAGGGCGCGAGTGGGTCGGGGAAGGGTGTAAGGAGCCAGATACTGGTTGCTTAAGCATATTGTAAATAGACTGCATAATGAGCTGCGTTTGCTCTTTGAGACAGACAGGTGGAAATTGAGTTGAAAATGGAAGCCGACCGGCCAAATGCGGCGGCGGAGTTCTGTGTGGGATGGAAGCACAGCACTAAATTAAAGTTTGCTGCTAAGTCAAATGGATGAGAAATAAAATGTAACGTATCGAACTAGAAGATCTAATATTTATAACAAAATTTGGGCTATTGTGGCTTTATAAGAAGAAAACTGTTTATATATACATGATTAAAATATAATAATAATTGTTTCTTTTTTCGTGCGAATCCTGATGCAATGTCCTGCTTCCCACCTCCCGCCCAACCAGCCAGGGGGTGCAGTCGGGTTACATACGACAAGAGACGCAAAGTACAAAAACGAATACAAACCAAGAATATCTTTTTGCTAAATAGTTTAGAATATATGAATTTATACTAGGACGAGAAGACCCCGAAAAGAAAACTTTGCAATGCTTGTTGATTTCATCACAGAAGACTCGGAACGATTCATAATTATTTGAACATCATTCAAGCGAGAGAAGAATAATTGACTTGTCAATCCAGAAGAGTCGATTTTACCCATAATTAACTTATGAATGAATATTACACCAGGCATAGTTTATAGAATAATTAAAGAAAGAAAATTATTCATCAGGAAACTATTGTCCGACAAGGGCTGTATAACTCAGATATAAAGAATGCACAACATTATCAGACAAAGAAGCAGACAATTTGATGGTCCACCATTTTGGGTGGCGGTAGCTATAAAATCTAAAATACTTGATATAAACATATACTATTCAAGAAGATACATGACAAGTTTGATGACTATAGCCATTGAAACATATGAGATTTGCTCAAAATACAGGATTTCGATATCGATTGCTTGAAAACAGCGCAAGATATCGATTATCGGATACAAACTCGTAATACGCAATCACTAGGAGAACCTACATTCAAATTTTAAGTCTCTAGTTCTTATAAGTTCTTAGATCGAAGCGTTCATACAGTTCAAATATACAAACAATTGATATTTAGATATTATTTATGTAATATATAATTATATGGGGACCAAATATTTTATAGGAAAAAATAGTATATTTACGATATGGAATAATAAAGGAGCTACATTCGAACCCTCTGTTTATATATATATTTATATACTTCGCATATAAAACAAATATTTTAATATCTGATTTTAAAATATCTGCTTTATATGCAAAATGTGCCATTCAACTTATAATTAAAATCAAAATAATAGACCCACGTACTCTATACTATGACCAAATTTGTTTTCGGCTTAAAAAATGGTTTTCCAATTAAAAAACTGAATGCTGAAACTCTAAAACTATTTATTTGTAAATTGTCATGATTGATAGACATTTCTTGATTTTAGGCTTATGCGAATAAATTATGAACATTTGAGATATGCAAAACCTTTATCAGTCCGACAGAAATTGTCAATTCAACATAATTTAGTTTTGACAAATGGTAAATCAATTAATGTAAAGCTAAACCGAAAATGAAAAATTTCATGGAACAAGAAGAACTGAAAGGGACAAAGAGAGAGACAGAGAGGGGCGATAGATAGTTTCTAGGGTTTTTGGCAGTGTCCTAAATTGAAAACAACAAATGTCAGCAGTTTTATGTACTAAAAAAGCAACAAAAGCAACAAACAACACAGACAAATACAATGTATAAATGATGATGTGGCTGGTGACGGATGCATGTGTGAGCGTGTGTGTGAGTGTGTGTGTACGGGGGTGTGTGTGTGTGTGTAGGGACATCTCTCTATTCGAACCATTCAAGTGTCTTTGTGTTGGTAGCCAAAGTGAATACGAAATTTGCATACGTTGGCTTTACGACTGAGCTGCAGAGTCTTTCGCTCCTCGTCCCTTGTAACGCTGCTCCCTCTCCAGGCCCAGTTGAGTTCCAGTTTTTGGTTCACCAAATTGAGTGCTGTCTGTTGTTGGTTTGTTACTCTTCATCAGTTTGCCCTGCCCTGCCCTGCGCTCATTTCAACTTTCTAGCATTTAGTCGACAACATTTCCAGCTCAACCACTTGATTGCGGCACTAAATTATATTATGATCATTACTGAATACGAATACGAATACGAGTATACAAGCATGAATATATATTCTGAATACAAATGTGTACGTACACTTGTTTTTGTTTGACTCTCAATAATATTCTATGTTCGTAATTGTCATCTAAATATTTACTTTACTTTGAATTTCAATGAAGCTTGTTAAATTTAATTGTTAAACGAGGCAAACTATGAAGCAAATAATAATTTAATTATTTGTTATACTATTTAAAAACCAACAAATTCTTTAATTTTGCAGTAATCTTAATGCCACTGACGTATCGAAAATATGCTCTTTTTTGACTGAATTTTCGGGCTTTAATCTCGTCCTTGTTTCGGGATATTAGACCTATTCAAGGCTGATTAACTTTTAATAAACCTGCGAATCGATTACAGTCAGACACTGAAATCAAATATTTGGAATTCATTGAATTGATTTAAATCGAATCGAATTTGATTTGAATAAATAAATCGAATTGCGAAAACATGAGTATGCGCTTCAACTTACTAAAAAAAATTAAGTTTTTTTTTAAATATATATAATTTATATATTAACGCAATCAATCAAATAGGAAAAATTATAGTTTAATTGTAATAATTTTTAATAAAAAGTCTTGATTGTGTAATGTAGATATTTTGATCCATTGATAGAGAGGTAATTTAACACCAAAGCAAATTTGTATATCACTGGATTTTAAACATTTCTCGCTGCTCATTTACCATTCAATATTTCATTCATTTTTATACCCATTAAACCCATTGAAAATTGGTGTAGGTAAAAGAAGGTTTAGGGTTTCCCTTAGACGAGCGCTTGTTTTAATACTAGTTTTGATATTTGGTATCTATTTGAAAGTTAGAAAAAACCATAAGAAATGAAAAAGCTTTTTCAAGCAAATTTTTTCGTAGTTGAAATTTAAAGAAAGTCGAGTTGACTTTTGCAACTTTATCTTGTAAAATTATTTTGCTATGATTGTCGAGGCTAATGCCCTCACAATTCATGCCCCTAGACAGGTTGTTTAATTGTTGCGACAAGCGGCTGCAACATATCCGCAGCAATACATGTTGCAAGTTCACAGGCTTTCTTCAGACGCATAGAGAAGGCAGGGAGGAAAGGAAAGAGCACAGGAGAGCCGCTGCTCTGACTCAGAGTCAGAGGCCACAAACTGTGCTAATTAGCGGCAGACAAAGAGCTCGAAAAACTGAGGCAACTGCCGCTGTTGCAAAGAGGGACGCAGACATATGGGGAAAGCAGGCGCAATAATTACAACCGTTAACATACAAAAGGCTTCGACACACACTCACTCACACACACACATATGTTGGGCGGGGCATGCATTACGCATACGCCATGCTGCACGTCTGAGGCTTTATGAGGCTGCAGCATTGTTGCTGTACTTGTTGCTGCTCAAACAAAAGCCGCTGCACACAATGATAAAAAGAGAGCCTCCTGGATTTGGACAATGCGCCTGATTCGGAGTCGGAGCCCGTGTGCCAGAGCGGATAAAAGCTTATTTACAAGGATTGTGTTAATGCAGCTCGCGGCTATGCAGCACGGACTTTTGTGGTGTCATTTGTTTTTATTTTTATTTTTTATTCCATGTTTGCTTTTTTTTAAATTTGTTTTACACTATTTATTGATGTTGCCTCTTCTGCAAAATAAAAGGTTTTTACTTATTTCAGTAAAAGCAGATATCATATAATATGTTATCTGTATTGTGATAAAAAAAATGTGCAATTGTCAAGCGTACTAAACGAAACATATTTGATTTTGCTGTTTATTTTCATTAAATATACCGCTGCTTGATTTGAACCAGCGACCAATCTTTAGCTAGTTCAAAGCTTAAGCACGTAAGCCATGGAGTATCCCAATTTTGTAAACGTAACCAAAAGCTCTTTGTAGAAAAACTGTCTGATAAAATAATATTGATTTGCATTTAAAGGTCTGCAAATAATGTGAACATGGAGGTGTTCACTTATGGAAAATAACGCATTTGCTTTATGTAAGTGCATTTGACGCCACGCTGAGCAATTGATAGGTTTAAATGAAGTGCCTTTGTTTAGCAAATACTGAACATCGTTGACACCAGCCTGTTGTAAGAACTTTCCATTAACCGATTACCTCAATAAAACTTGTACCCAAAACTCATATTTCATTCTTTCTCAGCATTCAGGTTGTGTGCGTGATCTCTGTGTTGGGTACAGTGCCTCGACTGTTGTTGCATAGTGCATATAAATTATGTAAAAGGCATCCATAGACGAAATCAGATTCCATGAATTTGCATTTGCACCTGCAAAAATGCGCAACGTACCAAATACCTGGCGACGAATCACGTTCACATGAAATATGTATATAGATATACATATATATTTTCATCGGAAACAACCAGACTGCATATCTTTATAGTTGTATAGCTCTATTTACATATATATGTATGTATATACATACATATGTAGGCTGCAGGAGCTGCCTAAGCTTAAGTGCCATTAGGCACTGCAACTGAAGGCTCCGCAGAGAGTGTTACACTTGTTGTGCTATGCCCCTGTGTGTCTGTGTGTGTGTTGGTGTGTGTGTGTATGTACTTGGCATGCTTCAAAAGGAGCATAATGCATATTTAAAGAGTTGGCTGGCAAGTGCCAAAAATCGAATATTTTAGTCGAAGTCTTCACTCCGCCCTGGAGTTGGCCATTGCCAGCAGCTGCTGCTGTCGATGCCGCTGCCGCTGCCCCATGAGCCACAACTTGCCACTCAGAGGCGCCACCAGTCACAACTTAATGGCAAACGGCTTAAGTGCATAGGCAGCAGCTTCAACTTAAGTCTGTGAAGCCGTGACTTTTTAGGCACATTAAATATTGCCTCAACTTTGTATGTACATATATTTATTTATATGGAGCTGAAGCCTAAGACTGCATTTTTGATGGGTTAAGTCTGAGTGAAAGCAATTAGCATATGTCACAAAATTAAAAAAAAAAAAACTGAATACTAAAACTCTATACAAATTGCAGGCATAGTTATAAAAGATAATAAAATTACATTTATTTACTCTATGTATTTTTCTTAGAAGACTAGAGATAAATTCTGACAAAATTATAAAACATAATTAAATTAAAATAATTTTATTTTAATAACATCTTACATTGTTACTCGCATTATATATTTGATTAACGAATACTTGCGTAGAATATAAATATTTATTTATATGGAACTACAGACTGCATGTTTGATGGGTAAAGTCTTAGAGAAAGCAATTAACATGTCACAAAATAGCAAAAAATAAAAATATTACCAAAGAACCCTATGTACTTTTAAACATTTAGACAAATTATAAATGATAATAAAAAATAATTATTTGATTTGGATAACATCGTCTAGAATTATATATAGTTACTTAAGGAAGTTTTGCGTAGAGTACCAATAAATATTTATATGGAAGATAAGACATTATTTTAGTAGGTTTAGTCTGAGAGAATGTAATCAGTATAGTATGTCACACAATTATAAAAAAATATTTTCAAAAATACTTATGTACTTTTCTTGTTGAATTTCGAAAAACTCAGACGAAATTATCAACCATAATAAAATTAATATTTTTAATATTAAAAATTAATTGGTTAAGAAAGTTTTCTTTTTGAATTCAGGAATTCTTTCGGTCTCTTTCTATATAATATATTTTTAAGATAAAATTTTTGGTCTGCCCATTTTTTTAGTGCTCAGCGTGTACACAAAGCTACTCAATCTAATTACACAGTTAAAAAACAAAATTCATTATGTACATAATGACAATTCAGAAATTGAAAATAATTAAATGCGTTGCCTTTTATTATTTTTTTGTAAGCTGGCGATTGGCATTAAAAGTCAAAGATTGTCAATCGAGATAAATTAATTTCGTATATATGTTTATATGTATATATATTTATATAAATGCATGTACATGTTAAAATGTGTTGTCCTTAAATAACTTGCCATCATTTGTGTCTCTGGTTATGCGTGTGTCTGTGTGTGCTTGTGTGTGCGTGCACAACATGCGAACCACAATAAAATGCATATGTCCGAATGTTGGCTATAAATTTTATATTTTACATGCGGCGGCAGCAGTCACTTCGCCTTTTCGCCTGCCACTTGAGTAATTAAATTCAGCAGCGCAATGTGCAACGTGCTGCATAAAAGTGGGCGTGGCATTAACGCTTTGTGGTTAACATTTTTGTGGTTAAATGAATTTAAAACGCGCATCGCGCTTGCCAGGTGCAAAGTGACAACAACAAATTGCCGCCTTTCAGTCTTGCGTTGGGCCAAAAGGACGCCGACATATGGAAATATCCTGATGGATGGTCAGCCAGAGAAGGTGGCAGCCGATGATCGTCCACCAGCCACCAGCACCACCCACAAGCTCGTTCGTGCTGGCTGCCAGAGACGAATTGGCGCCCATTGACATGCAAATTGTGCAAGTGGCAGCAACTGCAACAACAACAACAACAACAACAGCAACAATGAGGCAAGTTTTTATTGATTCGCTAACTAGATAATACTCTAAAAAGAAGTATTTATTTTATTATAGTTGCGATTTAATTTATTTAATTTTATTTAATTAATCATATCAATGTACTTGGTAAATTTGTTTAAAAATATTGAAAGAAAATGCAAAAAAAAAATATATGAAGATGAGGAAAATTAGAAAATCGACTTAAATTTTATAATATTTAAAATCAATTCTAAATGGAGACCAGCTTTTGAACCAGTTCATAGATGGTTCACTTAAAAGGTAATTTAATTAATTTCTTTAATATATAATATAATATTATTAGTTATTATATAATATTATGCGTAAAATCTGAAAAATAGTTTTTTAATAATACTCAAAAGTGTTCTCAGAAACTATTTGAGCTATGCAGACGAAACAAAAAAATAACACTAAAGTCAATATATGCCCTAAATCTTAGACCCAATAACAAGTTTTTGTTTAGCTTATAACGATAGAGGTCCGGGGTTTAGTTTATTAAAAACAAAAATGAAAAACAAATTTGTTTTAATCTGTACTTTTCCGATATATTTCGGCTAGACATATATGATTAAATTTGTAGTTTTCATATAACATAATATATACCAATTTAAGTCTCTCCTTAACATACTAAATATTTATTGTGAGAGGTTGATTAAGTTTTTTGGTTATATGTATTAATTAAATTAAGTATATGTATGTATGTCTGTAATTATTTCTCCTTTGTTCGCATGATTCTTTATTTGTTCAACGCTAGTCACAGACTGACTCTGCTTAACACTTATGCTTAGCATAAAATTTTATCTTTAACGTATCTGCTGCTAGAGTACACTTCTGTGAATGCGAGACAGTATCCCACTACAATTTATAATATCTGTAAAATATTTATAAATTGTTTAAGACATGGTTAGGGCCTATATTTAGAGACTTTTAAGAATTAGGTATAAAAAGTGTAAAAAAAATATATTAAACGTTTTTTTTAAATTCTATTTATCTATCTATCTAAATATTTAAAATTATATCTATATACTATCTACCTATAAATGACTCTTGAACACATACCAATTTTATATATATAAGAACTACAAACTAGTTTTGATTTGATTGTAATAAGGTTCAGGCCTATGTTTAGAGACTTTTAAGGATTGTTTTACTAAAAATAAATATTTATGTCAAATTTTCAAAACAAATGTTATTCAGAGAAAAGCCCAAGCCTCATGTTTGCCAAGTTCAAATATATGATATTTATAACTAATAAATATATGTCAAAACCCTAATCCCAAATCAATGTAACTTAACATACTAAGAACTACTTGAGCTATTCTGCTGTCTGATGAAGTGCAAATAAAGACATTGCTAGCCTGACTTAAGTACAATTTGGCATAGTTTTAGTTTAATTAACCGATAATTCAAATAGATCAGGTCTTGTTACTCGCTGTACAACACAGTTATAAGTACCCTGACTTATTTTTTTTTTTTTGGCTTGAGTTTAACAAACACGTGCGTTTATTATTATTGGCATGCGCTTTTCGCTGGACACGAACTCGGCTGGCATTCAGCTGCATTGCCGCACGCTCTGCAGCGCTTCACTTGTGTTTTTATTGAAAATAATTTCAATTCTTTGGACCGGACCGCTGCCGCCTGCCTGTCGACTGATGAACTTAAATTGACACTCGCTGGAATTTCGAATCGTTTTGTTTCATTTTCATTTTCATTTTTTTTACGCAAGCGTTTTTCTACCTATTTTAATGTAATTTATTTGCAGTTGTAATTGCTGTTGTTCTTGTTGCTCCGGTTACAACAACAACAACAAATGCTGAATGCAAATTGTTTCTTTAATTGAATCATTTTGGGGTTGCGCGATGGTCATGCCCAACGGTCAGGCCGATGTTTTAACATATATTTTCAATAATTTGCGCTTATCGTGAATTTGCAATTAAAAGCGTACAATAATTATTAATTATTGTTGCACCCAAATATATATAAACTATATTCGAAGATATCGTGAGGTAAGTTTTCATCATAAGGGGGAAAGCAATTAACCTAATTGGATTGTTTTATATGCCCTGTGAGCATTAAGATAGGGTATACATCACCGGCCAAAATGGTATCTACCAGCGTATTGAATATAAGTTTTCTACATCAATTTTATCATTAAGGTCAAGCTGTGAAAGCAGACTGTCAATATGAAAGGTTTGGCTTGCTTTAACCTTTTTAAGAAATCTAATGTTTTGATTACCCAAAAGAAAACAAAAGGTTGTGCTTACCGAGTTTTTAGAGATAATGACAGGACTTTTTAATCAAGAATATATTTACATATCATATATTTTTCTTAAAAAAATATGTAAACATTTTATAAAACTATACCACGTAATTATTATAAAGACAAATAGGAATATTATTAAAATATTGTTTATATCAGTGCAACGATGTCATATAACTTCTCGATAAAGTGATATATGGTTATATTCTCTTGCGAATAAACTACGAAACAGGACACACTCGTTTTTCTCCACACCGGCCTTTTTCTATACAATGCTTGGAAGCGATTTCCGCCTTACAAAGGTCGGAGATCACATCAACTTCTTCAACAGCCGCTTCGTCGATTACCTGCTTCTGGCTGACCCAATCACAGAGAGGCGCTTCCAAAGGTTACATTCCTGCGACCTAACTGCGAAGCATCCAAACACCCTACAGTATTAGACCATGTTTCAATCCCCTTCATTGTAAGTATCCCACCATTGTAAATACCCTTCAATGTAAATACCATTTAAGCTAGCGAACATTGTAACTAAACCTTATATCCCAGTATTTCGCTTGGAAGAGATCCGAAGGTACTGATTGATTCTAACGCTTAATAAAACAAATTGAACTTTTAAAAGAAAACAATATATGGGATGTCTCAACTCAATATATATACGTATATATAGATTTAAAATACATAGTATTTGACACAGGGTACTCACTAGTCGTGCATGTCCCAGACAGTACATTATTTAAAATTATGATAATTATTTTTCTGTTAAGCTTGTAAAATGGTGCATAATCAATTAAAATAAAGTTATTAATACCAGTTAAAAAACATTATATAAATATTGTAAAATATGGAAAATTTCTTTTGTATTAAATAGATAAAGGATAATTAATAAAGATAAACATAAATACACAAATCATGTAAAAGGTAGACAATTGAAACGGCATTGAAAATACTTAATGTTTAGTTCTTAGGCGACTTGAAAATAAATAAAGTAAAGTAAACAACAGCGCATTGAAGTTCAAATTATCTTTTGAATGAAAATTCAATTAAAATTACTTAAATATGCCTTTCAAATAACCCCCTGCTGAGCACATGCAATTGAGTCATGGCAAGTCCAGCAGGATAAACAAAGCCTCACTTGTCTGCTTTTAATGTTGAGCTAAGAGAAAACTACAAAGAAAGGCAACAACAACAAAACAAAGCACTTGTCGCGCTGCAACTAAGTACAACAACAATGAGAAGAACGAGAACAGAAACTAGAACTTGAAATGGGTAAAACAGGAAAAACCCGAAAGACTCTTCCTCGTTGACTGTTGTCTGTTTGCTAAGTTTTTAGCTCCGCATGATAAATGCGGTTTTTTGATGTGCTTTGTGCCGGGGTTTTAGTATTAGTATGCAGAATTTGCCGCACAAAAGTTAGGTGTTCTTCGGGGTGTGTGCGTGTTCGTGTGTGTGTTTGTGTGAAAGATGCTTTTAGGAAATGTGAGACAACATTCATTTCACACATCATTTGTGGCTGCAACCTAAATAGAGTTTGTTGAACTTCCTATGCCATATTCAAACTCCCTCGACTGCTTCAACTATAACTGCAATTTTTCAATTTTTGTCGAATTTTAAAAATATATAACACGTAAATTTCTTTTAATTTCTTCTGCTTATGAAATAATAGCGCAAACACATTTGTGTGCACCAGTTGGGCGTGGTCCCCCATTGATGCCGCAACATTGTTGCAACTTGTAGCTGATTTTCAGTTGTTGCTTTTGCTCTACACAATTTTTTACTGCTTAAGTGTGTTGGCATTTCCGCGCCATTCTCTATGGGGGCGTTATACTCTCTGAAGGGGCTGCTTAGCTAAGGGGCGTGGCAGACAGTCAGGCAAGTATAAACAAAAACATTGGCAGAGTGGAAAACGTTGCTTGGCTTTTAATTAGATTATAATGCAGGTAAAGTAAACTCGGATTACACAATAAATGGATGCGAGTTTTGAGTTCGTGAATGGAAGCAGCCAGACGAAACGTTCGGCATACTACTTGAGTTAGCAGCAACAGTTTCAGCTCTTATAAACTGTCACTAATTGGGTGAAAGGTCTTGAAAAGTGTCATAAGAAAATAGATTCAAGTTGATGCATTCAAGGCCTAATTCAAGCTGTGATAATTGAGACATTTCTAGTATCGATAACTCCTATCAGAAAATAAAAAAGTTAATAAATACCCCTGTTTAAATTGTAGACTAATGTCGAATGCCTGCTAAATGGCAACTTACATCACAAGTTTCAATAAATGTAATCGAAGAGTTTGTCCTATCGACCAATGCTATCAATAAATGAGAGAGAAGGGCTATCTTCGGCACGCCGAAGATTTAATACACTTGCAGACCTAACCTTTTCATAATGCTGATAGTGCTTTGTCCGTATCTAAGAAGCACAGGAAAAGAAGTTAATGCCAAGTATGGTTAAGATATCTTAAAACCAAAATAAATGCCTAGTTTGGTCGAGATCTTGAAAAACAAAACATTTTTCCATACAACAACTTAATTTTCGAACGATCGTTCCTATGGCAGCTATATGATATAGTGGTCCGATCCATCTGGTTTCGACATATGTACTGCGTGCAACAGAAAGAGGCACAGTTTTATAAAGATAGCTTTAAAACTGAGAGACTAGTTAGCATAGAAACAGACAGACGGACGGCCGGACAGACGGACATGGCTTTATCGACTCGGCTGTTGATACTGATCAAGAATATATATACTTTATGGGGTCGGAGATACCTCCTTCTATGCGTTACACATTTCACGAATTATAATACCCGCTGCAAGGGTATAAAAAGTTTACCAGACGAAAAATATTCACTCACACTGAAAAGATACTCGTATCTTTAGCCAGTGTTGGTAAACACTTTTCTGTGTCAAGCATTTTGTACAGATTCTTTTGGTCTATTTGTGCATTGTAATACCCAAGGGCATGCCGTGCTGAATGTTAAACTTCAGCTAGTTAGCGAGTTGCGACAATGAAAGCGAGTTGTAAACGCAGTAGGAAATTCGCTGAAAAGTATGCTACACTTTACAAATCACTTTGTCAGACGCAGATGTCATGTGTCGCCGCCGCCTGTCAACACGTTGGCCCCAAAAATCCGAAAGCATTGCCTGATATTGAGGTTTACCTCAAACCCGCCATTTGACAGGCGACAGGCTGTTGTAGCTGTAGCCAGAGTAGCTGTAGTCGAATGGCAAAAGGACACATGAAATGGAAGGGCAAGGGAAAATTCCGCACTCAAGTTGGCAAACAGTTTCTTTAAAGAGCCGTATAAAAAGCGAAACCACAAACAGACATAAAAAAAAAACAAATCAAATTATTACTTAATTATGCTTAAACGTCGATTACCGCAAGGACACAGCTGCTGCTGTGGGTGCAACTTCTGTCCCATTGTGCTGTATTTGTTGCGGATGTCCGCACGTCGATTTCATTAGAAAATAAATAACAAAATATTTGTAACTTGGCTAAATTGGTCACGTCGCTGGCTCTGCGCCCAGGTATAAAGCGGATATTGTAAAATTAAATTGATTCTCTCTCAATTTCTCTTCGCATTCTTACGGCAGTTTGTAAGCTTGTTATTGTTGTTGTTGTGGCTTTTATTTTTCATTGAGCTTGAGGGGTTGGGGTTGGACATAATGGAAACGGCATATACAATGTGCATTTATATTGTGGAATAAATAAATCTAATGCCTGTTCATCATTTTCAGCAAGAAAATGTTACAAATTTACGTGACAGATTAGAGCGAAGCACCCTCCCACACACACACACACACACACAAAGAAAGAGACAGCGACTATGAGCAGTAAGAGATGGAGTGAGTGGAAGCGAGACAGCGATGTGCTTTTCTGTACTTTTTTAATAAATTTCAAATGAGACTCAAAGGCGACCACAAAATTAAAGCCAGCCAACTTGAATGCGCAATAAATGCGTAGACTGACAAGTATCAAAGGAATAAGTAATATTAAATAAACAAAAAATGAATAACAAAAATAATGATGATTTTGCTAAATGTTTGAAATGACTAAACCTAAGCCTGAGCGAATTTAGATTAAATAAAAGTAACAAGCATTGTTCCGAACAAAGTTAACTAATATTTATAACAAAAAATATCAATGGAAAAGATTTCTTTGAATAACTTGGCCTAAATAAGGCCTAAATATGCGTAAAAAGAATTTACTTTCGTTATAAATAGTCGCTTTTAGTAAGTAAAATAAGCTAGATGTCATTATTATATATTTTTTAAATAAAATTAATGATACTTTTAGCGGAGACCACAACCAGTAATGAGTTGTAAATGGCGAAATAGGCATCGGTTTAAATAAATTAAATATATTTTCTATAACCATCTCTTCTCTTTTATAATTACACATTCCGACTCGAACTAACTAAGCTAAGCATGACATCTAATTAGAAGTGATAGCATCTGTATATCATGTGTTTCTAAACTATCTCAGCAATATTTTTAACTTTCACGCAATTGAATTCCATTTGGCCGCTGTCAACAAGCACATCAAAAACAACGGCAAGAAAAAAATAAAGCAACAAAATAAAAAACATACCAGCAAAAAGCAATCGAAAATGGAAATGGGCATCTGGATGGGTGCATGGGTGCTGTCAGAGGAGGCATGATGCAGAGGCAGGGGGGGCTAGATATGGCAAACAAGCGCAACAATATGTTGCAATTGTCTGGCAGCGAGCGTTACAAAAGTGAAATTCTAACATCAGCACGTAGGAAGCTGGACGCAAAAAGGAAAAAAAAGGAGCAAAAAAAATGGTAAAATGGAAAAAGAAAAAGGAGCAGCTGTAGCAACAACAACGGTGGTCGCTGTTTTCTGATTTAGCCAAGGGATATGAGCGTTACCATCGCAGTTGCCATGACAATCGCAATCACAACAAGAACAAGTCGCAGGACACTGCGAAATACAACTAGGGATACATATAAGAGCATCCACAACCGAGTATCACGATAATTGCCACGTCGTGGATGAGCTGCACGTTCTCATATGTGCTGCAATATGAGACAACGACAGCGACAACGACAACAACATAAACAAAAGTTTATCCCGGTATAAATGTTCAGAAGTTGAGATACTCTTGCAAAGGTTTTCAGCTTGGACAAAACAAAAAAAAAAAACTCGCCCGTCTTTAAGCTAATAAGATAGAACAAGTATTATATTACGAATTGTGCTTAAAGCTAAACACTCTCAATTGTTAAACTGAAATTGTTATTGTCTAAAATAATATTTCTTAGAACTAAATAAGTTGTTGGTTGCTCTTGTGAAGCTAAAGATTTATTTCTGTGTTGCATTTTTAGAGCATTTCTTGAGGATTTATCTTATGAATTTGTGATTGATTCGAAGAATAATAATATAAGCGATTTTTGAAAATAATTGAAGTTTTCAATAAATGCCAAGAGAAATGTATTTTTAACTGCTTTTTTGCGAATTAATTGAAGCATTTTTATTATTATATTATATTAGATTTGAAAAAATGTGCTCGATAATTTAGGAATTTAAAAATTCTTTTGAAGTTTTAGTTTGAAATACAATTGAATAAAATTTTCTTTAATTAAGTGTATGGTTATTAAGCAGATATTTGATTAAAAATTAAAAAATTCCTCGCAAAGTTTTTCGTTAAAAACTGCGACTTATTTTATATATAATTTCCTGTCAAGTAATAAAATAATTTTCTAATAATTTCTTAAATTAAATATAATCTTCACTTAAACAAACTTATTAAAATAATTCATATACTACAGATCTAAAATACACAAATTGCATGAACATGACTGCTAGCCTGGATATACTCTTCGTATGCTTTGGACAAGGTCACAAAAAAATTGGCCGCCAAACAATAGCAACAGCAGATACTAAAAAATTCGAAGCGACTTCGCTGTAGATACAAAAAGACGTCTGCAGATACTTTTGCCAGCTGATTGCAGTTGTTGTTGTTGTTGCCCTTTGGCAGTTGCTGCAGCAGCGAAGCGAAAATTGTAACGCGGGCCACATTTGAACTTTTGATGCCACGTTTTGCTTTATCCTTGGCTGCCCCTTGACTAATTTCTCACATGACCCTGAACCCAAAAAAGGAAAAAAGATGCTGACCAAAAACCGGTTAAAGGCTTATCAATGTTGATTGATCAAATCAAATAAGTGGCAAGTTGCTTTGCATTAAGTGAAGAGTTTATTAAAAATATTAAGTATACGCTCCAATGGACTGACCCAGCAAACCGAGCAATGCAATAACTGTTACTGCAAATGCAACTGCTAGTGCACAAGTCATAGTCACTGCAGCAGCAGTAATAACAGTAAATGCTGAGTTTTAATCATTTTCACACTTCGTCTCACTTGGCTGGCAACATGCTCGTTAATCTGTAAGTCATCAGCGTTAATTTGCTTCACCAGCAGCCAAGTGCCAACTGCACACATCCAGCAGCCAGCCAGCCAGCTAGCATCAGCTGTAGCAGTAGGAGAAAAAGAGCCTGAACAAGAAGCAGAACAAGTTGAAATTCCCATTCTAGGAAATATTGCAGAACCGTTGCCAAGGCTGCAGCCAATGGCAAAATTTAGTTATCTCTATAAACTTTAAACGAATTTAAAGCAAATTAAATGATGTAGCTAAAGTATAAGATATTTATTTAAGTTTTAAATAAGCCCAAAATAATGTAGAAAATAATTATGAAAAATAAATCTAAGTTTTCCTTCATGCAAGGGAAGTACTGCTAGACACTTCAACATTCAACTACAAGTGCAGACATTAGCTTTGTCTGTGCCAGCTTTTTAACTATAAGCTGTGGCCAGACCATATATTAGTCAGTAGCTTTTGGCCTTGGCTGTGGCGGTAATTAGTCTATAAGTAGGTCATTACGTTCGTCTGCTACGGAATCGACATCGACGGGCCTCTGGCGTTAGATGCTGTCTAAGAGCAAAAACTATTTCTATTGAAAAATATTTTATGCGTCTGGTTCAAATGAATTAAATATTAGAAAATGTTTCGTCATATTTTGCCTCCTTTCAAGACTCAACCACATAGAAATAATAAGCTAACATTAAAAGACATCTATATAGGAGCGCATAGTTAATTTTAGCCAGCTATCAAATATTAAGTTGCCTAGTCAGATTTGTGCTCAAATGAATTATAAAATATGAAATGACTTAGATGCCTCAACCTTCTAGTCTTGCGGCTATGCAAATTTGCTCAATCCGAAAAAGTCAATAAACCTGATGAACAAAAATCAGTCAAAGGTTTACGTCTAGACGATTTCATACCTTTTTTCTGCGTAAGAAAAAAGAAAAACTCCACAAGTTGCAAATTTAGTTAGGAAATTTTGTTGGTTTTCTGTTTGTATTTTTTTTTGTAGTCGCAGCTAATTTTGCATCGTCAGCTTTTTTGGGCTTTTTCGCCAACGTCTGGTTCAGCAATTGCCTTGACTATACAAGCACTTGTGCAGATATTCTTTGGTGAAAACTATAGTTTGCTTAGCCATTGTTTTAGACAACAATAGAATAGGCTGGCCCGAATGTTGCCCAATTTCGGGCTTGGCATTTCACATGCAGACATGTGAAAGAGTCGGGCTGAAGGTTGTTTTCCAGCCCATAGGTTTTTGCCAGACACAGCTTCTTGCTTTTATGCGAGGGTGTGGTTGGAAGATTCGGTTCCTCAATTAACGTGCATTGAATGCATACCACAGCAGTCCCTTTTGCATGTGCTTATCTCTATCGTTTAATCAGCGCCTTTGTTTGCACTTTCACTTGCGCCTTTTGGCATGCTGCACTTTTCAATGACACTTCAACACACACACACACACCCATCCATACACGCGCGCGGACACACAAAAGAGGCAAGCTCTTATCGGAGCCCACTTAAGGGTTGTTAACGGCCCGCAGCCCCTTGCAGCATGTTTCCCATTTAGGTTTTTCGCCTATTTTGCACCTTTTGGCAGGCAGACATTGTCAAAATTCATAATTGAACAGTTTGGCTCAAAGGAAGGAGTTGTATCTGTGAGTGTGTGTGTGTACAAGTGTGAGGGTGTGTGCATTTGTTTGTGTGCTAGTCAAGTGCTTTTCCAGTGCGCATTTGCTAGTCGGAAATCTTTCGTTAATAATTCAAGAGCTTTTAATGTCATGAATATTCATAAAATTTTGAGCATGATTTGATTTTATTGCGTATTTCACTTTGTCGTCAACAGCAGCGGCAGCAACAACAACAACAACAACAACAACAATAAGCGTTAGTGGTGGGGGCAACGTATTGAGACAATGAAAAAAGGATGCTCACAAAACATACCCTAACATACACACACACACCTACGCACACACACTTGTAAATCATTCGCTGCTCGGATTGTTTTCTATGATATACGAGTTAAGTGATTTTTCCATTGAATTTCATGTGAGTGGCTTAGATACGATTTTTCTCTTCCCAAAATAATATATTTATGGAGCTTATCATTTAAATAAATTAGTTTAAATGGACCCTATATCAAGTGCAGTCTAAGGAGGCTTTAAATGGATTTAGATAATGGGTAAATTTTGTAAAAATATTTCAAGTCACGTCAGGAATTAGCGGTAATATATTTATTATCTATCTATGTATCTATCCGCATCTATCTATGCATGTATTTATCTATGTATCTATCAGCATGAGCAAATATAGTTTTTGTCTTTTATGTAAATATAAATATAATATTTAATCTACACACAAACACACACGAACACTCTTGTAAGTCATTCGCTGCTGGGATAGTTTTCTATGATACACTAGTTAAGTGATTTTTCCAATGATTTTCATGCGAGTGGCTATGAAGATTTGTGTTTTTCTTGAGAAAATAGTATCTTTATGAAGCTCATACAAATTATCTTATCAAGTGCAGAGTACTATCCAAATGATTAAGCTAATTGGCAAATTTAGATATGAGAAGCTAGTTTAGTTATCAGCATTAATATATTTATTATTTATCCATGTATTTAAACAAATGTAAATAGCGGATTTATACTAACTGTATTAAATCGAATAACAATACGGATCTGCAAATGCATTTAAAATATTAATGGTGTAGACATAAAGATAAAAAATACAAGCTGCTTTAAATATACCAAAACAAATAAATATATAAAAATAAAATATATTTAAGAAATACATTTAAAAAAACAACCATTATATCTTTGGTTAAAAAAATAAATTCTGTTTAATAAATATTCCCAATTAAAATATTTATAAAATAAAATATTTCATAAATAAATCAATGTATCTTTATTATGTAATTTTATCTATGAAACTAAACTGTTTAATATACCAAATTAAAAAAATATCAAAAAATGTAAGGTAAATAATATTTAAAAATAAAATAAATAAGTAAAACGTTAATTGGATCCCGGAACAATAAAAAAAATTTTAACGGCTACGTATGGTTTATTTTCCGAAATTCTTTTTACGAAAACGACAATATCATTTTAAGCAAAGCTAAACGTACCGTTATTTACGTGAACATGACTTAACTTAACTTACTTACGCCCAGGGCCCCACTTCTGGGCACTTGGCCTCGCCTTGCCATCGAACAAGACAACCCTTTAAGATTTTTTACGACCACACGTGCGTTTTGTTTTGGCGCTCCCCTCCAACCTGTCGCCCCCTCCTTATATCAGGAAACGACGCACCGTTCGCGAATTTCTTTTAAAGTTTCGCATGGCAACTCGTAAATTTAGTGGAAAATGTGTCGTAAAATATATATATATATGTATGTCGATGGGTGTGTGTGAATGTGTATAGGGATGGGGGCTGTGTGGGAGCCAGGTGCCTGCCAGGGGAATCAAAATGCTCAATTTCTTATCGATTTTCAAAGGTGACCCGTGGAGGGGCAGCAGCTCATTCGCGGCTAATCATTGCGAGTACTTTGTTATTCAGTTCAAGTCCATTAAATGGCTATTTGCTTATCAATTTTTGTGTCAGTTATTTTTCCTATTTTGTTTTTTTTTTTCAACCTTCCCCATTTCCCAACCCATTCAAAAGCAATTGTCGCATTGTTGTTGTTTATGGCTAGAAATAATTTGGGCGCTGGGCATTCAAAGTTGTTCATGCATGGGAAATACGTGACAGTCGCGTCTTTTGTGTAATTGCGAGCTCTGGGCTAGAGGGCCAAGGGGTATATGGCCGAGGGTTTGGTTTAGTTAAAGAGTCTCCCCGAAATGAAATCAAATGATTTGCCGTGCAACTGATTTATGTTTAATTTATAGAGCTGGCTGCCGGCCTGACCGGCATGCAAATAAATTTCAAATGCGATGAAGACATAAACTCGACTGGCCTAAAGCGAAACTACAAACGAGGCCCAACATAGCTTTGACACAGCACAAAAAAAAAGTACAGAAGGCGGACCGAGAGAGCATATTTAGGACTCAGCTACGGAGAACTACATCGCAAGCGCTGAATACGAACTCCGAAAGAGAGCGCAAGAGAGTGCGATTTATTCGACCCGACATGTTGACCAAGTTTTTACTTGCGGTAGGACAAGACCAACGAAACCGAAACTAAAACTGGAGCAACAGCAGCAGCAGCAAATGCCGGCAAATGTATTCGTATAAGAGCGCAGAGCACATATGAGATAGGAAGAGAGAGAGAGAGAGAGAGAGAGAGAGAGAGAGAGAGAGAGAGAGAGAGAGAGAGAGAGATAGAGAAAAGGGACTCGAATGTGGTTTGGTATAAAGGTATAAATTCGGTACGTTACTTTTTGAATTTAACAGTTTTGGTTAAGTGAAGAAATGTTATTGCATAAGTAAGAAACAATTGGGAACTATAAAATATTTTTTTTTTTTACTTTTTCATTACTTATTCATTTAACCATAAAATATCTTTAAAAAACTATGTTACAATTTGTTTGATTTTAAAATATATTTATAAACTGTCGGCGTTGGGTTACCAAACGCTATTGATACCACAACAACAACAATTAATGAAGCAAATAGTTTTATTAAGAAGTTTATATTCTGTCAAATGATAACAGAATTCTTCAAAGGAAACTAAGCAGGGTTAAAAAGTTATCAAAATTTATTTATTTAGGAAAATTTCTAAAATGATAAAATATTACCTTTGCAAAAAATTTTATTAGTTTGGCTATTGGTCAACTAGAGTTTAATGTTCTGAAATACTATTATTCAGTTGAAGTTTAGTTTATTATTATAAGTTAGTTTATTGAGTTAAATAATTGAACAAAAATAAAATATCAATTCTGATAAAATAACCAAATAAATAAAAATCTTGGAACTCAGTTGTATACAGCAGGTTTATACATATATTTTTCGATATTTGACACCAAACCTGAGCAGCATGTCGCTGGTTTGGGTCTTCGCTAAGCATTTGCATCATCATGTGTTATGCATTCGTATCAATTTGCTTATCTTAGCTTTGGCTTTATTGTACATATTATTTTTTTAAATCTGTTTATTACATAAACCAAACATGTATCAATACACCCCACCTATATTTAATTATTTATTATTTAATATTATTTATTATTTATCGTATACAACTATCTGCCATAATGGAAGCATGTTCAAGATAAACTGTATATTCTTTTTTGATATTTAAAAAACTATATATATCTCTCAAGGTTTCTGTTCTCGTCCCACTGGATTTTATTGCTGGGATTCCTTCTTAATCTGGCCACCCCTTTGCGACACTTTGAGTGCATATTTCCGTTGCATTTGTCGCATCGGCGTTTTGTTTGTCAGCCAAAATGCAAATATCGCACTAAACATAAATCGAAGCATTTTCAATAAATCCCCAAAGCGCATCCCAAACATCCTCTCCCCCTACCCCTCGCTCTCGACGAACTGTCTGTCGAAACATAGTATAAAAAAAAAAGAAATTGTCAACGAAACTGTGAGACAGGAGAACAATGTGTTTCACTATTTGCAATTGAATTTGCTGCTGTTGATTTGACACATTCCCGCTTTCCATGCACCCCCCCCCCCTTTCCTCTTCGCAAGCACTAAGTATCAGCCATTTTGCCCCCTCTCTGGTATTTCATTGGAAATTATTGCTGTTTGCAAGAAATGTTGGACAACAACGTGGCGACTAAAATGGCAAACAAATAACTGCATTCATTTTCTGTATAAATATCTCTAACTGGAGTTTTATGCAGTATTACCTTATGGATATTGCATGATATTAAGAAATTTTAATTGTTAAATGGCTTCTTTTTGATGTTAACATTGAAACAGACTTTTCTGTTAAACAGAAAATTATATATTTTTTTAGCTTTAAAGCAGTTCGCACTAGTCCACCGAGTCACACATGTAAAAGCAGAGCGCGAATACCCTACAAACTGGTAAAGAAAACCATATGGACACTAACGAAACGGGTCTTTAATCTTCTTAAGTGCGGAGGCTGCGTTCTGCCTGCACTGCGTTCGCAATTTGCGTCCTGTTGGACTATCAGCGCAGCTGCTCTCGCGCCAGGCTGCATCGAGTCCAATATGGTTTATGGCTAAGAACTGAAAAGTTTGTCAGGCCAGTTGGCCCTTTTTCCTTTTAAGCTGGACTATAAGTTGGTAACGAAATGGGAGCGCGAATTGGAGGATGGTTTAAGATACCGCGAACAGAACTTTAATTAAGGCCTAAGAGATTTGGTACAACGCGTGGTATTAAAGCTGGAGGTAATATTTTTGAGCAGATTACAAAGTCCTTTGCTGGCAAGCGAACAACATGATTATGTACTAACTGTACTTTTTTGAAAAACAATCGATAAATTTATAGATGAAACTATGGATTTAGAGATGTTATAGTGCACTTTTGTACCTAGCCCCCATCAAAAGGACAAATAATTTATATAATGGATTTTTAAATCAAGAAAAAAATATGTAACAGTGAAAAACAGACATTTTTTTGCCATAACACGGAAACATTTTCTAAAAAGGCGCTAAATATAAAGTCACAGACATTAAACATGTTTAAGCATTAAGCATATCGATATTAGAATATTTAAAACAATCGATTGTATATATAAAGACTCCTCTAAACTGGCGAGTCTATCGACTATCGATATTCGCACAACTCTGCATTTTTTTTTTAGTTCGACTAGTTATAAAATATAACCACATTTATTTACCTCTAATAATAATTACTTTATTTATTAACCAAAGGTAATTATTAATTATTAATTTTATAAATTTAACTTTTTTTGCAAAATTAATTTTTTATCAAAATACAAGTACTTTAATCGCCGCAGCAGCCAACGCCAATAGATTGGATTCATTTCGGCAAATACGATAAATAAAATAAAAATGAACAGCACAAAATAGAGGCAAAACAAGAAGCTCTGAACTGTGTCAGAAACTAAATCCCTTTTATAACGTAAATTGGGCGCCTCTAAAGACACTACACAATCGAGCTCTGTTGATATCATCGCCAGATCGTACTCCCTACGTATACCTAATTTTGGATGCGGCTGAATTTTAGCAAACTGCACTTCATTGGCAATCTGTAAATCTGAAAATGGATTATGCGATTAGGTATTTGAAGAGACCTGAAAATATAAGCTACATACTTCTTACGACAATACTGGATCTGCTGTCGGCTTCGTTTAATGTCCCTATTTTATGTTCGATGGTCTGATCGATATATGTCTGACAAAATAGTCTTAGATTCTCCGGCACCTGCCTTGCCGATTCTGCCCGCCTCGCGTCCATTTTCTCATTTGAAAAGAGCGGCCTCATTGGTCTTAAACCCTCTACAACAGCTGTCTTCTTCTTCTCAACGTTATATGTAATTGCTTTGAGCTTTTCAGTTTTATCGATTTGCACGTTTAATGACTGTATAGATTTTCCGACAAAGCATTGTTTATTGAAGTCCCACGAGGTTATTTCGTTCTCTTTATTCTCAACGCCGCTGTTTAACTCTTTCGATTCTTCTCTATATTCAGTCAACTTTTTTCTTGACCCCTTTTTTAGCCGCTTTAGACTCTTTGTTTTTATACCACCCATGGAAATTTGTATTTTCATTATGTGGATATTTTTTAATTTGATTATCAGCCTTTTTAACTGTTCTAAGGTAAGGTTTTCAAAATCGAAATCTGCCTCTTCTCTGGTTATTTCTCGTTTACTACTCAAGATTTTCCTAATCAAATCTTCCAAGTGCTCTTTAGGTTTCTTTTCTACGCAATATTTTCCTTCCGTCTTTACGTTTTCCTTATTGGCATCAGGTGCTCCATGTTCGGCTTTCTTTTCCTTTAATAATTTATTTCCAATCTTAACGAATACCCTTCTAGAATTCTTGTCTTGTTCTTTGACTGTCTTTTTTATTTTATCTTTCTGCTCGATTTCAATTAACTTATTTTCAATCAATACTTTCTTGGTAATCTTTAGATTTTTCCTTCCAGAAATGAGCTCTTGTGCTTTGGTTTCCTTTTCTGTCTTCACTTTCTGTTCATTTTGCTTTAATACTTTCTGTTCAACCTTTTCTTTTACTCTGGTTGCCTTTTCTATTTTATCTTTCTGTTTACTTTCAGCTTCTATTAATAATTTCTGTTTAATATCTTTGATTTCACTTTGAGGATCCTTCTCTTGTTTTTTGGTCCCCTTTACTATTTTCTTATTTGCCATCAAGTCTTTCTTTCTGGCATCCCTGTCTTGTGTCCTGGTCTCCTTCTCTACTCTTTCTTTCTTTTTCAATGTTATAATTTTTTTCTTACTCAATACCTCTGCGTGTTCATTGAATAAGTCTTCTGGTTTAACTTCCTTTTCAATTTTATCAAGAAATAGACCTAAATTTTCTAGTTGTGCTTTCGCTTTCTGTATTTGCTTTGATTTATGTTGTTTACGACTCTCCACCTTGTTATTATGCAATTTAGTTTCTTTTAGATCTCTTCTCTCAGAACTTGTGAGAGGTTTTGGCTTCTTATCTGGATCGCTAGAGTTTTGAGGTCTTGGCGTCTTGTCCGGATCACTAGAATAATCGGGCCTGGGCGTCATATCCGGATCACTAGTGCTCTGAGATCTTGAAGAATAAGAATTCGAATCAGTGGAACTCTTCCTTTTTGTATTGCCCACTGGTAACTTCTTGTTCATCTTATCGAGTTTTATATTTAAGGCATTTTTCCATTTTTTTTTCGAAATTTCCGACTTTTTCCTTTTTGAATCGTTTAATTTTCGTTTGGCTGGGCATACAATTTCCTGTCCTGGCTCAATCACTTTTGCTTTAAGCTCCTGACCCCATTTCCATTGCGGCATTCCTTTTTTGTTATTTACCTCTGACGTAGGCACCATTTTTTGTGACCTTCGCTTAGGTTCGACCGATTTATATTTCTCGTAAAAATTTCGTACATCCTCATTTATCGGCAATAGAGTATCGTTCTGTTTATATTTTATCGTCCTGGGCTGAGACGACTGCTCCATCTCAGGCTTTGCATTTTTGTTCTCTCGCCAGGGCGTCTTTGGCGGCAGCGCCTTCCCTTGGGACTTTGGTCTATTGCACGCACGCAGAACCTCTTTTGCAGTCATTTTTCGTTTTTCATTGGGTGCCTTAGTGCTCTCTTTGGCCTTGTCTACTTTGTATTTTCGAGTCGTGATTCTAGAACAGTCAGTTTTAATGCGATTTTGCAGCTCTTTGCTATCAATTAGCTGAACATTTTCATTGTTCAGCAGATTTTTTAAACTATTCATTTTATACGTTGCCGAATCTTTTGGTTTCTTATCGCATAGCGTGGCTTCGCAGCAGATATGGCTCTTGGAAATACTTACTGTCTTCCGCACAAGTGGACCATCGAGCAGAAGCTCGGGTGCCCCCTTAAAGTTGGGCTTAAAGAACTCTTGCGTTATCATGCCCAGTTCTTGTTTATGCTTCTCCTGCACCCCAATCGACTCGACCTCGTTAACAAGCCATTCGGTTCTATCCACCTTGTACAGATCATAGCATTGCCTGTTGAGGCGCTCGGTTATGCCTAGGAGCGTGTTC
This sequence comes from Drosophila borealis, assembly GCA_035045885.1. Taxonomy (NCBI): domain Eukaryota; kingdom Metazoa; phylum Arthropoda; class Insecta; order Diptera; family Drosophilidae; genus Drosophila; species Drosophila borealis. The sequence goes on along the minus strand of JAWNOR010000137.1, from coordinate 8,122,976 downwards.
TTTCTGGCCAGTCCATAGTTGTCTACGCGGCATGTGGGACGTGATGTAGCTTGGGCTTTTTTGGCATTCGCCTCATCAGGCGTGCAAGAGGCAATCGGTTTCTATGGGCATTGTTTGTACAAAATATATGCAATTTAGCTACTGTGCAACTCGAATTACTAACCATGATTTGGTATTGTTTATAAATAAAATGTTGTAATAGTAACTTTTTGACAGGTAAATGCTAGTTGGTTCCAATAGCACTTTTTTGATTTTTTTGTGTTTCTAAAGTGTTTATTGATTTTTACAGTATTTATGACACATTTTTCTAAAGCTACGGTCAGACAGGCCGGAACTTTGTAAGCAATCGATGTGCCTAAAATCTGACAGACTATAAAGATTATCTGACTATAAAGATCGTTAAGATTTTTGGAAATTTTGACAGATATAAACCGGTCGCCAGTTAGTCACACTAGACAATCATCTGCCGCATATTTTTTGCGTGCTAATTTTTGGGCGTTCAGGCATACGACAGACATGTTTGCCCAATTTCGGAGTGTCCTCATAGTCGGCTTGTACAACTTTTACTTTTTTAGATGTACTACTCAAATTCTATGCCACCACTCATTAAATCTTTTCCCGTCACTCGGGTCCCGTTTGAAAATCATTTAAATATAATTGGAGCTTTAAGTTATGTGCATGGAAAATGTTCTTTGACGCACAATTTTCGGCAATCTGTTGACGTTTTAATGCGAACATTGCCGTCATTGTTGTTGTTATTGTTTTTGTTATTGCCACTACAGAGGCCGTCTATTTTACCCTCGGCATGCGCCGCGCTTTCGCGTAATTTGTGTTCCCCACTTCAGAGCGTAAAACTTTCAAAAAGTCATCAAAAGTTTATGTGTAGTCAGGACCACCTAAGTCAGGACATGATTCCTTCCGGCCGTTACGTAGCCTTGTCTGGCATATGCTTTTGGTTTTTTTTCTCGATACCCTGCACCCATTGAAAATATATCATAAAGAGTATAATCGAAATCGTGTAATCTGCATACATTAAACTGTGTGTCTTGGGTGACTGACAGCCTTATTGATAGACTGACAGATTGACTGACTAACTAACTGCTGATCGGAGCATAGTTAAACCCGTATGATCTAGGAAGCCTTGAAGTTTTAGGAGATTCCACGCGCATAAATGTGGAAAAATCGCGGAAAATAGTTGCAAGCAATTTCTTCATTTTCGTTTCCATCGGCTTCAAACTCATGTGCACAGAGCTTTGGAACTTTGTTTTACAATACTCCCAAAACTAAAATATTAAAAATGGATTTTATTTTTCTTCAAGACTTCAAGTTTGGACTATAAATTCTTGTATATCAAACGCAGAACTTTCCTCATGTACTCAGTTTTCAAATAAATGTTTTGCAGAGTATCTGCTAGTTGGGCTCTCTTGACTAGAGCACTTACAGCTTTTATTGTCTTGCTGGACGAATTTTCAACACGCCGGTAAGTTGGGAAAGTTTTTTTTTAAAGCCTCTGCGATTTAATTTAAGTAAGCATAATTTTATGAGACGCGACTTTAAGTTTAACGGTCTTAACTGTGCGCACTAATTAGCCGGCACCAAAAGGAAAATGCACTAAAAATAAACTGATTCGATGCTATCGAGCTGCGCTATAGTATACCGCAAGCCGTCGCTGCCCCCCGAAACCGCCCACAGCCTTTGGTTGTGTGTGTATATATTCTCCAGTTTGCTGTCCCATCGCCCGTGTCTGGTCAGCTCCATCAGTTGGCGCTGCGCTTTGTATTTCTGCTTCGTTTGCGACGCGTTGTAATTGCAAAAGTTTATCTTTATCTGGGCCACGGCCAGCTCAGCAGTGCGCCGGCAAATGGTCACATTAAAGTAATTACATTCACCGCTCCAACAAAGCTGCCGCCCGAGCAGCTCCTCTAGCTAACTCCTCCAGCATTCACAGTGCTCGCGCTAATTTGTTGCCCAAAGTGTAGAGAACAGAGTGAATGCCGCCCGAGAAAAAGTGAGCGAGAGAGTGTTACTTTTCTCGGCTCTAAAAAGAAATCTGTGAGATTAGCTAGAGCTAAGGCAAGTCCACTGGCTACAGCTGAGTTTACGGTCGGGTTTTACTTGAATGCGTGTCGAAATAATACGGAACTGCGTTAATTCCAGGTTGTCATGCCACAAAGAACTTTCAACATTTTCTCTTTCTTTCCTTTACTTTGTAAATTATCCGAAGATTTAGCAAGACGACTAGACTGTGGAGAATTTAGTTTACTGGTGGATTTTAGACTGCCTTTTGACTGGTATTTCAAATTATTTATAAAATAAAGTTTTGTGTCTTAGTCTGATACACGTTTTGGGTATCGCAAGGATCACATGATTCAATGGACATTTCTGATAACCGTTTATATAATTTTTAAAATCTTTCTCTCCCTCTTCTTCTCTCCCACACTCCATCTAGTAATTTCTAAGGTCAAACAAAAGCCCATTTATACAATGACAATGCCCTACAATTTGATATAAAGGCTTATATAAAACAAAGCTTTACGATAGCTCATACAATTCTCAAAGGACAGACTTTGATGTCGTCAGCATTGCAAACGCCTTGTCCCCCTTGTGAAGCTTTAACTTTTTGAGAATTTCAAGCGTCAAGCAACGAAAAAAGTATACAGGCTACATTTATTTTTTATTATTTTTATTTATTTTTATTTTACCAAGAGTAAGTCATTTGGCTTTTAAGCTAAGCAGTGGCTTTATAAGGCCGGCTTATAAATAATTTCAGAACTTTTAGTTATCATATTCTTGTACCATAAAGTCTACATTAGCCTATATTAGAAAGGGTAAGATATCGAGTCGCTATTGGAAAGATTTTTTCTTAAAATTGTCCCTTAGTTAAAACATATGGATTTCTTTGTGTCCAGCAGTAACCTCTAGTTAAGCTTTTGCTTGATAAATTCACCAATTTGTGGTTACTTTAATGCCATCTAAAATCAATCAATTCTTTAATGAAAAATTCTTGATTAGAAAGCGTAGGAGCTCGAGATTCTATTAAAATCATTTTTTCTTATAATTTTCTTTTAGTTAAAACATGATATGGATTTCTTTATGTTAGGAAATTACCTCTAGTTAAGCTTATGGTAAATAAAGTCACCAACTTGTGGTTACTTTAATGCCAGCGGAAAACCCTCGAGCAGAAAAATCAAATAACGATTGGCAATACAGCGCGGTATGCTATGCGAGTATTTACTAATTCTTTTAGCTTTTGGCTGAGGGACAAAACAAAAATAGAAAGAAAAAAAATAACTCGCCCCTCCCTAACCGATTTGGTCAGATAAGCCGAGATATGCCGCAGAGTGTGGCATGCAAAAATCGGTTGGCTGGTAGCAAAAGCAAACATTTTGTTTGTGCTAAAAATTTTGTGTGATTTCCCCACGGAAATTGATGATGGTGTTTGCTGAGTCGCAAACGTGTTGGAGGAGTTAAGCGAAGCGGCCAAGAGACCCAAGAGCGAGAGCCCACCTACAGTGAATTTGTCATTTCCAGTCTAAACGTGCGGACAAACAGAGGCGCCCCGAAAGGGGAGGCGGTGGCGGGTATGAAAGCAGCATAGGGACAACTCGAGTCTGGCTAGTGGCTGTCGGGTACGTACATATATGTTCGATGGTTCGTTTGTTTGCACGGATGTCAGCAGCCATAACAACGAACAGGGCTGAGGAGGGGGGAGGGGGGACTATGGGGCAGTCGTGGGAGTCGCAGTGCGTGTCGCTTTAACAAACCGGAAGTTACATGCGATGTAATGAAAAACGACAGAACGGAAGTTGCAATGGGGCACCCAGTGCCACAGCCAGTTGCCAGAGCACGGCATGACCATGGACACTTTTGTGCGTAGTCTGCGGGGGATTGGTACAGAACTGGATTGGGGATTGGTTTCTGGATAGCGAAGGGGGGAGTTGGCTGCTGCTGCTCGTGCTGTGAGTGAGTTTGCCTTAACGTTCCTGGTATTTATAGACAATTGGTTCGTGATTGTTGACAGCGCACAGCGTCGCGCGGAATGCCATGAACAGCAGCATGACCAATGGCCAGCTACCAGCCGTACCCCTTCCCAACCGCCCCCGCCCCCCTTACACGCACAATCCATGCTGCATAGCTGAGCGTAGGCATTTTTTGTGTGTTTTTTTTTTGCATGGGTCATAAAAATGCTACGAAATATGTTCGAGCGCCACGGCAGGCAGGAAATAGTGCGCAGTTCTCTGTTTTGGCAATTGATTTAGCGCTCGTGGCCATAGCAAATACACAAAATTTCGTTAGACAGCCATTGCAAATGCAAAAACATAAAAAAAATCTGGCTAAAAGGAATTACATATATGTAGGTTTTGTTTTTTTCTGGAATTTCAAGCTATTGCTGTGCGTAAATAAGTAAGTCGTTAATAAAGTTCGCAGCGGCGGCAATTTATATGAAGTTAATAATAACAAGTACACTTAAGTTATTCGGAGAGCTTCAGGCCGTGGCAACTGTTGCTCGCATTTTAAGAATCAATGGAGGTAAGAGACATTTGCCGTAAACCGAATAAGCAATTCCTTAAGAGATTAAGTTTTTGTTGACTCTGTCTCGATTCGAGCTAAATTGTATCTACCCAAGTTGGTGCCAACAATTTCGATACCTAGACAACAGAGGTTAATCTTCTATATTTAACCGAAAACAAAAGTTGCTTTCAATTCTCTTTATTCTCCTTAACAGTTACCTTTTCCTGAGCAGTCAGCATTTTAGAGGTTTATAAAACTAGCTTAGACATAGAGAAAACTTGCAAATATATGTTCAAAATTCTATGTAATAGTTACCAAAATAAAAAAAAAATTGTGCAAAATGTTTACAAAAACACCACAGAATTCCTGGACACAAATACCGAATAATTCGGAAGAGCAAAAAGTGAACATTGATCACAATAGCCCGCCCAAGCGATTGGAATCGATGCTGAAGATAAGCAGCAGCTCGAACTTATCAGTCACTAACAGCCCCGAGCAGGCGGAGGTGACGCGAATTGTGGAGAAGACGCTGAAACAGATGCAGGACGTGTGCCGCTTCGAGGATTTTGATACTATAATGAGCCTGGTGGTGCCGAAAGTGCTATACGATTTGCATGCCTTTGATCAGCTGCACGAGGAGGTGCAGACAATAAAGCAATCTTTAAATTCCTACATACATCATTCGAAGGTGTTGAGCGAGGATATTGCTGAAATATTTCTGGATCTGCATAATATCTATTCGAAACTGGATCAATCGGATAAGCATTCGACGAAAAAGCCGCGCGACAAAAAGTTCCTCAAACGCTTACGTGAAGCCGAGGAATTCCTTAAGAATACCAAACACTATATCATCAATGATACAGGCCATGAGGCATCCAGTTCTATGCCCACAGTGCCAACCTCTAGCCAGGCAGATGAGTCGAAAGAGAAAGATAGAGATACAGATATATATTCCAGTAGTGAGACAAGAAATGCCGAGCGGCGTGCATTTCTCACCAATATGATAATGGTTAAGAAATCAGATTTCTCGCTGGAGCTGAATCGTAACAAGAACTATTATACGGAAGCTGAGAGGGTATTGAAGAACAAAGAGAACGGCAATACTGAAACATCATGAGGGAAAACATGAGCATTTTACATTTTATAGATATTCTAGATATACATTTAGAACTTATTTGTGGTCTTGAGTTTAATAAAATTATCACAACCATACGAATTGTATAAAGCTTTTGAATCATGACTAAATACTATTTGGATATTGGATTTGTATCCTGACCTCGAACTGACTTCATAACAGCATTTAATACAACAAATATCGAAACAATGGGTTTGAACCCGTGTGCTTCAAGCATTGCCTTGCAGCATGTGTAAAAAAAAATTAATTTTGTAAATTATTTATCACTTCTGATTTGTTGTGCTTTTATACAACAATATTTACATCCGTAAAATGCTGACAATATTTGTAAATTAAAGAGATAGAGATAGACGCTGCCTCTGCAACTCAAGTGCTAACCAAACAATACAAAAGTGCAAAATGCTGCGGTAAGCCACTTGAAGAAAGAAAGAAAAAAATACAAAAAATACTTGACTGTGAAATGCTTTGATTGTTACCTGAAGTGTATCTGTATCTCAAGCTCTCTCACGTGGGCGTGTGCTTGTAAATTTGCATACGAAACGTTGCCAAAGTGGCAACTCAGTTTGCTTCCTGTTGAATTTCGGGGCACTTCCATTCCATTAGCTTCTGCTTCGGGATCACAACAATTTAAAGTGCGGTTTTTCAAGCTCATTTTCATTGGCATTTTCATTTATGCTGCTAATCGCATTTGCAAACTCCAATCCAATGGAATCATTTTGAGTTGTTTCTCCGTTGCCATGGCATGCCGACAATTGGCTTTGTTATGACGAAATGGCAAAAGAAATCAACAGCAATTTAGATGCCTCGGCAAATGCATCGAGCATGGCATGAATATTTTTTCTGCGAGAGCAGCTCAAATCATTTTTAGAAAAATACGAGGGAGAGTTAACTTAACAAACGTGTGATTTATACTTTTTGCAAATGATATTTCAGTAAATTTAGTACCTTAGAACCATATTCAAGTCTGAGCTTAATCTAATGATAAGTAGTTTAATTTGTAATTAAAAAATGACTAATAAACAACGTATTTTTTAATAATTTGTAAAAAATTTTGGACATTGGTTTTGTGTCTGAAACAATTTAAATTTAAAGCAAGTATTTCGTATTCACAAATATCAATACTCATTGAATAAAATAAAACTGTGAAATTGCCTGCAGAAAAATTGAAAACTTTTTGAACAGCTCAGGCTTTTTGTTGGCGGCAGTTGCCGTTGCTCAGATTGAATTCCTTTGCCCGAGCCATGGAACTCTTAAACGGCATTCGATATTGTGCCAGTCTGTCGAATGAGGTTAATTCGATTATCGATATCAATAGCAGTGGCAGGCGATAATTGATTTTAGCAAACGCTGCAAACGATTAATTGAACGCTGGCTCTTTGGCCAGAGGCCTGATGGACCGGTTATGCAACGGAGCCTCAAACACCCCATCCTTTATGTTGCACACACACACACACACAGTCTCATTGCCAAACAATTGAAGCCCTGGTGCTTGGCCATTCTATTGTTGTCTTTTTTACTGCTGTGCTGGCCATGTTGTGTGTGCGAGTGTGTTTGTGCACTCAAAATAATGGCACAGCACATAGAAGACAAGCAGCAGGCTCCACTTTAGGGCGAACTGAGGCTTGCCTTAGGGTGGAGGGGCTCGTTGGCTTGACTGCAGCCTGTAATGGCAGCATTTACTCAATTTTAGTACATAGTAAACGTATTCCTTTTATGGCCCCGGGCTTATTTGTGCACTGCAGACGTAGCTGCGTTCTATATTTATTTTCCAGTGTCCAGCACCCAGTTTTGTAGTACCCGCGCTCCAGTTCCATTCGCATTCACAAACACAAAGCTACTATACTATATCCTGACACAATATAAACGAACTTCGTTTCCTGAGTGGCCATTTTACTGGAAGGCTTTTCATATGTCTGCAAAAAAAGAAAACCAGCACCCAACCACCCACTTCTTGCCCCCCAGTGAAAACCCTAGCAAATACTCGGCAACTCAAAATATGATAAAGCACTCGCATCGCTGGGGCTGATGCTGGCTGTTGTTCCTGCTGCCTTTGCTTCTGGTTTGCTTTTAATTGCTTTGAAGTAAACACTGCGAATGCCCCTCGGTACATTCATAAATATGTGTATAATTGCCAGTCGGGCGGAGGCAGCAGTTTTCGTATTACTTCTAAATTTAAAGCCACGCCTCCTGCACCTAGCCAAGAGCTTTATGTTCGTTTGCCGTGTGTGTGTGTGTTTGTGTGTGTTCCAAAGGTGTTATTTAATTTAATACCACGATTTGTCAGTTTACATATTTACCCCAAAGATTATTGTGGTCGCTATTGTCTGACACGATTTTCATAGAATTTTATAATTAAATGATTTTAATATTATTATTTCAATAGTTTATTTCGGGGAACTTTATTTTATGTATTTATATTAATTTAAATAAATTGTACTATTTATTTAATGAAAACATATTTTTCAATTTATTGCGCAACGTGTATGATTTTTTGATGTAAAAAAAGTTAAGCCCTAATTTTTATCAAAATGAAAGCAACAGAAATATAAGTCGATAGGTGCGAGGGCAGCTACATTAGGCCATAAATTTATGGCCAGAAAGTAAACAGTAAATAAATGTTTATTGTGTTTTGTTGCATTCGTTAGCTCCCGCAGCTGTTTTAAATAATTATTTAACATTTTACATTGTTTAGTCGGCGTTTTTGTGTGCGAGCGGCTTTTGTTTGTTGTAAGGATTTAACCCGATTTGCATTTTGTGCAAACGTTTCATGAATGATTCATGAGTATTACCCAAACAGATGCTAACAATGATTCGATTTTCTATGGCGACAATGCCACAAGGACACAACTCTGAATATATGCCATATTTAACGTGTCATACATATATATAATATATATGTATATAGGGGATGCAGAGGAGAGGATATAGAGTATATTTATAAGGAATTTAAAGCACGTTAAAAATGTATAAAGAAAAATTACGAATTTAAGTTATTGTTAATAATCAAACAATATTTATAGCACATTATAAAATGTCTATTATAATAGAAAAAATATTAAAGTAATTTCAGAATTTCATCCTGACTTGTGGGCAAGATTGAAAATCTAAAACTCCTCCTTTACTTTCCCAGTTTTTTTTTTAACGAATTTCATTTAACAGAGAAGTGAATTTAAATTATTTTTATTACAAATGATGGATGTACCAGTTATTTATAATTATTATTTAGTTTTTTATATTATTTTTATTTGTTCAATATTATTAATATTTTTATTTATTATTCTTACATTAAACATTTAATTACAATTAACTTTGATATAAAATAGTTAATTGCCTTCATTTCTTTGTAGTAAAACACATAGGAACTTTTTTAAAATAAATAAATGCCTATGATTTTTAGATTCAGAATTTAGTCAAAGTTCAGTCTGAACAGGGATAGTTTTTTTTATATTCTCGAGAGTTTGCTTTTTCTCAAAAACATACAGGAAGCATTACTCGTATAGGATATACACAATATATACGATGGTAAGTACTGGAGAGCCTATTATAATATGAATAATATGGTTGATCGACATCTCAAAGAAACGTAGAGTCTGCAAACAACTTTTGGGCCCCGAGGAGCCTCGCCGCCAACCCAAGCGCAAGGGAGAAACAGCTATGAAAACAAATTCGTGGATTTTTAAGAAACCCAACGCCGGACAAACCACATGGCTTACCACAACAGGCGAATTGATTGGGGTGCAGAACAAACATATTGCTGAATTGGGCATTAATATATACAATTACGAGCAGCCATACATTGTCGAAGTGCAGAAAAAACAGCCAAAAGTGGCCCCAATTGAGCAGAATATACCCCCAGCTGATGTCTTTGAACTCATTCGTGCCAAATGTCTGTATCAAGTGATAAAGCTAAATATGGCTATAAAAACCTCAAAGGAACGTGTGCAGCCAAGCTTAGGTGGTCTCGTGAGCCGCGAGAGATCGAAGAGAATCAAATCGAACACAAAAGTTTTTAAATCATATAAATTGGAAAAATTGCTTAGCAGCGAGCATGTACATCAGATATCCAGCAGAGAGCTATTGGAAAGAGTCAAAACTTCAGCTCCGCGTAAAATTCCACGGCCGTGCCGGGTAGTCAAAACGAAACGACGCATAACGCCCATACGCAATATGAGAAGGCAAAATAAGTTTATGCAAGGCCTAAGGCAGAACTGGCGAAAGAGACACATTATGCCTGGTAGATCTAAGAACAAAACGTCTAGATCCACAATAAATACGCTTTCTACAGAGTCCAAGAATATGGTGTATTGGATCAGCGTGGAGCAGCAAAACTTGGCTGCACCCAAATTGGCGCGATTTCATCCAGGCATTACAATTGGCAGCCGGATTGACTTTGAGCTGATTAACGTGAAATCATCTAAGATGATCTTGAAAGAAACGCCAACGTGCTCGGCTCTCAAGAGTTCAAAAACTAAGAAGATTGTTTGGACCCATCTATTCTTGTTTTGTTTAGTCGTATTGGTCATATCACCCTATTTGGCATCGCTCTGTACATGGTCGTCCAAGCGTTTGGAAACTGGAAGCAATGACACAGTTATGCGCTTAGGTATCTACATCTGTCACATAATTCTGTTAGTATTTGTCAAATCTATTTAAGTAATGCTGTATTATGTTTCTAAATTGTAACTGCATTATATAGCATTTTATAATGCATTGAATAAAACTTTTAAGTATGCAATTGGTTTATCACGGGTCTAATGCCAATTTTTAATCAAGGCTGCGAAGCTGGATTTTGAACCAACCCGGCTTGAGACAAAATTTCAGCCCTAATTCAAAAACGATATAATAAAAGCATATAAGAATCATTAAAATCAATCGAGATGCCAGGGAATCGAATTAACAAGCGGAAAGTTGCAGGTTCAAATTCACTAGCAATTTAAAATTTGTTTGTCTATTGGAATTATTACTCACAAGAAAAAACCAATGCAAAATTAATTTATACAGACGTAGAGGCCATGAGAGCGGCTTGCATCTGTTAGAAGTTGCGGCGAATTTCCCAAAGAATTGGTAGGTACAATTGGATTTTATAATCAGAGAAATATTTGTTTCCAGAGAGAGCCTAGTCGCAATTTAAAAGTGGCTGGCTTGACACGCTCAAGATACACTTAACACATTTGAGGATGCATTGTATTTTTATCTTTTACAACCAATCTGCTAAACGCTTTTGCAAACAAAATGTCGCTAGTCGCTGATGAATGCAAGTTAAACAAGTCGTCAGTCGTGAGTTGTTAGTCGTGAGCGGCTTTGTTCGCATTATGAAACGCAATGGTGAACAAGAAAGGCCGAAACACCACGGCAAATGCAAGTCAAACAAATTTAAGTACTTTCATGCGCCATAAGAGCCACCTGATAGGAATCTTTTATTTGAATAGGTCGCCCAATCCGCCAGGCACCCGGCCCAACTGCCAACCAAGCCACCCTTTGGCACAGCTTTTTTATACGCGCTGCGCGCTGCAGGCGAGCTTTTATCTTAGAGACTAAATGCATTTTGCATATGGCATTTTTTGTATTTTTATCGGTGCAGGGGATTGGGTACTGCTGCTATCATGTGCGTCTTTCGTATCTATGTGCTTTGTGCGATTTATGAATTAACTTTTTTGAATGAAGTCAACTTGCAACACAAACACACGAACACAAACACACACACACAGAGCGAGAGAAAGACATGGCAAATCCTTACAAATGCTGCCAGACATATGCAAAAATAAAACTGCACTGCAATCGCACAAAGTAAAGCCGGCCCCCAAGCCGACCCGGTGTGGCAACCCCCTCAATAAGAATTTGTAAATGGCGTATAAATAAAGAAGAAAAAAAAAAGAAGAAGAAGCGTGCAGCGTAGAAATTTGCAGATTGCTTGGGCACTGATAAATGGCAGCTGCTCTCGTGTCTTTGACGCGATTTCTCAACAATTTCAAACCCCGAGCCCTAGCCCCCTCTCTCTCTCTCTTTCACACACTTTCTCTCGCTCTCGCTCACGCGCTGCATATCATATTAGTTGAACATTTGTGCATGCCTATAATTGAAATGCCTCTCGTGACTGAATGACTGACTGACTAACTGTCAGTCGGAACTGAACTGAAGTGAACAGAACAGAACTGAATGACTTGAGTTGCTTTTGGGTTTTGCGTTTGTTTTGACATAATTTCCACTTGCCTGGAAAAAGTGCCTGCATTATGTATGGCACCCGACCATATTTGCTGATTGCATATAGATAGAATTTGTCTTACGTGTTTACCAAGCCAAGTCTTCGGGGCCAAAGCTGACATTTTGTGTAATGCGGCCAATTGTTTTAAGCCACATACGACTTAGTATGAATGGCATGTGAATCAATGCGTTCAAAGATATTCAAGCTAAGACTAGCGGAACTAGTTCATTTCTATTTAAAAGGCTCTTAATATTTAGCTCAAGTATAGCGAATGCTATTCAAATGAATAGCTATTGATATGAATGGGAATCTTAATTACGAAAATAACTTAAGCTCTATACAACTGGGCTAAGGATGCTGTCATATCGGAACTAGTTCAACTGATATGAATAACTTTTGTAACCGGTGAAACTATTCATTTCTGTAGAATTTTTTAATGAATTGAGTGCAATTTATATATTTATTGCCCAACAATAAAGTACCTTTTCGTAAAGAAGTGGATGGCAGTGTCATAGTGGAACTAGTTCATTTCTATTTGAAAAGCTTAAGAATGGCGAATGATATTCATATGAATACCTTTTGATATGAATGGGAATCTTAATCAAGAAAATTACTTAAGCCTTCCATAACTGGCTAAGGATGTTGTCATATTAGAACTAGCTTATAGGCTGAATTCTAATCTGAAATCATTCTGTAACCAGTGGAACTAGTTTATTTATGTATATAACTTTAATAAATTGAGTTAAACTTATATTAATTACATGAAATTTTACTACAGAAGTGGATGGAAATGTCATTTTGGAACTAGTTCAATTCATTAAATTAGCCTTGAGCACGAAAGAAACAATCTACGCCTGGTTCGGAAGCCACTTTAACAAGAGTTTAATCTTTTCACATAAATGGCTTGTATCTGAGCGATTCAACTTGAAATACTTTGGGATTATCACACATTGAACGGCAAAAGTCAAAAGTATTGAGCGGTCGATTCAATCGTGAGTTATTTATAAAGATTCCCTGTCATGCAGGGCACTTAGTTCGTAACTTCAACAGCTGCACTGAGATAAGAATGCGATGAGATTGCAATTTACGAAAAGTATCTGCGCCAGTCGCTAATATTAATTTCCCCAACTTTGAGCAAAGTGCAAAAGTCATGCCAAAAAAAAAATAAATAAAATAAAAGAGAGAGAGAGAGTGGCAAAAACTCTCAAGAGTCATAATCATTGTGGCGCAGAGCGTAGAAAACTCACGCGAATGTCAAAGTTAATGCGCTTCAATGTCAAATTGAGAAAAGAAATAAAAAAAATAAGAAGAAAAAAAGGCAAACCAAATAAATCTATGGGCTTGCAGAAGTGCTTGATTTGGCCAGGCCTAGAGTGAAGCCAGTAAAACAACAACAAAAACAACAACAAATATATAAAGGGCAGACATTTTATGGCTGTCATTGTCGGGCATTGGATTTGAACTAGGGGGTTCGAGGTTCAAACTCTGTTAAGAGTGGGGCTTTGTCTTTGTGTCTAGCGGTTAAGTGCTTTGACGCCTATGGCCCTTCCAATGCTGTGCCACAATACAAACAAAAGCGTCCTTTGACGCATTGAGCTTATCCTTTGTCATTTTTTGCCACTTTTTCTTTTACTCTATTCCATTTTTTTTTTGCTATAGGAAGCAACATAAAAATTATGTTGCAGTGGTTTTTATTTATGGTGCGAGTATGAATTGCTTTTCTCGCTGTTAAGCTGAAATTTATGTCTCTATTGTTTTAAGCGCATTGCATAAACAACATCATGAATCGATGTATACACATACATATTTATATCTGCATTCTAATTCAATAAGCTGGCTATTCAATAAAACCGCATCACAACTAAACTATAATTCATTAAATGTTGCCTCATGTCGATAATAAATTGTTTCACATTTTGTTTAGTACTTCTATGCCGCATACCATGCCAACCATTAATGCGGTCCGTAGCTGTTAATTGTAATGCTGGCTGGGGCCTTATGATTGAAATATATTACCCAGCAAACTGTGGGTATTATACTTTAGTTATTAAATATGCGGCGGCTGCTGAACGAAGTGGATATTTCTACAGAAGAATTTTAATATGCGGCATTGATCGATTACATTGACTAATTAGATATCGATAACATATTTTTCTGTCTTCTTGGGGAAACTATAGCTTAACTTGATAGTCAGTGTGCCGACCTTTGGCTTATTATGCTTCTCAATCATAGTGGGATTTTTTATAGATGAGTTTTAATAATCTGATTGCACTGATAGCATTATTTGGTAAGATATCGAGAGTTTCAAAACGTCAAAAATAATTCCTGTATTTTTATCTCTTTGTTTTTCCCTATTTTTTTTTTGTTTTCATTTTGCATATTTATTTGATTTTAAGGGACACAGAGAAACCCATGCTAAGTGCTGCCTTCAACTTGGTTAGCTCTGTTTAATGAACTGTACATGAGGAAATTATATTTTGCCCAAGCAAGCAGCAGATACAGATACGAAAAGAGTGTGTGAGAGACAGAGACAGAGAGAGAGAGAGGGAGAGAAAGAGAGAGTCTGTGTGTCACGCATAGATACAGATACAGATACATGTACAATCTCACATGCTATACAAATGCACAGTTTAATTTTTGCTTGTCAAGCTTAATTTGCGCTTGAATGCATTGCCTGTCTAATGTGTGTGTGTGTGTGTGTATGTGTGTGAGGATTGCATGCACGAATGACAGGACACGGCAGGCGATGCCACAAGAAGCAGAAACAGCAGATGAAGAAGAAGCAACAGCAGTAAAGCAACTTCATTCCCTAGCTGGACGAGAAGTTGAACGCCCCGTCAGCATTTGTTTGAGAATGTTGTCATTTCGGATTGCATGACAGCAATATAATTACAGTGAGCACTGTTTATAAAAAACTTAATTGGACATTTTTTTGTATTTTTCAGTTTTTCACCTATATTCCATGTGTATTTGTGGATTTTTGATTGCCCAACACAGTACAAAAACACGAATAAATTGTATGATTCCTATATTAAACGTTATTTTAATGAAAAACAAAATAGTTTTTCATTCATTTTTCACGCTTGTGGGTGGAATATGTCAGACGTCGTTTTAGTGAAAAAGCCTGTAGCTTCCCTGCTCACCTGCTTGATTTGTACTTAAGCAATAACGATTGTAGCTCGCTGAGCTATTGATTAAGGTTTCCGTGTATTTCAATTATATTATTGAAATTGATGAGCCTTGCGGTTGAGCTAAGCGGGTGGTCTGCTTTCTTGATGAATTGGGTGGGCTTTACTACCTTTGGCCAAATGCAAAATGCGTCACAAGCCAGCGAAATGGGGAAAATGGGGAAGCGGAAGTGGGGCATGACAACCTCTACTTGATATGCTATTAGCGATGCGGCTTGCCGTCTCGGGCAGAGAATAAGATGAAATAACGCCAGCCACTAATGCGCATTGATTTTCACATTTCCACTGGCGTCATTTTCCATTGTTGTTGCTTTTTTGTAGCATCTAATGGCAGCGGATGTGGTTAAAAGCATTTGCCCGGGCTACCTTTCACATAGACCATTAAATTTGCATTTGACGCTGACTGGCGCGATTGGCAACTGAAATTTCAGCTATACGAAAGGCAAATCAGCTAAAAAGGAAAAACTACCTCTAAATATTTAAACAAGTAGCAATTGCAATACCTGTCGATATAACCTATATATCTAAATATAAATGTTACTCGCAGTGCTTACTTAAAACGATGTTAATCGAAATAAAAATTGACAACTATTGTTAAAAGAAATTTATGAACCCTTTAATAATAAATAAGAAAATAGTTTTTCCCTCTAAGCCTGTCTGCAGGAATCAATTGTACTTTCATATTTGATATGCCTTCATGTGTTGGGAGTTATGTTTGAATTTTAAATTTAATATATCTAACTTTTTCGGTAATGACAAAATCAAACAATTGTTAAGCCCAAGCCAACTGCTGCAATCAGCCATGAAATTGAAAATAAGATGCCATAAGTGGTAACGCTTAACAGCTATAAAATGGCCAGCTTTAACACAATTCAGGCGGAACGGTTCTCATATGTGTGACTTCTCAACCAGCACAAGTGCGACAATGAGGAAGTGAATCCTTAACAACAACACTTGAGGCCAAACAACACAACAACAACAACAACAGCAAGAAAATAAAAGGCGCAACGTTCTTTGTGGCGCATTAAACTCAAGAGCTGAAGCGCTTTTTGGAGAGTTCTGGCCAGAAGCTGTACGTGATTTTATCAAAGAAAAGCAAAATATAAGCCCCCCCCCTTCAACATTTCCCCTGCCTCAGCTGTCTCAGCTGAGCGCCCGGCGGCTGCGTCAAAATATGCCGCAATCAGGCTGCAAAACATTTTCATTTATATTTAAATACAAGAAAAGCAGCGTAAGAGATGCGAACGCGTTTTCGATTATGTTTAGATGCTTTTCTTTTCCGGGCGGGGGTGGACAGCTTATCGACGCCCACGCACATGCTGCCAAGGGGGAAAGCAAGGGGGACGCAGTGTGTGAGAGACTGTATCTGACTCGATGTGGGTGCCATATTTATTGCGTGCCATGATTTATTATAATTTTATGCATGAATCTGTGCAAAGTGGTGGGCGTGGCTCTAGGTAAAATGAGCTCAGTGGCCAACCTTTTGACATTGCCAAATGAACGTTTGGCTCGCCCAACCCACGCTTCACTGTAGCCCAAAGCGGTGCAGTGCAGCTCGCAGCATATTCATGCTATTCTGTCACCTCTGGTCACACTGATTTCCGCTCATGTACAAATTATGTTGCATGCTTTTTGGGGCACATGAAATTAAGTCCAGCAACACAGCGGTTACTTTAAGGTATGTCGAATAGGTGCATTTAAGATTAAGTATTTTATAGTTAATCTAAATTAAATTATATTTCCTTTATATCACACTGTTTATTTTCAATTAAAACATCTTTCTTTCATAGTTTCTTAATTAATCAAGTGTATTAAAGCGCCAATGAGGTCAATCAGTAACTGTTTTCAACAGGTCAGAATATATACTAAAGTCAACCTCTTTTCCCCTTTTTCTTTCTCTTCCACTCTCATTACGACAATCTCCCTGATTAGCTACTAACGCTGCAACATTTTTCATCTTGCGTTGCATCCTTAAATTATATCAGATATTTTCCCAAAAGAGAGAGAAAAAAGGAATAGAAGATTTAAGACATTGCTGCATGTTGCTGCCACACACAAGAAACCACACGCACGCAAGTCGCACTCAAATAATCCAATATATATACACACACACGCACGCCCAGGCAAGCAACACATGAATATTTCACACGCAGCATAAAGGCATTCGGCACAAGTGAAAGCAAATGCAAAAGGCCTGCGGATTATAACACTCAATAGTGCCATTTGATATGTACATGTGAATATATGTATATATTTGTGTAGTCGAGGAGTCTTGAGTTATAGTTGGGCTTGTTATACCCTGTTGTCAGTTAATGTATGAAACATGGTATAGTCAAAACCTTGTGCACGTAGGAGAATTAACAATGATCGTTAAATGTATAAAAAGTAAATAATACAAATTAATAAGTTTGAGCATAGAATTAACCTATCCGGATAACACCATCTAATACAAAATATGTTAAACAAACCTATATATTTAAATATATATATTTCAGGCTATCTCTTTTTAATGAAATTCTATGTACAAAGCTTCATTGCTTCTCTACTACATATATATGACCATGAGTGTAGGGTATCTTTTAGTCGTTTACCCTATACTAGCGCATTCTCACTTGCTGCTGTTATTGCTGTTCAGTACAGTGTCTGCTCATTAATTCATATGACGGCACTTTTGCTTCATCGGCTATTCATGCCGTCTCGTTCGCGCACTCTTTAGAACTGGAACTGGAACTGGCACTTGGAGCTGGAACTGAGCACAGCGGCAGTAAAAGGTTAAGGGCCGAATTGCGCACTCATTTCGAGTCCCCAGGTTCAATTATGCATGCATAATGGTTTACAACCAGATTGCAATTACTTAGAGGCCACAAAAAATACAATTGATGCGATTAGCAGTTGCCCAAAAGAGTAGACTAAATATTTTGATTTGCGAGATTTTGAGGCATAAACAAACCAACAAATATTCATTTCAAATATGCAAAAAAAAATTATTTTAATTTTTAACAAAAAACGAATATAAACTGAAAACGAAAAAAAATATCGTACAACTATATTTAATCGAATGAGCCGGAAATCATTTCTAAACACATTATGAAATTGAAAAGAAAGGATATCAAGAATATATTCCACAAATATCATTTGTGCATTATTGTGCATTTTCTAATTTAAAGACATTCCTTGTAATTTAAAATCTTAAAATGTAAATATGGAAACATTTTGAATTGGGTTGCAAGCTTTGTTTGAAGACGTTGTCCCCATTTTGGGCGAAAAGTATGCGACAGTTTGTAACAAATTTTCTTTTGCAAAATACCAAATTTCAATTTGAATTTTGTTGCAATCTTTTCGGCTTGTTAGCGAGCATTTATGCAGGGGACGAGGCGGCGGGCGGAGGATGGGGGTTTGGGCTGGGCTAGTGTAACGTGGAAAGTTTTCCACTCGCCTCGACTACGTTTGGAATCGGTCTATCTCAAAGTGTTTATGCGGCTACAAAATAAAGTCCAAAGTTTTTGACAAACTTTTAGCCACAGTGGCAGCAACTTCTGCGCTTGTCAGCTGGCAAAAAAGATGCAAAATGCTGGGGGAGGAGGGGCGAAGGTTTCTGTTTCATAAATTGAAAACTGCTCAATTTGAAAAGTATTTTTGCACAGCTTTAATCAAGACGGCAAAAACAAAACGAGTCCATGAACTCGGGCGCTTAAATCAATAAGGCACAAGACAATTGTCTTGTCTCGCTCCGACTGACTTTCTATATACATAGATGGGAGTGTGCGTGCTTGTGTGTGTGCGGGTCG
Organism: Drosophila borealis; assembly: GCA_035045885.1. Classification (NCBI taxonomy): domain Eukaryota; kingdom Metazoa; phylum Arthropoda; class Insecta; order Diptera; family Drosophilidae; genus Drosophila; species Drosophila borealis. Next base: position 8,104,151 of record JAWNOR010000137.1, on the reverse strand, counting down.
CATGTATTGGCCAGGGTTATTAGATAAATAGGCGGCAGGCACGAATACGTTGGGCAACCGCACGTCCCAATTCGTTGGGCCGGCAACTTGGGCAATGTCTTAATTGATTTAACACGAAATCAGTCAAACGATAATCGAAAATTGCTACGCAAACTGTTTGATTACATGCAATGAGGGAAAGCCTCTCTCTATCGCTCTGTTTCCCTCTCTCTCTCTCTCTCTCTTTCTTTCGCTGAGCCCATCAATTGACCAGGCAGGAGCCGTTGCCAGTGCCATCTTTATCCGGTTTAGGAACGCATCGCTGCGTTTGCCACAAATAACGGGCCACGTTGACAAAGTTGCCTTGGCCATAATTGAATTTCCATCCCACCCAACCCTTAAAATTACAAGCGGTACGCGGGGGCGTATAAGCAATTGCCGTAATTGTGAATGTTTGCTCATCATTCATAACCACACACACACACACACACACATGCGCTCCTACATATAGCCTCGAATTGATTACATTTGCTGCATTTGCTGCTCTCTTATCTATACGCTTTACATTCAATTTGCAGCCCAAAGACCTTTTGACAAATGCCACTCAATTAGTCATACTTCATTGTTTACTTTGCGGCAACTTTTCTTTGTTGCTCTTTGCCCCCAACCCCCTCTCACCCACTCTACCCCTCTCTTACATCTTTTGGTTAATGCCGCACTATTTATATTTGTTTAGTTCATTAGCTTATTTCATTTTATTGGGTGCTGATCGTAGTCGGCTCATAATCAGTGGCCCCATGAAAAGTGTTCCATGGAAAGTTCTTTTAATTGATGGAAATGAATAAAATAATTACCACAGCATTTTAACCAGCTATTGTCAATAGACTTGAATAAATAAAACTTGTAGTATGCTTAATGTAAGCAATAAAGTTGTGTTAACAAAATAATCCAAATTGTTCACAAGGAAAACATTCTGTTTTAACTAAATTTAACTCAAGAATAATTTTTTTATAAATAAAATCAGCAAAAATTTAAACAAGAATCTTGTTTATGGAATTGAATATTAAATATAAATAAATATAATTTTATTCCAGTTTCTAGCAATATAAAAATTCTTAAGCATATATGAACCAACCTTCATTTCAAGAATAAAAGGAATATAAAAGAATATACGACACAATATTTAATAATTTTCCTATTAAATATTAATAAGGAATCACGAATCATATAAAATCACATAAAATCAAACTTTCATGTACAATAAAAAACTTTGATTAACTATAAAGCATTTTAGCTAAAAACAGCGTGATTTACAATTGATTTAAATACTTTTTAAACGTAGCCGCTAATGCCACAAATTCCAATTACACGGAACGCCTGTCATTAATGTCAAAATAAACCCGCTTAATCCAAAGGCAACAGCTGTGATAAACATGAATAAATATGAACATTAAGTTAAACAAAACAAAAAAAAAAAGGAAAAGTGGGTTATATAAAAACTGTATGTAAATATGAGCTGGCAACAAATGCTATTAATACAAATTTTCACACAGACCACAATTTTGAAATGCCTCAAAATCGATGGTTTTTTGCACATAATTTACAGGCAATTTATATGCAGCCCCTCCATTAAAACATAAACATCATCATCATCTCACATTTCTGTCGATTCCATTAGCTTTGCACGACCACAGAAATATTTGTTTTTATTTTGTTTTTAAATGCGCATTTAATTTTTTTTTTTCGTTTCGTTTGCTGTCAAACGATTTGCAAAACCAACTGCCAGCCGTTAACAATTGCATTTCAGTTCGGTTTCAGTTCTGTTTGCGTGGACATTTTTTTTTTTGCTGTCTCACTTTCGCCCTGTCTCCGTCCTTCTCATGGTGTTGCTGTTGTTTTAAGCGTTAAATTTAATTACTCAGCAATGGGTGGCAAACTCTATGTATATATACCAAAAACAAGAGTTTTTAGGGGAAAGGAGTAAATATGCATAAGAGATATTTGCACAGCTGCTGCATACAAACACGTTGAAGAAGCGCTGACGATATGCGAATTTCCTGTGAACAGTTTTTATTTATGAAAAAATCAACAAACAGGCTAAAAAAAACCTTTCCCCGACTGTGTACTAATTAAGGCCTAAATGAAATATTTAGGTACATAAAAAATAGTTATCTATATTGCAAGTATTTATTCTGAACAAAACTGCTAGGGAATTTATAAAATGCACATAAGAATACACAAAGAAGACTTCTACTATTAATAATTAATTAAAATCAATAGAACAGTTTATTTTAAAGTAAACTTTTGTTAGTCTATCGTTAATAAAGATAATGATAATGTTAATGATAATGGTAATGATAATAATTATGATAATGATAATAATTGTGATAATGATAATTATAAAGATAATGATAATAATAATAATAATGATAATGACAATCATCATTTTATGATATAGATATTGATATTGATTTTGATTTTGATATTGATATTGATATTCATATTGATATTGATATTGATATTGATAATGATAATGATAATGATAATGATAATGGTAATGATAATGATAATGATAATGATAATGATAATAATAATGATAATGATAATGATAATGATAATGATAATGATAATGATAATGATAATGATAATGATAATGATAATGATAATGATAATGATAATGATAATGATAATGATAATGATAATGATAGTGATAATGATAATGCTAATGATAATGATATTAATGATATTACTGATATTAATATTATTATAAATATTGATCATTAATCAATACATTAAAATATTTCGCTAAATATATAGTATATCATAACTTAAGACTTAAATATGACGCTGCATTAATTAACCCTGCTTAACTTAATCACTCGATTGCATATGCACTGTAAAATGATAGCAAATAAATTATAAAATTAAAAAAAAACAGTTGAGCAATTCAATTAATTGCCGTATGTTAGCCTTGAAAAAAAATGCCATTGCAATCAAGCTTTATTAAAGGAAAGCCTTTTTTAAACATATTTATTCAAATAGAGTTATATTTGCAGCTGCTAAAGCTGTGCAAAACATTGTTGCTGTTGTCATTTGTTGCTTAAGGCTGGATACCTTGGCTAAAACAAACCCACACAACTAACACATTGTATTTAGCCAATTACAAGGTCTGCGAATTTATGGCACGATTTGATTTGGCAAGCGTTCAGCAGCTGTTTCGTTTGGCTCTATTGGCTGGTGGTCAAATGTTTGCGGAGCACGCATTGAATTTAATTAATTTAACACGAAAATCATTCAGGCGATATTTCCGAAACTAAGCGAGAGAAGCCCACGAAATGGCTTATTGACATGCCACCAGGGTGCTTGTGGATGGAGTAGAGGAATTGGGAAATCGAGGGGTCTGAGGCCAAAAAAGTGGCCAAATCCTGAACGAAAGCAAACAAAGGCGGGCGCATAAATCGCATACCAGAAATAGCTGGACATACAAAATTAGGCCTGGGTGTGTAACTAAATAATCTTTATCGGAAATTAAGCTCATCGAGTACATATTCGAATTGCCAATTAAGGCTTTTGCTATTGGATAAATCACCAGCAAAATGTTGCAACAGATAAAGTCATTAATTTAATGGGTTATTCCATTTCGTTTCTATTCGAAAAACATATGAAGAACTGAAAATAAGATTTTTATATTTATATTTATTATTAAACAGAATAAATGATAAGTAATTAAGCACGCATGTGCTATTTTTTGTGGAACTTACTTTTCATATATACATTTTATTGTATTATCCATCAACTCTGTTCTGTTTAACAGAAAGTTTCAAAATTATGCTTATATGGTATATATATTCTTAAAATATATATATACTCTATATATACTCTACAGTTTTTGTTTAATATAATAATTAAATTAAATGCCTTGATATTATATAAAAGTTTTTTTTTTGCACTTTTTACACTATTTTGCGCTGGAATCGATCAGTGCCTTCTGATCTCTACCAAGCGAATGACTAAGGGAAGGGTGTTTAGTTACTATTATGTAACTTATATTATATTTACAGTAATTAACAATTTACAATAATGTAGAAGATATAAAAGTTAATAAAACATCTGAGGAATTATAATTTTAATAAATGAAATATGAAAAAATTATACAAATATATTTATTTCTATATCTATATACACATATCTATCTCTATATATCTATATCTGTATCTATATCTATATTTATATCTATATCTATGTATATCTATATCTATATCTATATCTATATACATATATATCTATATCTATATCTATATCTATATCTATATCTATATCTATATCTATATCTATATCTATATCTATATCTATATATTTCAAATTTGATGCCAATGGAGAACTCCCCGTAGCTGCAAAGATTTTTTGTTTCAATCTCGGTTTGAATAATTTTTGCCTGCCGAACGAGTTGCCATCTCAGTTTGTAATTAGCTCTTGGAGCCTGGTACTCAGTGCTAATTGAACATCACAACATTTTACAACTCGGCTGAGGACCTTTAGATGCCTTTAGTCTTATGCATCCCTTTCTGTCAGTTACTGCCATTTGTTGGGCGCTTTTATTGCAGCGCATAAAAATCATTAATTACAACAACTCGTCATGAAATTTAAATGCCGCTCGCCGACGCTTACAAACAAAATACAAAATAAGTGAGACAAATATTGAAAAGCAAATTGAATTTTCATATGCGACACAAAGGTGAGCGGGGGGCTGGGCATTGCCTCGCATTGTGGCACGGTGCAACTTTGTACATTTAGCGAGGAGAAACAAAAAAAATGGATAAGAGAAAAGGACAAGGGTTCCAGAGTCCGTCTGCTTTTTGAACAGCACAGCATTTTGTGCCAGAATGGGCACGGCATACACTCACATACGCACACCTACACACACGCACACACACACACACGTGTGAGCGGCACCTACACAGTCTCACTTTATGAGGGTGGCAACATTTTTGCTTTTTATGTTCGACAGATTTTCGTGTTGGTATGTGAAACATGCTGATTCCCAGTGATTACAATTGTTGTGCTGCTGCTGCCGTTAAGGCCGCTGCTGTGGGCTGCCCATAGCCGAAACCATACCCACAGCCGTACCGCCTCATGGCCACCACTTGGCCTGATGCCGTAAAAAGCACAACGAAAGCAGATAAATAAAAAGAACAACAACAACAACAGCAGACAGCCGTGGCAAAAATTTCGCACACAAAAACAAAATGTTAAAACGAGCAAAAATAAAAATGATATCTATAAATTAAATACGCCTACAATATACTCTAGAAAAGTTCAAAGAAACAATTAATATATTTAAAACGAAATATATATATATATATATTTTTTTAAGCACAACACATTTTTTAGTGTTGTTTTGATAGACTTTATATATCCCAAAAATATATCTTATATCCACCATATATCTACCATTTATCTGTATCTACATATCTATCTATATGTATATATCCACATATATTCTTTATATGTATATATCAACATATATCCTCTATATATAGCACTATATTCAATATATGCTCTAAATATATACAGAGCATTTTTTATCAGCTTTTAACATAAACTTATAAGTTATATAAGCTTTGCATTTATAATTTTCTAGCTTAAGTCCAATGATGATAGATTGCCCTACCCCTAAATAAGCTATAATTGATTGCAATTAAATTTATAATTTATGCACTTGTAAACAATAATAATATGTAGTCTGTCGTTTTACATAAAGTAAGAGACCCTTTTGTTTGTAGTGTATATAAAACAAAAAGAAAAACATGTTTTTATGTCGCTCGTTACAATTTTCGTGATGTTCTGCTGACAACTCAACAGAGATCAAGTTATTATGTGCGTGTGTGTGCGAGGGGGTGTGTGTGTATGTGTATGTGGAGAGCTTTTGGCGCGGTTGTAGCGATCTATAGCTGGTCTGACCTGGCTCTGGCTATGGCTCTGTCTCTGGGTCCCAGGTCCGGCCGTTGACAATTAAGGTGAATGAATATTTTAATATTGGCAAACAGATTACACATATGGGCAATGGCAATACGCAGGGCAGGACATGACTTGTAGTCGAGGACCACTACACGGGCCACGCGCTGGGACACGATGACGAGGACAAGCACTCGAGTAATGGCGTTAAATTTAATTCAATTGAATTGAATTGTTGTTGGCACAATGCATCACAAGTAAAAGCAAAAGCAAAGGCAGGCATAACGTTAAGATAGGCGACTGTCATGCAGCAGACGTTATATCAACCTGTTTTTATTTTAATAATCAGGAAAAAAGAAAGAAATCAACGGAATAAAATAAAATTGCATATGCTTATGCTTTTCGTTGAATATTTATTCCTTGCAATGTATTTCCAGACACAGGACGGCAATAATTAAATAACAGATTTCTGTTGACTGTCGTCTGCATTATGAAGCCAGATATAAGGTTCATTTAGGGTCAACATAAGATTTTAATTATAGCGAGCGTTCTATGGAACTGAGGTGCAAATTGAGATAACAGAAGAGAAGATATTATTGTGGATCAGATTCAAGAAATATCCAAGAAATTACCGATATGTATCTATGTTTTCCTCAGTGCAAGGTAACGAAATGATTATTGGAATAAGAGTCCAGTAATAAAAGAAAATGGGATAATAAATGCAACATTTTAAGTTTGTAGCAATCGATTTTCGTATGCATAAGCATATAACAAATTACATAAAACATAAACATATACCTAACATATACCTAAGAGCGAATTAATAGCAGAACAAAATTCTGCAAGCTACAAACAAGATCATGTTCACCAACTGTTAATTAAGTTTCACTCCCATTAAACAGTATTTTCTATAGAACAGCAAATTTGACTCTCAAATCTATAGGCGAAGTAGAAGGAACACTTAGAAGTGAGTCCTTATATTAAAAGTGTTATGATAGCTCTAATGTTTTCTACTTAAGTAAGTCACACAAAAGAGATGACTACTGTTAAACCAGCATAAACAAAATATAAAAAATGTTAAAGGAATTAAAGCGTTTGTGTTAAAACAGAACATATATTTTACCAAGTTTCTTATTCATTATCAAATGTAAATGTTAAATAAATCACAGCTAGTTAACAGAGAAAACTGTTAAGTAAGAGCTGTAAAGAGTTAATGTAAAACTTGCGCTAACATAATTTAACCTCAATTAAAAGAAGGCCCTAATATATATATTATTTAATTTTAACATTGACAGTAAGTTAACATAATAAGCACAGTAACGATTATTTTATTCAATATTACATGATATTAACTGATGAATTAAACTAAATGAATTGTTTAATAAATGAATTAATGTCAACTCTTGGCAGAATGAAAAGTAATCTGCAAAACACTTATCACTTATATGCTAAATGCCGGCTCAAACAGAACTGATGAAGCAGTTGCAATAGGCAAAGTCCAGATGGGAAGTGAATGTAGGAATAGCTGCAGCTACAACTCTCTACAGCTAGCAGATTAATTCAAGAGTGTAAGTCTGTTAAAAAGGGTTGAGTAAGGGGGATAAGGCACGCAGACACCGGACGACTGACTAAGGGAACGTGCCAAATTTCTAATCAAAATGGCCACAAAACAGCAGCGACAGACAAAAACTGATTGTTGGCCCACATCTCTCTGCCTATGTGTTTGTGTGTGTGTGAGGTGCGTAATGGTGTTGAAAATCAAAAGGGCTTTGGCAGACTGTAAAACTTGATGAAAATCGATTTTAATTACAAAGTCAATGCGCGTAATTGCTTTTGCACCTAACTCAAGTGGGCAGCGCACTTTGATGTTTCCATCGAACTCAACACGAACACGCAATTTGCAACGAGTTGGCAGCGCCAATGGCAATTAGTTTAACCCTGTTTAAAGCAACTTAAGCTATATATTATTCTTATTATGTTGCATGTAAAATAAAGCTAGGAAAGTGGACAATTAGTCGACTAAGAAGAAGATCTTAAGTATTTTGACATGCGTATACATTTTATGGCTTCATACAACATACAAGTATTTGTTAATTATATGGTCATATTATATTATTATAATTATTTATATTTTTATAAATTTATTATTTATATTTTTTTAACATATAATTGGGGTTAAGTGATTGCAAATGATGTATTAAATAATTATTTATATTAATAATATTATTATATATAGAAGATCTTATATATATATATATATATATATATTTATCTATATATATATATACTTTTATATTCCATTGCTTTAAGTAATGTCTTATAGGTATAATTTTATTAGTATATTTGTTCGTGCATTTTATAAAAATAATATTATCATTTATTAAATAAGTTTTATTCCTAATTAAAAGTTTAGCTAGATCTTCAACAAAAACTAGAGAAAATTGTGTGTAAATATATCTTTAAGTTAATTTATATATTTAATTTTTTCTCTGAATTATCAAAATATTTTTGACTAATGAAAGCGTTATAAACAAAGCTGTTAGGCGCAGGGTTAAAGTGACGTAAGTATCAACAAAATGTTCATTGCATAATTTTGTACGCCAATTATTGTCCAATAAGCGGAAGCAGAATGTTTGTATTTGTTTTGCAACCAGTTGCAATCAATGAATTTCATGGACTTGCAACGTACTGCCAAACAGCAAGCGGCAGTCAGAGTCGAGGGCAGGGAAAACAGGGGCCGTGCCAGAGGTAAGAAGTATCGAGAGTTGAGGGCACAGCACAGCAAGAGAATTTTGGCATTTGTGGTTGCCCATGTGGCATGCATGCATGCATTTGCATGCACTGCATGTCTCACTCTCATGCCCACATTACCTCTCTCTCTCGCTTACTCACTCACTCACTCTCTCTCTCCCTCTCTCGCTCTCTCTCGTTCTCTCTCGTTCTCTTTGGTTCTCTTTGTGTATGTGTTTATATAGACGGACCAAATTTACTGCACAGTTGCATGTCATTAAAAGCCGCGCGTCGTTTGGGCATAGCAAAATGCTTGGTAACACGATTCGATTTCTACTTTATTTCGCCAAAGAAACTGCAAAATGAAAATGCTATGCAGAATTTTTACGCAACGTGAATTCTGTTTTGGTTGCCCTTTTGAACAAAAAGCTTCTTATTTTTATAGCCTAATTTTACTATCAACATTTCGTACATTTTCTTCGAATGTTACATTTTTTGCGAATGTGAAATAAGTTAGCTGTACATTTTTGATGATTTATCGAATTTCGTATCAACTGATACGATCAGCTGATATAACAAAGAAGGTAAATTAAATTAAAATGTTACATTTTACTAATTCCACAGTTGTTAACAGTTTAAGACGGCCAAATCTCGCAAAGAGTAAATCATATGGAGCCTCTACTTCGAGGCTGTTTTATTTGACCTTTGAAATCAAATCAAAACGATCAGCTCTTTATTTAAAGAAGCGGTACTTGTGCCATTCATATCTGAAACTTGCTAATGGAATCGCAGAATGTGAAGTTTGAAAATGCAACATATTCTGAGCATAGTGGAATCCGGTTATTAGATTGAAAAAAAACAAAGGGCGCGACTTTTTATTCCACACACATTCTTGTTTCACTACATTGGAATGCTAAAAATCAGAAGCTCAAAAAACTGTCACTTAATGACTCAAAAAAAAGTAAATAAATTGTACTTTTTGTAACAACAATATTAAATTTGTTATTTTCAGTTTTTATTTATAATGTTTTGTGAAGTGACGAATTTGGAAAGTTTTTGTTTTCAAGAATTATATAGCTGGTAAATTTAATTAAAGCATTCCCAACGTACACACAAAACTTTCAGCTGCAGCAGCCGCATTATTGTTGTTGCAGTAATAGTTGTTGTCGTTGTTGTTTTTGTTGCTGTTGTTGTTGCTGTTATTGTTGTTATTGCATTGTCAACAATAAGCAGCATGCGCACCACTGCACATCCAATGCATAAACAGCCAGCCCACGCCCATTTCTACGCCCACCTGCCTTTCCAATGCATTTGCTTGGCTGCACACACAACAAACGCAAATTGCCAGCACATTTTTTCTTGTCCTGTATTTTTTGTGTTCTATTTTTTTACTATTTTATTTTTATATAGTTTTTACAGGCCGCGCTTAAAGTTCAATTGACAACTCCTTTTATTTAATTTTGGTTCGTTTTTTTTTGGGTACGCTTAAAAAAGAGTTAAAGCCATGACAAAACGTCAAGAAAGCAAGCGAAGCACCCGCAGCAAAACAACAACAACAACAGCATCCGCAGCAATCTTGATTTAAATGAAATTTAACTTTGTGCATATTAAAAAAGTTTTGCATTTTTCATGCGAAATAAGAAAAGTTTCGGGCTTTCTTTCTATATTTTATTTTTGTATATATATATTATATATAACTTTTTTGTGTTATTGTAGTTTTGAGTTTTCAACGGTAGACGGCTGTAAATTAGATATTGCTTGACTTTCAATTTTCATTTCGTTTCGGGGTCTGCGCATTTAATTCAAAGTAAAAATAAATTAATCACATTTACGGCGTTATATAGTGGACACATATGCATAAAATATAATAGAGAAAATGAGGTGTTAACGGGCTATAATTTAAAGGATTTTTGGTTTTAAAAAATCTGTTCTTAATAAAATAATATGTTTATTATTTAGAAAGACTTTAAATTATAGATTGCATTTAACTATATATTTTACACACAAGCTAAGAGGAAAAACCTTTCCAGTTACCTTAAAATATTAAATGTCAAAAGGTAATCTATTAATATTTAAGTCCTTACCCAAAATCCAAACTATTTCTTGAACAAAACTTTAGACTGTGTTTGAGGCAAACTTGGCCAAGCACCTGCAGTAGCAGCTCTTTTAGCCAGGTATCTGCTTTATTTTATGTTGAATTATGGCGGCTATTGTGCATGTGCATGTGTGTTTGTGTGGTGAGTGTTGTGTGTATTTGCTTTGGGGGCGTGCCATTTGCAACGTGTTTTATTTACAGGCAAAGGCGTGCAAAAAATTAGCAGTAACCAAAGACGGTTAGCAGCTGAAGGTGGGAGAGAGGGAAAACGTGTAAGGAAATGGCAGGAAATTCAAACCAAATGGCTGCACAGGTAAAACTAAAGGAAACAACCGAGATACGAAAACTAAGAGCCGAGCAGAACCAGAGGCTGCGGTGGCTGCCCCCAACTTGCTTATTAAGATTTATGTGAGGTTGTTTTTGCATTGCTGCCAGCACCAGACAACAGGCAAAACAACAACTATAAAAGCAAGAGCAGACTCAGCTATCAAATACGTGAGTATTGAGCAAATTTCATGTGGCCAAGTTTTTCTGGTTTTCCTCTTGATTTTTCTTCTAAAACCGCATGCAAACGAAGGCAACAAACTGATGTCTGAGAAAATCTAGCCACAGAAGATATCGAATACTAGACAACTCTTAAAAAAGGGATTTAAAACAAAGAGCTGAATAAAAAAAATATTTTAAAATTAAACATAATATAAATGAATATAAATAAAAATATTAGCAACAAACGTGAACGAAGCTGGCACAACGCAAACAGGAAAAAATACGTAAAGCTAAACACAAATTTGGTATAAAAAAATAAACAAAGTATAAACTAAATTATATAAATTAAAAAAAAATAAACATTTTTATAAAATAAAATAAATGTAATAAATAATTTTAAATATATTTATAAAATATATATTTAAAAGCTTATATAACAATTAAATTGAAAAAATATAAATGAAAATCTTGGAATTAGAATAATATGAATTGTACTTATAAGACAACTAAAGATAAGGTTATACATATTGTAAATAAAAAGGATTTAAGAAATTAAAAAATTTAAAAAAAAATTAATAATATATATAATATTAATAAAGTTGAATATATTTAATAAATATATTATTAAAAAATATATATTTTAAATATAAAAATATAAAAAAATCGTATATACAAAAAATAATATAATAATAAAATATATGGCTAACTATATTTTAAAATATATATAAAAAAATGAATTTAAAAAATATTAAAAAAACGTATAAATTTAAGCTTATAATAAAATTAGAATAAAAAATATTAATTATGCTCAAAAGACAACTGAAGATAAGGTTTTACCTATTATACATATTACAAATACGTATAAACATATATATCATTGTTTAATAAAAGTGCCTGCAAACACCTGGCAGCTACTCGTGTCTGTCTTTGCTAGCTCTCCTGTATTGGGAAACACGCGTATCTAACGCAATAAATTCCAAGTCATAAACATGCTGAGCCGCTGACTCCGATCTAACAACCTCCTGCCTGGCATTTTGTCCTATTTTTCTATACGGAAGTGATTTGCGCTTTTTGCTGTTGCCACTTTTTAGCTGGTTTCTGCTGCGCTTTTGATAAATCAAATGCTGTCGCCTTTTGTCGCCGGCGCAATTGAAGTTGAAGTTGAAGCTGAAGTCTGAGCATCAGCCTTTAGCCTCATCTTTAGCTTTGGCTAAAACTCAAGCACAACTCATTGTGGCGCTGTAAATTGAAGTTCTCATTGGGTTCGACGGTGCTGGGAGGGGATTGGAGGCAGGGGGCCCTATACTTGAGAGCTGGCGATAAGGAAGTGAAATTGTATGGCTGGCGTAGCGGCAACAACAATAGGCGACTGCTGCTGCTGCTGCTGCACTTTGTCGTTTAGAGCAGGCACTTAAGTACATTGCCTTGCCATTTTTCTTGGTATAGATTGCAATGAGCACTCCTACCCCCCGCTTGTTCTCAAGTGATTTGAGTGGCAATTTCCATTGTTGCGCTTGCCTCATGACGTTTTTTAAAGAATTAACACAGAGGAACACTCCATCAAAGCCGCTCTCACACTCATTCACCCATAGCCTTAACGTCATAAATCTTCTCAGTTTATTAATTCACGATTACAGCTCCGTAAAGCCGAGTGTCAATTGTAATTAACTGCCAGTTAAATTCTGTGGGGCTGCCCCATCTACTGCTGTGCACACTATGTAAACGTGTTACGTAAATCATTTTCAATTGCTTTCTGTGATATCGAGCTTTCGATATTCATCTGTTCATTTCTGTCGCTGCTTGCTTTCATTTTTGTGTTACCTGAGAATTTGAGAGAGTATTTGTCTCTCTGGCCTTGACCAACTGGACGTATGGGCAATATGACACACATTTGTGTGGCATGTTTGAATTTCTACTTTTATTACAAAAGCAACTATTGAGCATAGCGATAACTAGTTGGAATCATTTTTCTTGTATGTTTTTTTAACGAAAATTTTTATCACAAAATCTGAAATACTTTTTGAGATATTAGCTCGTTATCTCTATATATATAACTGTTTGTCCTGACTGACTGACTGACTGACTGACTGAATGACTGACTGACTGACTGACTGACTGACTGGTGATCAACGCACAGCCCAAACCGTAAGAGCTAGGAAGCTGAAATTTGTACTGTAGCTACCTTATGTGATGTAGGTGCACGTTAAGACGGGGTTTCGGGAAATTCCACCCGCAAGTGTGGAAAAATCGCGAAAAACGTTTGTATGTAACTTTTTTGTTTACCATCCGATCAGCCTCAAACTTTTTTTCAAAGATCTTTGTTCAAATTCATTTGAGGGGTGTTTCACACTTTTAGGAAAGTCCAGATTTGGTGGGTGACGTTTCGCGCTCAAATTCGTTTCCAAAGATCTATAAGAAAAATCATTTGATACGTGTTTCACACTTTTCGCAGAATTCAAACTTCTTCGGGGGGAATGCGATTTAAAGATTTTTTGTGCGAAGTTTTAAGTTGTGTCCGATTTGCTTCAAACTTATTTTCAAAGCTCTACATAAGAACTTAATAAATACGTATTTCAGCGATTTGGAAAATTCCACCCGCAACAGTGGTAAATTGGCGGAAAACGGTTGTATGAAAGTTTTTTGTTTACCATCTGATCAGCCTCAAACTTATTTTCAAAGATCTTTGTTCAAATTCATTTGAGGGGTGTTTCACACTTTTCGAAAAATCCGTTCCTCCTTGGTGGAAATGGAGGTTAAAAATTTGGTGGGTGACGTTTCGCGCTCAAATTCGTTTCCAAAAATCTATAAGAAAAATCATTTGATACGTGTTTCACACTTTTCGCAGAATTCAAACTTCTTCGGGGGGAATGCGATCTAAAGATTTTTTGTACGAAGTTTTAAATTGTGTCCGATTTGCTTCAAACTTATTTTCAACGCTCTACATAAGAATGTAATAAATACGTGTTTCAGCGATTTGGGAAATTCCACTCGCAACAGTGGTAAATTGGCGGAAAACATTTGTATGAAAGTTGTTTGTTTACCGTCCGATCAGTTTCAAAATCATTTCAAATTTGTTTGAGAACATTGATTTTATAACATACATACGTGCCACGGGCAAGGCCGGGTTATACCCGCTAGTTTACAATAAATGTGTAGCCTGCCGCTTTTGCTTATTTGTTTTATAGACAAATCTCGGTTTATATATGTCCAAATTGTTCAACTAAACTTTCCGATGCGATGCACATAAAATTTGTTATATATTGCCTTTATACGCGATTCTCATGAATTCAAGTAACTAAATCATGCCTTGCTTGTAAATATAAATAAAAAATTATTGCCAAATTAACTTAATCTCCGCTTATTATCCCACTCCAATTATCTCGTTGACAACCCTTTGCTATCTCTGCTGCTCTTAATCTCACCATATTCTACGTCTTGTTTCTCTTTTTGTAATGTGCATTGACAAAAGTCTTCTTCAAAACGGCAATCAAATAGTTTAGGAATTTCAGGTTAAGTAGAATTTATCAATATATAAATTAATATACAAAGAGGAATATACGATAAGACAGCACAGTCCTGTATCGCATAATCGCCGGCTTTAAAATTTATGATACTAGCATGTGGTAAACATTCCAAACAAAATGAACAGCTCTAAAGTATAGCTCAATTCCAAACCAGATATCATTTTAATTAAACTAGTTTATTTTATTAGCTAACTTTCCAGTGCTGTGCGGTATGTCAGCATCATTTTATTTTTATTTTTTTGGCGTAACTATCTACAACTCTGGGATAAGTCAAATTTGTTCAAGGATTACCTACCAGATGCAATAAAAGTGGTCTTGGCAAATGTTCGCAGAGAAAATTCAATTTGATGCCAGTTGCGATGAAAGAAGTGGGACAAAATTGCAAACTAAACGGCTAAAAATATTTTCAACTTATGGAAATGTTATGGCAAACTGCAAATGGCCTTATAATTTTTTATATTCTACTCTGCGTCTTGGCATAACTTTGGGTAGACAAAAAACAAAACAGGAAGGAACAAAGGATAACTTAATAATTTGAAGCAATTGGCAACATTTTTGTTAACATATTTAGCTACTTATGTTGTCAAGGCATATATAAGTATGATTTCTGGGATCGGAAATAAATCCATCTACTTCCCATTAAAAAAGGGGACACTGTATTAAATGGCAATAAAAAGTCGCACCAAAATGGAAAACGGCATTAAAATGCAATTGCAAAATTAACACGCGCCCCGTGTAAAAGGCAAAGAAATTTAATTACTTGCAGCACACAGACACACACCCAGCCCGAAAACAACAGTGCCAAAGTTGTGGGCGGTACTTTGTGGGCGTGTCTACGTGATCAAATATGCAAATAATTGCAAAATGAAAATGTGTGTGCAAAGTCAAACGAAGCGCTACGCGCAAAGTATCTCAAACAACAATTTTTTATACTGTTGTTTTTGTTTTTAGCTTTAAGCAGTTAGAGTGGGAGACAGGGGAGCTCCATCCTGTACGTGGGGGCGTGGCTGGTGCCATCAATTTATTTGCGCCACGCACGCGAATGCAAACAAATTAAATTGCAAATCATGATTAGCTGGCTCACAGCTTGCGAACACCCCACCAAAATCCACCACGCCAAAACGCCAACTCGATAAAACAAAAGCAAAATGAGGCATATGAAAGGGAATGGGGGTGTCAGCGGCAATGCGAGTACTTCAATATAATCATATATAAACCGATATGCTGGCAAAACATGCTACCGGGAACTTGTCGGATTTTATTTAGATTTTTGCTTTAAATTTAACGAAAGCGAAAAGTTGCTCTTACAGCAGTTGCCGCGGGCATTAAAAGTCACAGATACTCTATAATAAGATAGGTTTATATAAACAGGTGCTTCAGTCACTAACCTTGTATTCAAGATGTAATCTGTCGGTTCACACAAATACCTATGTCGTTTTTTAACACATTTTCATGCTCAAAATATAAACAAATTTTCTTTCAGAATATACAAGTAAATAGTCCTATAAGACACTTTTATTAAACTTGAATTGGACACACATATTTGTTTAGGCTTTGTTTGTTTATATTCGTTATACAACACTTAACTCAGGTGTCAGCCTTGTATTTTTTTATACATACACCTACACTTTGTCCATTCGATAAAGCGTGGCTCCTAGAGACAAATTTGCTGGCCGATTCGTAGCAAAACAAATATAAAAAAAAATGTATATATACATATACACACATATATAGTTCAAAAAGAGTATCCAGAACTTTTTATATGCTTGTTTCTTTTGCTTGTTGCTATACAAACAATTTATGATTTCCATTTTCTATGTATGAGCGCATCGCAACAACTTGAAATCCTAACGAAAACAACACATACCGAGCTCCACCCAAGGACTCTCCTTACCAACCATTTGAACCACCAACCACCCCAATCCACTGCCATTCCCGGCTTCTACGTGCAGGCATTCGCATCCTTGAAGGCATGTGTGTGTGGTGTGTGGGTATTGCGTGTGACACGTTTGATAATATGGTAAATAATTTAAATAAAAATAAATAAAAAACCAAGCGACAAATAGCAACAGCAAATGTCCCTGTCGCTGTTGCAGTCGTAGTCGATGTCAACTCTTTGTTAAATTATGTGTGAATTATTTAGCATCAATGAATGTATCGATGCGAAACAGACAGACAGACAGAAAAGCAAATGTGCTGTGGTTTCTGCTGGGTTAACAATTGAATTGAAATTGTGGTTTCCTGCGGTGGTTGAGTTGCGCGGTTCTTTCGACTCTTTGTGCTTAGATACAAATATTGGTATCCAGGCTTTAATAAATAGTTAAACTAACCATTAATACAGAAATATGAAAAGCAAACGTCTTCAAGCTCATGAAGACATTCATTTGACAAATGTCAACAGAATAATAAATTAAATGTATCTATGAAATATTTAAAATAAACACCTGCTGGCTGCAATGATTACTGATTTAACTAATTTGGTATGAATCTTACAAGTTTAATGGCAATTTTATTAAAACTCAATGAATCTTTCATAAGCAAAACGAATCATTCGCCTGAAGCGGAGCATATAGAGAAATGCGCACTATTTTAATAAGTTAAGTTGCAGGTTAGGTTATGAAGAAAATAATAATATTGCCCCATTTTTTAAAGCTTTTTCCAAACTATGTAATTCACGTATTTTAGTTAAAATATATTTACGTGAATTTTGGATATATTTATTCAAAGTGTAATAACTAAATTTCGTTTAAATATTAATACTTTACCTATAAACATTTAATCAAACATAATTTGCTTCGTTTGACAAGCTGATTTGTATGCATTTCTACTCAATTTATTTATAACACCACATATTTCACTTTCTCAATTCAACTTTGTACATAATACACCAAAGAAGCAACGTTTTGAATAGAACGTCCGTGATTGAAGGGCAGCAGCTTGGGGATTGCTGCCTTTGAGTGCAACTTTTGAGCTAGCAACAAAATCAAATTAGCCTATGCTTAAGCAGTCTTTCGACAAGGGCAACAACAAGTGAAAAAGTTACTTCAAACTGAATTAACACACAGGCAAATACTTATAGATTATAGGGGCGGGCCTAGCGCCTACAAATGGCTGTTGAGCTTAACCTCAAATAAATATTTACACAGGCCCATAGAAAAGGTGAGCACGTTCCCAAAAGAAACAACAACAAACAAAAAAAAAACATTCGCATGTTATTCAAATTGAGCTCCATTCCTCCCCCCAAAAAGTAGATGCCCATTGCCAGACCCAATCCCAGGGGCTGCTGGCGACCCATCCCAGAGCATCTTCCAAGCACTTTAACATGACCTACGCTTCAGTTATTTGTTTGCACAGTGTGTCCAGTTATTGAATTCCACTTGTTTAGCTTGATTTTCTAGCTGGCTGTTGTTGTTGTTGTTGTAGCTGCTGTGTAAACGTTGCGAAAAACTTTTGCGTGTTAACAACATTTTTCAATATAAGTTTGTAAACTTTTTGCTCCCACACAGACACACACACACACACACGCACTTCCTCCGAAATAGTAGAACATTTGCCATATTTGCGAAAGCCAAAAGTAAAAGTCTATGCGGCAGCCAAGTCAAGGATGTCAGTCAGAAGGTCGCCTTGCTTTTCTGGCCAAAAACTGTTTGTCT
This sequence comes from Drosophila borealis, assembly GCA_035045885.1. Classification (NCBI taxonomy): domain Eukaryota; kingdom Metazoa; phylum Arthropoda; class Insecta; order Diptera; family Drosophilidae; genus Drosophila; species Drosophila borealis. The sequence continues at coordinate 8,085,729 of JAWNOR010000137.1, read as the reverse complement.
GTCTGTCTGCCCGCCCGTGAGTGTGAGTGTCCGTGTGTGTGTGTGTCTGTTTAAGTGTGTTTTATGTGGGTGCATGTGTGTGCGTGTGTGTGCACTGCAAGTGGCAGCCAAGATGATCAAATAAACAGAAAAAAAAGTTGTACAAACGAAAAACAAGCAACATTTGGTAGTTATCTAAATTGTCCGCTCAGCAGATACCCTGTATCTAGGGTTGTCAACTAACGCCTCATGAAAATAGCTGGATTTATGTTAAAAATAATTCTGCCTGCTGCCCTTGATATACAGACAGATAACTAACTCAGTTTAAAATTTCATCTGTTTCCAATTGACGATATCGAAATGAAGTCGACTTAGCGAGAAAAAGCTGAATTTTTAGCACTGTCTGTAAAGAGTTTTGCACCTTTATCTATTTCAAAATGTTGTGAGTTGTTTATGCCATACCAGAATATTTATGCACCATAAGAATTCTGCTCATAAAATTGGAACGGAAATCGATATTAAGCGTGTTTTTAATAAAATATACAAATATAATACAAAAGGTGTTTAACCGTTTAGGCGGACTTAAAAATACTTTCTTCAGCTGGTTATATATGTTACTGAACACCCCTTTTCAAAGGGTAGAGGGTATAAATCGTTGCAGTTGAAATGCTTAGACTGCAAAATACTCTGTTCACATTTAATAGCTGCTAAAAACAGTGCAAAGCCGCGTCCATGGACGGCAACTAATCTAACCATTTTCTCACTGCGTACAGAGTAAAGAAAATAACTCTCAAGGGTGTTTTAGTTAAGGAAAATAGAACTGAAAGTAACGAAATTCGACGCCAAAACGAAACTTTCGCTTGATGAATTGAATTGTTGACAAACGAAAACGAACGATGGAAACGAAATGAATGAAACGAACAAACGAACGAGCGAGCGAAGCAGCAAAACAGAAGAAAATTGTGTTTATTCAGTCATGTTACAGGTTAAGGTAAGGTTAAGTTTTATTTCACCAATACTTATCCTTATCCCATTCTAGCCAAACGCTTGCCTGTTGATGGCAGCGTCAAAAGTCCATGTCATACAACAAGTTAAGTTGTGTTCTAAGTCAGTAGAAGCTGATCTAATGCGATGCATTCGTTCGTGAGGAGCACTTAACCCAGGCAAATAATAGGCACTTGCGAAGAGTTGCTTCTTTGTATTTGTTTATGTGGTTTAAGGTGATTATTGATTATACGATTGTAAAAGATGTTGGGGCATTATTGTTGCTTGATAATTATATAATTTCAATACTTACGATAGTTAAAAGAGGGTTTTTTTATATTTTGGACATTTATTTATAAATATATAAAACGAACGAATTAAGCAACAATTAAGAAAAGTAATGAAAGCTCAAATAAAGAGGGCGTAGATAAGACTAACTAAAGCAATCTCGAAATATAAAACTGACTGGCAGAAATTTTTATTGCAGTTACCTTTCCAAAGGTGCACGCTAAGACGAAATTTTTGGAAAATAATTTTCGCACTTGTCGCAAAATCCTCCCCATATGTATGATAAAAGTCGGTGAAACGTTTTGAGGGAGATGTTTAAAATTTCTGCCTGATAGGCTTAAGCCTAACTTATCTTTAAAGCCCTACATAAAAATTAAATGAGTACGGGTGTCAGCGATTTCGATAATTCCACCCTCAACTGTGGAAATTTGGCGGAAATTTTGCAACTCTTTCGTTTGTCGATCGGTTTAAAATCTTTTTCAAAAATATCTGTGATAATTTATTTGATACGTTTTGGATGGAAAATGGGGGTCAAAGGTAATAATTAAAGGAAGTTTATTTTTCAGATTCACCACAAGACTATCATGGGCGGAAACCTTTGATTCTAAGATGGTACGGATAGATTTCAATTTCCCCCGGAAAGGCGCATAACGTTCCACGGGCAAGGCTGGGCAATACCCTATAGATTATATGTGTATATTTAACTTGTTGTATTATTTACATAGTTAACAATAAATTTCTTGTTGCGCTTTGGTGGCATAATTAGCTAGTATTGGAGAGAAACAATCTCCATTAAATTTATGAAATTCACTGATATTTATTTCTCAAACCAAATAAATACCTGGCTGTTTTATGTAATATTCAAGTACTGTACAAATCATACAGAGAAGACCACATACCAGTTATTTAAAAAAAGAATTTCTGCTCGAATACCATTTAAAATGAAAATCGCTTCCAAGTAGGCATTACAATAATATTTGACTACCCTTAAAAATCCACATAAAATCGATATTAAAATTGCATTGCACTTTTAAGCAGCCGGTTTACCAAAAGGTTAAATATTTAAAGTTTATTTGCTGACGTTGCATAGTAGACGCTCAGAAATCTAACAAGAAGCGGCAGTTGGGAAAATCCAGCAAATTGTCTAGATGAAGTTCACATTGCAACATGGGCCGCTCGCTCTTGCTAGTCGCCCATAAAAGTAGACTACAAAATATGCTTAAATATGCATTATGCGCTTATGGGTAGCAAGTGTGGAAGAGGATCAAAACTGCCCAACTGAAAGCACAAAACGGAACTGGACTCGACTCAAAACTCGATTGCATGTAATGGCACTTAAGGTAACAACACACAGTCTGCAATGTGTGTGTGTGTGTGGCACAGGTGCAAATGTAAATGCATCAAATCTGAATTGTATTGGGTAGAGGTTATTGAGAGAGAGAACGAAATGGCTAAACCAGAAAAACACCGACAACTGGCAGCAATCTGCTGGCTAAAAAGCATTTCAATTTTTCTATACACACCTTTTTTTCCAACGGCTTCTTACTAATATGCCAGCCAATGGCCACCGCACCAACCCATTCCAACCGGCTGCCCACTCCTGAACTCGCTTTGCAAACATTTCGCACAGCCGGGCGAGATAGAAAATTGCTCAAATAGCCACTGTAGCTGATGCTCGTGACCTTTGCCATAGTGTCCCCCCCCCCTCCAACACACAAATGGCAGCACATCTATATTTGAATGTGCCATGGAATTGATATTGCCAAGTACTGGGGGCATAAAGTAGTCTTGAACAGCTGTATCCTTTTCCACTTTCCCAATAACGGGTTAGCGGCCAAAAATATTAACTATGATCAGGAATTTCAACAATTAGCCGACTAGATTAGGCCATGATCTTTAATATATCTTCCCAACAATTAAAATAATTCTTATTAAATGCATAACTCCTGAGCTAAGCGTCTCACCGCGATTCGGGCTGAAATTAATGACCATCTCGCAAATCCAATTTTTTTTATTAATACCAATTGGTATTCCTCCTAGTTTACTTTACTGGCAGCTAAAATTACCTTAATTTTTGGGGCGAATTTGTAGATTCAAAGATTCCAAGATTCTTATCGCAATTTGGGCTGTAATTTTCATCATCATACGCAATCATCCCAAAAATCCTATGTTTTCTTTAGACAATTAGTTAAGGAGTTGTGGCTACTTAAGGATCCTTTAAATGTTTTCCCTGAAACTTCACCAGTTATATGCCAAATTAAAAAGGGTTAGAAACTGACACAAAACAACGCAAGTATGCGACTCGGACCAACTGCCTTTGGCTTTAATTTCGAAATATTCGAGGCGTTGTCCTTTATTTTGTCTATTTATAACGCCCCGAACCGAGCACCGCAGCGCACCGTAAACATCTTCAAGTGTAAGTGTTCGCATGCCAAGCATGTGGAAACTGCAAAATAGACACTTACCCAGACCCTCCCACTTTACAGCCACCCCTTTCATTCTCAATATCATTCTCTTATTTTCTATATATATTTATATATATATATATATGTATGTGTGTGTGTCTTACTGCAACTGCAACTTTCTGGAGAGCCCACAGCGCACATCCCTTCAGCTGTTGGCTGAGGGTTCACATGCCGGGACATAACTAACAAGTCGGCCGCTGCCTTTCTTGCTAGCAGCTCGTATTTCAGCAGAAATACACACACACACAAACAGGCACACACACACACACGCACAAGCACAGTCAATGAGAGATACTCAGCTTTGGCTGGCTTAGCAGCGAGATTTATGTGGAAATTCCTAAAAGAAATCCAAGTCAATTACTTGCTTAATTATTTCCTTTGAAATTTATTGATTTTTTGCTAAAGGAATTTGCGCAACGCTTCGCTGCTATTTGTTTTGTCTTTCGCACTCAACTCTCGACTGCAATGTGAAATGAAATCAAATGAAATGAGAAGGCAACAGCAGCAACAACAACAACAACTGGAAGATACAACACAGCAAATGAAACGCATTTGATGTTTGAGTTTCGCTTTTGGCTTTCAGTTTTAGCTTTGAGATTTAACTGAGCTTAAAGTCTGTAAAGAATATTTTCTGGTTAGTTATTTATTTAATAAATATTTTAAGCTATACACAATTCTTTGCTGGAATTTAAATATGCAGAAAAAAGTTACTTAGATTGTATTTAAGGCTCGACTAATCGAGCAATTAAATGAAGACAACTCTGGCAACTTGGTTGGAAAAATACAAATTAACATCAGTTAAGAAAACATAAAACACAAATCTATGTCAAATATTGACTAAAAGCTTAGTATATGCCAGTTGCTGTCTAAATTGTCCCAATTTAAATAGTTTTGTATTTTGAAGGCAACCGCAAGTTGATTTGATTGCGGCTTTACCAAAAGTCTATTTTATGATTGCAAAAAGAAATGTATTTAAATATATTTAAAATTATAATCCAAACTTATGACGCGTGATTTTTGTACAGCTTTTTAAAATATGTGTAAAAAAAATATATTTGTAAATGATTTTTAGTTTACTTTGCGCTCTGTTCAAGTGTTTGCTCAACTGTGCGTATGAGTAATATGCATATGAGCCAACGCTTCAATGAATTTTAGTTGTTGAAAACAATTTTTATGTCGATGGTTGTTCTACTTCTTGTTGTTGTTGTTATGAATTATTATTCGGAAATTACACTCACGGCTTTTTTTCAAGTAGTTGGCGCTGTCGAGTGGCCATTTCATCCACTTGAGAGGCTTTTTTTGTGGAATAATCAAAATATGTTGCAAATAAAAAAAAGGGGGTTTAAGCTGCCGCAAACACGTGTTAAATGATTTAAAAACACTCTAGCTAAAGCTCTTTTCCCTTTTTTTTTCCTATTCCAACCTATTTTTTTTTGTGTTGAATCTCTGACGGACTCTAACAATTATTTCAATGCGCTGCTGATGACAATTCCCATAGCGCAGCTTTGTATGCGTCGCGATTGCATAGCTATCCCTGGAGGTGCTCAACTGATTTAGTTCAGTCCCATGAATGTAAATAGTTTGCACTTTGACAATTGAATGTGTTCCAAAAAACGATTTGGTTTTTTTATGTTTACGCAATCAATTAATTGAGACATATATATGTTAAATATTTAATATAACTAATTATTAATTCTATGCTAATTCCAACTGATTTGATATATTTTGTTTCATTGAAAGAAAATAAATTCAAACAGTTTTCATCCCAAGCTCAGACAAATATCATTCATGTATGAAAAACCTGGTATCAGGAAGAAATTATACGTTTTTCTTAAGCTCGAAAACAATTCTAAAAAATAACGTAGAAAACATTTTGTGGAGCAACCGGGCAGCTGGCCCCAACACATATCAGAGGCAAAGCCAGACGCAAAACCAAACCAGAACAGCCAGAGCCAGAGAGTTGCGACAATTGTTTACAGATTCAGAGCCAACTTTTGCAAAACCGTTCGTTCAGTTTGTTGTTGCTTTGTCCCTGGGAAATTTTTAGCAGCGCGCTTGCCAACGGGCACCATCAACGGCAGCCACAGCGAAAATCTCTTTATTGGATTATCCTGCAAAATTTACGCGGCATTAAAAGCGGCAAAGCGTCCGTCCTCCGTCGGCGCCAAGGGGTTAAGCACAAGGTGAGCCACGGCCGAGAGCCCGAAACAAAATAAAACATTAAAAAAAACACACACACACAAACCAGAGAAAAAACATTTATTTACATTTTAAAGGTCGACGCTTCCATTAGCCCAAAATCCATTAGCGTGCCGCATATTTTCGGCGCATTGCCTACTTACAGGACATTTAAAGTTTAAGTCCCCTCCCTACCGGCCGGACACCCTTCCCCACCCCCTCTTACCCACCAGCCTAGCAGCTGAAAAAATCTGCTCGGGAACACACACCTAAAACAAAAATAGCAACAAAAAAAAAGGTAAAAAGCGCCATAGGAATTTCAGTTAGTTGGTCGAAAAAAAACGCGAATTCAATTTGGTAAGTGTAGTAAAAAATAGAAGAAAAAAAAACAAATGTGTAGAGCAAAACACGTGGAGCTTTTTATAGAATCTCGAAAGCTGTCTAGGGAGTTGCCCAACACGTTAGCTAAACCTTTTTCGGGACCATAAAGGCAAATGAGTTTTTGGGGCGCGAACAACATTTCAGATACCTCTGCAACCGAAACTCTTTTAAGGATTTGAGATTGGCGCAAGCTTACAAGGAGATCTATTTCGAATGGAAGTATGACTCTGGTAGAGCATTTTCTAGCTCGCGCCTTTGAATTCACTTATAATTCCATTGACACTATGTTCTATAGTTGAAAAAATTGCTTCAGCGCGGCCCCTCAAAACCAAGCAGAGCTTAAAAATCGGAACATACGGTTTTGAAGCGTTCATTCAACATTTACAAATTGCGTAGAAAACCCAACAATGTCCACGGTACTTCCCTGCCAAACCCAACGCCTCAAGACCTAAAAAACTCTGAGCTGCTGCAAACATGTGAATTACAAAGAGTTTTGAGATATTTCTAAGGTTGCATCAAATTGAAAATGGCCACACGACGAAGTCGCAGCAAAACACACACATTGTGTAGATTGCACGACAAAAAGAAAAGGAAAACAACAATTTAAATTGGGATGAGGAGCATTTAAGACATTGTCCTGTACCCTATAAATAAAGAGTTCAAGGTGAGCTTAAAATATGTTTAGATAGAGCTACGATTAGCTTCTCTTTTGTCATTAACTAGAATCAATAACAGCTTTAAGTTTATGTAATAAATAAGTTTTAGTTCTAAGTAATAAAAATAAAAATCTTTGAAGAACATGAAAAGCAAACTTGAAAATAAAAACATGGCAAAAACTTTGAAAATTTCAGTATTAAAAGATTTATGAACATATTTTTAATCTAATGCTGGATTTGTCGACCTTTCCTTGTTATAAACATATTTTCAATAATTTCTTATGTTTTAATAAACATTTAATTATTTTAATTTGTATTTCCTCTTGTTAAATATTTAATATTCACGAATTATCGATAAATATTGTACCTATTGTTACGAGTTATCGATTAAATGTGTCCAAACAGCACGATCATTTTCAACCTGATTTTTATTATAAACATATTTCTTACAAACTCATTAAAACACAAGCATTTCCTCAATTATTTCTCATGTTTAAGTAAACATCTGATTCTTTAACCTATAAGCTATACTTGTTATATTTTTTATTCACAAATAATCGATTATATTTGTACCTCGTTCCGACTAGTTATCGATTTAGAGTTTTAAATTCTATTCCAATCACTGCATATTTATCTCAATAGAACCCTTATCTAGGCTTTTATTAATATTTATCGTTTTTGCATTCAATGTGCCACAAAATTCAGCATTAATTGAATACACTTCCGTTTACACTGCCAAGGACATTCTTTGACAGAGCATAAAGCATTAGTTGCCATAACTACAGTAATTCACTATAACATGGAAATCGAATAACTGCAAAAAGAAATCAGAAATGCTTTCGAGAAAGTTGGCTAGCTGAAGGGAAAATTCACATTTAAATGCTTGCTATTTATGATTTTTCTATTACAATACGCACAGAAAACTCGGTGAGGGAGTTGCAGATATGCGAGCATTTTGCTTCGCTTTCAGCTCTGTGATATCAAAATGCAAATGCATGTTTCGCATATTTAATGCGTCGTGTGTGTACACGCAAATATATATTACGATATATAGAGAGAGTGAGAGAAAGAGAAACGGAGAGAGAGAATGGGGAAGTAGTATATGAAAAATTCTTTTTGTTACCCACAGCTGCATCAACACAATGGACCACTGCGTACCAACCGATATATCCCCCCAAGCTCCCCGCACGAAACCATTCGAAAAAAAGCCCTAAGAAAAAACCACGCATGACAAAATACCAAGTGGCAAAAGGGAAAATATTTCGAGTTGAGTTTTCCACGTCGTTTTTGATACCCTGTAGCTATATAAATTTGTAAAAAAAAGGGTATTGAGGGATGTGCAGCAAAGTATTCAATAAAGCATCGCTGGCATAATAAAATATATATATATTAAAGTATATATCGATTGGAACATACAAAGATTATTAAATATACCGAATCGGACAAAACATATATCGAACAGTATATTTATTGAGGTTATGGTACCATAAGTTTTTATTCATATTGAATAGTTTTTCCACAAACTAAAAGTCACATTCATCTAATGCTCGTATAACAAATATAAAAATGAATATATGTATTATTTTTCCGCGGTGCGGTATAATCTGATGCCTACGTAGGGTATATACGACTCGATCACCCTCAACTAGAGCATTCCTACTTGCTTTTTTCTAGGTGTTTTTTTTTTGGTATTTTACTCTTTCGGCCAGCAATGACTTTTTACAATTTTCATATGAAATGAACCATTAAATTGAATTGGCATTAAAATTATGTGAATGTGTGTATGGCTGCTGCTGCATAGAGAAAACGAGAGAAAGGGGGAGAAAGAGAGAGTGGCGGGGAAAACTCCACTCGCTTTTGGCACTTTGCATACGCCGCCGACAACGCAACCCATCCAACTTATTTGCATTTTTATTACAACAACAAAGAAGCAGTTGGTCGCTTTGCCACATGCAAGAAGAAAATACTAAAATACATATATTTTATATATAAAAATGTACAAAAATAAAATAAGAAAATTCAAATAAATGTTTGTTAAGTATTTTTGAATTGAGTTTTATGCACACTCACACTCTCTTTCTCTCTCACACACACACACACACATGCGTGCGCGTGTGTCGCATTAGGCAAGTGAATTTCAAACGGTCTGGCATCCATGGCATGGATTGGCACACCTGCTGCTTCTCATGGCCGCAATAACGGTAAATCGCAATGGCTGCGACAGCTGACAAGCTGAAAAACTTAAGAAAAAATACCTCACAAAGCATTTTGCTTACATTAATATACATTATTCATATATTTTTCTCTCTTGATCATCATCCATTCGATTGCTCCAATTATCATACAGCCAATCGGCATGCCTTAAAGCTTTGTAAATTGCAAATGCGTAACGATTTTTGTTTTAAGAGCAAATCAGACTTTAATAGGAATTTAAAAATATAATAAAAAAAAACATTTTTCCATACAATTTTAGCAGTTTAAATGCAAATAGATGTAAAATGATAAGCACACTAAAAGATATATAGTGCCAAAACTTTTAAAAAACTTTTCTTTAAGCTTTAATGTTTTTTAAAGCTTTTCGATTCGTTATTGCTGAGTGTGCTTAAAAGATTATACAACACAAAAAATTTGTTCGTTTAAGAACTTAGCTTTTAACTTTTTATGCCTGTTAACTGATTGATCCTATGGCAGCTACATAAAATAGGAAAATGCTGACTAGACTCTGTAAATATATGAAATGGAATTAAATCTCGTTTCTGCCAGGTTTGGTCAAAATACCTCGCACGCGAATCATTTGACTAAATGTCACAATAAGATTCTATTAAGTGTTAAGATACATTATACTGCACCTACATACATATATTATAATTGTTTCCCTAATCTTTCGTTTGGCGTAACAAGAAGACACCGTTAATGGCAAACGCATTACAGTTGATACGTGGACGTCACAAGCGTTAGAGCAAGATGATTACCAACTGATCCGAACTATACTCATTTGTTATGAATTACACCCAAAATTTATTAAAACACAGTCAAGACTTTCAAATAAATTATGTTCGACAATTTACTTATAAAAATGGATAAGGTATTAGTGTGTCAATAGATTTGACTTTGACAAAAACTATATGTACTACACACAAATTAATTTATTCATGCTCTACCCCATATTTATATATATAAAGCTTAAGTTTTCAAAGTCAAATAGTTTAGCGTTTGGTTAAAGCATATTTCATCCCATAACCACAAATCGATATAATTTAAGTTAGCTATGTTTTGTTCCAATATGGGCTTTGCGAGTGTCCAAAATCATTGTGTGTACGTAATTGTACAATGCTATTTTAGCATGTGCAGCTGTATAAACAGCTTATAAAACAAAAATAAAGTTCGGGGGGCAGTGCACGACTCCAGCGAGCAATACATTATAAATTAAAATACGATCAGAACATTGCCGTTGGCAGCTATGCGTAATAAACTAATTTAGCCGACTCCACAGCAAAATGACGAAGCGATTCCAATTTTAATTGAGATTTGCTTTGAACTGAGAGACTAGTTAGTGTAGAAACAGGCAGGTAAACATTTATAGATCAACTCGGTTGTTTATACAGACTAAGTATATGTGCACCTCAAGGGGTCGAAAATGTCTCCTTCAATGTGTTATATATTTTAGAACAAGATTACGATAATGTTTTTCATTATTTATGTCAACTATATCAGGCTTATAAGTGCAGCCTTAAGTCACAGTCAAGTTCCCATTTTAAAGCCTTTTAAAGTTACAGATGCTGATCGCAATCAACGGTCTCCTAGCGACTGTTTAGCAGAACGCAAGTTTAAGTGCGGCGCTTTTCGGGTCGGTGTGTGGTGAAGGAAAAGAATGAGAGAGGCAGAGAAATAAGTGTGTCTCACTACGAAAAACTTGAGAAGTTGTGAACTGCACGCACCACAGCAACAACAGAAACAGCGACAACAATTCAGAGTATACGACGAGAAGGTACCCTGTACTCAACTTCGTTCATATTATTTACAAAAATATATGCAGGCAGCAAAAAACCAGGCTATGAACAAAATGTTTCTTTTTACAAACAAAAGCAGCGCAGATTCGAAAAATTCATTTTTAACAAATGATATCGAATGATATAGGATAATGACATAAATAGCATTATGACATATAAGATAATGAAAAAAATAATAAAATAAAAAAAAATAAGTACATAATAATAAAATAAATAATAAAAACTAAATAAATATTAGTACAATAACTAATTAAATAAAAATAATTAGGTTAATAATAATAAATATAAATAAATAATAAAAAAGTAATAAACTTTTAAGAAAAAAATAAATTGAATTGTAAATAAATAAATGAAAAATAAAGAATTTGTCAGAAAAATATAAAATAAATAAAAAGTCTATAGTAAACTAACATATGATAATGAGAAAATATAAGAAAATAAAGAAAGTAAATAAAAATGCATACTTTTAACTAGTCTAAGATGTCTTCTTCGGCTGTTACACTTTTTGTACACGTTTTATGGTTACAGGGTATAAGAATCACCACAAAAGAAGAAGAAGAAGTAGAAGTAGTATTGCATGACTCTTTGAGTCTAACAACAGCCATAACAACTAGCACAACATTAGCAGAGCTCGGTGCTCGGTGCAGGGTGCACGGTGCTCGAAGTCGTTGCAACCGAATGGATGCTTGGCGGCATCGTTGTCATGGTCACGTGCCGCTGCTTCCGCTGGCTGTTGCAGTTGCGCGCACGAATGGACTAAATGTCGACCATGCTTTTCCAGCCACACCGCAACAATTGTCAAACAAGCCAGAAAAATTGGCGGCCACTTTCGCAGGCACTTGGGCTTGAAAATGTTGCAGGCACTGCGGTTAGCCAATGATAATTTTCGCTGCTGAGCAGCTGACTGGAGGGAGGTCCGCGTGAAAGGGGGCGCAGTTTGTTTAAAATGCGTAACAATTTATCACTCAAGAGCCAACGCCATTACAACCAAAAAAAACTAGTATGCATTAATGCAGATTATACAATATATATATACATATATATATAAAGATTTTAAATTGTGAAATTTCTATTGGGAATTTAAGCAACTCACCTTCCTGACTATAACGGGGCTTCAGTTCATTTATTACTTCTTTATTTTTCCCTTCATCCGCGTTCTTCTGCTGCGTAAATTGGCATTCAATTGGCACTCAAATAACTGTATGCATCGTATACACATACACATACATACATGTCTTCATCAACATAAGCTAAGCAAGTGTTTTACCGTTTCATATCTGCGCAAACAAAAACAAAACAAAAACTCCGCTTGCAACATGTGCCTGCAATTCACAGCAAAGTTATCTTAAATACAAACACTTTTTACAGTTTCGGAACATTCAAAGCATTTCATTAATTAAAATCGTGAGTTTTATCGCACAACACATCAATTTTCTGGTTTTCTTCACTACGTATGTACTATATTCGCGTACATATAAAAAATCTATCGAAACAATCAATATTGAACACAGCTCGTAACGTCATAACATTTACGAATCGCAACACTTAGCTTTTATATATTTTCTTCATTGCGTATATTCGCGACCACGCAAAACTATTGAAATATCCAGCATTAAAGGAAAAAAAAATCCACCAAGCTGTTATTGCGTTGTTTTTAAACTCTCCCACAGCATGTGACGTCACAACATTTTTCGTATTTCCCTTAAGGTGCAGCGGCCCAAAAGCCTAGCTCACCAAAAAAATAGGGGTACGTGCTCATAGCTTGGAGCTTGGCTGCATTATAGACAAATACTTTTTGCATTTATACAAACTTTCATTCATTCTAATTTTAATTTCTTATAAGCCGCGACACTCAAATTTGTTTATTTTCTTCACTGCGACAAGCAATACTATTGACATGATCAGCATTAAATGAAAGAAGCTGTAATTTCACTTAATAGACTCTCACACCGCTTATGACGTCATCAAATATTTTATTTTTTCACTAAAGAAAAAATAGGTGTACGTATGTATGTATGTACGTGCTCGTAGCTCACACAAAACAAGCGCAGCTCATCCGACTGCAGTTCGGCCGATTTATAGACAATTTTTTACAAAATGTACATATTTTTGATTTAAATGATCAGTATTAAAGGGAAGAATCCACTAAGATGTTATTGCACTTATGAAACTCACACACAGCTCGTGCCGTTATAAATAAATTTTGTGCCTTTAGTTGCGGCGGCACGCGAAGCTTGGGCGGCCTACAAAATTTCATAGGAACATATGCTCACATGTACACTGAACAAGCGTTTCAGCTTAGCTGCTATACAGACAAACACCTTTTTGCATTTTTAAAGATTTGCGTACGCAAACAATTGAATTCTTTATAAAATTGGAATAATTTACGCGCGGCACACTAATAATTAACGTTTTCTTCACACGCGAGCACGCAGAACTATCGAAACTATCTTTATCGATATAAGCACGAAGAAGAATGCACAAGTTCAGCTATCGATAAATATTTCTTGAACTCCCACACAGCTTCGTCATAGAAATATTTTTTCTTATTAAATGTAAATAGGAAATAAAAAGTAAGCTATAAAAGTTGTCATTTTATAAACAAAAATAAGTAATGGCTCAGAAAATAAATTTGCACCCTTACACAAGTACTTACAGCAATATCAATGGCCATGGAAATGGACAGGGGCACCATGCTCATCCTCCCCCCACCCCCACCCTCCCTCAAACCACTCGACGATGTCTTCTGGATTTCTTTATTTATTTCTCTTCTTTTGACATTTGTTAATTTGACTTGGGCGCTTCTTAAAAGGATTCACTACTGAGACAGTCAAATTTTCGCCAGATTTCTTGACATCACCTTTTTTAATTGTTTTCGGCGCGTTGGCTGTGCAAATTGACGTGTGTCTGGCGAAAGGGCAAAGGTTAAGACAGAACGAGGTTAAAGTTACGCATCGATGCCGCCCGACGCGTCGCCTTTGATGGGCACCTAATTAGCGACAAGCCGGTGCAAATTGTTTGCTAATTGGAAAATTGAGTTTTAATATTGTATTTAATTGCAGAGCATTCAAATTTAAGCGGAGAAACGATTTTGGGCTGGATTTGTTGTCTTGTCAAGCAACTGCTGTGGCACAAACTGTGAGTACATATAGAATTTCTTTATATAAAACTGATTCCTTTCCATTTTCAGCTTTAAAATGTCTATACAAATTCTTAGACTATTTATGCAGGTATTGTTTTTTATTGCTGATTGTCTCTGAATACTAAAGTTCCCTATTTATATGCCATAGATGAACGAAATAGAGTGCTACAACCTGTTGCATGCCACAAATTTGTATGCTACACCCAGTGGCCGGCTCTCCTTAAAGCTGAGCATCCTTCTGAACTACAACAGCTCGTAGTTCCGATCGGCAATCCAAACTGCAATTCCAAGCTAATAAACTGCAGTCAACTGGCAGGCAACTGGCTGCCTTTTTGCCCTCTAGGACTGGACCTCGGACTTCGGATTTGGCTCAATTTGGGGCCAGAAGCTTGCTGCAATTTTATGGCAGCTGCATCGGAAAATGCAAAAAGTGGGCGGCAAATCGCAGTCACCGTTGTGCGTCATTAAAGACACGCGATGCGGGAAATGCACGTAATGGAACTGCACAGCAAAACGGACACTGGAACAAACCGCATTTGATGGCAGCTAAATGCATGGCAAGAAGCAGGCAAAGGAACGCAAGGATGGAGGATTGAGTAGAGTAAAGAGCAAAGGAAGCCGGCAAAACAAATTGGGTTATGTCTTTGACCACTTCAACTGGGCATTGCATAAATTTGTAATTGCATTTGCAAAATATGTAAATTGGCACATGGTGACCCATATTTTACTACATACGCGCATATTCACTAGCTTTACTATTTATTTCTGTATCTCCGTAAGTTTTAATTTGTTAACACATACGGTGTCTTCCTTTTATTTAAAATGTTGGTTTCTTTTTAATGTTTTTTTTTGAATACGTGTTAAATGTATTTCTTTAATTTCGTAAAGGCATTTTTAAGCTCTATTAGCTAAGCGTACCGTCTGGTCATCATTAAATATTCTTTATTATTTGCATATTTATGTTATGTCTGGCAGGTTATTTGAGAATCTGTTTGTTGCACCCTTGTAGAAGGTCTTATAATTTTGTCCTGCAAAATGTAACGCATAGAAGGAGACATCTCCGACCCCATAAAGTATATATATTATAGATCAGCATATACAGCCGAGTTGTCTTAGATAGTAAGTCTTTAAACTTCTCATTAGTCCTTCTTTCTGTTACAGGCAGTACATATGTATATTGCCACAAATATGGTTAATTTTCTCTCCCTGATATTTTCATTAAACTTAGCATTTACGAGCATCAATATTCTACCATATCTGCAAAAAGAAAATATCTACAAGAGTATTTTATCTTCGGCGTGCTGAAGAAATCCTTGCTTTTTCGTTATATATTAATAATAGAATCAGTTGATGTCGGTTTTATATGGAAGACACCTTAGATATCTGCTATAATTAAACCTCATTTATCCATTTTAAAATTTCAAACAACTCTAGCTTTAAACAGGTGAATGTTAAATGAAAAACCATACCAAATATTTGCCATAATATCCTGTATTTTTTTTCCTTATTTTCCTTTTAGGTTCTTCCTTCAACCAACTTGCAATAAAACTCAGGACCTGCTTATTTTTTGTCGATGGCCAAAAAATTATAAATCCATTAAAAGAAAACCCATAAAATTGTAGAGGCGCACGCGTAAGTCAGTAAAAAACAAATGTTACCTAAAAAAGTAAGGAAAAAACTAAAAAAAGAAGGCGGAAAATGCGGAGCTTTCTTGTTGCGGCACCGAAGGCCCTGCAAATTTAAATGGGGACTCCAAATTTAACTGAGGTTTTTTCATCCTAAATGGAATGCGAAATTGTGTAGGAGAAAGATTATGTCCTTGCTTTGACGCTACTTGAGAAGGCCTTGAGTTGCAGTTGGGAGAGAGAGAGAGAGGATGAGCGAGAGAGTTGTTCGGTTAGGCTATCAAGTTATCTTCAATTAGTTAAATGAATCAGCCCAGATACTTGTGGCAAGTGGCTCAATTGGCCCAATTAGGCTGCTGTAGCAGCGTTTTCATTAGCCAAATGCACATTTTATGGCCCAAAGTCATTTTCAATTAGCGCATCTCTTGCCAGACGACATCTACAATATAATTTTGGGCCAAAAACTTTGTTTTATGACTTGTGGCTTTTCTCAGCAAAAATAAACATTTACGTAATGCTCACAGTTTGTCTCTCGTTCCGCATGTTATGCAAAAGTTGGTAATGCCAAACCGCCCCCCCCCCCCCCTCGAGTCAACCTACCCGCCGCAACGAACAGCCGCACAAAATCTCAGCCCTCAAAATCCTGTTTTATGTCGCTTTGCCCCACAAAAAGTTGCCGCAGTAATAAAGGAGATTACCTACACATAACATGTGAGTGGGCTCCAAAGACAAAAATTATTCTATATAAATTTTTGTTCTTCTTCTAGGACTACTACAACTATTCTCTGCACTTTTTGTGCCGCTCGTCGAGACACCACAAAAGCCAAAATCACTGAATGGAGCCGGAGCCGCCTTTGAGGCGCAGCTGCAGTTGCAGCTGCCTGCGAAGAAAATTTGGCGGGCAGAGCTGCCGCTGCCAAAAGAAGCTGAAATACCTTTAAAAAGGCCTAGTGTGATGTCTAAGCTCAATAAATATCTAAGTAGTAAGTTGACCATTTCAGCAGTTTTCGGCTGACGACCTCTAGAAATCGCCAAATTCAGCTGTAAAATAGATAAAATGCCAACACAGCTGTTTGGATGGGTGGGTATATCTTCAGAAATGCATTTAAATGTGTCCAGAAATTTAAGTGCATTTGTTTTTTTTTCAGGCAAGGCTCAAGGATTAACCCAAATTGCAATGGATAGCCGTAAAATGGTCTTGGCTGAATATCCTTGGCCTGGCAGGGCATAAGTTGGTGTAATCCACGCAAAAGCAGCCAGATGAGGCCTGCGAGAGTTATTTTACTGGAAATGCTCAAGACAATGAAAATGCACTTGAGACAAACAATGCAGAATTTAAGTATTGTATATGGCCAAGGTTTAACAGGAAGGTGGTGAATTGATTTTTTAGTAGCTGAGGAGGAGGATCAGATATGGCCTCAGAAAGTGACCGTGGCTAGTGTAAAGTATATATGTAAATATATACTATATTTATTGTAAATATATATATAAATACATGATTTCTTATTTATATATATTTTTAATTAATTTTTTGTTGTATATTTTTATAAAGTAGCGTGAATAATTTTATTTACATACTTGGTATATTAATCATTAAGAAATAGAATAGATAAATATAGTCCAATATAATATTTAAAGTTAAAATATTTATAATAACAACAAAAGTAATAATAATAATAATCATCATTAACAAATTAATAATAATAGTAATAATAATAACAACATTAATAATAAAAATAATAACAATAATAATACTAAAACCAATAATAATTAATATTTAAAATACAAATAATAATTATAACAATATTAATATTGTTAATAAAAATAATAATTACAATAATTATCATAAATATAATAAAAATAAACATAATAAAATTGATATTAAAACTAATAATAATATAAATAATTATAACAATATCTAAATTATAATAATTATAATAATAAAATTTTAAAAAATAATAATAATATTAAAAAAAATTAAATAATAATAACATCAGATATAATTATAACAATTAACAAAAAAATTAAACATTTTTATTTATTAATGTTAATAATAATAATTTCATAGATTATTTTGTTTTCAATTTAAACCAATTCTCAGTTGCCTTTTGCAAATGGCCTAGCCGTTATTATTATATACATATAAAAATAAGTATTATATACATATATTATTCTGAATCGACTAAGCCATAAAATTTGCAAGCAAAAATGGCTGCTGGTTGCAAAAAGTCTTTTGCTTAGTTTTTAATTGCAATTAAAAAGTTGTGAGAGCCGCAAGAGTAGACAGGCACATGCTCCACACGCCCCAAACACGCCTTCGTCTCCCCCTCCTCCTCATGCGCCCCACATCCAGCCACTCCTCTGTTGAGAGGGTCTCCAAGGTCCAAGTGACAGTCATAATGACAATGCCAAACAGTGTATAGCTGGAAGAGAGGGCAGTCTTATACTAAGGATGTAGATGAAAGTCAATCCCGCCCGGAGGAACCACAAAATGGCCATGCAACAAATTTGTTAGCATAAAACAAGCACAGCTAAAATCAAGTTTCTCTCTCTCTCTCTCTCTCGCACACACGCTCTCTCTCTGGATCTCTCTCTCTGTTTAGCATTTTGCACAGTCTTGAAGTGGAAACTCTTTTAGTGACTGTCCAGGCTGCAGACTTAATGATTTTTGGCTTAAAGTTTACCAGTTAGCAGTATTTTTGCAAGTAGTTAAAATTTTATGAGGCAGCGCCGTCCCCGAGGCATTGTTTTTGCATACAGCTGCCCAGTTACTTGACTTGTCTCAACCTTGCTCTCTCTCTCTTTCTCTCTCTCTCTCTCTAGTCGCCATTTTATCTTATATGGTATATCAACGGCACACAGAATACGATGAAGCACATGAAAAAAACAACCGAAAATAAAATGAAAACTTGATAAAAACTTTTATCATAACAATTTGTGTTGTACTGCGGTCCAGGAACAATGGACCAAGTGTGCCACATAGTGAAGCAACTTTCTTTGTCAGTGTGTGTGTGTGTGTGTGTGTGTGTATTGCCCTGCGCCTAATGAGAAAAGTGTAAGTGCAACTTCTACAGAAACCAAGACGAGGCTAAAGAAATAAATATGAAAGCTTCGTATAAGTTGAGTAAACTTGACCAAACAAAATAACAATTAAGAAGAAGAACGAGATAGTTTTGTATGCAAGATGCTTGGAATTAAAGATGTCGATTTTGATGGATAAAAAGGTGGATGTAGATAAAAATATATAGAAATATATATATAATTATAGCTCAGGCACAAGGGCTGTCAAACTGTAACCACTTCTTTTAGACACTTTCCCCCTTTTATTTATAAGATGTTCCCATAGTTTGAAAGCCTTTGAGGCCACACACAGCAACCCTAAACTGTAACGTAGAAGATCAATTAGTCGAGACACACAACCAATTGCTTTAGGGCTTGGAAAAGAAACTATTGCAAACATTTTTCACTATTTTTGAATATTTGATATTGAAATAGTATTAAGCAAGTTAAGTATATAAGTTGTATTAATAAATTTATTTTACTTAGTTTCTTTTATTTAGTCAACAGCTGCTCTCAAACTGTTCTGTATAAGATCAGCTTAGCCGCGACACGAACCCGCCAGCTGTTAAGTCGTGCGCAAAGCTTTCACCTATATTTCGTGATTCGCTCTGCCGCCGTCTTTGAGCCAACAATAACAAACAACGATCGACGTGTTTTTGCGATGCCTGGCACAGTTGGACAAAATGGCAGCAGACAAACTCAAAATCAGGCTTGTAATTATTATTCATAGAATTTGTTCAAGTATAGTATAAAATAAGAGAATAAATATTTGTATGCCTAGCACAAATATACTTTTATATATTTTCTCTTAGGCATATCAATTTCGAATGCATTTTAATATATCGTACTGTTCATTTAGGTACAGTACATTTGGTTTCTGTTTAGGCAAATGCTATTTAGAATATAATATTTGTTAAGTTTTAATTTCAAGCGTTTTATCTTGAGTTTAATTAAAGGCAAATTTGTTCGATTTAATATTAACTCTACCCACTGTGCGCGGCTGAAGTCAAGTTCGCCATAAAACCCTCCGAGCTGCGCCTTGGCTCACTCAGTTGGCTGCTGGCGCTTTGCCCAAGCGATCGTCGGTTCACTTAACGGCTTGGCCCATTGTCATACGCACGTAATACAATAACAATAATAATAATAATAATAATAATAGTAGTAATAGTTATAATAACGGGTTTTTTCTTACGTTCGGCATCACATTTCGGTTTCGTTTGCGTGCGCCTCAAAGTGTCTAGCGGAAGTGTCCCAGCAAAACAAGAAGAAGCAGCGTTCAGAAGAGATCTGAAGATGTTTCTGCAATAAAAAGTTAACAATTAAATAATTTGAATACTTAAGAAATAGTTAAGAGTTCAGCCTTGAAAGTGCGGACCAAAAGTTAAAGTTGAATAAAGGCAAAGCAAAGTGGTTTTTGGCCGGTTCAAAGCGGTTACAACTGGCTCCCAGTTACAGCAACAACAACAACAACAACAGCAACAACAACTGTAAATCAGCATAAACTTAATTGTAGCCAAGTTAAAGAAAAATAGTAAGAAGAAGAAGACGCAGGCAGCTTAAAGTCAAGCAGCGGAAGCTTTTGACATCAGCAGGCGCAGCAACAACAACAATAACAACAACAACAACAACAACAGTTACATTTAACAGTTAAAGTGCAGGTAAGGCCCAGCAAGTTCTCAACGGTCCATTGCAGCAGCTGCGCAAGCGCGTGACTCGTTTGCCCACTGTGCTATGTCTTTGGTGGTAGATTGAGGGGTGGGGTATGTGAGGGGGGGGGGGGGGGGTGCAAGCCCAGGGACAGCTGCAGCTGACAGCATAAAAGCCCAGCATAAAGTGCTTCGCTAAGGTTAGTTTTAATTGGCTCTGATGAGACTTAACAAAAGCTTCACCTGGTTGAATTGAGTGTGCTTTAACTGAACCCTTAATACGTAGAGTATTAAGGTGTATCTAAATATATATAGGCTAGATACACATATACTTTATTTATATAGTATATGTATATATATTTTTTTTTTAAATTTATTTTTGTATTTAATAAGGTGGCTCGAATTACGGGGATTAATTTTATAAAATCAAATTTGAAAACAATTTTGTTTTCATATATTTCTTCTCCGATATTGTTTTCATTTTGTAATTTAATCTATATATATTATATATATCATACATATATATTTTGATGTATCATATATATTTTTTAAATATATATATTTTTTATACATTTATATATCCCACTTTGAATTTAACAAAAATATAGCGCCTAGCATGTACGAAACTTAATTTAAAAGTGATCCAAAATAAATTTCAATAACAAAAAAATTGAATAAAAATTAAATATATTTAAATTAATTTAAAAAGAAATTTAATTTAATAAAAAAATAGTAGCATTAAAAAACAAAATAATTGAATTAAAATAAAAAAAAGTTGAATTGAAAAGATTATTGAATTAAAATAAAAAATACAATTAAAATAAATATTTAATTGGTCATTCAATTAAAAGTTTTTCCTTCAAGACTTTTCTCAAATATAGCCCAAATTGCTTTACACTATTTGACAAAAACAAATAAAATAAAAATAAGTATAGCAATTACATAAGTAGTATCTGTAATCTATACGAAAAGCCGTATAGAGAATATAGAATTCATTCCTTGGCAAAAACTCAGCACATCAAAACAGAATCCAACCTAATCATTAGTCTTATACGATATAACACTCACGAAGAGTATATAAACTTCGGTTTAAAAAAACTCTTCTTTTAAATGTGGCTTGTAAATTATCTTTTTTTCTGTTTTGTTTCTTTCTTAATGTGTGTTTGGCTTGTGACGTATACGCAATGTATACAACATGCTCATTAATATTTGTATATTTTTATTTTTTTTTTGGGCCTTTTTTGGCGACGAGCGTAACAAGCACGCCATGAAACACGTTTTTGCATACTAATACAAAGGCCCGGACATTGGGGCATTATAAGACTAACAAGCTCCAATTGAACTGGTTTATGGGCCTGAAGGAGGGGAGGGTGGGGGGTACTGTTAAACATGAAACAAATATTATCGTTTATAATGTGCGTCAAGTGGATCAGAAAAATATAATTGGCGTTAACAAAGTTATAGAGAAATAAGTAAATAGAGAAATATAACACAAATAATATAAAAAAATATTTTATAATATTAATATTTATAGATTAAATATACAAATTTATATAAATGTAGCTAGCAAAAGAAATGCATTAATTATATAAAATATATTAACAAATTTAACATATTTAAGAAAGGAAAACGAATGGAAAGGAGACTTAAAAAAATAAACGAATAGATTTTCAAGAACTTAAATTACCCGAAAATTCTCTGATAGTAATTCGCATTGCATCCGTTTCTAGAGTTGTCCGAACAACTTTCAAGTCTTTGGCTGGCAACTAGTTAAAACCGCTCTTAACTGATTGCGTATGCCAAAAGTGACGTCAGTTTTGAGAATCTTTCGAAGCGTGGTACTTGAAAACCCACATAATTTAACATAATTTCAGCTTGGCTGACTCATCAGCTCAAGTTGATTTAACATTGTTGTCAGCTCTGCTTCTTCTTTTGCTCATTATAAAAAACAAAAACATTTTTAAGCAGAATTAAAAACCTGTTTTTTTCCAATTTTACCAAAACATGTGGTTTTTTATTTTTTACTTTCTTTGTTTGTTTTTTTGTACGAGTTTTTTAACGCCATTTCAGTCAGCGCTCGTTTTGTTGAAATTTTTCTTTCTAACTATTTTTGGATTGTTAAACAATTAATTATATTCACATTATTTTGCAATTTTTGACGAGCGTTGCCCTAGCCCTGATCTACTTATAATTACCTGGGAAGCTGTCTGTGAACATTTGCCTCTTTCTTTCATCCCAAATTTGAATGTTACGAGTTTGGTCTTAAGGTTTACAAGAGTTGCGTTGACGGACATACTCGGCTGTTGATGCTGATCTAAAATATATGTACCTTATGAAGTCAATATTATAATACCCTCTAAAAGGGCATGAAAAACGCAAGTACTTGGATAGTTATTTCCGAAACGTTATATGGAAGATTTCTCCGAAGTCTGTTTTTTTTTTTGCATATTATACGTAAATTATTATTAGATTTTTTAAGTGTACAAAATTTTCCCAAAGTTGTGGTTCTAGTAGAGAATCTAGCAGAAATTAACTAGACAAGTCTTAAAATTATGTTGAATTAAAATTAAGATATAACCATATCTTTAAAGCAGGGTTCTTTCTATAAAAAGTTGTTTATCTCTTATCTGTTCGACCTTCGGTGTTGCAATATAATGTTTACAAGCAATTTAATGTTTCTGCTTGAACATAGCAAATGGACATTGGCATTGTTTTTTTTTTAGCTCGCATATCACAAAAACAATCCGAAATCTTAAAGCCTTGACCGATTAGTCTTATCACAGACGTATGATAAAGCATATATGATGTACTAGAAGAAATTATCAGACGTCGTCCGGGTCAATAAACGCGCCAATATCGGATAGATACAAAGCCGATCAAATTCCCGCCCATTCCCAAATTTATTGTTACAAATATAACAAGTAAGAGGTTCCAGTCGGGTGCTCCCGACTAGGGGAACCCTCTTCTTCCAACAGGCAATAGCTAAAAAAGGAAAGATACTTGTTATATATATACTATTCTATATACTATTCTCTTATTATTTCGATCGATTTTTATCGATTACATGGAAACGGGGCAAGTTTTCGAATATCTGAAACAAACTCGATCTGCGGGGACTAGGAGGACCTACAGCTAAAATTTCAAGTCTCTAGCTCTTGTAGGTTCTGAGATCCATGCGTTCATACATACGGACAGACAGACGGACGGCGGGGCGGACAGACAGTCGGACATGGCTAGATCGACTCGGCTATTGATGCTGATCAAGAATATACATATATACTTTATGGGGTCGGAGATGATTCCTTCTGCCTGTTACATACATTATACCCTTATTAACCATTTTTAATGGGTTCAGGGTATAAAAATCAAAATATTACTGGATTTGAACCAGTGGACTTCTGCTTGAGGGTTCGACGCTCAATTAGCAAAGCCAAGCTAGCTCATTTGATTGCAATGCAGTAACAATTTATATATATTAATTTTAATAGACACTTAATTGTCTGATGAGAGCAATAAGCAAACTAAACGCGTCGATTATTCTCAGAAATTGAAAAACGCGATTTGAGCCCCGCACACATTATAAAGTTGTTAACCGTCTCCCAAATATAATTAACAGCTTGTTATTGTTAGGTTAATAATCGCCATAAATGAAACGATGTGTAAATTGTTTAAACAAATCTGCAAATACACAAACAGAGCGAGTTTTTTCTTTTATCATAAGATCAACAAAAACTGCAGTTATAATGGCTTGTTGGGGATCGTTATCTTTATAGAGGTGCTCGAATTTGTGGCTAAGCGATTGTTTGCGTGTCGCACACTGCAGTAAATTTCACTATTAGACATCTTTTACGACACCTGACTGCATTTTAATGGGGGGCACTAATTTGTGTACACTCTGATTTCTATTTAACACTTCCAGACATCTAATCGAGAAATTAGTCAAGTGCATTTCATAATTTGTATGGCACTTTATTTATTTATTGAATTAACAAAAGAACATAGCGGCATTTTTTAAAAAGCTGACTTCATTTTTTGCAATACAAATTAAAACAGTGAAAATTGAAATAATATATCGTATATACGATATCATATTCATTCTTTTGGTGTAAAGGGTATTATAATTTTGCCATAAAAGATGTAACGCATAGAAGACATCTCCAATCGATAAAGTATATACATATATTCCAGATCAGCATCAACAGCCGAGTTGATATAGCCATGCCCATCTCTCCGTATTTCTGTTTCTAAGCGAACTAGTCTCAGTTTTCAAGATATCGTATTGAAAATTTGCAGGGAGTACATATGTTAAAACTAGCCAGATCGGAACACTATGTCAAGTAGCTGACATAGGGAAGATCGGTCAAGGAATTAAAAGCTTGTTTGTTTATCAAAATATCTTGAAAAAACCTGACAATGCACAATGCTCCCTACATATTTTCAAAGTCTTATCAACAGGAAACCTCGGTCGAAAAGTAGGTTCCTATATGGTATATAATATCAAGATCAGAATTTTCGAGCCGTACAATTCTCACATATCTTCAAAATATCTATAAATATCTTTAAAGTCTTTTCTTTATAAATATCTCTTGCAATTGCTTTCTCAAGTTCTGCTGCAATTTGTGAATCATTTATTTAAATTCCATTTCGTTTATCAGCAGTTGCTATGTGCAGAACGAAATCTCAAGAGATTATCATGTTTTTTTTATGCCTACATTATAATTTGTTTATCATGCGATCTGTATGCCAATCATAAACTGTTGCATTTTTGGTGACTTGCAAATACAAAGTTGTGTTGTGTTGGGATGTTTTCGCCCTTTATCTTATAATTATCGCTCAGCTATTTAGCTTGTGAAGGTGACATCATTTAAATACCCTGTGCTTGCAGAAATGGGTTAATGGGTTGAAGGAGGCATAAATAACAAGTCAAAAGAGTTAATTCAAATTTAACTGTATTTAATTATATATAACATATTTTAATATATAATTAAGATATTGATCAATCAGAACAGACGAGCTTAGCGAGTCGGATTCAAGGATACAATTTACAATTTAATCCCTTCAATCAATACAAAAAAATGTAAAATTGCTTTAGTCGGCTGTGACCGACTAGGCGAAATCCTCCAGCCAGCTTTAAATAAAGAATATTCGAATTGCTTTTTACTACACAACCGAAAATTCATTCATATATGTATAACCTTGTCGTTTAATGTCCGACAGATTAAAAATGTTTAAGGCTTAGATACGGATATTTGTTTTTCATTAAAATTGAAAAAGATTTTCTTAAAAGCAAATAATTTTTTAAACTAGTAAAATACTTTTAAGTTATAATACAATATCCAATATAATACAGTAATACGATCTTAATACAGGAATATTTATTATTATATTATAAGCATCGTATGTATTTGCTAAATTAAAATAAGTAACAAATATTAAAAGTTGTACTTTTATAGTCAATGCGAAAAAACAGGAAAATGGTTTGTCTCTACAAGGAAAACATGTGGTTTCTTATGGGAAAACGTACAGGCAACATTCTTCACATTCTCATAAAATGTAACATTCGAAAAATGTACGAAATGTTGATAGTGGATTTAGGCTAATACTTCACATTCGGAAAAAATGTAAGATATGTTGATAGTGGAATTAGGCTAATACTTAACATTCGGAAAAAATGTAAGAAATGTTAATCGAGCAATAGGGGTATTATAGATAAACGTCCAGGCAATATACTTAACATTCGCATAAAAATTTAAGAAATGTTGATAGTGGAATTAGGCTATTAAATCAGGTAGAACATACGCTATGCAGCAATGGGTAACAACAATCAGTAATATGCACAACTATGACATACATAAAGTCTCAAACATTCCCTTTATTAGAAATTGAATAAATAGATAGAAAATAGAGATAGAATAGTCGAGACGCACGACGCTCAAACAAGAAGAAACGTGCTGGATCTTCGTCATAAATTAAGCCCTAATAAATTTCAATTCATTAGAGCTCAAACAATCCTTACTTTAATTTCTAAACAATTTATTTATTGTCCTAAGACAGAGTACCAATAAATAATTAAGCAAAAAAAATTAATTAAAAACGAAAATAAGGGGCAACTGCAGGTCGGGCAGTCTCGAATTTTCAGATTTTATCTGCACTCGGTTTATCTGATTGTCAGTTTTATGGCGCGTCTCTGTTATGATCACAATTCCGCTGAAAATCTACCAAAATAACAACCAGTGTTAATTGTCAGACCGCAGCTCATAGAACTCTTTCTCTCTCTCTCTCTCTCTCTTCCAAATAATACACCAAGTTCAGAATGAAAATGTCGCAGCGGAATCCAGCGTTTGTGGGCGACGATGGGCAGAGCAACACCAGCACGTTGGCCATGTCGGTAAGTGGCCAGAAAAGCTATGGCCGGAATCTGAATGACCCAAAACTAATCGTTTGCTCCCCCCGCACACACACGCATACACACGCACACATAGTCGCTGCCGACAGAGACGCAGACGGAGGCCGAACAGGAAGCTGGCAAATCGGTCGGTAGACCGGGCGAACGGGATACCTGGGGCAAGGGCGTGGAGTTTCTAATGTCCTGTATCGCAATGTCCGTGGGCCTGGGCAACGTGTGGCGATTCCCCTTCACAGCGCTGGACAATGGCGGCGGCGCCTTTCTCATACCATATCTCATTGTGCTATTCCTAATTGGCAAACCGATTTACTATCTGGAAATGGTAATTGGGCAGTTTTCCAGTCGCGGTTCCGTTAAGGTATTCGATTTGTGCCCCGCCATGAAAGGTAAGCGAAATTTTACGGCAATTATCGATGCCAACTTCGAACCAAATCGAAGTTTCTATGCACTTGCAGCGAGAATGGGATGAACCAAACAGTTGACAAGAAATTTAAATAGGGGAAGTAATAAATAATTGTTGAATGCAGAAGATTCCAAAATACATAAGTTCAAAATTTATGCAAGCTGCTAAAAATTTGGGTATTGAAAGCTTGGCTCGGCTTGAGGCTTGAACCGGCTTCTAGCCATGATTTTGGCTGAAATATTACTGTTACAATTTATATTTCACTCAAAGCGCCCATTCTACCGAAAAGGTGGCTATTTTCATAAAGAAATTGCGGTCTAAATTTGATCTCTACCCCAAATTGGCAGCCATTTTAATATTTATTATTTTGAGTCTGCTTTTTATCGAGCAACATATTTGGTTTAAGATTGGGTTCCCAGTGAGTTCTAGGTTCGAACCAGTCTGGTTTAAATCCAGTTTGCAGGCCTGATGACATATTAACATACTATTCCAGAATTAGATAATTGATTGATTTTGATTAAATGTGCAACAAAAGTGTGACAAGTTGTTGTTAGTTTTAGTTAAAGATAGTTAACATTTCTGAATTTCCATTTAATGAATCATTTCTGAGCGATGTTGTTGTTGGAGTATTAAAAGTAACTCGTTATTGTACAGTTCTGTGTAATAACAATATCTCAATTATAATTGCTTAACAATGAATATTGTTTAGTACGCTTAACCAAGGCATTGGAAAATTTAGATTCAGACGAGTTAAAGTAAACAAAGATAATTAAGTCGAATGGGCTGACTAATATTGAAATTAGATTGATCATGACACAAGAATAAAATTATTTAGTTAGCTATTTATTTATGAGACATTTCAGAAGAAATACTTATGCTTTTGGCTTTTATAAAGTCATGTTATATTTAATATATCAGAGTATTTTTGATTTTTTTGTTTATTTTATTGATTTATTTATTAATGGGCAACAAAATGAGTGTCAACCTAAGTATTTAATACATTATAATAGCAAAATTAAAAGCTAATCAGAATATAAATATTTCTTATATCACCAAAAGAAAAGTTAAGCCAAATTCTTTATGATTCAATGGCAGATCTCAACCAACTGCAAGTGTATATAAATATTTTTTAGTTAATAATGCAATACAATAGCTGTGCATTTGTCTAGATAAACTTGGTGAAGAACAATAGAAAGCGAAAATTAACAATAGAATATATTTTTTTGTTCACTCCGAAAGTTTTATCAAGCTTTAAGTCTAACTCAAAGAAATAGATCATAGACTGTTATCAATATATAACTATATTTAGATATGGATTCGTAATAACTATTGGTTGGATAGACAAGATTTAAAAAAATATATGAGAAACTGTTTTGGAAGTTGCAAACAAATGGTCGACTTAAGGTTTGAACCGGCTTCCAGCCAGGTTGGCTTATACATCCATAAACTGAGGACTAATTTGAAATGAAATACGTATCTATATTTTACTTAATTTGAAATTGTAATTGAAATCAGGAGGCCCGCAAAATGCACAGCTATTATATCAAATCAAATAGCTATTCGTATGATTCACAATCTATATTAAATGAATCTATATTATTCATGCACAATTCATCTATCATATTCATAACGAACTGGCATCAACGAATCGTAACTCCCAGGCATTGGCATTGGACAGGTGATATCGATATCGCTAGTCACCACGTACTACGTAGGAATAATGGGTATTACGTTAAATTATTTTTACGATTCGTTTCGCACGCCGCTGCCCTGGTCCGAATGTCGTCCCGCTTGGGGCAACAATGTTCAGTGTGTGGCCTCCAGTCGGGGCAACATTAGCTCCAATCCGAGCTCCAGCTTAAATTCGTTTGGGCCCCAGTTGGAGCAGCAGCAACAGCAGCAGCAGCCCGTCGCATCCGCCGAGCTGTACTTTATGTAAGTGGCTTTTCTACCTATTGTCAAATCTAGTTGTTAGTGCTCGTTCCTGGTGCTGTGTGTGTGGGGCATGGTTTTGTTTTTTGTGCGCTTTGTTTGCCGTGGTAATCTTATCGCGGCACACTCTAGCATTCAGCGCCAGATTCAAGTTTATGGTCGTTCAATGCTCGCTTTATTGGCATGCGACATTAATTGAATGAGTCCCGCTACGAACCCAACAAATCTGCTGGTCCGCCCCGCCCTTGTGGCGCCTAAATTGACAGCAATTGACCACTGAGGTTAGACGATGCTGCAATATACCCTGGGCGATTGCAACAGCCAATAGCCGACATGCGAGGCGTTGCAAGGCCAGTTCAATTGACAGACATCTAGCCGTGACGGAAGGAACAGGCGTAAAACCTCAAGCTTCATCATAGGAATAACAATTACTAGCTTTTACAAATAAATCAAATTATGATTCTGATAACTGAACTTATATTTCTCACTTAAAGTAATACACAAATTAGTTTTACTTAAGTTCCTAATAGAAATGTGCGCGGCAGAGAAAAGTCGAATCTAGACTTTTTTTTAATTTTTTCCACCCGTCCCAATCCGGAGTGACAATTTATTTTCTATTAATATAACAAATTTAAATTATTATAAACTTGTTTTTAAAAAGAAAAAAATAACAATTTGAACAAATCATTTAGATTTTTTTATTATTATTTTATTTTATTTACATATTATTTATAGAGAACTTTTGCCAATTCCCCCGGGACTTAAATATATATATATATATATTTTTATTATTATATATTCTACTCAGAGATTATATAAAGAGTTAAAGGTCTTACGGTTAAGAGGCAGAGAAATCTTTTTCTCATGTGGTGAAATATGATTAAATAAGACGAATATGAAGAACTTTGAAGAGTTCCCTAGGTACTTAAATATATATAAATATATTTAAATTATTATTATGCATATTTCCCTTTCTCAGAGATTATAGCCTGAGTGCTTACGGTTAAGAGGCAGAGAGAGAAGATGTTTATATAAGAGATTAGGAATACCTTTACCCAGGAATTTATTTGTATTTTGTTTTTTTTTTCAATATGAATTATATTCATATCCTACTTTTACGATTGGTTTAAGGTACATAAGAGTTATTGCATGACAAGTCTCTAATTTAGTATTAAGACAATTTATTAATAAATTGTTTTTTAATTAAAGTTTTTCTTAACTAAACACGTTCACTTCCCCAACTCAACTAATATCTCAGCTCAGGCTCATCATCACCTCATGTCTCCATCAAAAGTTCACAAACCCAACATTTGGCTATGGCATCTAATTGAACTGTGATTAACTCTTTCCTCCCTACCCCCAAATATCATCAAGGTGTTGGCGTTGGCCAGGCATTCCAGGTGTTCATGTTAAGCACTTACTACGCCTCACTGGTGGCCATTTTTTGTCGGTATTTCGTTGACTCGTTCCACAGTCCGTTGCCCTGGGCAACGTGTCGTGCGGAATGGGGCGCGAAATGTATCGACTCGGCGCCCAATAATTGGATGGGAGGACAAAATTCGCTAGAAAATATATCAGATCGTATTATATCCAGCTCGGAGCTGTACTATGTGTAAGTGCTTGGGTCTATTTTGGGCTTAGTTGGGTTAAATCTAGTCCAAAACTCTAGAGGTGTTGGCTTTGGGTGAGGTTTTTGTCCCCAACTCAATCTACTTTGGACTTTCCTCAGCAAGGAGGTGCTGCGCGAGAAGGATCAGATTGCGGATGGCATTGGTTTGCCCAACTGGGAGCTAGTCGTTGGCCTGTTAATCTCCTGGCTGTGCGTTTTTCTGATCATACGGCGCGGCGTCAAGAGCTCGGGCAAGGCCTCCTATTTCCTGGCCCTGTTTCCGTATGTCGTCATGGGCGTACTGCTGGTGCGTGCGGTAACCCTGCCTGGCTCTGTGGATGGCATTTGGTATTTCATCAAGCCCAACTGGAGCAAGATCTTGGACCCGAAGGTCTGGTATGCGGCTGTCACGCAGTGCTTCTACTCGCTGTCCGTTTGCTTTGGCAACATCATCATGTACTCCTCGTACAACAAGTTCGGTCACAATGTGCATCGGGATGCGACAATTGTGACTGCTTTGGATACGGCCACCTCTCTATTGGCCGGCTTCACCATCTTTGGCATATTGGGGCACTTGGCGCACGAGATCGGCACGGATGACATTGGCCAGGTGGTCAAAGGTGGCGCCGGACTCGCATTTATATCGTATCCCGATGCCATAGCCAAGTTTAAGCAGCTGCCACAAATCTTCTCTGTACTTTTCTTCCTCATGCTCTTCGTCCTGGGCATTGGCTCCAATATAGCCATGACCTCCTGCACGGTAACTGCGATACGCGATCGCTTTCCCAACTTCAAGCAGTGGCAATGCTCTCTACTCATTGCAGTCGTTAGCTTTTTCATAGGTCTGATGTACATCACACCGGTAAGGTTGGCGGAGCTGTATTTGGGTTCTTGATCCGAGGTCTTGTTATTCTTTATAGGGCGGTCAGTATATGCTCACACTGGTGGATTTCTTTGGCGCCTCGATGATAGCCTTGGTTTTGGGCATTGCGGAGCTATATACCATTGGCTGGATCTATGGCACGGATCGTCTCTGCAAGGATATTGAGTTCATGCTCGGCCGCAAGGTGGGACTCTACTGGCGCCTCTGTTGGGGCATCTTCACGCCTCTCATCATGACCGTCATTCTGATATACTTCTATGCCACCTACGAGCCGCTCACCTATAACAAGCAGCCATATCCCGCCTGGGCCTACGGTAATTCGAGAGATTCCCTACTCTGCTAACCAAATCCTCCTGCTCACACTCCTTGTTCCGCTTCCTTTCAGGCATTGGCTGGACCATCACTGCCTTTGGTGTTATGCAGCTGCCCTTCTGGATGCTAGTTGCCATCATTCGTGAGCCGGGCAATACGTGGCGCGAGAAGATACGCGGCGCCTTCAAGCCCAAAAAGAATTGGGGACCCTCCGATCCGCTGCTCCGGGAGCAGTATAATAAGAAAATTGAACACGAGCTGACGCCCAAACGGGGCCAAGGCTTTTGGGCAAGCATTAAGCAGAATATACTTGGTTAAACTGTGAGATCTCTGATTTTTTGTAAGAGTTGTGTGTAAATTAATGTAAAAAGTATTTTGCGATAATAACTTATAAGTGTGCCAATAAAATGTAACGAATTTATAAAAGATTTTATTAAATTTACTGAGATATATTTGAAATTCGACTATTCTATATATACATTTTAATCTGATTTTTTTTCTTTTTTTATACAAATATAGTTCGGGAAGGAAAGAGAGCAGGAAATCAAACTAAGAAGAAATCTTGTATGGAGGTCGCTTGGAAACGGTTTTATTTCGTTCTATATTTATTTAGAATATTCTAAGGAAATCATTTGAATATATATTAAACATATTTATGTATCGTGATCCGAAGATATCCAAAATATAGTTTCCACTTACTTCTCACAAATAAAAAAAAAACACGAGCTAAGCAATATAATCTCTTACTTAAAGGTTCTTAAAGGTTAATATAATAGCTATTTTTACATATTTCAAATAACTTCTAAGAAGTAAAGAAAACAGCCCGACGTAAGCAATATGATATATATACTTTAGCTTTTCCCATTTATAAACCAATTGAAACAATATTTAATTATTTATCCTGACCCTGTAATATTTAGTTGTATATATTTGCACACGCTCTGAATCGAAAGACTCAAGATCTAACTACATTTTAAGAGCAACTTTTCCAACCTCAGCAATAGAAATTTCCTTCATATTAACTGAAAAGCTCTCAAATGTCTAGCTCACATTTTTTTGCCATGGCTACCTAACCATCTGGCACCTAATCAGCTCACTTTTACTTGGTCTTGGTCGGGAAAAGCATTCACTAGCTTCATTTCCCACTCCCGCACTAAGCACTCGCCGTACATTTTTCCACTCTTGGCTGTTGGCCACAAATTGACCATCACATTGACAATTTGGAATTTGGCAAAATCCGTCCCTCGGCGAAAAGGAAAATCAAGAGAAATGTTGTGTGCTTTGTCTCCGTTACGTTTTCCAACTGCAAACAAAGACTGTGGAAAGCCAAAATACTTTGCGGGCGGCGACGCCATCTTCGAGATAATTGCTTTGATAAGGACACGCCGGACTCGGACCCGGACACGGTCACGGACCGGGAACGGGAACGGGACTTGGACCACAGCAGCGCTACGGTGAACATTTCTGGTTTTTATTTTTTTTATTTTATAAATGTCGCCAAATATTTACATGTCGCGGCATTGTAAAGCAACCCAACTTGGTTTTTTTTCCTGAACATTTCCTTTTTTTTGGTTATATATTTTTTTTTTGGTTTTTTTTTTGCCCTATGCCCGCATTTGGCTTGCGGCTTGACTTTTTCCGACTGTCCGGCTTCCTGGCCGCGAACTGGGCCGTGTCCGGGATTCCGGATGGCGGCCGCGTTGCTGCAAAACCGCATAAAAGTCATTGTCACAGCAAATGGATTAATTTTCGCGGCACGTTGTCATATATGTTGCGCTCTCTCTCGCACTCGCGCGCTCCGTCTCGCTCACTCACTCGCTCAGCCGGCATTTCTATAAAGAAATTAAAAAGCACGGCCCGTGGTTACGAGTGGGCGGGCGCTGGCTGTAGGTTGCGGGGCGTGGCTGGCGTTTACCGCAACAATAATTACGTTTTGGCCGCTTTTTGGAAGCTGCACGGAAGTGTATAATGTTGCTAAGTAGTTGCGGTTATTTCTTGTTGTTGTTGCTGTTCTTCTTCTTGCTTGTTTGTTTGTTTTTTTTTATTGTGTTTGGTTGCGTAATTATCATGAAAGGCAACAGGAGGTTTATTTCATGTAATAAATGCAACATAATTAAGTTTTCTCGCTGCGAAAAGCAACG
Organism: Drosophila borealis; assembly: GCA_035045885.1. Taxonomy (NCBI): domain Eukaryota; kingdom Metazoa; phylum Arthropoda; class Insecta; order Diptera; family Drosophilidae; genus Drosophila; species Drosophila borealis. The sequence goes on along the minus strand of JAWNOR010000137.1, from coordinate 8,051,629 downwards.
AAAAAGGAAAATGCCGCTTAGTCGGCTCCCCTTTGTTATGTTATGTTTCTTGTTTATGTTAAGTTAGTTAAGGCATATTTTTGAAAATTAGCCAATGCAAATGAGAGTACAAATTTTTATTAACCCAAAAGGGGCATAATTTCATTTGGCATTTCAATAAAATAAATGTTTTGTATTTACATTTTCTACTCGATCGCACCTTAAGGCTTTCATATGTAGCATACATTCTGGGGCTGCTAAATGAGAATCATTTTTCTAATGGGAAGCCATTGAATGGCTTCTTTTGAGCTGAAGCTTGAAAGAAAAGCCTGAGAATCGGTTTACATATATGTATGTACATGCAATTAGCTAAGTCATTTGGTCGGGACGCTGTTTTTTAAGTTTTACAATTTCAGCGATTGTCGAAGACCTTTTCCATTTTTTTGTTGCTTGTTGCATTCGGCTAACACGTTGCCAATCAGCAGAAAGTCCAGCAAACACAAACACCTAACACACAGACACAGCCACACTCACACATTCATATGAGTACACTCATGCTGGCAGAACAAATCCAAATAAAATTCTATTCAACTAAAAGCTAAAAAGCGCGCCAGCATAGAGAACGCTCAATACGTGCTCTCCACCTCTCTCTGCTATACTGTATCTCACTTCTCTTTTACTATTTGCCTTTCTTCTTACTCTTTAGCGTCCACGCACGCATTTGTCTTGCATCAGCAGCGCGACCAAAAAAGGAAACAAAACAGAAAGTGTGCACAAAGCAAAGGAGACGCAAAAACGCAAAAAGCTTCGATAGAGATGAGAGCGCGAAAAAAACTATTGCACTCACATTAACTAGCGATAGTTGCATAACATGTTTTGTTTTTGTTAAAAATAAAACAAAAATTTATGAAAAAAAGAATCTACTATAACTGTACTTAAAGTAGAAAAAAATCAACCTATTTTAAACAAGTACGATCACGTTACCCTCGCAAGACTCGCTCTCCGAGGCAGGCAACCATCGTTTGAGAGAGTGCGACTCTAGCAGATGCCCTGTAACCAGGTTTATATTATTCTACTATGCTTATTTTTCCTTTATCTTTTTGCCTGAATAGCTGGCTACCGAAATTTAAGCAAAAAAGCTGAATAGTTATAGGGATGCTGTTTTTTTTTGTTGTTCATCTTAAAATACCCGCTTTTTAATAACTTCTTTTCTACAGGGTAGAAAAAGATTGCAACTAAAAGCAAAACCAGCATGAAATGAAAGGCAGAAAATTTTGGGGATTTGCAAGAAAAGTTGCGCGCTCATGCAAAGAGCCGCAAATGTGTGCGGAGTGCAGATGGTCTAGGTGGGGTATATATGCTTTTTAGAGCCCAGTTTCTCCAATGGTTTTTCCACTTCTTTTTGGCGTACTGTGTTCTAGTGTGTGCCAGACATTCGCACACATCTTTTACTTGGCAATGTGAAAATTGTCTATGTAATTTAGTGTGGGTCGGGTGGGCGTATACGCGAATTTGCTGCCAAATGGGTGATGCTTAGAAGAGCTGACAGGTGGCGCCACTATGCACGTCCATATTCCTTTCTTATCTCTGTCCAGCTGTGTATGTACGTATGTATTTCTTCCGCAGATGGCGTCCATGCTTGTGTACATATGTGTGCGTGTGCGGCGGTCGAAGTGGTGAGCAAAAAATTAAGTAATTGAATTTTCATAGTGCCTGCATATAAAACCTAACTGCAATTGTATTTCTTGTTATTTGCAGTTGAGTGCTATGTTTTACAGTTTCTTCTCTTTGCGCCATGTATGTATATGTGTGCACAGTAAAGATAAGCTCCATTTAACATTTTAATCTAAAATTATTTACCTGATGGATTTTAGAGGTGAATGCTTTGAAGTAGGGAAGGTTTTATTTAGCGCGATCACGAATCACTGTGAACTTGACAAAATATCGCACGGAAACTTGATAAAAACACCAGCACTAAATTATAAAATAAGACACTGTTACTATATACATACATATATATTTATTTTGTTGAAATTGATTTGCACGTTTTGGTGAATAGATATTTAGGTGGTTTTGGGCACGCGCTCATCTCTATTCTGAAGTTTAATTTAAAAAAAATCTTAATTTTCCAATTAGCAGACAATTTGCACCGGCTTGTCGCTAATTAGGCGCCCATCAAAGGCAACGCGTCGCGCGTCATCGATGCGTAACTTTAACCTCGTTCCGTGTTAACCTTTGCCCTTTCACCAGACACGCGTTAGCTTGCACACCCACCGAAAACAATTAAAAAAGGTGATGTCGACAAATAAGTCGAAAATTTGGCGGCCTCAACAATCCTTTCGAGATGACTCAAATGAACAAACATCAAAGGAAGAGGAAGAAGTTTCCAAGATTTATGCTGGTTAACAAGGTGTCATTGCCATTTCCTTCGAAAGTGCTTGGATGATAAATTATTGTATATGCCATCATCCTTTTAAGCAGCCATGTTTTTGATTTTTAATAACAACATTTAATACACAATAGTAATATTATATTGTTATGACGTCACGAGCTGTGAGGGAGTCAACAAAATGTTATCGATACTACCTTGTTCTTCATAATAGTTTCGATAGTTCTGCCTGCAGCAAGCTATGGGTGCCGCCGACCCTAACAGCTAATAAGAAAAATGTTCTTATGACGTCACAAGCTGCGTAAGAGTTTAACATTATTTTGCAATGGCAACTCTTAGTGTATTCTTCTTTACGCTGCTCTCCGCATTGATCTTTTCCATAGCTCTGCTCGCTTCGGAATGTACGCAGTGAAAAAAACATGTAAAATCCGGAATTTTTTAAGAAATAAGAAGTTTAAATAAGCACAACAACATAAAACAAATGCAAAAAGGCTTTTGTTATATAAAAAATATGCAGTTATATGCAGCTAAGCTGCAGTCGATTGAGTTGTGCTTGTTGAGTGTGAGCTATATGAATTCGCTGCGAAGTTTTTTTGTGTTTTTTTTGCGTTATTTTTTTTGAGCTCGGCTATGGGAGACGCAGTGTCTAAACGAAATCAGAAAAAAATGGTCTTATGACGTCACGAGCTGTGTAAGATTTGTGCAAAAAATAGCAATGGCTGCGCTTAGTGCCGATCGTTTCGATAGCTCCGCTTGCTCGCGAATATACGCAGTGAGCAAAAATAAAAATTGTGTTGTGTTGTGCAAAAACTGTCGAGATTTTAAAAGAAATATTTATTTTATTTAAAACGGATGCTTGCAACAATTTAAAGTGTATGTCTAAATATAAGCCGAGTTGTAGTCGGTTGCGCTACAGGGCTGCAGTTTTTTTTTTACGTGCCAACCAAGTGATTCTCTGACGTCACGAGCTGCAGTTTTAAATCGATATAGACCCAATCGATAGTTCTGCTTGGTCGCGAATGTACGCAATAAACAAAATACACCTAGAAAGTTTGAGTGCTGTCGCTTTTGTTAAAAAATAAAAGTGTGAATCAATATGAAAGCTTATAAAAATACAAAAGTGTTCGTCTAGTTGAGCTGCAGTCGGATAAGCTGTGCTTGTTCTGTGCTGGTTTCGGACAAGTCAAGTTATTTGCTGACCGCGCTGTAATGCTAATAAGAAAATATTTTTTTGACGTTACGGGAGCTATGAATTCGTATTAATTGTTTTGATAGCCAATTTGCTCGCAAATACTCGCAATGAATAATGTATTAATATTAGTTAATAAAATAATATTGTAATTATGTTAATGCTGTAAAAGTATTTATCTCTTTAGTCAGTGAATTCAAAGTTTTCCAGAAGCCAGCCAGACGAGCTGCAGCTGTTTGTTGCGCGTGTGTGTGTTTTTTTTTTTTTGCTTTGCGTTCGCCCAAGAAAAGAACAATAAAGATAAAGAAACGGGATTAATATAAAATGATGTTAAAGCAAATCAAGGTAAGCTTTATTTGAAGTATTTCATAAATTTGATTTCTCACTTTTTTTTTGTTTTTGGATGGGAAAAAAGCTATCGAGCAGCAACGGGGTTTGCCGCAGCGTTTGTGGCTTGCCACAAGCGGATGTGCAACCCATGAATTCACCCACACTTTAATATTTGTGTGTGTGTGTGTGCGTAAATTCTGTTAAATGTTTATAAATAGGCTGCGGTCGTTGCTTAAATTTAGCAACGCACAATTTGGGATGATTTCCATTGCACGGAGCAAAACCGCTGCAAATTTTGGAAGTGGTTTTTGTCGATGGCCTCGGTTAATTTTGGGCAAAATATTTGAGAGGACTTGAACCTTAAAGTATTATTTAAAAACAATTTAAAATGTTTTTAAATTAATTCCAAATTGCATAAATAAATGCATTTTAGTCCTTCCTTGCTCTTGTTTGTTTAAAAATTCCTTGCTGTTGTTTGTTTAAAAATTGTAGTTCAATAATAAATTCAGAAATTAGATCTCGTTCTTGTGTTTGATAAGCACTTATATATTTATTAAAATAATTTCTAATTAATCAAAAACTAGTCTTGTCTAGACTTTTTGAATATTAAATTAAAAAATCCTTGCCAAAATATTTTTTGGTTTCCTCCGACAAAATTGTTATAAATTTTACACTGTTTACCACAATTTGTATTTACACCGAATTTCTAGCTGCTCTATTAACTCATGGAGTATATTTTGAAAACGTAACAAATATTTTTTGTTGGGGTTTATGTGGCTTAATGCACAGCGCAAAAATTTACATTTCCCAAATTTTGTATTTAATTCGCACGACTGCTGCAACAACAACAGTAACAGCAACAAAGTTTTAGTTCAAATTTTACAATTACATATTTAGCAAAAACGCAGAAGTCATTTGCCACACCCCACTGTGGCAATTGTGCCCACCTTTAGTCAAAAAGTTTTGGGCGGCACGCCCCTCGAGTTTCGCGCAATGCTCCAGCTCCAGCTTCAGCTCCAGTCCAGGCCGCAAAACTAAACCAAGCCAATGGCGACCACAGTGAAACAAATAACAGCAGCAGCGGCAGCAGCAACAACTACATATATAACAACTGGCAATATCTGCAACATCTGTTTGAACAAATAACCAAAACAAGGATGCCAACGCGAAAGGGGGGCGAGGGAAGAAAATGGGAACGTGAATGCGGACACCGACAGCGAACCAATTTCCGTTGCCTCTTTCAGGCCAAGTTATGTCTCCATTGGTGACTGTCAGATTTGGTTGAATGTTTTCCCTGCTTTTTCCTGGCGTGAATTTCATTTAGCAGCTATACGTACTGTCAGGACTAACAGTGGTTAAATGGGCACTGATCAGCAAAATAGCGGAATGTGTTATAAAATATATAATATTTAATTTGAAATCTTAGCTTTACTTGGTTATCAGAGTTTCTGGCAATAAAATGTAATCTTTTAAATGGATAATTAGTATTATATAAGATATGTACGCACACGTATATATACATATATACTATCGGGTACTACCCGGCCTTGCCCGTGGAACGTTTGTTCTAAAAATGTTAGATATTGCCTTTCCACTAGAAACACGCTCGTGGAAAATTTAAATCTACCCATCTTGGTCTCCACTTCCAATTAAAAATATGTTTTAAGTGCAATAAAGAACCAAGCATGGGAATCAACGGTTTCCGCCCATGTTAGTCTTGCGGTGAGAATCCTAAAGGTGAAGAATAAACTCTCGATTATTAAGCCTCACTTGACACCCAAGAACGTATCAAATAAATTCTCACAAATATTTTTGACAATGATTTTGAAGTTGATCGAATGGTAAACATAAAGTTTCACACAAACGTTTTTCGCGATTTTTCAATACATGCGGGTGGAATTTCCCGAAACCCTGTCTTAACGTGTACCTTGAAAATTTCAGCTACCTAGCTCTGTGCGTTGATCACCAATCAGTCAGTCAGTCAGTCAAGTCAAACGGTTTTATGTAGAGATTTTATATATATTTATATTTATGTATTTCATATTTAATTATTTATTTATCGCCAGGATTTTGTTGCACAGTGTATTTAAAAACGCAGAAAGTAGTTAGTTTTGTTGCTTTTGTTGCGCTGCATAAATTTTGTGACCTTGAGCAACTTTTTCGACCGCTTAAAATTCTCCAAAAGTTGACTTTCTCACTTCCCTCTTTTTCTGTTATGATATGAAATGGAATTTTGTGGCATAGATTTATTTTTACTAAAGGCATTTGGCAGCTGTTATTTTTGAGTCATGTTATGCCTGGGCGCAATTGTGTCTGCCCGAGCGAAATCTCATTTACGTTGTAATAACAAATGCCACACAAAATCAATTAAAATAATTTCCTGTTCAAAAAATTGTCAATGACAGTGCCAGCAGCAGCGCCATCTAGCGACAGCTAACCGCATTATACACCATTTGGAGCATCTGTTGCCGCCGTTGTCATTTTGCCACAGCCCCCCCTCCACCCCCTGGCGCGTTCATTGTTGTTGTTTTACATTTCCGGTAATAAATATACATTTGAAAAATAATAGAGGAGTTCGCATCGGTTTGACTGGATGTTGTGGGGGGTTGCTTTGGGAGGGGGGAGTGTTTTCGATGCCCCGTTTGGCAAATTGCCGAATGAGGCGTGGGAAATTGGAAAATTCAAATTATGCGCCAGGTGAGAAACTTTGCGGCATTTCATTTCCTATGATTAATTAATTATTACACGCCGTGTGATGATAACCTACAAAATTGCAATACAATTCGCAGAGCTGCCATTTTAATTTAAATGTGATTTTTGAAATGTTGCTGCATTGGATAATTAAGTTATTAGCGGGTTCCTTCGAGTATGATAATAGTTTGCTCAATTAACCTACTGTAAAAATTATCAACGTTATAATCTTTTAAACTAGGATAGTTGTCTTCTAGACTCTACTGAGTAACATTTGAAGATGTTTCAAGTGCCTGATCTTTTTCCTTGTTTAACATTTATTTATTAAGATAATTATTTATTAAAATAAGACTTTTCATGAAGTCATGAAGATATTTGAAGTCCTTTCTCTATTTTCTCAGTGTCAAATTACAAAATTAAAAGGTTTTATTAAGATAAACAACCTATTCAATTAAGTTACAAAATTGTTTTTAAATATATGAATTAAGACTTTCTATGCTGAAGACCTGAAATTCTTTAAAGTTCTTGCTCTGTTTTCTCAGAGTTAAAGTACAGTTGGGCTTCAAATATATTTAATGCTAATTTCCCCTCACCTTTTGTCTTAAAATTTTGAAAAGATACAAATGCAGCTGCAATAGTTAGAATGGTGCTAAAGGAAAATTAGTGGGCTGCGGGGGGCAGGGTGCTTGGCTTGAGTGAAACCAACAAATTATTATAGCCACATATCCTGTTGACATTTAACTGACAGCGCGACTGCACAAAGGTGACACAGGTTGCACCCGGACAACAGACAAGAGCGAGGCAACGGCGAGGCTTAGTCAAGAGGCAGAGGCAAACACCTGAGTCATAACCATGACCGAAGTCACACGACAACGGCGCACACAGTTCCACATCCGGTGACATCCGGTATTTCCTGCCTGGCCTCTCGCTCTCTGTGTCTGTCGTAGCCATTGCCGTTGCCGTTGCCGTTGATATTGCTGGTGCTGGCAGCATTCCTGTGGCCTTGTCACACGTTCGCCGTGCTACTAACAACTGCCAACAACAACTACAATGGCCACATCATAGTTTATGCGCTAAGGCAACACTATCACGGCATAGACAGGACCAGCCAGAGTGGGAAGGCTAACACGCATGCGAGCTTGTGTGCGAGATAACCAGAAAGAGAGGTCAGAGATGCCAAATGCAGTTTACGATACACTTTGCTTTGCTGTCTCTCAAAAGCTTCGCCATGAGTTTTGCACTGGCTTAGAAAATGAAACACCTTTCCCAGAATTGCTAGATAAGAACTTTATAAAGTATTCAAAGTTTAAAGCTTTGCTGAGCTTTCGCCTGATAGCCTGCGAATGCTAAGCTTTTTATAAAAGCAAAATATTTTTTGAAGCTTTAATGTGCTTCTGTACAAATACTTTATTATCTGAAGCTTTAATGTTAATTTTTACAAAAACCTAATGGTTCTAAAGCTTTCATGTGTTTATTTAAAAACTTAATTTTTCTAAAGCTTTTCATTTTTTTTACATGCGTTTTGTATATATTAAATAAGAAACTTAATTAATAATTAAATAAGTTTACTTTAGGTTTTTTGATAAATGAAAATAAATGTATTAATTTTCATCCTGTATCAAAAATTCCATTTGTTGAGTAAAATATCATGCTTTTCTGTAAACATTTTGGTATTCACAGTTGGAGGCTTTTTTCTAAAACTTAAATCAAAATTGTCTTAAAGCTTTTATTTACTTTTTAAACGTTTTTTATAAACATTTTGTCTTTTACATAAGGTAAAAGCTCAATAATTATTGTCAAGAATTCGTAAATTTTCTTTTTAAATAAATACAAATTGGCATTAATACGTGAGAGTTAGCAAGCGGCTGAGCTTAAACTATTTTATTGAATAGAAATTATACTTCTTAAAGCTTAAAGCCTATAATTTAATGCATGATTATACTAATCCTGTAGGCAAGGGCATTAAAAATTCGTTATAGTTAAATGAAGATTACGCATTCTTGATGTTGTGTATCTCTCTGGATGCTGCCTTTGTCATGCATCCGCTTGCAGGATGCACGAAATAATTCTGTTTGTTAGCTGTGCGCACACGATGTCCTCTCATCTCAGACGAGAGCTGCAACTCCATCTCCGACACTTCACCCCCTGCTGCCCGGCTAACCCGATGCCGCCATTCACCCACCGCCAGCTCTGGCTGACTGGTTGACTGACTTATTTCACTATTTCACCAGGCTTGGCTCTGGGCTGCAGTTGGCGAGTTTCTGCATATTTTTTGCACCTAAGTGTAACGGGGCGCCACGCCCATGCTGCCGCCACCGCCACCGACAGCGGCCCCTTGCTGATCCACAGCCCTGGACTCACGCTTGATGTAGTTGGTGGTTTACTACTAATTTGCAACCACATCGTTTGTTTTGTGTGGCTGTGTCTGTCCCAGCGTCCGCTTGCTCGTCCCTGCTGTGAGTGTCCTTTGTGTCTGACAGCGCAGCAACTAGCGCTTTGGGTTTTGCGCCTTACCCTCTCCACCACCTCTCCCCCATCAGTGCTCTGCCGCAATGTGCATTAATTTCTGCATTGCTGTTGCTGCAGCCGCTGCAGAAGATGCCTTCACAATGGCAGCTCGACGCTTTGGCTGTATGTCAGCTTGAAGCTCTCTACCGTTATAAATGGTCCTAGGTTGGTTCTCCTGGCCGTCGTTTCATCTTTGGAATTCAGCGTCTTATCATCAGGCAGCAACAATAAACGAGTTGCATACTTTGTGGCGCCACAATAAGTCGCTTTAAGATGCTTAGCATGAATGCAAGCATATTTCAATGGGTTCAAATAAGTCTGCTAGCTGCAAGTATCATGAATAAAAGCTTAATTAATGTTTAAATTGCACACTTGTTTCTGCCTATTTACAATTGCTTAAGGTACGAATAATACCTATGGATAACTAGTTTATTATAGAAGAACTTCTGTTGCGTTTCTTGGTCATACATTAACTTAACTTTATTTTCTTCGTCCTTTCTTCATAGACGAACTTGTGTTTGGTTTTTTTGTTATATTATCTCATACATTTATTTGTCTTTCTTTTTTTAATTTTACAATAATTATAAAAATCAGTGAAATAGCACTTAAAGCTTATAATGCCCTTGGATAATTATGAACAATTTTGTTTAGCACGTTGAAAATATATTAACTTTAAGTCTACTTTTGAAAAATCACAAATTAATATTTAAAACTTTTGTATTATTTGCAGAACCTTTTAGAAGTTAATTTTTTATTTAGTAGTTATATTTTATTATTTTGATCAGCGTATTAAGATCTTTTATGATATTTTCCTACTTGGTAGTTCTTCTTCTTGGGTTTTCAATGACGGAATATTTGACGTACCATGGGAAAAGATGATTAAAAGAGATTTGTTTTTCTTAACAGGCTTGACTCAAGTCAAATAAACATATTAGTATTTTGTTAATCAATTTTCATTATTTATAAATAATGGATATGAATATAGAATTAAATACTAATGTTGCATACTACTCGAATTTTCACAGATATTTCCATCTTATTCTTCGTATATTTTCTATTAGTTTTTCCTTTTTACTTGCAATATATTATCATCCATATATATCATTAATAACATTCTATGATATCGTTAGACTCAATCACCAATTAGATACAAACTTTTTAGTACCTTAATATTTAATTGCATACAATATTTCAACAATTTGCATAGCTTTTCTGAGTAAGCGCTTCACAAGCTATGTGGAAATACATTTTTTGTGGAATTTTCCCAAATGGAATATCTTACAGTTTTTAGTATCTGCAATCAGCATTATGGTAAAATGTAAATATGTTATTTATGCTCATAATTTAGCTTTTGCCTGCTACAATATATACAATATGTATGCCCTGTACAAATATAAATTATTCAAATGGCCATGGTAGAATATACAAAGCTAGACATCTGGTGGTCTTGGTATTAAAGTCCTTTAACTGATTAGGGACCTTAATTTTAAATGTAAATAATTATTTTAGTTAACAATCAAAATGCAACGATATTAACATCAAATCTGTCTTCTAGACTGTTTAAAGGGTATTTAATAGTCGGATACTCTCCAGCAGAAGCTGATTACTTTTTGTTATTGCCCTTTTCATATATGAGACTCAATTTAAGCTTGTTTGCTTGCCTGTTGTCCCCATATCAAAACATAAGCCGATTATAAAGCCAATTTCTATAACATATACACATCGTATAGATGTTTATATTTATGTTGCATGTGTGTTTATCTCTCTCTCTCTGTGTGTGTGTGTTCTTTAGCATTTACATATGAACTTTGCCTCATATCAATTTGTTATTATTATTTTGATTTTTGCGTGCGGCTAAGAACCAGCCCAACAGGGCCCTAAAACCCAACGTTGGCTTGTTAACATGCTAAATACTTTTTAATGCCAATTTAAGAACGCAATGCCAGAGCACCTCGCCATCGCCTCAAAATATACCTGCTGATGGCTACAGCTGAGTATTTTAGCTTGAAAAAACATTCAAAGGGATTTTTCGGATGCATTTAGTAAATGCAGTTACCATGGAAGCACTTAATTAGTTCAAACCAAAGAGTTTAATTTACGTTTCAGCAATAAAAAATACATACGTAAAAGAGCTTGTCTGGACTGCAGCTTTGGCAAATGTGAGCGAAAGAAACGACGCTCAAAGTTCCTATGTAAACAAATAACAATAGACTAGACATATGAGTATGCTTTGCGAACGTGACAACGAGACTGTGTGCTGTGTGACTTACAAGCGGGAGGTGGCTGGTTCAAATCTAGCTGCTAAGCGTTGTTACACTGCAAAAAGTTTAGGAATTGAACCTCTGTTTAGAAAAAGCTTTCTTCGTTTTATTTAAATTAGACTAAATTTGTGGTCGAATGCATAGAATTCAACTTCAGCTTTGTATCTGCCTGTAGTAGGCTTGTTTGTAAGCCGGGCAAAGCCGGGCAATGTTCCTCTGCCCTAAAATATATATATTATAAAACGTATATCAGTATAGTTGTTGTTTATATAAGTTCGGGTTTACTTCCAAGGTACATAAAGGAATCGTTACTAATGGAAAGCTAAAACCCATTTTACAAATTATAAACACAAGTCGCAGCTTTATTGCCGCGCCGGATGTCAATTCACATAAATCTCATTCACACACTCCAACACACATACACATACACACACACAGATACACCCATCAAGGGGGTGGCTACTGGGCAACTCAAAACCGGTTGCCCTATTCATCTTCCGCTTCGACGCGCAAAAATAAATGCCAAATTGCGATTACCGAAATACCGAAAATCCACAGCACGGCAATTCACAACTCGACTGGCAGTGGCAAAGTGCTAAATGCTAAATGCTCTATTTACGCTTCACTTAATTGATAATCAAAAATTTATTGATAACATTTCTTCTGTGCCATTTGTTGTTGCACTTCGAACCCATTTGTAACGAGTTTAATTTCTCGTTTCTCGCGAATTAAGAATTCATTTCGGTTTAAACACAAACCAACCTCCAATATGCTCCAACAACAATAACAAAAACCTTTAAGCCAGTTGAAGTTTTTGAGTATACCCTGTAATTGGATATTGCCTTAAGCTTGAGCAGCTAACGATTTCCACCCATATTCCGTGCCTTTACGTTGTCTGCTTTGAGCTGTACAACTAATTAAACGATTTTGCCTCCCATACTTTAACTTTTCTATTCCCATCTCCAATTTTATTCGCATTCCCATTTTCATTCCCATTGTCGTCTTCGTTCGCTTTGTCTATTCACATTGGAAAGTCATTTCACTTGGTTGCCAGTTTGTGTTTTTAGTGGCTCAACTTACACGAATCAACATATTAAGTTCAGGGTTGCCAGACTGGGGTAGTTCCCTGGCCCTGGAGGGCTGAGCGGGTATTTACAGCTTAATGTAACAAAGCAGGACAGTTTAATGAACTTTTCTGGCGCTACAAAGTCAAGTTGATTGATTTTCAGCAACAGCTGCAACGACTCCTTGAACAAGCACATTTTCAATCTTGTGTTTCAATTGAAAATGTATTAATATATTTTTTCATAAAAATAATAAAAATAAGTAAGCAAATGCTTTGAATAATTATTAACAAATATTATTTTAATATATGCCTGACTTAAAACTAATTTATAATTTATAGATGATTATATTAGATATATATTAATAGATGTCGTTAAAAGTTTTAATGAAAACAATATAAAACACTATCGGATAATAATACAAAATAAGTAATTAGTAATAAATAAATTAAAAACAAATAAATAAAATAAAAATAATATCTGATATTTGTAGGCCGATTTCAATGGCTGGTTGAAAATGTTTTATTAAAAAAAAAAAACAAAAAAATGTTTAAAAATATATGTTGCAAATTTATAATAAATTTAATGTTCCTATTAATTATTTATTATTTGTTTATTATTTATTTATTTTTTTTAGTATTTAATAATTATTCATTTAATATTTCTTTATTAAGTATTTATTTATTATTAATTATTTATTTATTATTTACTTATATATTACTTATTTATTATTTTTTATTAATGTATTTATTATTCATTTTTTATATCTAAACTGAGTTACGTAGTTTTAATTTAAAAAAAAAAAACAGGCGGTCCTTGGGTTTTGGTTTAGCTTGTTTTATTAGGTTCGGTTCAAACCCTGCTTTGCATACTTGAATTTAATTGGTTGGTTTATTTTTTAAGGGCTCTACTTGCAACTAGACTTAGCTGCGTAATGTATATATATAAATGTGTACTAATTTTTTTTAACGTAGCGCTCCGTGGCATCCACACCAGCTGGCTTAGTGCAATTTAATGCGCAATTGCTTGGGTTTATTTGAGCAACAGTCAGGCGTCCGTTGCGCAACGACGCAGTGTTCCCACCCACTCAAAGCACTCAGCCACTCACTCACACACACACACACACACACACTCAAACCAAAAACCTCCTTAAACATACCCTCAACATGTTTTGTCTTTGCTGCTGCTTATTCCTGTTGTTGTTTTTGTTGTTGTTGTCGTCGTCTAGTCACGTCTGCTGTTGACAAGCGTCTGTTGAGCTGCGCCCGACTGGCACCCATATTGAATGTTCCTGCACACTGTAGTTGACCATCTCTCTCTCTCTTTCTCTCTATAATTCTATCTCTCTCCTGCTCTCTAGTTCTCTTTTGTCTATCAAGTCCATCTCCTTTGCTCGCTGCATGGCGCATTTTCAACGCCATTGTCCTGTCGTAGGTACTATTTTTGTGTCGCACAATTTACTGCACTTCCTGGCCAGTAAAAAACAGACACACATATATATGTATATATATATCTGCGAAACTGAGCCAGGAGCCACTGTGGCCCCAGGCAAACTTGGTAGCCCTGCGCGTATTGTCTTCAATAATTACCCATGTCCCTTGGTGCTGCAATGACGCTGGAAAACATGTGCAATGTCCCTGCGCTGCTCCTCTCTGCATTCCCTCTTCACTGTGTTTCTGGTGACCCTTGTCCCGGTTTTTATCTATCAACAACTTTTCGACAAAAGTTGCGCACGTTTTGGCCAACCGAGTGCGCCAACTCCTTTCCTCACCCGGCATCGTCTTCCATACAGCTCGTTTTCACTTCAATTCCGATACTTGGCAATTGCCAAACGGATTTCAGAGCTGCAACGCATTACATTCTAGGCGACACCAGGTACTCCACATTAAAAACAGTTTAAAGACTGATTTTTGATTTTCAACTGAAACTTGGCATAATTTTTAAAATGTGGCACAGATATTTGATGCTCCATTTTGTATCCATCTCAGCAGGTGTGTAGTTTTTTAAATAATAAAATAATTTATAATTATTTAATTTAGTTTAGAATAGGTAAAAAAAAATACTGGTTTAGATTAAAGTCATTTAAAAATACCATTAAAATTTTGTAAATGTTTTAGAACTTTCTTTAAAGCGTAGCAAAATCTATAAAATATAATTTGTGACCCAGGCAAAAAATTTAGAACACAAACAAATATAGGTAAATACACATATACATGAATAAAAAATATCCCACATATACACATAAACATAAATTTCGGCCATTTAGCTGGAAAAAAAAAATAAAATGTTGCCAACAGGCTTACTTTTAGGCTAAACGCTGGCTTTAACAGGAGGCGGCCACTCTAATGGAGCACGGCACAGAATTCAATTGTTTTGCAGCACAACAATTTAATTTGACACGTACTTTTAATGTGGGGCTCGTCAGCTAATGCCGGTCCAGGTCGGGACTAGCTACACAGGACGCAGGATAACCTCACAGACAAACACACCCACACACACACACTGTGCCTGGGCAGACAGAGACAGAGATGTGTAGCTGGCACAGGTTTCAGGCGCATAAATTGAATTTAGATACAATTTCCTGTGGCTGCGTGACTGCCTCCAGTTATCCCATCCCCAACAACAAAAATCCTCCAGCATAGTATTCCAGCATTTTGCTTCGCTTTGATTTCACATTTTTAAAGGCAAATGGCAATTAAAAAACTCTCTTTTTGGCATCGAAATTTTGGCTAGCGTTAAACCAACAATAAATAACCAATTTATATGCACAACTGCATTTATCGAACATTGTTTTTGTTGCAAGCGCAAAGCGCTCGGCCATGCACACAATTTTGCCTGTGCCACATGCAACAAGGCCGCCGCCTGGTGCGCTATTAATTATATTTGTCATTGGATAAGAAAAAAGTCCAAATATTAAATAAATGTTTACGAAAGAAATTATATAGAGGCATAAATTTGGCATCGTTTCAAATTTTAAATGCGCTTTTAAAATATATTCATGTAGCTTAAAAATGCAAATAAATTTATTTAAAATTTAAAAATAATATAAACAAAAAAACAGAAATTTTTAAATCTCAAACCTCGAGCGTCTTCAGTAAACATACCGTATCTAGTTCCTATGTACTTTATTTTTATTATTATAATTATATATATAAACAGAATTATTATTATTATTATTATCATTATTATTATTATATTTTTATTATTATAATTATTCTTATTATTATTATTTAAAAAATTGATTATCTCCAAATTTGACCTGAATTTGGATTTCATTTCAGATTTAGATGTCATTAACATTTATTTCCAAGCCTTTAAACTATTTCCATTACAATAAATTTAGGTCAGCGCTGGCCAAGAGGTCTATCTAAAATTATATATTTTTATTTTTTGCATTTTCTAGTGTTAGTTGTCATTAACATTAATTTGCAAGCTTTTTGAATAATAATAATAATAATATTTACAATCGTCGGCAATCCAATATGTTTGTGCTTAAAGAATCATACATATTTACAGCTTCAAAGTGTAAAAAGCATTTTAAAACATAGAATTATTACTAGTTTCTATTACACAGTTTCTAATAGATTTCCACAGCTCGCTGGCCCTTTTAAGAGATTATTGGTTAGAGCTGATGCCATGGCACTACAAACAAGGTGACAAAACTTAAGTACTCATTCCACAAAGAGTAATAAAATGCGTCAATGCAAATTGCTGTACACCCCAACGAGCTCTTCTTTCCAAACTCATCAATATGTTTTTTCAACTTGCCTTTTAATTTTTTATTTATTTACTTACTTTGCTTTTTGTTAATGCTACAAGGACAACAATTCAATATTTGACTAAAAAATTTACGAGCCAATATCAGGGATGAGTTTAAGAGGTGGTTTCGAAGGGAGGGGAGTGGTTTTTGTGCGGCTTGCATGTAAATGCGGCACATTGCGTTAATAATTCCTGTGCTGAGTAGCCGTTGAGTTGCCAATGCTCCCAGCCCCCCGTTCGCGGTGGCGTCCTTCTCCCACGGGTCCTTTGGTCAGCATCGCGTGCGCCATGAAAATTTCAACGGCGATTTTCCGCACTAAAAAATGAGTGGACAACAAAAAATTGTCCAGCAGTTGGTTACAAATTGGATTCGAGTGGGATGCAAAAACATAAAACGTGATATAATTGAAAATATTGCCGGCTATGAATGATAAACGAAATGAGCTCTATTCGATTGCAGAATGCACTGCATAAGCCAGAAGTTCCATTGGTTAATTCTTTAATCTGTCCAGTACTTGGTTGTTTTTATATGAATAAATATCTCCTTCTTTCTTTGGTTTATCTGCTAAATCGGTTAATTTCAAATAGGCGGGAACAATCTAAAATCCTTTATTTTTTATTTATGTATAAGCTTATGTATTACAGTATATACATACTAACTTGCTTATACCTAGCGCCATCCAAGATTTATTTCTACTGCGCTCGAAAATAAGAAAGTTCTGTTTTTAAACACTGCCCTACTATGCGATTCTCATGAATTCAAATACGTATAAACTTAAGCATTCTATTGCTCCGACTCTATACATATTTTCTTGTATTTTGATACAACTGTAATATATGGCCATAGAACAATCATGTGTGTGTGTATGAATATTTGGGTAAGTAAACATTTAGCGCTCCTTAAGGCTGCTTCTGTATTTGTACTTGTATTTGTGTGACTGTGTGTCCTGTTATTCTGAAAGAGGGCCATGCCAAATATTAGTTTTGAGCTGCTTGCCTCAGCTGCTTGCGCATTGCAAAATTAATCACAGCGACGTTTTTGTCTGACGTTTTCAGGACTTTGAAGTTTGCATAACTGCTGGCAATTTGTATTATGACAAACGGTGCCGGCAGATGGCGCCACGCATGTCATGCAAATGTTGAAACTTTTGGACACCACACACACTCACACACACACATATGGTAGGCGTTGCACTTGGCCACGCCCAGCTAATAAGGCAAAAAGTTGCCGGCCAAGTTTAAGGCCCGCTGCCGAGTAGCTGTTTCATTTTACCCAACATGTCAAAATAAGTTTTATTGTTTATGATAAATAAACAATGCGAGAGACTCACGTATGAACGGCGGGAGGGGGAGGCAGGGGGGCCGACTAGTTGGCCGCACGGCCGCGCCAGTATATTTGAAACGGAACCAACTGTCAAAACTTGCGCCACTTGTGTTTTCTATTTCTATGCTAAAAAGATTTAATTTTCCGAACACGTTTCGGACAAATGAAAATAACAGCCAGCTCACATATCTTTCTGGCAGCGGTATCATATTTACCCAAACTTTCACTTACAGTGCCCTAGTCTAACAATATAATTAATATGTCTTCTTCTTCTTCTGCTATTTTTGTCGCTTTTTATTGTTTGACGTGTCCTTAGAGTCCTGTTTCAATTTACACACACATTGTATTTGCACCAACGACAAATAAGAAATATAGTTAAATATGAGAACAGGATATTTGGAAAAACAATTGCTCATGATCATGAATTTGAGTCCAAACTGCAATTATACGCTTAGTTTAGGAGTTATTTCTTAACAAATTTTTAAATTCGGCTTTGCTTATGAAGTCGGCTCTTTAGAAACTTGCATTCGCAGTTGTAGTTAGACAGTGAGCGAGAGTTGGTATGAGTGAGAGGGTCGTTGGTTAGGTTGGAGGTCATCTACTGAGGCGTATACGGTGCGCTGCCGGGATGTGCTGTCTGGGTGTTATAAATAGACAAAATAAATGCCAACGCCTCGAATATTTCGAAATTAAAGCCAAAGGCAGCCGGCAAAATGCGAGTGTGTGTGTGCTTGGGCAAAGTGTTGATTGTTTGGTCAGAACCGACAAAAATGTCGTAGCTAACTAAAAGGTTTTTTCTGTGTCGCCGACAAGCCAACAAATTCTCCAAGCTCAGGGAGAGACGCAACCGGAGACGGAGGTCAGCAAAAATATTTCTCGCAAATTAAACTGTCCACATTTTTGTGTTGCTTTTATTATCACACATAATTGGCTGCTATGGCAAAGAAAAAAATAGCACACACACATACACGATGAAAATGTGCGTAAAAACAAATTATATTTATGCACATATAAAAAAGTTAAATATGAGTCTGACAAAGTCGAGCTATAAAGTAACAGACTACTTTTAAACTTACTTATGTACATCACACTTGTCTTGTGTTTAGTTGAGTTTGCACAAAAAATGTCTGCAACAAGTTTTAACAAGCTGGCATTGAAATATAACTAGGCTGTAAAAATTACTCTACAAACTGAATGTTTCGCACTTCATTGATTCAATATACAAATCGAAATGTCTGAACTAGTTCAATGGAAGGATATACATTAGTAATTTAATCGATATTTATAATTTTAACCAGGGCCAACGAAAAGAACATATATTCTATTGTATATTGTACTATTTACAATCAATTTTGAAAAAACTATTTTGACGAAAGTTTTTTGTTTATTCCAAACCCTCCATTTTTTTTGTTTTAAACATTTATTGTATTGAATTAAAAATAGCATACATATTTATGAAAACACAGCTAGTTAAGGCGATGTTTCGCCAAGTCCGGTTGGGTCCTCAGGTTCTGTCGTGGACAACATGGTCAAAAGCGGCTTATTGGGAGCTGTTGTGACTCTGGGGCGTCTGCTCTGTTGTAGTCGGAGAAGGTCCTTAAAGGACTCTCCCGACTACACACCTCACCACGAGGTCTCTTGCAGTTTCGCTACAAGCGCTCGAAGTGGCAATGGGTTGTTGTGATTAAGTAGCCAGTTGGTCTTAGCCATCTTAGCCAAACACTCTATGGCGAAAATGAGTGGCACGCATCTATTTCCAATTCCAACCAGTTCGTGCTGCTACGCAACTGAAGCCTCTCAAAATGTTTCCTAATTAATTAACAACAAAACAAAAGCGTATGTTTATGTTTAACTTTTGACTTTTGGCTATTGCCAGCTTCCGCTGCTCATGCTCCAACTCAACCGGATGTGCAAATATTTTGAAACGTGCAGCGGCATATAAAAAGTTGATATAATTTCGGTTGTGTAATTTCTTTGTACGTGATGCGTGCATAAAAAATTATGTAAATCGAGTGTGGAGACAACAAAAGTTGCTAATTGTGCGAAAAATTGTGAGCGCAAAGTATTATCAACATTTTGTTCTGCCCGCATGGTTTTACACAAGTTCTTCCCTCTCTCTCTCCCTCACTTTCTCTCTCTTTCTGCTTCTCTCTATCTGTGTTTGGGCTGTGTGTCGCCGCCAGGCTGTCAAATTGTAATTTATACGAGACAGCGGCAACGGCGACTGGAGCTTAACTTTTACAATGCATCAATAAATTACATTATCCTTAATTTCCCGCGTTTTTCCGGTCAACACAGCGACATTTAACCCGCCCGCAGTTCGCTTGTCCTGCTGAGCCAGCAAAATTTCCGAGCTCAGAGTGAGTTGCAGCCGCAGGCTCGGTTGGCCTTAATGGCAGCATCAGAAAAAAAAAATACTTTATTTAATACACGCAACACAATTTTACAGTTTTAGTATATTTATTTGTATTTGCTATTAACAATTAAATTTACAAAACAAGATTTGATTGGGAAATATTGATTTGTTTTTATTTTTCAATCAAATATCCAGCCTAGACCTTTGTTTTATGTTCCTTGCAAATAGCTTTGAAGCACGTTCACTTCTTTTACAAGTCAAGCTTCAGATATATAATTTAACTTTTAATTTTCAAGAAAAGATTTTTGCTAGAAAGGGGGGCGATATATTTGGACTATAATGTTGCTGTTGTTGTTTATTGGAGAAAGAAATTGGAAAGAAATTGTCCTAGTTCATTAAATAATTAATTATTTTTTAAATATAATATTATTTTTCAAGTTAATGTTTTGCCCACATTCGAAAGTCATAATTAATTTTTTATCTACTAATACGCGCTGAGTTTTATATTTAAGTTATTGTTTTTTTTTGTGCGCTTTATGGTATATTTTAATTTGAAAACAACTTTGAAACTGGTTCGAAAATGTGCAAAGCGGTCTCCCAGGATAATCATATAAATTTGGCACATATGGCCTACAAAATTGAATTGCTAAAAAATTAAACGAAAACACATAATTCCCAATTGGCCCAGTTTCAACAGGTGTAAAGAACATAGAAAAACATCGAACCTGATCAAAGATTTTAATACGGTACAAATGCAGTTAAATTTCATTTCAGTTAGCAAATTGTCCGGTTCTAACATAAACTCATTAGTCGACAATCATATTCGGGCCGCAGGGTACTAAGAGGATGCCCAAAATATTCAATATGCCAGGCGAACTAAGAGGGTGGTAGTGTGTGAGAGAGAGAGAGAGAGGGGAGGGGCGGGGCGGGAGTGAGAGAAGCGGGCATTGCATGCATCAGATAAACGTGGCACGGGCCAACATCGCTTAATTAAGGTTTAACATTCGGCAGTTGGTTGGCTGTGTGTGTCACGCCCACGCGAAGTGAAAGGCAACTAAGCTCTGCACACACACACGCACATAGACGCACACCCACACACACACCCACACACACACAGAACTTAATGTAATTATGTGCTAAGTGCTCCAGGCACGAGCGAAATCCATTCGATATCGCACAATAGCCATAGTCGGATCTGAAAAGCGAAGCCCCAACGACCCAACGTGAAGCAGAATGTGCCCGCTGCATATCAATAAACCCATCATCATTATCGATTCACCCGATTTGCCAGCCATGCCAACTGCCAACTGACAACTGCAACGCAACTCCGCTGACTTTTTGGGTCGAATTCACGCCGAATGTCTGCAATTAACAGCAACGCGTAATTTATAGATCAATTTTAGCGAGCAACGGGCTAGATATTATTAAAGTCATACATGTGAAGATGGAAAATTTCATTCAATTTTCAATTTGTAATTAGATAAACTGTGTTTTGTAAACTTTAACTTATGTTTTGCATACTTTATCAAGGGTCTTGGGCTTTAAATATATCACAAATTCAGTTCAGTCAGTAGAAAACGATAGCCGATAAATTATTTATTGTAGGTTAGCACTTTTTCAAAATTTATTTTAATTTACCAATTATTTACAAATGTACTAAAATACCATTCGATTATAATATATGTATATATACTTTTTCTACTGGGCTTATTCTTAGGTATTTTTTACGCAATGTGTTCAGAAAACTTTCTCCATAACAGATGACATTTAATCGAATCTATATTTCCTCCAGGGTTGCTTACATAAGTCCATGATTTAACTATATATCTTTTTTTTATATATTTTATTTTTTAGAAAATTGATTTATCAAAAATTCTTACATCATGCTCGCAGATTCGCGACAATAATTGTATTTAACAGCATCTCAGAGCATGCTACAGTACAACTTTGAAAGCATTCCGCCCACACAGTTGACATTTGTCATTTCAAAAGTTATGTTTTTTTAAACACTTTAAAAGCTATGTAATTATTTATATGTGCCACACAAATACTATATGTGTATATTTAGCAGAACTGCGCGAAGGTGTCCTTCTTGTGGAAACCCCATCAAAAATGTCAACGAAAAACTATTTGTGCCTAGCACTGTTTCGGGCAAATAAGTGGCTTAATTTAGCAGCTCATCAATATTGTGCTCCTTTTAAAAATAGATTAAAATGTGCCCACGTTTGAGCTAGGAAATGGTTGTCTTCTTTCCCAGCCTTGCCCGTCGCCCACTCGAAACAACTTTCGCCTCAATGCGTAATGGCGCGGGGTAAATAAACAAAGGTAGAAAAGTCGCAAAAAGCTGGGGGCGATCGATGAAATGTTATGAAAATAATAGATGCGATAATGTTTCGTTCTTTTAAACAAAAAAAAAGCCGAACAACAACAAAATGTGAACAATAACAAAAACGAAGCGAGTTTCGCCTTTCAATGTTTTATTTTGGCTATTTGTTTGTTACATGCATATTTGGGACTTTTATTTTATTTTTGTTTCTGCTACAGGATATTGCGGGGCATGATTATTATGTTACATTATTAACATTAATATTCATTAATATCCATTAATATCAAGATTAAACAGCATTACAAGAGGCTTAAGTTTTAAATTCAACACAAAAAAAAACCTTTGTATAAAACTATGTTAAATCGAAATAATAAATATAGGCGGAAGTTGAACCCAATACACTATGCTTATTATGCTTTTGTTTATGTTGTTCTTTGTTTTATGCTGTTTAAATACATAATATTTAATTTCAATTCAATTTTCTCGTATGCTCACGCACAGGGTATCTATTAGTCAGTCACTTGACAGTGGGAGCGCCACCTTTTTGTCTACTCTGCATGTCAATGTTAAAAATTTTATTTTTTACGTTTCAATGAACTTTTAGTGCGACATTAACAAAGCGTCGAGTAGCCAAAAAAACGAAAACGATGACCTTTCCCCCGATTCTCTTTTGTTTGTGCAACAGGATTGTCGTTATTCTACCCCCCGCAACCCGCCTACTCTCAGGTTCCTTGTCATTATTTATGTGACTACAACAATAACAACTTTGATTGTGGCCTTTCTCCTTGTCAATTTGACTTTTTATTTTAAATGCAACAAACGAAATCAAAAACAACTTGTTATCGTTGTTGTCATTGTGCCATATTTTGAGGCTCTGGCAAGATGGAGCTTAAAAAAAAGGAAACCAGCAGAAGGCCAAGTGGGCTGCGGTGTGATTGCCATGGCCATTGTCCTGCTGTTGTCGTTCGTCAACATTTCGCGTGATTGACTTTTCGGGTTAAATTAATTAAGCGTGTGCGTTTTTATTGCTGATTGAATGCTTGTGCAAATGATGGAAAGACCGGCCACACCCACTCACTCGCACTTCCTGGAGGACGCAATAGACAACCGGGATGAAAAAGTTTAGCACAATTGTATTTTTTGGTGAGCTTTGCTGATTTGGGAAACAAATAATTGTGATTTCACATAATTTTTCTTTATATCATTTTCTTCTGTAATTTTTGTCCATTTTCTCTGTTCAAAATCTAAGCTAGAATGTAAATGCAGAAACCTAAATAGCTATTCGGTTTCGATTTGAAAAATGTTTAATATTTAAACTGAAGCACGTAAGGGATTATAACTTATCTTAAAGAGCAAAAAATCAACTCTCATACCCGACTTTATCAGCCTTATATATGAAACTCCGTCGGAGTTGGTTTTATGTTTGACTGCAGTCAAAAGTTTGGCATGAAATTTACTAATTTTATAATGTGGCCGGCAGACATTTATTTCGATGCTAATTACAAATATTAAAACTTTTAATTAGTTTTCAACAACAAGTAGCAATGACAACAACAAAAACTACGCATGCGGTTAAAGAAAATGCGGAGCTGAACTAAAGTTGCTTCTCAATGTTCCGCTTGTTGTTGTTGTTGTTGTTGTCTTTGTTGCATATGCAAATTTGATAATTTGATATATCTAGCTGAAATGAAAACTCACTTTTCATTTATTGCTGCGCACAGCCAAAGTAAACAAATAAAAAACTAAATACAAATAAACATGAAAATGCCATAAACAAATCTCAGCACTGATTGCCACTCAACCCAGTAAAAAAGCTAAAGCGCAAAAAATGTAGAATGAAAAAAAACAAACTAAAAATGTAAATTGGCTTAAAGGGAATGGCTATAAGCAGCTAACAAAATGATTTTGGCCAAACTGAATCGTAGCTAATCAAATTGCTCTACATTACACATCAAATGTCGCAAATGTTGCTGTTGTTGACAATCTTCGCTCGGACTGAAACTAATTGAAGGAATAAATTTTGTTGTTGCCAACTCACAAAATGGTATGAGTTATATGGTTGTCAGTTGTTGAAGCAGTAAAACGGATAACTGAAGCCGAAGAAAATGAAATTTAAATAAGTAGTAGTAAAAGGAAAATAGGAAAAAGGTTGTTGATCGATAGGGAGATACCCTCGGCTCAGATCTGAAGTATTCTTTTATGCATTTGCGCTGACATTGTAAACTGCTTTGTGACATTGTGTTATTTAGTTATTTTATTTAACTACTTATTTATTTATTAATGGAAGACTAAAAGAGTGTCAATCTAAGTATTTAATACATTTAAAAAACAGAAAATTCAAATATTAAAGCTTAATCAGAATACATAAATAAATTAATCAGAAGCATTGTAATGGGAAATTAAGTCGAATTTCTTAGCCTAGCCGGCAAGCTACGCCCTAACTCATAGCTGGGCGTGGTCAGTGAGTAGTATCTAGCATATCTTGCTGAATTGCTGAATCATTAAAAAATATATTCAAATGAAATTTTTTACAATGCTTAGAAGATCACCTCAATTCCAATTTGATTTATCTTGAAAGTTTTGTATTTTTGTATTTTCAGGAGAAGAAAGAATGAACATGAAAATAAATTTTTGGAAATAATTATGGAAATTTTAATCCCAAAAAGCATGTTTGGCACGATATAACTGATTGATCGGAAATGTATTTTATTGGCTCTTTCATACAATGGGTAAGCCTTTCAAAACATTTTTAACAACATATTTAGTATCTAGTATCTTAATACGAATTGTAGGATTATTTATCTTAGGAGGAACATCAATTACTATACTTTCATTTTGAAAAATATTTCGAAACTTTGTTTTACCATAGCATAACCATGTCTGTCAACATCTATTACTAAATATCTGCAAGCTCTTTTAATCATTAGAACCCTGACGCTTGCTTTCACTCTTTTTCGTGTGTATATTTTATATTGCATTTATTGCATGGGTAATCCCGATTTATTTTAGGAACTCCATGTTTAACTTCTTGATTAGCCATAATTTGTTTCAATAAACTAAAACGCAGTTTTGAATATTCGTTCACACATGGAGATTCAGTCTCTAATATAGTCAGTCGAGCACACAGACAGACACACACGAATTGCCCAGCCCAGACACATTATTTGCATTCACTTAACCAGCTGCGGGGCCTTGCATAGACCCAGCCAGGACCTTGCAGACTAGACTAATGTGCCATTAAATCGGCTTGCCCAAAACATTAGCAAAAATGGCAAAAAAAGGATACAAACAAAAAAAGCAACAACAAACTAAATTCAAATTAATGCACAAGCGATCAGGCAGGAAAAGGGGGAAGGGGAGGGTTGTGTGAGGAGATTGTGACGCAGACAATGCCAAGCGAAGCGTTAAAAGCCAACGCAGAGCTCGACCTCGTTGCACAGCTCAACCAACCCCTGCACCCACTTTAAATCCCCACTGAATGCTGCGGCTGCTGTAGCTGCAGACAAGTGTGCACTTGTACTTGTAGTTTAGCCAGCGTAAAACATATAAATAAATATGAAAATGAAAATCACACACAAACAACAACAACAGCAACAAACACCAAATATTGTTGTCGCATGTTTGTGTGTGTGTGTGTGATGCCGCTTCCCCTGCCGTAAAGTGCCATGCATTTGAAATTTTAAGCACAACGCTGCGTATGATCAACGTTCTGCTAGTGGCAAGTTGCAAGTAGGCAAGTGGGTGGTCGTGTCGAAGGGTAGGGTGGTGGGGGGCGTAGAAAGGTAGGAAGCGGATTCGCTTGTATGGGCTGCAGTAGATGGCTGAGTTGTGGGCGTTGCGCTGCACATGAAATAATGACAAGGGCTATAAAATTTAGTTGGCTTTTTGCGACAAAAACAGAAACAGACCCCTCACTGGGCACGCATTCCAGAAAATGGCAAACTGTCGCCAACGTCATTTCAAGTGATAGATATTAAAATATTAAACACATTTTTTATATTATATTATATTAAATATTTTATTAGCTGGCTTCGGATTCATTTCACAAATCATTTAAAAACGAAAGGGTGACGAAAATCAGCATTAAGTTGTATATATTATTATATAATAATAATAATATAATATACATGGAAATAATATTTTTTAGGGTCTTACTGCAGAATGCATATTTGTATTCAACTTTTCTAATTTAGAGCTTTGAACCGAGTATAATACAATCAGTTCTAAATTTTAAATAATGCAAAGTTAACTTCGTTTATGAATGCTCTTCAATTTCGTAATTTAACTACAAAGTACTCTAGAGTACTCTATGAATCTCCTTTTCATAAATGCCGAGCATAAGACTAATATAATTAAAAGAGTTTTACTCTTTTACTTAACTTAAGCATATTAACGCATACTTCCTAACATACGGTCTCTTATATGCTTATATTAATATTTCTTCCCGTACCCTTAACATTAACATTTCGCACTTGCTCAAAGTCTGACCAGATTTATAAGATTTCTAGGATATGCATTCGCCTATTTTAGTCCTTTATCATACGCCGTAAAAAATATTATATTAAGTAAATATTTTCGGAATTGAAGGTGAAATTAATTCTCAGAACAATCGCTAATGTAATCGCATTTACTCAAGTGGCTTTTGACGCAGCATTTCCTGTGGCTGTTCCCGCTCCTGTTGTAGTTGTTGTATTTGTTGTTGATGTTGTATATGTGGCGCTGCCAAGCTGGTTGACTGTCTTAAATTATTATTCATGAGCGCTTTAATTTATGCTGCAGTTAGAATTAGTGCGCTTTGCATTTTTCGCCGTTGTCTCATATGTATGTGAGTGTCAGGCGCTCTCTTTCACACTTGTGTGCGTGTGCGTGTGTGTGTTGGGCTATCATGCATATGTATGGGCTTTTTTGGCATCTGTATGTGTTTAGTTTTCGTTACGGAAGTACTTAAAATGGCATTAATACTTTTATGACTTGTGGCCAAGGCAATCTGCGGTCAGGTGGCACCCACCAACATGCCCATCAAATATTCATAAGTATTTGTTTGTGTGCGTGTGTGTATGAATGTGCATGTGTGTGTGTGTATGTGTGGGTCATTGAATATATTCATTGTATGCATTTGTTATGAAGGGCTAGGGAATTAAATTAGACAATTTATGTGATAGCATATGCTTTAGTACTTATTATGTTTAGATTATTGCTTGCCAAATAAGTTTTTAGTAATTGAATTTTACTTCAAATTGAACTTTGGCTAATTTCACTAAAAGTGGGCTAACTTAATCTCGAATCAAGTGTTTGCATATGCCGATTATATATAAGCCTAATGTATAATCAACAGTAAGTACATAATAATAGGACAAAACAAGTGGCAGTAAATGTTGTTACTTGCTTAGATAAGACTGTTGCTTGTTTCTGTATTTTACCAGTCAAATGGCACTGATTTAATTATCTTTGATGATTGATGATTTTTGTGGTACTTTTACTTTACTCGCTGCATTCATTGACGTTTATTTGTGATTCTCGCTACTCTAGTCTATATATTTCATTAATCGTATGCCTTGGTTTTTGCTAAGCTCTTGTTCCCTACGTTTACTCAATACGTGAACTTTCTCGTTGCTTTTGTCTGTTTCTTGACGGTTCTCGTTAATCTTGCTTATACTTTTCTTTACTCGCTTTAAATTGGCGCTTAGCTCAGCACTCGTTACTCTTGTTTACTCGCTACATTCAATCGTTCGTTGCATTTGCTTGTAAGTTTCGTTCTACCAAAGACAATATAAACACTAAGATGAGTAACGCCATACAACAAAGTTCTACTATGAAGCTTGATTATTTGAAAATTGAGAACGAAAACGAAATCTGTAGCATTGCGCTCTGACAGCCGAGAGAACGAAAAAGCTAAAAATAGAATGTGCTCTCAGCTTCGGCTCTATGAGGGCCGCGCAAGCAATTATGTTTGTATGCGTGTGAATATACATACATAACAGCATATTTGAATGTGTTGTTATCCACTGCTCTGGCAAAGTCTTTGGCTGGCAAAGAAACAATTTCTTAGTTTTTTAGCGCAGATCACGACCTATCCCAAATTTGTGTTGATATATGAATGCATTTTGTGTACTGAGGTTGGCTCTGTACAAAATATGTATTTTTAAGTCGATGCAAATATTTATGTAATTTTTTATATTTGAAATTATTAATTAAATTATTATTATTTTTAAGTAATACAACATAAATTAAGGAAATAAAAGTGCAAATTTGTTGTTTTCAAACATACATTTAATTAATTTTTATTTTTTATTTTATTATTTTTTGTTCGAATTATAAAGAACAAAGTCGCCGCTCGAATTAGCTACCGATGCAAAATCGGTACCCAGGGAACACCGCGAGGAGGCCATTATAATTATAATGGGATCATAACTAAATATGACCTTCGAGTCGACTTGAAATGCTTTAATTTTTTTAATTAAATTATTTCCATATTCCCCAACAATGTTATTTTGTTATAGAAGTTCTTTCTTTTAGATCTGGCATATACCTGCATATTCGTTTTGTAACATGTTCATTTATGTGAAAGTATATTAAGTTTTGCTTTCTTTTTATAGCTATCCGTCATCACTGTCCATTTACAATGTTTGAATAGTAAAACTTTAATAAGTTTGTCCAGAAGAGATATTTTATGGATGAAGCATGAATCACTTTCATCAAACCACGATGAGTAAACACTTTCTTTAGTGCATTTTATACATTGCTCTATAATGCTTTTTTTAATGTTGAGTTGCATCTTATTAGTAGAAAATATATTTTCAAAAACCTTTATGTGAATTTTGCTAACATTAAAAAATAAATCTGATGGTGCTTTTAAGTTTCCAAAGTCTGTGTCCTTCGAGTAATTTTTTTCAGATATAAATTGTTCTGAAGGTGCTGTTAAAAATTCACTATTTTTAATAAGGTACGTTTGGCATTTTTCGCAATTCGATCCCTTTGCAATATAGCCTACAAAATATCTACTTGATGTCAACTCAATCGGTAAATCATTTGTCAACATATTGTCCATATGTTCGTCAAAATAGGTTTCATTACCTTTTACAATTTGTGATAATGACACTGAAAATTCATTATCAGGCACTACCTTACTTTCATTATTTTCGTAAGGTTCATATATTATTGAATCGAATTCAACAGGCAGCATAACATCATCATCGGACTCACAATTCGATTTTTTGGTAAAATGAAAAATGTGTAATGAAATTAATTTTGCTATAATGATGTTGAATTCATAAACTGATGGGTTTCTACAGTTTCCACCTTTGGCTCGAACAGATGCAAATATATTTTCAAGTGGATCTTGGTTGATCCGACTTGTTAAAAAGAAAAAATTGTCGGGATGGTCTTTAAATAGGTCTTCGACAAGTCCAAAAATAGCCTCAGTAGTTTGGACCAAGCCATCAATGCAATATGTCAGATTGCCTTGGTATCTAATATTTCTTAAGTATAGCTGCATTTCTTTTAATTTTTTCCAAACTACATTTTCTTTTTGGAGTGCACATTTCATGGGGTTGTTATCATTTAAAACTCTGCTATTCAGGCAATCAAAGTAGTCATTAACTTTTTCAACAAAAGTAGCGGTTGCGTCAGCCACTTCGGAGCTGCTTCGTTGCAATTGCTTGTTTTTATTACAAGTTCTAATAGCCGCTGCTACGGTGTGACTGAAAATTTGCGTAGCCAAACATACTCGCATTAATTCAAACCTTGTTGGATTCACGTGACTTTTCGTTAATTTAGTCATTCTCGTGACTGATCCTTGTTCAAGTTCATAAACCTCCCTTATAACGTCGAAATCGACTAATCCATCAGGAGTTTCAAATTTGGCTTTTAGGAGATTATTCCTAATAGATTTAAAAAGATGAGGAATGTCATAGAACATATAATATCTCTTATTATTATTATAAAAATATGGTTTCTCCTTTGTCACTTTGAACAATGAGGTGCATTTTCTATTATTTCCTCCTTGATCATAGACTACACCCCTTAATGTGAATCCGATATTCTCAGCAATATTTATATTTCTTAAAATAAGGACTTTCAAGCATTCTCCTTTTATATTTGTTTCAGGAACAAAATAGTTTAAAATAAATTTCCATTTTTTAAAAATTCCTCGTAAAACGAAAACGCAAATGTGACTGCCCATTTTGTTAGAACGTTCAAGTAAATGTTCCAAGCCATCAATAGCATCAACAGAGGTATTGTAGGTCAAATTTTTCTTAATTGCAACTTCATCGCATGTGAGAATGCATTCCTTGTCGCATTCACTCATTCCTTTAATAGCATCTTTAAGAGCCGAGTACAAACATTCGTTGTCTCCAGGCTGTAGCTTTTTAATGCTGTTCCATTTTTGCAAGGATGATGGACTAGGAAGATTTAATTGCAAAGAGTCTCTTAAAAACTTATATGTTGACGTTGACCTGTAAAATATACCCTGTGCGAATAGTTTTTCGGAATCGTTCCATCTTAAACATGTTCCTTTTTTTTCTTTCAAAAGCATTTTAATCAGAATTTGTTCATTTCCTGTAAGATCCATTTTATCAACTTTTGAAATAAGACTTTCACATGCGTTGACTTTCAATCTTTTGATCTTTTGTTTTAAATTAGAATTTTTCTCTTTTTAATAAGTTGATTCTTATTTTTCTTGCTTCAGCAATTTTTTTAAATGAGAAATATTGCTTTTGATAATATTTAAGCGTCGTTGTGTTTTTATGACACTGACGACAAATTTCAGCTGGAGACTGTGAACGTTTTCTTTTTCTTGGGGGCGAAATTAAAACATTTAAATAATTTGCATAACTAGTGCAATTATTACCAGCGTCCATATTCCGATCTGGTATTGCTCCTTGTTTCAGATATCTGCATCCAATTTTTTCCGGCGCAAAATGATATTGGCATAAAAAAAGAGCAGATGTGTTCGCAACAAAATCTTCACTAAAGTTGCATTTTTCAGCCCATTGTTTTAAAATTGATGGATCCCTTTCTGGAAACTTAAATAATTTTATTCCTGGAAAGTCGCGCCTAGATTTTTGGCAGTGACGAAGGCTACACTTGCTGCTACTTATCTGATCTCTCCTTTTTTCAGCCATTACAAAAATATCACACACAATATTTATGCAAAAAATAAAATTATAAAATTAAAATCAAAATTATTTGTATTAATATATACAATATATATAGTATATATAAAGTATATAAATAATTCAGTAAAGTATACAATAATTAAAAAAAGGCTATTATATTAAGTTAGATACTTGCAACCTTTCCAGTCGTATCAAGCAGCAACGGCTAAAAGTGGCAAGCAGAATTCCCTTGAAAGAACGCGACACACCGGCACCCGAAATTTGCGCCAAAAGTATTTCTGCTTTGG
Source organism: Drosophila borealis (assembly GCA_035045885.1). NCBI lineage: Eukaryota > Metazoa > Arthropoda > Insecta > Diptera > Drosophilidae > Drosophila > Drosophila borealis. The sequence goes on along the minus strand of JAWNOR010000137.1, from coordinate 8,020,047 downwards.
AATTTTGCAATTTTGGCACTAAACACTAAATTTTAATTGCACACTAATTTTCCGTTAAGTCACTGACACGAATGTTAACTTTTAAGTATTCAAAATGCGATCAAATAATAATTTTTCGCAAAATGGAAAAAGTCGGCAGCTCGATGCAATCGTAAGCTATCGATTACATTTTGTGCTCCATATTCTTAAAGCTTGGCGCCCTTTTTGGCATAGAGTTGCAAGTGCAATATCTAAATTGAATTAATAAAATATTTAACTAAATATTGAATCAAAAGTCATATTTATTTATACAAATAAATATGTAATTTTATTTTTTAGCCCTCTTTTGTTTCTTAATTAGAGAATATAAATAATATTAATTAAATTTAAAGAAATTATGTAAATATTTGCATCGACTTAGAAATACATATTTTGTACAGAGCCAACCTCAGTACACAAAATGCATTCATATATCAACACAAATTTGGGATAGGTCATGATCTGCGCTAGAAAACTAACAAAATTAATTTCTTGCCAGCTAAAGCCAGAGCAGTGAATAACAACACATACATACATACTTTATAGTTCTTATGCATGTATCATTCACGCATACAACGAAAGGTGCACGCACGCTATTGGCTGAGACAAGAACTTTTCTCGAGCATACACTGTCCAAAAAGAAGACTGAAATCAATCTATGTGTGCTATTTTCTTAACATAGTTATTGCGCAAGAAGCGCCTTGTGTAAAAATTATAAAAGTTCTTCAATTTTCCTGTAAAATTATTTGTTAATATCTAGGGTAATATATCATTTAAATAAAGCATGCATTTCATGGATAAAGTACAATCACTTTGCGTCGATCGTAAGCTCTAAACTTTTTCGCTCAATGTACTTCGAAAACGAAGCGACGCAAAGCAGCATCGACCAGCTTTGCTGAAGGCAGGCTGGCGACTAACTTCGTAGCTCGTGTCAGCATCAGCAAGCCGCGACTTCGGCATTCGTTCGTCTGGTCTTTGGAGAACGAACAACCAGTCGGCAGGCATGCCGTACGAAGCCTCAAAGGCCAGATGAAAGGCCAGGCTAGAAATTTTGCGTCGCATTCAAATGTATGCGCGTTACTCATCTTAGTGTTTATATTGTCTTTGGTTCTACCTAGTTTTTGCTCAGCACTCGTTAATTTCAATTACTCGCTTCTTTTAGCTTCTTGTTGTTTTAGTTTGATTCTTTCTGCTCCTCTTCTCTCTTGCTTGTAAATGTCGGTTATTGTTTGATTTAGTTATTCACAGCACCCGTTACTTTCATTTACTCGCTACTTTAAGCATCTCGTTACTTGTGATTATTTCTTGCTAATTCGTATTACTCTTGCTCGTAAATTTGTTTACTCGTTGGACAAAGATTTCACTCAGAATTCGTTACTTCTGTTTACTCGCTACGTTAAGCTTCTCGTTGCATTTGTTTGACACTTGGTGCTTCTCGCTACTTTTACTGGCACCTTTCATTACGCGCTTAAATTAGGTTCTAGCTCAGTACTCGTTTCTTTAAACTACTTGCTGCTGTTGCGTTCTTTTGGCATATTTGGATATAGGTAATATTGAACCATGTGACTCTTTTTGTACCATCAAATTACGCGCGTTATTTTTAAACCTTGTTTGATTTAGAATTAAACTGTGCTTCAAAGCATACAATAATTAGTTATTAATTTATCGAACCATGGGATTAAAGCGTAATTCCTACGTCACTAATAGAAAAATAATAAGCTCCACCAATAAAGTAAATAGTAAATTATAACATACATATAGGCGAACCGAATGGAGTACTAATTGCCAGTCCGCAATGAAAACAAAAGCCAAATACAGTGAGCCCACACGCACACAGCCAGCCCGGCGTGGTCATTAAGTAATATAATAATAGGTAAGCGCATTAGGAAACGCCAACTTGTCGGTGCGACTGTCAAGGACACGCCGCAATCATTACTCAAGACTCACACACACACAAACACACTCACACACAGAGATGTACGCACAACTGCGTTTTACTTTTCAGCTGTGCGGTGCGCAGTTGTGAGTTTCTCGCGCAAAAGTTAATCATACGCTGCTTAAAATTACAAATCACCGCAATCAGCAGGACATCAGCGCAAAAAGGACGTGGCCCAAAACGCAGCCAAGCTGAACAGCACAGGAGGACAACTCGTGATGACGATGATGACGATGATGATGATGATGATGATGCTGCTCCTCCAGGTCCAGCTCCAGCTCCGACTCATGCTGCAAGGATAATAACAGACGGCCTGCTGTGGCAGATTGAACCTTTTTGGCGAGCGCCGCCTTTTGCGGCACAGCTCTTAAGTGTTTTAAACAGCGACCATTTAACGGTAATTATTGCAACACTGTGGCACATTTTAAGTGCTGCAAAGCGTGAGAGCAGCGCCAGACAGACCTAGCAGTGGCAGCTGTGGCACCTGCTGGCCAACGTCCACCTGGCTACAGTTGGCTGCATAAATTTCCAACGCAGCCTTTTACTTAATCCCGTCTATTTTGCAAAAGGATTATCAAGGCAACTTTTTAATTCGCGCCGCCGCCACCAGCCGCCAGTCGTGATGTCAGCACTTTTCTGTGGTGGCCTTTTAATGGGCCTCATTTTCCAACCTGCCCCTACATCCCTCGTGCACCTGCACTCCACACCACCTTTTCGTTTACCCAACTCGTCCACAGTTAATGCCCATTGAAGGCCATTTGATGCGTGGCCAAGTGAGCGTCGGACTTGGCGAGTTTGTAGCACCAAGTGATAATAATTTGAAATGATGGATTTAAGTAGCCATTAAATTGAAGTGAAGCAACATTGAAAGCATTTCACGCCAAGCCATCACAGCAGCCAGAACACAGCATATAATATATCTATAAAATTATATATACATATATATGTATACCATATATACATATATTTATATTTTAGCATTGGAAGTTATACATAATTTGCGTGGTTTCTAAAGTTTTTTAAGAAATTAAAATTTATAAATGAGTTGCAGTAATTTTTAGAATCCCCCATTAAAATCTCTCATTAAAGCGCATTGAAAGTTATTTTTTTAGTTGTAAATGGCAGGTTGCCTAAAAGCAGTAAATATTCGAGCATTTCTCAAGGTCTGAGCTCGTTTGGTATCTAGGTTAGTGTAGATGGATGTTATTTATATTTTGCTAGTATAAATAATATTAATGTTAATGTTTTAAAATATTTTTGGGGTGAGAAATTGTCTAGATATAATAGATTATAATAATAATAATAATAAAAATTGATTTTGAAAAAAGATATTTGAAAAGTGTTTCCGGGTTTCGGAAGAATGAAGATTCGCGAAAAACGTTTGCATGAAACTTTTTTGTTTAACATTCTACCGGCCTCAAACTAAAAGCTTTCAAATATCTTTCTTTGAATTCAATATTTTCATTTCACGAGTTTTTAAAATAACAGTCGGATTATTTTAATTTCTTGTTCTTTTTATACTTCGCTTTTTAACTCTAAATTATTACACCGCATGTCGCATCGCTTTTCAACATAAAAGAGACCGGCTCTCAACACGATTAACATTAAGATTATATATTGTTACAAATTATAATAGCTTAATCTCGATAAATATAGCATTTTTACATAATATGTATCAAATTTCGTATGCCGTATAAAATGGTAGCTATCGACATAGAACATGAATCTATTTTCATTTCTCTGATACATGGCCTCTATTATCTTACCCCTAAGCTTGAATATCAAATGCTATTTACCTTAGCCACTGTCTGCGATTGTTAAAAAATTCTATAACTTTCAATAGGTCAGGTGACTTGGTTAAGGACCAAAGAGATAATTGGAAATGACGGATTTAAGTATCCGTAAAATTGAAGTGGGTAACAATAACAACAACAACAACAACTCGTTTGCTGCCTGAAGCGTGACGTGGCGCAAGTTGGCTCAAAAAATCGCACACACGCACATATTGACTGCCTGTGGGTCTGTGCTGGAGTATCAGTGTGTGTGTGTGTGTGTGTGTGTGTGTGTGTTTGTCTTTGGTTTATATTTAATGCGCCGTTCAATCAATTTCTTTATTTTGCCCAACGCCATCTTTTCAACAGACCCTCTTGATTCTTTGCAAATAGTGTCGCTTGCATTGCAAGTGAAGCAACTCGACGAATCGAGTCGCGTCATTATCCCTTCACGCAAACAAAATGTTGCTGCGTGCCAGGATCTCAGGCGAATATTGTGCGGCGGTCCTTTTGTTGCTTGCAGCATCCTGTGACCAACTCAATCTTTGCATTTGCCTTGACGTACACTTTTGCTTATTTATTTATTTATTTATATTTATTGTCATGCTTGTTTATTGTTTTGCCTTTGATTGGCTTCCACTGCGAATTTGGTTTGGGCTTTGGCCACGGGTTTTGGTATTGGTTTTGGGCATTGGCTTTGGATACCTAGATTTCTTTGCGGTAATCGGGTATCTGCATACTAAACAGTTTTATAATTTATCTAAGCTTATAGTAGAACAAAACATTTTACAATTTTGAAAATTTATAAAATATTTTAAAATCGAAAAGCTCTATATAATTAAGTTAATCCAATGAAAAAGTAATAGGAAAAATAAAAATATTATAGTAAAATATAAACTCATAAAGTCAATATATTCAATGGATAAAAGCATGACTCCTTTCATGTTAAAAAATTTTAAAAAATTATATGAATTCAAATTTATTTATGTGTTTATTTGTATATATCTATATCTCTTATTGTTTTTTATCCTCATATGAACATGTCATATAATATGTACTCTATAGAGTATTTCTAAATCATATTAGTATTAGAAAAAGCTCAACTCAAGCTGCCGACTGTCGCTTTGCAAATTCTGCTGGCTCATGTTCTTCCCTTATCCCATGTTGCTTTAATTTTTTCTTCTTTATTTTCCTTCTTTTGATGCTTGTATTTTGTATTGCCTGGTTGAAATCCCTCTTATTGCCGCATAGATTTATGGTTTTATGCTTAAATGATTGTTTGCTTTGGAGGGTAAAAACGTCCATAAAAAAGAAGAAGAACGCCCATATCAAATGCAAATGTGATAATCAAGTTATAAATTTAAATTAAAAACCATAAATTTGCGAGTGAGTGCGTGTGAATAATTTTTTGAAGTGTAGCTGGAGAGTTTTCCTTTACATATATTCGAAAAGTGCTGCCCTCATACTTATATCGATATGTATATGGTATATGTATGCAGAGATATTTATTGCCGGAAATCACATATTTCCGTTTGGTTTTTGGGTCTACTGCCACACGACAGGCCATTAATGAGCACCACAATTAAATTTCATTCTCCAAAGTGACATAAAATGAGGTAAAATAAAAAAACAAAGGAAAATACATAAATGTATGCAAAATATTAAAACAGCAAATCCCTTTATTGTGTGCGCGGCTCAGTGTGTGTGTGTGTGTTGCCTTTATTTTCCAGGCATAATATAAAACATCCTGTTGCCGGTTAACAGCCAGCTGCCGGCCTGCCTGATTGTTGTTGTTGTTGTTGCCATAAATAACCCAGAAAAAGGTGTAGATTCAGGCGAGTGTGTAAATTGTGTGTGTGACTGGCTTAAATTTGCTGCGTTATTTGCGTCATTTCCGCAGCAAATCAACACGAAAATACCAAGGACAACACACACAAACACACACACAAAATTCAACAAAAGACCCGAAGGCAACAAAAACGTATATGTAGATTTTAAATGGAATTTATACACATATCTATAAAAGCGTGTGAATCCCTGTGTTGGTGTGTGTAAATGTGTATGTGTGTGTATGTATGGGTTTAATCAGCCAATCAATTTCATATACATATTTTAACACTTGAATGCACTCTAAAGAATCAAATTCCATGCCGCTTCAATAGCCTCCAAGCTACAAATTATTTTACGAAAATCACAATAGATTGATTATGCAAAATAGTTTTTGCCTATTCTGAACCATTTAATTCTTTTTGGTATAATTTTTTCTTTATATGTTCATTGTCAGTTCCAAACATTTGACGATAAAGTATAGAGATATAAATAAAAAAAAAACACAAAAGAAAAATTAACAATAATAATAAAATTTTATTTATCACAGAATTAAAGAAATCAGCCCAAAACAATATTTTAATGAAGTTCGAAGCCAAAATAAAAATAAAAAATTGGCAACTAGAGTAAGTTAAGTAAGTTAAGCTTTTAAGATAATATTATTTAACATACTTAAACAATATTATGCTGTGCTAAATATTTATATAATATTTTGTTGTCTTCGCTATGAAACATATGAAATATTACAATCAAATAAAAATTACAAAATAAATATATATTAAAAATTAAATTTCCGACAAATTTATTCAAAATATTTATACCACCTTTTGACCATTAAACATACTAAAGTAATATCTTCTATTTGTCCTCTATGAGGCATATGAAATTGTAATATTTACATTAAAATAAATATAACAAAATAATATATGTTAAGTATTAAGATCCAGATGCCATTTATTCCGAATACTTATACCACTTTTTGACCACTATTCACAACAACCTTAAGAGTGATTAATAAACCAAATTTCTGGGCAAATATATGCTTTAAAAGGTGCAAAGCCGCCAACAAATGAACGTTGGCTGTAATAACAGTTGCCATTCAAAAACAACAATAACAAGCTATAACAATAGTATGGCGACGCATTGCTGCAATTTTTCCTGCCCATTTTCATGCTCGTTGCCAGCAACCCGGCCGCCGGTGCCACCCTTCGCGGTAATGCATTAACTTCTGCTTCGATAAATAAACAAGTTGAGCTACTTAAGATTTAAGTTGCAGTTGTTGTTGTTTTGCTGCTGCTGCTGCTGTCGTTGTTGTTGTTGTCGAACGAGCGTCGAGTTGTAAGTGTGCACAAATTTATAGTGGGTACTTTTTAACTGGCATTCGCTGCCCCTGTCATCTCCTCGCTGCCCCTGCATATTGCTACAAAATTCACATTACGTATACGCTACGTATGCGCATTTCAAGCATGAAACTCTTATGCACAATGAACAGCAGCGACTGCGGCGTCGACGTCGCAGTTGACGGTTTGTGCGTGCAATAATAAATATATAAATGTTTATGTTAAATTAAATTGAATGCAGAAATGTGAAAATTTAAAAAAATTGCTCAAATGTTGTTAGCTACGAAATGGAATGCTTCAGTTGTTGGAGGCCGCCGACAATTTAAGATGTATCTTAAAGTGTGCTCTTAACTCTAATTCTCACATACTCGCACATGCCACGCCCCTTTGGCAGGCCCATTTGGCGGTTGTCTGGCAAAGTGCAGCCATAAATACGTTAACGTTCGATATGTTTCGGCAGGCGGCCGCTTGGAAAGCCAGCTGCAACTAACCAGGCTAAGTGGCTGCACTCAAAATGTTGCCAAATGCGCCACGCCCCCGCCCCACACTTCTAATATGCCACTTGCTGCAGCTCATATGTGCCTGTGAGTATCCATCAACTCGCCCTCATAGCCGACAGCAACAAAATTGTGTGTATAAATTGAAATCACTTAAGTAACTCGATGTCAGCCGCCTTTGGCAACTCCCCCAACTCTCTACAAACTCTGGCTGTCTGTCTACTCTCTGTCGGTGACATCAATTTTTCAGTAATGTCATTTACACTAAGATCAATTTAATGCCAGCTTGGGAGTCGCATATGTGACTATGCTTGAAGTGTTTAATTGTAACGAAAGACACAAAGAGAATCCTTGTTTATCAATTTTAAAACGCTGTCTAAAATAATGAATTTTATGGGATATAAAAATGTAGCTCTTCTGAATAAAATAAGTTATTTTTTTGATAAACCAAACAATAAACTACAGTATTTAATTTCAAGTCCCAGTATGACCTAAAGTTCAGCTCCAGTTAAACGCAAATATTCCCAGAAATATTTAAAATAATTATTTGAATTTTATTTAGGCTTCAGCTTGGTGTTAGAAGTTGACTTTTATGCACCAATATTTATTATTTATGTTTGTTTTGAGTTCGTGACTTAGGCTAAATATTGAACAATGCCAAAAGCTTCGGCAATATGTCCAGAAGTCATAAAATTATCAAAACATATTACATATTCAAAAAAAAAAAAAAAAAACAATATAACAAAATATATGGGAATAAAAACAAACAAGTTTTGATACGCAGAAACAAACGAGAACAAACTTGGGCATTACAATTTGCTTTGCATAATAATTGGGCGGACGATGTGGCAAAGATAGAAATGTGGGGACATGTTATGGGGACACGTTGTGGGTTTTGGCAGTGTGTTTTTCAGGGAATGCATTTTCATTTCGCTTTCCAGACACGTGCCAGCGGCGTAAACAACAAAGAAACGAAATATCAGCAGCACTACTATATGAAGAAATGTCGAGGCCAGCTAGCTTTAATCGTTTACAATTAAAAGGAGTAGTAAGATCTGATATAAACATGAATTACTGCAGTTTATGAAGCTTGCGCGCTATAAATACTCTCAGCCGGTAGACACCATACTGTAAAGTCGAACAGCCAATCAAGAGAAGTACTGTCATGGCAATGGTTCTAATGGCTTTCCCCGGTTTTCTGTAGTCTAACATCGGATAAATGTAGGCGCGGCCACGTCTGCAATAGTCAAGATAAAAGATAAATTTAAACATACTCATATATTTATATGCTTACGGATCCCGGCAATCAAGTAAATAGTAAACAAAGGAAAATGCCACGTAACCAATCGAGAATGCCAGCGGATAAATAAAGTGCATAATACGCGCCGGTTGCGCCACCACCATATGATCTATTGTGAAGAACAACGGGGGAAACGCATGCGTCCATATGTTATTAAAGGTGCTTATCCGCATGGGATTATCCTGCTTACGATCGCTGGGATAAATGAGACTCCAGTAGAGAATACATATGATATGCGAAACTATCAAATTTATCCAATATAAAGCCCAATAACATTTAACCAAAAAGGTGCGACGCACTTGAAGAAGTAGGCAAAATTAGAAAAGAAGGGTTAATAAGAAAGTTAGTAGAATATATAAAAATATATAGGTAATATAATATATAATATTATGAACAGAAACTATTTTCTTTAAGGGATATATAAGACACGCATGCATAACCCATGTACTTTTATTTGCAATTAATTGGAACTTAAAAGTTCCCCTTCTGACCGAGCAAAGTAGAGGCTGCAAACTTTAGACTAAAATTTGAATAAATTCCAAAGGAGAATTCACATATGTTTGTATAGCTAAACGAAATGAAATACGCATTTAATACTTACTCATTCTCTCCGGATTACTGTGATATATGCTCACAAGAATTGCACCAGTTATGCTAGTTACCGAACACATAAGGAAACCCCAGTTAGTCATGTAGATAAGCCAATAACCTTTATAAAAATAGAGTACTAGATTGGTGACCAAACCAGAGCCAAAGAAGGCGGCCAAGCACCAGCGATAGATAAGAAACCCACTCGACTTCAGTTCCGATTGCCACTGTTTAATGGATAGTTTAGACTAGATGAAAGATTCTATTGATGCTGATCTTTAACTAACTTGAGATCTATGAAAGTCCTCGGGTGAATGATGTTTCAGGCCACATTGCTGACCATAAAACTGCTTTCTAAAACTGATAGGTTCCTGACGAAGCGCTTCTATTTGGACTTTCTCTTGTTTGGCGTCAGTCATTTATATATAATTCCTTTGAATTTATGTTTTAGAAATAAAAAGTAACTACTTAAAATTTGATTCAATTTGAAGGCAATGCCAAAGGCAAAACAAGAGCTTTAAGTAAAACGCTTAAAATTAAGTGGCATTCACATACTTTGTACCTCTCTTAGCCGGCTGCCAGGCTTCTTATCTGCGTTGCATAATTAACAGTTACATGGTTGTGGGCCTGGCGCTGGGACTGAGCCTGAGCCATGTTGTGGTCCCCGTCTGGGCCACCAGCCTGATGCGTTGTGCGGCAAATTACGACATGTGCCTGACATCATTTCCCTTTCCACTTTATACTCCCCGCATATGCTCGCCTTGCTCCCCACCATGCCGAAGATCCCACGGCGACGACATCCTTTTGAGCCAAGCAGACAGTTTTAATTGAGAGACACTTGGCTGAGTTGTAGCGCGCAATTAAAATGCCATTACATAAAAAAACAAAGCTCAAGACCTGGCACTGTGTGGCAAATGCAACTACTACGAATATTTTACTATGAAAAAATAAATTGTGATGATATTTTGAGAGCTTTTCAATTGTGTGCAATATTCTTCAATTTTCCACCCATTACTTTTGTGGTTATTAAATAATAATAATTTACTTATTACCTAGAAATATTATGTTTTTTAAATGTAAGGATAAAACATTTTATTTCTTTTGTGTAACGTGATGCCCAAAGTTCAGTTTGAATGGACTAATATATGTATATAAATTAATATATTAAATATATATATTAAATCATAATATACAATAATATATAATTAAAATAAAAAAAATAATCATATATAAAATATTTTATTTTCAATTTATTTAGATATATTTTTTTAAATGTTTTACATTTTACTGACTAACAAATTGGGTTTGAATATTTCCATTACCTATTTGATATTTATTTATTCATTTCTAAACAATTGTTTGGCCAGCCTTGCCCCACTGCTCAGCATCTTTGTAATTTGTGAAGCAAGGATTTGTGTGTACGTGTGTGTGCTTCAGCAGGCAGCGTGACGCGTCAGTTAGGTGCGTGCAGTTGAAACGGCATTCCTGGGGCTGCCTTGGGGCCATGCAACCATTTCCTACCAGTTTGCCTCGCAGCAGCACAACCTACTCCGTTGTGATTTACTTGGACTGCGAATATCTCAATTTGTGTGCCCCACACTCTGCCACGATGGCAACTATGCTTTGTCAGCGCTGCCAACTCTTTTGCATACATTTTGTTGCCCTTTTTTTCTTTTTTTTTTTTGGCTTGCACAAATCACGCAGTTCTATCAAAATCACATGTAACGACCACGCCCACATCCACCTGCGAGCATTAGAAATGCAAATTTAGTGTAAAAAGTTCACCCTGCCAACGCGTTTCATTCCCTCTCGCTCTGTCTATCTAGCTATCTATCTACCATTCCTCGCCCGTTCTGCTCAATTTTTGTGTGTTAGTTTATTTTTGTGGCATTCCAATTGATTTGCTGATTTGCGCATCAATCAAAGAAAATTTGCGCTCCAAGTTTGCTTTCATGTGGCCCATTGTTTGGGGTTTTCTTTGGATTTTCCGTCATCGCATTGTTTATGGAGTAATAGGGCAGGGGAAAAATGGACCTGTTCATGGCTTGACGTACATTTTGTGTGGCTTAACGTTAAGTTTTACATTGAATTTTGTTGTTTTTTTTATTTGTATTGTAGGGGTATCAGGTACGAAATTTCAAAGCCCTGTCAATTATGTGACAGAAAGGAAGTCAATGGCAGTTACTGTGCTATGTCTTCCATAGATGTCGATCAGATTAAGCCGAGCCCTTTTTACATTACGGCTCAGAGTCTAGTAATTATGAGCGTCTCTTTGTGTTGCACGTTCAGTAAAAATAGGAAAAGGTAACATATAGGGTTTATTTATAAAAGGTTTAAAATATGGAATTTTTTTTTGATTCCCCTTACATAAACAGTCTCAATTAATTGTCAGTTAACATCGTCAAATTTATTTAATAGTCGACAAAACGAGTGTCTTCCTAATTATTCAGTACATCATTAGAATTAATTAGAATACAAAATTTTCTAATAGCATCACCGATGGCTCCGATGGAGGTGTTTTATTTGCCCGTCTGGCCAGCTATACCCCTCTTCACAGCTAATTTTGTCAGTGACGCTATTAGAGCATACGTCTAAAAAAAAGGGTATTAGTAGAGAAAATAGTGCTCTAAAGTAAAAACTTAAAATAATCTTAAATTAATATATTATTTAAGAAAACACACTAAATAGGAAAAGTTAAAGAAAGAAGTAATTAATAAAGTAAAGAATTTTATAATAAATAATATTATTTTTTTTTAATTACTTCTTGCTACTGGTTCAAATATATTTAAATTTATTATTTTATTTTTTATTGGACTTTTCAATTGTGCTGATCGTCTTGATATAGCTCTTCCCTTAGGCAACTCAAATGTTTAATATTTCTATTGCAGTTACTATAATAATCATAATTATGTTTTAACATAATTTAATTTTTTAATATATAATAAATTTCTATATATAAATTTATAAATTTAATTCAGTTTAGATTCTTTTAATTTTCTACTATGTAATTATATTAAATGTGCGCTGTTATTATATATTCTTGATTGTCTACATTGTTATAAAATTAGATATTCTCTTTCAGACATTTTTTTTTCCAAAAGAATTAAATTCTTGTGCTGAGTGAATTCCTGAGCGCTTATGCTTCCAATTCCATTGGCCTAGCCCCCAACAATGGCGGCCAATAATGATTTGTAATCTGTGCCAGTTGCGAGGTACACAGGACACAGCGGTTCGAGGACATTGGACATGTCTGGCATGCCGCCCACGAGCTGGGCACAGAATTCAATTTTGCAATGTGCCCCACATTGGCATGCAGGTCGCAAACGTCATCATCGTCGACATCATTGTCAGCTCTTTGGCAGTTTGCCATCAAATTGGCAGATTGGCGGCTTTAAAGTGCGTGCCATGCCGTTTCGTGCAGCTAACTCAAGGGTTAAGTGTGTAAATGTAAGCCAGTTGAGCGCCATTTTGGCCTTATCGCAATTTACCAAGCGCTTCCTTTAACACACCTATATAGTCGTGATAGACCAAGGAGTCGAGGGTTACTTTTAAAGCAAAGGTAACTTTCCCCCCGAGTCCCGCGGGCGTCTCTCACGTGTCATTATCTTAATTTAAGGCAGCCAGGAACCAGAAACAGAGCTCAGACCTAACTACCCCACCCAGTCAGTTGGTGCAACTCGCAACGATAGAAGCTTCTTTCAACTCCCATATCTCTTACTTGAATACACAATTATGTGGTTCACAGTGGGTGTGCATAGGTGGTTGGGTGGATTGTGTGGGTGTGTGTGTGTGTCTGTACGGTGTGCGGGTAAAAATTAAATTTCTCATGCTAAGAGACGGCGATATCGTTGCTCATCATTATACAGTCAGGCATGGTCCGTGGCTTGTTACTATGCATGGCTATATCACGACTTCAGATTCGTCTCGTATGCTCTGACCTGGCAGGGTGATTCTATTTTGTGAAAGTGTTTGTCCTTTAACAGCTGGCGTGGTGTTAGTAGCTTAAAATGTCTTTAAGGGTATATATTAAATTGATGTTAATCAATATCAAGTATCGTTTTATATTAATTTGATCATTTTTAATTATTCTAATTTATAATAATTATTAACAACTCTACATTATTTGGATCTGTAAATTTATGTTCTTCATTCATTTATTCTTCGTTAGGCATTTCTAATGGATTCTTTTACATAACACCTCCATTCCTATATGTGTATGTGTGCAAGTGTATTCCGGTTTCGGCTTGCTTGTTAAGCTAAATCGACGCTCTTGTTTTTACTTTGTTATTAGACTCGTGGGAGTTCCCGCATGCAATTTGCAATCTTTCCAAGAGCGTGTGCTATGACAGTTTTTGTATAAGTATATTTATCAAATGAAAACATAAATACATGAGAGCATACCATCTAGAATCTGTGTGTGGGTATATGTGACTTGTTAATGTATGTATGTGTATGTGTATCAGTGGGTGGTGTGTGGGTGTGTGTGTTTGTTTGTGGCGTAATGAGGCCTGTGCTGCTGGCGCTGGATGTGTGCGGAGAATATCAACATTTTATTGCACATGAATTTCAAATTTCCAACTCGCACAGTTTACACATGAAATCAACAAACTGTGACAGTTGATGTGTCCAATACACACACACCCACGCACACACACCAACACCCACACACACATCCATATAGTATGTGTGTTCTGCACATGTCCTGATATTATTGCATTTGCAGTGCCGAGCTGTCAAAATCTGCTCGCAAAATGTGCAAATGAATGCAATTTAAAGTATTTTTTCCCAAAACAAAAACTCAAAATAAAAAAAAATAAAAATCGAACCAGTGAGAGACTTTTAAAATATATATGCCGCAGCGGCATATTAAAAACTCGTTATTGTTTGGTAACTTGCAAAGAGAAAAGCGTCAAAAAGAAAGAAAATGAGCAAAAATGGCTATCTTCGGCACGCCGAAAATTTGATACCCTTGCAGACCCAACCTTTTTATAATGCTCATAGTGCTTTGCCCGTATTTAGAAAGCACAGGGAAAATAGTTAATGACAGTTAATTAACCGAGTATGGTTAATATGTCTTGAAAAACAAAATAGTTTTCCATACAACTTAATTTTGACCGATCGTTCCTATGGCAACTATGTGATATAGTTGTCCGATCTTAATAGGATTTTGCAAATATATAGGAAGCATAGTAAAACTAATAAATGCCGAGTTTGGTCAAGATATCTTGAAAAACAAAAAATTTCATACAAGAACCTACTTTTCGACCGATCGTTCCTATGGCAGCTATATGATATAGTGGTCCGATCCAGCTGGTTTTGACATATCTACTGCGTGCAATAGAAATAGGGACTTCTGCAAAGTTTCATAAAGATAGCTTTAAAACTGAGAGACGAGTTCGCATAGAAACAGACAGACGGACATGGCTATATCAACTCGGCTATTGATACTGATCAAGAATATATATACTTTATGGGGTCGGAGATGTCTCCTTCTATGCGTTACACATTTCACGACAAAATTATAATACTCTCTGCAAGAGTATAAAAACAATCGAGAGCATGCCTAAACACAATTATTATTCTTTTCTAGTGTGTCCAATTAAATTTGATTTTAAAAATATATCTAGAAAAATACTGAATAAATTCTGCAACTAAAATCCAATACGAATCTTTTTGGTTAGTAGATTTATATGCTCTTTTGTGCATACTTTTTGACATTTCGACTTAAGTTTTTTCTGGTTTCGGTCAGAACAAAACCAAGTTTCTCACGCTATAAAACTTTATTTTTTGAGTGTTCTTTAAGATTGATCTTTTAATTTTATTTTATTTTTGCTAAGCAGTATTTTTAAGCATTGAATTTTGTTTAAATAATTAAATAGAATAAAAACTTAATTATTCGCTATGTTAAGCTAATTTCGGAATCTTCCCCTGGAAATGGTTTTAAAAAGTGAAATTATAAATTAAACTTTTTGTCGAAGCTTATCTGCTGCAAGCACATTAAATCAGTGCGAGTGAAACCGAATTCATGTTGAAAATGTGTTTAAATGAGGGCGAGCAAAAGGACGAGCGCACATTCGCCAGGATAGACACACGCACACACATTGAGCGACAATCAATTATGCAATGCGAAAAGCCAAGTTGTGTCCACGAACACAAAATACAGAAGCAGAACGAAAAATCGAAAGGCATTTGCGTCAATTTCTCAATGATCATTGATGGGGAAGGGGATAGGGTTTTTGGCCGAAAGGGCGGAAACAAAGTGGACGCCTGCAATGCGCCATAAGCTGAGAACAGAACCCGAACCAAGTGGTTGCAAGTCAGGACAATATAACTGGCGGCCCGGCAGGCAGGTTATATATATATTTTTTTTTATTGACAAATTGAAGAACTGTCGACTGATGACGATTTTCATTGAATATTTGTGCCTGTCGAGCCAAGTGAGTGCGTGCATGTGTGTGTGTGTGTGTGTATCCTGAGCGTGTCAGAAGTTTGTGCCAAAGGCTACAAAACAGTTTACACAACAACAAGAAAAGCGGTTTAGCCAGCAGGGGTCGCCTCGCAAAATTTTGCTGACCTCAATATTTGCTCAACTTTTCAGCAACAATTTCGTTATGCGATTTGCCCTGCCTGACTGCCTGCCTGGCTGCCTGCCTGCTTGCCACGCCTTAACCCTTTCGATATGAGTGCGGCGGGCAGAAAGTGCATACTGTCATAAATGCCTGCAGTTTGGCAGTTGTGTTGTGTGCAGCGAAAGTGTTTCTGGTTTGTGCAAGTGCCTGAAGTTGCTCAGTTTTGTTGGTTTATTGCTTTGATTTGATGCCAAACTTTTGCATTGCTTATACATCCCATACTCTTTTTACAGCTTGTTCCTCTCCCGCACCTAATGGATAGCGTCTTTGTTCGCTTGGTACAGTCAATTTCATGCTTCAAACTACAATCCATAGGTTGAGCTGTAGATTTAGAGGGTGCATTGGCGTGGATACAATTTAATACCCATCTGGGGATTTTTTTTCTTCCATCTTTTCACTCACCAACATGTTCCCCGTAAAGCGAAACATGAGAAGCAGCTGCACCACTGGACCCAAGAAAAAAATGGGCAACAGTTGCAGGCTTAGCGAGAAGCCGCTTAATATCAGCCATTTCCACATGGAGTATATGAAGCACATGCATATTGTTAAATTCGAGAGTATCACCAGGCTGCTCACATACACCAGCTTGCAGCGCTGAAAGGCAGAGTAATGATTATTCGTATTTAGCTTAAAGACGAATCTTTAATATTTCTGCCTTTCCCTGATCTTTGATTTAACTCAACATGTTTTAAAATACTCCTTAAACTGTTATTTAATTGAAACTGAAGGAGAATCTTGCTTTTATGGTTTTAATTTCTTTCAGAAAAGGATTAATGGTATTTTTCTTTAATACTGATCTTAAAATTCCCCTCATCCCAAGAGCTACAAAGACTGGTCTTTTATCGTATTATATGTAAACACACTTACCGGTACTAACAAAGCCAGTATGAAGGGTAACAAAAGAGCTAAATGATGTCTGAAAAGTGTTTCAAGGAAGTTCCACGTTGTGGTCTTTAATACCAAATGCAGATCCTCATGTGCTTGTTGCTTGGCAGGTTCCTCATAGACGAATGGCACATAGTAAAAGGTGTTTACTGGACCAGAAGAGTTTATAGAAGCTGTAAAAAAAAAAAAAATTATATAGAACATGTCCGGATACAGTTCGAAGATAACTTACTTTGCGCTAAATGCTTAAAGCGATTTATAATATAGTACATAAGAAAATTGTGAATCACGAGCAAAAGGGCTTCCCGCTTGATGGGATTAATTGAGCGCTTTAAGTTAATAAAAAATAAATAAATATATATTAATCTATGTATAGCTGCAGTTGCTACAGTGACTTACAATATATAAGAATAGCTGATACAAGAGTATAATGGCAGTTACTATACCCTCATGCATATCGGCCATAATGCCCGGCAAGCAATATAATTTTGATCAATAAAATACAAATTTATTTTCTGACTAGCTAAGCAATGTTATATAAGTTTTCCTTAGGTTAACCATAAATACATTAATTTAGCCTAGTTTTGTGAGGAGTATCCACAGATTTAATGTCTCTCAACGTCTGTTTTTCACTTTTGTACTTGTCATTAAATTACTATTTTATTTTCGTTTCTCTGCATTGCCGGCTTAAGCAGCATTGTTTTAATTTGCTTCCCTTTCCTTTGGACATTATTAATTTCCATCTGCACGTCGACAATTTCAATTATTAAATGTCTTAATAAAGAGCAGCTGGCCGCAAGTCTTTTGCATAATGGTTTACAATTACCAATTATCAGATTGTTGAATTTTGCTAACAATCTTTGTAGCTGCATAAATTTCAGATGCATAAATCAAAACGGAATCATTTAATTCAATTGGCTAACATGTGTAAATAATGTACAATATCTAGCTCAACATTTAATTTCCAATCCTAATTGACTGGCTGTCAGGACACAGCAACCGCACTGCACTCCAAGCAAATAAACATGCTTAATATACTTGACCCTCAAAAGAGTTCAGCACAGAGCTGCAGGCCAAAAGTTGAACAAAGAAATTTCCTAAGAGCTATGCACATGAAAATATTTAATAAAATTATAGTGAAAGTCAGATAATCAAAACAGTGATAGCAATAATAATGCACAGATTATTTGTTACAGATATTAATACAATAATGCTACAAAATAAATAAGCTTAATGAAAAAGATATGAAGAAATTAAAATATTTTTTTTTTATGATGTTTTCTAAGAGTTTGACGAGGTACGAGGTCTCTATTCGGAAGTGGGAAACTGTGAAGTAAACCTTCTGTTAAAAACAAAAAATTCTCGACAGCTATAAAATGAAAGAAATTTCGTCTCTATAGACTATTTTAATAATCAGGACATTTTTTGATAAAAAAATTACGACATTTTTTGATAAAAAAAATGAACAAATTGTTTGATAAATAATCAAATTTTTTGATATATAAATAATCAAATGATAAAAAATATTAATACATTTTGTTATAAATAAATTCACTTTAAAACTAGTTTATGAATTATTCTGGACCCTTCTCAGTACTATTAAATAAACTATTGCTAATAAATATGCTAAAGTTAAGATAGTTTATCGCTAGTTTAAAAAATTTAGTTGAGGATATATAAACATCAATGACATACAAGATATGCCATATCTGGACACTTTTGGAGTAAAGCTATGTCATTTATTACGAAATAAATATACTTAAGTTTAAAATGATGTACTGCTAGTTTTGAAAAATGTAGTTAAGGACATATAGATATCGTTGACATGGGTGTTATGTTATTTGTTTAGAGTCATATAACTTTCGATATGATTGGAAATCACATATTAAACTGCATATGCAAATGTAACTGCAAATGCAACTGCTAGTGCAATGGCAAATGACATCGTCTATATATAATGCTCTTTTGGCGATATCGTTATAAATAATGACTGCGATTAATTATGATGTAATCCTGACGGCGCTTGTTCGTGAAAATTTCTTTTTTTTATGCTTTTATATAAATGTTGCAAATTTAATTAAACATTAATCATAGCGGCAAGCGGCAGCGAGTGCATTAAATTGGCGTCGAGCACATTAATTAACGACGGCAACCCCAGTAACTGGGCCGTAACGGATTTGTGTTATTAATTGAACGATATGCAGCGGTTTATGCAGTTACAAAACCTGTACAAGCACAACTTAATACCAAAATACTTACGGCTGATTAAGCCCTTTATACATATATATATATATAAATATATATATATATGTATATATACATATATATATTTTTTTTCAGTAATTTTTAGTATTATATTGAGCACAACTCTCACGTACGACACGGTGCCCCGAACCGTCGTACATTTCATCAAAGGAAATTGAGCTTGAATTGATTTTGCGCACATATACACTCATACCTATGTGTCTCTGTGTGTGTGTGTGTGTGTGCCTGTTATATAGCTTGGTCTAATGTGCATCATTTGGCTGGCAGTTATCTGCGGCCAAATACACAAAGGGGCGGTAATTTTGGGGCGTTAAAACAAAGGGCCCACCGGTCGTTGGCAATTTAGGTGCTTCGATTCCATTTAAGTTCGGCTTTTTCTTTTTCTCTTAGCTTCTTTTCTACCTGGCTAAGTCAATTTCGTATTTGCAATAACATTTATTCATCTTTGATTTCATTTCGATACATTTTCTGTTAAGTACTAAATGGATTTTATTCGATTATCATTATTACTCTTTATTCGGTTTTTATTTGGTGCTTGCTTTTTATTATAAGTTTTTGCAATAATTTCACGTTCAAAAAACATCTTAAAAATAATAAAGAATATTATATATATTTTTCTTTGAAGAACAATTGCCTATATATCTTAATATATATATATATATATATGTATATATATTTATATATAATTGTGTTTCAAATATGTTTTTTCCAGATATATAAAAATCACTTTACCAGGAACCCAATTCATCAAATTTATAAATGTAAGTAACCAAAATTTTTTAAATATTACACATAAATTATTCACATAATCAATTATGAAAATTTTCAACGGATTTTAATTGTTTGAGCTTTAATCTTTTAATGGCAAACTTTTGCGAAATTATTTTCAAACATGCTTTGGGACGCACAAAAGCCCATGCTAGTTTTTTGTTAATACCCAAACTCTGCGCACACAATTTCCTCTTAAGCTGGTCACATATTTCAGTTGGCAATCTCGACCGTCAGCAACAAGTTTCTCGTTCCGACCCGTAATCCTAGAAAAAAATGCTGAGAGAGTTGCCCACGCATTTATTTCAATTTCATATAGTACCAGAAAACAGAAATGTGGAGCGAGCCACAAACTCATTTACACTTTTAGGCTAAAACTGTCGGACGCTGAGTAATTTATGCGTACAACGGCATTTAAATGCGTTTAGCAAGGAGGGGGTAAGAGAAACTGTCCAAGGGGTACATAGACACACAGCAGAGTCGAGTCAGTCAGATCGTCAGACTCGTCTGTCAGCCAGTCAGTCAAACGGCATTGCTGGCAATTTGGGTTCACTTTCATTTTTCACAGCGTCCCTTTCATAAAAGGCAATGCGGCCAGAGAAGCCGAAGAAGCGGGCGAGAAATGAGCGTAATGGGTGCCAAAAGCCAAAAGAGACACGAACGACATTTTATGCGACTTTGGGGAATTGTTTAGAAAATTGACAAATTATGGTCATAAGTGGCACGATTAGTTTTGTTGCCCAAGTGTCCCAAGGTTGTCGCCTTTTCACTTGCTTTCTTCATGCTTTCTGTTTTTTTTTGTGGTTTTTTTTGTTTTTATTACCACCGCCAACCACATGCCACATGTATATTTATAGATTGTTTCAGTCGCGCTGCGTGTTATTAATAATTCAATTTCGTTGTTTCACAGCAGGCTCAAACACGCAACGACGAGCGTTGCGTGAAATGCACCCCACTCTCGTCCTGCCCAATCCTGCAGCTCTCCGACTGCTTTTCGCGTCTACCATTTTCCCCATACAGCTCATTATATATTCATGCAAGTTAAGTGCGAAAGCTCATATGGCGGAATAATAAATTGAATTTGGCCCACAAGCCTGCACAAATGCATAAGTAGCTACACATGCTGCCTGTCTGCCTGCCGTGAGATACAAATGTATCTAAGCCTTGACACTCACGCGATAGTTTCGCCAGCCAATGTGCCACCTCTCCCCCCGAAACTTATTAATGTGAGTCTCGTAAAGACATTTAACTGATACTTGGTTGGGCTAATATTGATTAAAACTGCCTGACAGTCGCATCAGACATGTGCGCAACTTGACTGAAAAAGGGATTAACCGAAAAGGTTAAGATTTTTGCGACTAAGCTATATTTTTACCCGAGGATTCAGCACAGATCTTATAATACATGCAATTGAAAGATGCCAGGGCCCGCACGGACATATCTTTTTTAACAGACGGCTGAGACGGCCTGGCACGAAATCGGAAGCAAACTGTTATCTTTCTGATTTTGCGATGGACGGATTTTTACTTCTTGTTGAATGAAGTTCCTTTTAATTACTTCCTACTTAGTTCTAAATATGGCTAGAATAAACAGCAATTTCATCCGATGTTGCTTTATCAGACATTACTCAATCCTTACGTTGAGGAACTTGCAGCTTCGAATAAACCAAAGCTTTTTATTTTTTATTTCAATCCCTACCATAAAAATAAAACTTGATTAGGCTTTTTTTAAAATGCGTTACGGATTTAGTAAAATGCAAATAGAGTTGACATATAATTTAAAACGTTTTCAAATGAGATCGGGAACGCAGATGACTAGGACACACAGCACGTTTAAAAGATGGTACGTAGTTGAGTGCGGGATCGCATGTATATTATGAGTTGGGTGTTATCATCCTCATTGGTTGCAGACACGGCGTTTCTTGTGACGGCAGTTCATTGTGACCTTACAGGCCTGATGAAAACGGAAATTGTGTTTAGCAAATAGGTTTGTGAATGGCATTGAGAACTTACCTGTCGTCTGTAGCGATCCTTCTTGCACTCAGGTAAACGACACCAGGCGCGTGCTGCTTTCATGACCATATCTTTGGGACTGAGGCCGCAATGTTTGCGCCGATAGACGCGCAGAAAGTTCAAGTATCCGTTGTTTGTGACGGGACCCGGCTTTTGGCATTTATATTTCTTACAGGGCTTGGGGCATGCCGGCTTGCGCTTGCATCTGGGCTTTGGCTTGGAACATTTTGGACGGCAACTGGGCTTACGCCTGCGCGCTGGACATCTAGGCTTTGGCGGCGGACAGGATGGCTTAGGACAAGAACGTCTAGGTTTAGGACAGCACGGGGGTGGACTTCTTTTCTTCGGGCAACACGTGTCGTCTAAATCGGTCTCGTCGTTAGCATCGACACTTCTATATTTGTTCCGCTGTGCAGGTGTCAGCCTGTTCCATGCCTTGCCACCTCTAACCACATCAGGTATATCTAGTCCGCGAGAACGTGCAGCATAACTTCGCATAAAGTTCACAAACCCATTATTGGTCACGGGTCCTCTGAGCAAGCTTTTTTGAGCTAGTAATATCTTGTTGTCGCTCATATCGACTATTTAGAGGAGGAAAAGTATCATGGTTTTGATTAGGATTCTAAGGAATTTCTGTTGCTAGTAGTATACCATTGTGTAATATTATATTCAGTCATAAGATTGTCTGAATACCTGTAAATGCATTATATGTAGAAGCACTTGGAATACTAAGACAGTCCATGCCAGCACACAAAACCAAGTTCAAAGCGCATGCATACATTGTTCACCATTAATTGCAAGAATTTTGTTTGTCTAGCTGCAAGAGACTCGTATTCCTGGCCAGACAGTTGCGTCTGACGAAGACGAGTGCAAGGGCAGCAAGGAGAATCATGTTGAGGCAACTGCGAGTGCTGTTGCCTCGAGCAACAAAAGCCCATAATTAATATCACTTTACAGATGCAAACTGCCAGAGATATAGAGAGAACCCCAGGGGTAAGCAGCTTTACGAACTGTTTAATTGTTGCGGCTGCTTTGACTTGCAGGCTGTAAGCCACCTATAGACTCGTGTTTGCCAAGACTAACAATAGGGGTTATTTGCGCTGGAGGTAGTCCAAGTTAACTGCAGCTAAGCCGCTTTTCAGTTCTCCAATTGTAATACACTGGAACAAGTTCTTTTTGGCTTTGCTTTGCTTAAATTCTCGCTTAGTTTATGGAACTAGTTCCTAGCTTTAAGGCAACATTCGTTAGCTCTCATTTAGGGTATTGATCTAGTTGCAAGCAAGCATTTTAAATGTAGCAACAATTTGCCATGCAAATTTTCACAGTCTACATACAATTTTAGTTCGTGCAAGCTTAGTATTTTCATGAATAATACTTAGCATGGCTATTTTCCACAGCTGTCCAGGTATTTGTATCTGCATAGAACAATGCCAATATTTGCACCATAATTAACCAAGAATATAAATAATAATTTATCTAAGCTAGTTGCAATTGCAATTGCAGTTCCAAAAATATTAATATGATTTCTTATGGCCATGCATTAATTCTGATTTATGCCCAGCTGTGCTTGTTGGCCATAATACGAGCCATTTGGCGAATGTGTCTGGACTTTGCATGCAAAGTTGAAATCCATCCTCGGGCACTTAGTTGGTCAAGTCAGCAGCAGGAGCTGCGCTTGGGGAGAGAGAGAGAGCGAGAGTACCAATTATACGGCATATAAATAGTATTATGCTCTGGCTGGCAGGGGATTTGTTGCTCTGTTTGATGGAACTGCTGACAGCTGACAAGCTGAAAGCAACAGCCAACACAATGTAGCAACTGGAGCCTTGACAGTAGTTGCTACTGCGACTGCAATAGACAGCCACTCGACGGGGTACAGTGGAACAAATTGCGTGCATTGGACATCGAAAATTATTTGTATATTTGACAACGATCTGGTAAAGCTGAATTCGTTCCGGTGTAATAAAAGCCCGACCCGAGCTGAAGGGCATTTTAAATTCTTTAATTAATTTAGTTTATTTTAACCAACAGCGCCTGTAATTCGTCCCACTAGCAATCTTTGTGACATTCTCCCTTTTGTATTTATCACAATCGTCTTTGCTCTTACGAGTAGTCACCTCAGCTAAGTGCTTCGTGATAAAGCAACACGTTCTAGAATCACGTGGTTGTGATAAGAAAAAAATGCATAGACGTAGCAGCTATCTGTGCGTTTATGCTTTTGATTAAGAAATTGACACGAAGCATCATTCAAGCTGAATATGGCAGACTGGTAGCAGAAGCTGTAAGGAATTAGGGCAGAGCGAGGGGAGTTGGCACAAAAGGTAAGTGCAGAGGGCGTTGAGTGATTATCATTAGCCGCCAGAATAGTTGCCATTAAGCACGCACAACGAGCAGCAGCATCAACAGCAGCGACAGCAGCAACAACAACAACAACGTGCAGTTGCAAGCAACAATGTTTGAGTAATTGTTTGCCGTTGCTGCAACTGCAGCCCCTACAGCTGCAACAGAATTTGCATGCATTGAGCCCACATTGAAACTTGGCCCCCATTTACCCGTGTACCTAGCCTTATCTCATGCCCGCGCTCCGCAACTTGCCGCACTGTCAACTGCCGTTGTCTGCCCGCTGCACGTAACTGAACAGTGGCAGCAACTGCAGCAGTAATTGCAACAAACAATTAGCGTCACTTGGATTTATGTTTACGAGCGGCTGCCTCGACATTATCCAGCAGAGCCAACCCGGACCCATAGCCCCCCTCCCATCTACCCAATATTGTTGCTGCGTGCGAGGATTAAAAGTTGGCTCAATCACAGCGGCTAAACAATTTGGCAACAGTGAAAAAAACACGACCTCACTCCCGCCGTGTGTTCGTTTTTATTCACTCACCTCAGTTGAAAAACTCGTCCTTGATAAACTTAAAATCACACATATATAAAATTTACTTTTGCTACGAGCTAAAATGCCAAAGAGAAAAATGATAGAAACTTTAAAAAAATGTTCTTGTCTTCGCAAGCTGTGAATGATTACTAAATTACTTGTGAAGCTGGCTTGTTAGCTCTGCTAAACAATGATTAACAACTCTACGAATACTATGTTTTTAAAGTAAAAATGAAAGCAAAGTTTTTTCTTAGTTCACATAAATGTAAGCCTTTGCAGCTCTTTGAATCGCACAATCTATTGTTGAAGCTAATCTGTTTTTTATTCGTTATGCCAGTTGGGTCACGCATTGATTAGTAGATTAGTTTTGTTAGAAAAAACATTTAAAATTCTTCTGTCAACCGTACTCTCTGAGCATGAAAGGCTTAGACTTTAAAGGCATTCAGATTTTTGCTCAAAGGTTTCATCTGTGCAAGATTTTAAAGTATTCACTGCGCGGTTGCTTTCTCCTACTCCAGACATTTCTTGAAAAATCAGACAGTAATTGGGGCATGATCTTTTAAAAATGTCGTGAGCAAATAGTCGCCCTGCGTTGCATTAAAAAGGGGGAAAAACATTTTCTAGCCTCGTCGTCCATTTGTAGAGCTTGATCTACGACTCATGGGATAATTGCATTTGCATAGATGGTAATAGACCACCGCAAAAGATCTTGGGCTTTTTCACAAATGTTTGGATCGACAGGCTGTTTGGCTTGCCCCGAACTCATGAACCTGAACTACTAGGATAATTTTAGTTTGATATATAGCCGAGCCCACAGAAAACTTGTACACCTGTAAACTGGGTTGATCCCCAAGGCTGACATATCATTAAAATTTTTATTTAAAAAACAAATGGGCGTTAAAACTAAACATTAAATTTTGAATAAAAAGACCATCCCAGGCAAAGCAGATGTCATCGAATATTTGGTGAGTTGACTGGGCGCGCAATTGTGCCTGTATCCTGGCGGTTGTCGCTTGTAAAGTTGGCCTTGCAACGGAATTTTCGGGCAAGTCCAAGGCTGAAGCTTACGGAGTTGACGCAGTACGGCTCTGGGGGGGACAGCTTTTGTTAAGATTTGTGACAAATAGTTTAGAAGGAGTTTACTTGACGGCGGAAGCGATCCTTTTTGTACTCAGACATTCTACACCAAGCTCTTGCTCCTTTAACAACTAAATCTTTGGGTTCTAGATGATCGTATTTGCGCCGAAAAAGGTTCATGAAGTTCAAGTAACCATTATTTGTTAACGGAGCTATAACCGGCTTTCGGCATTTACGCCTGGCACAGGGTTTCGCACGCTTGGGGCACCTCGGCTTGCGCTTGCAGCATCTGGGCTTCGGCTTGGAACACTTGGGTCGGCAACTGGGTCTACACCTGCGCACCGGACATCTGGGCTTTGGCGGCGGGCAGCAGGGTTTGCGCTTGCGCGGCTTTGGACAGCAAGGTTTGCTCTTGCGACGCTGTGGACAGCAGGCGTCGGTGTGCATTTCTGACATGGCGTTTCGTGCCAGGTCTAGCGTACGATATTTATCCTTTTGCTTATATGTTAGCTTATTCCAAGCCTTGCTGCCTTGCACAGATATGGCAACTACGTCCAGACCATAATTTTGTTGACTGTAGCCTCTCATGAAGTTTACGAAACCTTTGTTGGTCACACCCTTGTTCAAAAAACTACGCGACGCAGAAACATTTTTTGCTTCCATCTGGTATCTTCTATGGGAGATAAATTAGTTGCTGTATAATTTGTCGATAAGCTCTTGATTCATAGAAAATTGTTCGCAATTGCTGCATCTATAAATATTCAAAGAGGCTCTTCCAAAAATATACTTATATTAGCGCGAGTTCTAGACTTTATTATCCTTACACAATCCTTGCAATTCCTCTAAACTAACCGTTTGATTTATGAATTAGCCGCGCGTTTTCTATATAAACGCCCATGCCGAAGGCAGGCGCCTGCGATTCGTGTAATAAATGTTGTTGCACCATGTAAATGACGTCATTACATGTCACGGGGTGTGGCAACACTGTCGGCTGTCTGCACTAGCCAGCAGTAGGCGGCTTCACAGGATGTTATTCCCCTGCCCACACCTCTTATACCGTCCTTATTTATGCCTAAGGGCTGTGTTACTTACTTTCCACTTACCTAAGCAGCTTTATCCAAACGTAAATAAAAAACTATTAATAAAATTTACCTTAAAAGTTATTAAAATCGAATTAAAACAAAATATAGTTTCTTTCATAGGAAATTTGATTTGAACTATTCGTGTGCTAAAATTGTATTGAGTCTCAACGAAAGTCACGAGGAGAAACTGTATTAAAAAGTGATTTATAAATGATTGCCTACTCTTTCGAACAGACAGAATAAGCGCAGGAAGTAAATTCAGTGAAATCTTCCATAAACGAACATCCACCGTCTGGTTTTAGAATATGTTCGGTTATGGTAAATGCATTATGTATTGAAAGAACGCTAAAAAAACGGATAAAAATTTGTCTTTTATGGAAGCTTGGCTTCTTTAAAGGTATATACAATAAAAACTCTACTAACGGACATTAATATTAGTTGAACACAAGTCCTGACTGGATTATTTCTCTTCAACGCTTATTTTTTGTGGATGTACTTTTTATAAATCAGGACATCTGCGATAGTTCCTGTCCGCTGTAGAGAGTTTTCACTGTATAAATATTTATATTTATTACATTTCATTTTGGGAAGCCGCCTACTCAATTGTTGCTCAATTGTTAGTTATAGTATATATGTTGCAGAATGTATTCCCATATATTTCACCAAAAAGTTGATATTCTGAGTTTTTCAAGCATTCGAAAATTTTAAGCCTTTTGCAAACAACTATTAAAGCCCAAAGAAAAATACCTTTCTTCTGCCAATCAGCAAAAAGAATGAAAAAAATAGCAGACAACAAAAAAAAAAGTAAGAAACTCAGTCGAAGCATTCGTTTTGATTGGATTGAATTGGTTTAGATTGTGGTAGCCTTCCATATGACGCCGGCGGATATAAGGGGCACATCCTGTGTGTGGCTTGTTGCCTTAGTTTGGAAATGTGCCTGCCTTGAAGAGGGGGGCACAGGCAGAGCGTAAATTATGTGTCTGTGTCTGCGTGTGTAAAAAAATTTCATTTTTTATTATTTTTTTACTATGAAGTTTTTTTTTCTGTCTTGCAGTTGTTTATTAAAATTGCAAGCCGCAAGCGCTGCGATTAAAACACACACTGGGAATGGCTCTAAAGGATACTGAATACACGATTTCGTATTCAAGATTTCATGTATGCTAGAAGCCTTTCTATTATCTGTAAAATGTTATGATTTATTATATGCGAGTTCAAGTTTATGTTTGGGCCATAAATTGTGAGCCCCAAAGGGTTACAAAGGCCACATTGCCCACAGACAACCTGGCCCCGCCTACCCGACAGCAGTTAAGTCAATTAATTGGCTTTAGATTTATTAGTTTTATTTTTTCACTACCCTCATAACCACACACCCCTCCACGTTCATAGTGCATGGCTCGCGTATGTGTTGTGATTTATTGCGCGAAGGATTTTAACCTAAAAAGAAAGTTTTAGCGCCTTGGCACGCACACAGCCAGCCCCTACTACATGAGTCCAGGTAATAGCGTATGCCCGCGAGGCGTGGCATTTGCATATAAATAGATATGTCACTTTAAATATTAGATACATGCGAATCGCGGCGCCCGTGTTGAGCCTTTGGGCCCACGCAGATTTTGCGTGCAGAGCCAACAAACTCTTGACGGTATTCCATTAAATTAGCCTTAGTGTCAAATGTAACGCCCGAAATGCTGCTGACACTCATCTCAGCTATTTATTGTACTAAATTATTAACTAGGTCAAATACGAAGTCAAACACTTAGCGAGCACGCGAAACATTTGTTAAAACCCACAACTGTCTCAATTTGGCAGCTGACCTGGATAAAATGGGAAGAGCACTATTAGGGATGTCTTTATTGTAAGATAAGAAGCCTATATTTACAATGTGACAGGGCGACATTCTAAAAACAATTCACTGATTGCAATTTATTTAGTTGCTTTAAATTAAATGCTGAATTTCGTATGTGTTTTGATAGTGCGAGCACCCAAATCAAACTGAAGAAGGTTGTTCCTCTGGGAACTCTTCGGAATACTATAGCAGGTCTCATAAAAGCAGTTGGCATAAGTTTAAGTTTGAGTGGAATGAATTTTGTAGTTAAAGAAAATTAGGAACTAAAACCACGATTAATGTAACTTGTTTATAGTTATCTTAAGAAAGTTGCATAATTTTGGGCTTATAAATACTAGAAACGGAGTTCTATCATCTGCAAGCCACTACGCAGTTTTTAATAGAGAGACGAAACAAGAATTTGTTTACCCTTGTAGAGGGTATTATAATTTTGTCATGAAATGTGTTGAGGCATCTCCGACTTCTTTAAGTATATATATATATTCAAGATCAGCATTACCAGCCGATATAGCCATGTGCTTCTGTCCGTCTGTCTCTTTTTATGCGAACTTGTCTCGTAGTAATAAGCCTATTGTCTTGAAATTTTTCATAGCAAGCAGTAGTTATGTTGGAACCGACCGGATCGGGCCACTATATCATATAGCTGCCAAAGGAACGATTAATCGGAAATAAAGTTCTGGTATGAACAACTTCTTTATGTATCAAGATATCTTAACCAAACTTGGCATATTCCCTAAATATTTTCAAAATCTTATCAACATCGGACAACTGTATCATAGAGCTGCGATTGGAAAAATCGGTGCAAAAGTAGGTTTTTATATACTGATTTCCAAGATGATTTCATTAAACTTAGCATTTACGAGCTTCACTATTCTCAGATATCTACAAAAGGGCAATGTCTACAAAAGATACTTTCTTGTTATAATTTATAAACACCTTAGGCTCAACACGTATTAAAAATAGTTTTTATTGTTATTTTATTTAAAAATAACTAAATATTTGTTGATTTGATTGAAAAACTTAATTCAACCATTTTGCCGATTGCAATTTTTTGTTTAACAATTTCTCATAAAGTCAGTTGGGCCCCCTTTGGATTGGTTACATGGGGCGAATAATTCAATGCAATTTTTTGTAGCGTACTTTCTGCACGTTTATAATATATTTGGCTTTCAACGCAAAAACACGTAGCGTGTGGGGCTAGTTGTGCGGGTGGGTGGGTGTTTGTGCATTGCATGCTCAATAGCTTAAATTATGCGTGCATGGAATATGCAATTTGAATGCGAAATAGTTGACATTGGCCGCACTGGCAGAACCGCATCGCAGCGCGGCTCGTACCAATTGCACAAAATCAACGCAAAAACCTCAGCAACATTTAGCAGCGATGCATAAATCATAGCATACTTAACTGCGCACGCACACACACACACACACGCACGCACAGACAAATATAAATTGGTTGGTTGTCCTGCTGCGTAACAGGCTCGCGGTTGTTTTGATTTCGTTTGCAACCTTTAATTAGAAATATTGCCACATTCTAAATGAGCCGGTGCCAAAGCTAAAACTGAGGCAACAGCAACAAATTAAATATTGAAAAACGGAATAATAATTATGAGGGCAATCGAATAGAGTCTGGGTTTTGCAATTGCGAACATTAAACCGCAGTCGTACATTTATTTTTGCATTTATGCACAAAATTAACTAATTTAAGTGACATGAAATATTTTGGTTGCCATTCGGTTAGCAGCTGCAATATTTTTGACCCAAAACCAACGGACAAATTCGTGGCCATGCATTGAATTAGCCGCCAATCGTGTTTTAATTGACTTAGTTCGCGCAATACGGGCGTGTCTAGTATAGTTTATATCATATAAACAGATCGACACTGCAGCCATCAATTGCCACTCAAAATTGCATTACCTACTTTTAATTGAATGCGATTGCTGTTGCTTCAAAGCATGTACTATATATATATTTTTATTTGTGAGATGTTTTTTTGTAATATCATAAATTTATGTTTGCGTTTTAATTATTTAAAAAAAAAAAATTATTAATGGTTGTGTGTTGAGTTTAGCTCCGAGCTATATTAGCTAACGATTGCAAGCCCTCAAGGAAAAGGATTGACTCAATGTTTGAACTGATTTCTTGCCTTAATGTTAAAATCGTGATCCTGTTTTCTACATCTATAAGCCCAGGTATATTTAAAATGGTAATAAAAGTATTTAATTTTTTAATTTTATTCGTCCCGATCTGTTTAAAATATTGCATATGGCAGATAATTTCATAGAAAAACTGAGTGCCAAATCTGTACCCAACATTGACATCTATCAAATATGGTAAGATAACTCCAATGGACCGATTTTCCCTCAAAAGTTATTTATTTTGATCTAAGCTCTGAAAAAATAGTTGATTTGGGTTTCGTCACAATTGTATTTAAAGCAACTACTGATTCAGTTTTAAGATCCGTTTTTGTCAAATCAATTGAAATTCCGAGCTCGAGCCCATTTTAAGCCTTGATTAGAATACTCGTGCTAGTTATTCTTCTTTTTTTTCTCGTCAATTCTTGACAAATTTAAAATTTAATCAACATAATCATGCTTTAAATATGACAATTTCGTTTAAGTTGTATTGAATAATTGTTGAATATTTGCTGTACTTAATTTCTCAGAGGAATTTGTTTGTGATTTACATGCCGAACAGCTTGAACTGCAGGAGAAATACCTTTAATGTGCTTTAGTTATGAATGCAATGCAACGACAAGCATGAACAGCTTTTGTTCGTTAAGAGCTTTCCTGCCGGGACACTAAACAATTGGCACACGTTGCGACTGTGCGTCTTGCAGGTTAATTTAGTTAGAAGCATTTCCAGGCTGATTCCTTAACTATGAAACTATGCGAGAAATTGCACAACACAGCAATGCAGTTGAGAAATGCGGGGACGAGTGGGCGATACTCGGTTGAAGTAGACAAAAGGCAACAAATGCTGAACTGATTTATCTGGAAAACATTTTGGGACGGCTGCTGCTTCACAAATTGCCAACAGAAATTAATAAGAGAAATAAGTTTACCATTTCCTGTCGATGGCAGCCGGACAACAACAACAACAACAACAACAACAGCAGCAACAACAACATAAATAACTACAAAAAATACTAGAAAAATGCCAACTAATAGTCAAAGTCCATTGTCATAGTCGGTTAGTATTTATAGAGGAGGGGGTGAGGAAGGCGGTGGAGCTGCAAAGACATTCCAATAACTGTACAACATCCGGTCGAGCTACACAATGGCAAAAACGTTTCCAATTTCAATGGGGAAATATTTCTATTCGAACATGAAAATATTTTTAGCAACCGTTTATATAAGTGCATGTGTGTATTGCCGTGTGTGGGCGAGTATGTGCGTATGTGCGCATAGATCTAAACGACTCTTCACCTGGCGACGACAAGATAACACAAAAAAAATTAAAAAAAATTTGATAAAAAAAGAAAAACTATGCCGGAAAAAAATTCAATCTTAATCCAGTGGCTCAGCAGGAAATTTTTTACACACAGTCTGAAAAATAACTAAATATTGAAAGTAAAGAAAAAAGGGGAAAGACATTAGATATTATGGAATGGTCGAAGATTTAATACACTTACTAAATATTAATATACCTTGACAAGTTTAGCTGACCCTTTTAATGTGAGTTTCAATCAAAGCAATTTTATGCTTTGCCAACATTATAATTATGATAATTTTTATCAAATAAAATAATCTGTTAATTGTATTAAAGTTATATCACATGTCTGTTTGACTTTGATAAAAGTCTGCCATAAAGTTTATAGCTTTAACAGATGCAAATAAAAGTTAGAATAAAATGGTTCCCGAAGAGGACTTGCTTGAACTAGTTAATGATCAAGATATCTTAAAATTCCAATAAGATTACCTCTACAAGGGGGCTATGTGATTAATTGCTTCGCATAAATTAATTTTTGGTTTATGTTTCATCTTTACCTATATGTCTGCATACTTCGCCCCAAAACTATAATAACCCTGAGCAAAGTGTATTAAAATCAAAAGAAAAAAAATGTATGCCATGCACTTAGAAATCTTCGATGGTTGAGCATGATGTTGGGTGGGGGATTGGGGGTCGTGTATGTATGAATGGAACCGGTGACGTATGCACTTGACTTGACTTGCACATTTGTGGCGAAAGGCTTGGCAAGTCTTGCAGTCAATTCGAGCCACAGTCAAATCCATAGAAAAATAGTTATTGTTAGATGAAAGAAGAGTGTGTGGAGGGGAAAAAGAGTAGAGCAAACCCTGCTACCAAGTTGGCAGCAAGTAAGTAGCTTTATTATGGGATTTTAAGTTATTACACCAAAGAAGAAGAAACGGTTTGCAAGGAGGCTGCTGAGTGTTGGCAAACATGCAACTGGGTGCCATTGCGAGCACTCACATATGCAGCTCTTTATATTTGAATGAGAGGCTTACGAATGTGATGATATGCCCCCCATGGCTAAAGAGAAGGGCCGGGAATTTGTCAACATCGTTTCTATGGTTGGGTGAGTGAATTATCAGAATAATGTAGAAAAGCCATCTTTTTAGTGAAAATTGTGTAAAAGTTATGCATTTATGTACATATGAATACCTTTTTCGAATTTGTTTTACTTTTGTAAGAGATTTCAGTCTAACATGATTACGAAAAATTTGCTATTCATTCTATATTTTTCGTAATTATATAATAATATTTCCTTAACAATTAAGTTTTCAAAATTGTTGCTAAATTTTGAACTTGGTGAAAAGCCGTTTAAAATCCAATAAAATTTAGGAGAGTTTAGTGAACATAATTACCCAATCTTCAAAATCGGCAAAAACAACAATTTTTGAGAGGCCTATTAAAAATTTTGTTCAATCCATATTGGACCATTTCGGGAGCCCAAGTTAATAAAAAAATTTTGGATTTAATCAAACGAGGTTACAAAAAATTGAATTCTGTTTCATAGTGTATTTACACATACATATACACTTTATATAGTATGTAAGTAAACTATTCGCTTTGCTCTCGTCCAGCTCTGTTTATTCTGAATTTTCTATTTTGTCGAGGCAGCGCATAATAATGATATTCTTAGCCTCTGCCTATTTGTAGGTTGCCTCCTTTATTATTTTTATTTTTATGCCCTACAGAAAGGCAGCTCTCCGCCTGTTTTTTATAAGCGTGGTGCGTTACCTTTTCCGACTTATCGACATAATTATCTTAAAAAATATGAAATTATATATCGTGCTTAAAAAAATATACCAGAGAATAAAGACGAGTGCCAGCCACACCCCACGCCCTTTGATTATGTGGCTGTGATAGCGGCACTTTGTTCTTGTCGTGGTTGTTGTTGTTGGTGTCCTTGTAAGCTGTAGAAAGTTAAGGAAACTGGCAAGCACTTCTCATTAGAATGCTCACAGCGCAGATTTGACAAGGCAGCTCGCCTAAATGCAGGCAACGTTTCCCGTTTCCACATTCCCGCAGCTCCAGGTCTCGGTGTATGTGTGTGTTATTCTTTATTTTATGTGTGTGTTTCGTCCTTTACGCGCAGTCACGCAACTTTCCCTGCGCTGTTGCTGTTGTTGTTACAGCTGCGCATTTTTAAACAAGATTAAAGCGCTCACGTCGCCAGGTTGGTAAAAAGTGCGAGCAACGAAGAGGTCTGAGATGAAATATTGTTAAAGACACAGGACACAGGACGCAGGATTTGCTGTCGGCAATTTGTTGACTTGACTGTAAATGTGTCGCATCTTAATGCGTTCTTATTAAATATTTGAGAGGGACTAAAAAAAACATCAACAACAACAAAACAGAAATATCTGAGATATTGTAGACTCAAATTCCAGAGTAAACACACGCATATTGTTCTTCCATTGTATAGTAAAATATATTTAAGAAAATAAAAAGCAAGCAATCATTGAGCGCTCTAGAAAAATTCTAGGAATATCTTAAAATACAGGAACAACATTTTATAAATTGTGCCGTGGAAGAAAAATCAATTTATAGAGCAACGGGGAACCCAGGAAAATTTATAGAAAAGTTGGTTCACAGATCTTGAATGAATAAAAATACTGCGGGATAATTGGGTTGGGATAGCTACAGACAAAAGTTTTGCTTTAATTATGGTTAAATAATGTTCCAAATTTGGAATAGACCAGCACATTCATTTAGCAGTAGTAGTTAAATATATATTATTTATTAACTTTTACGCGCTCTATTGCATCCCTCGTACAGCAAAATTTTACCTTTCTACATTTTATTTGCTTAATACCTGCAAAAAATAATTTAATTTTGTTTATTTTTTTTTGTGTTTTGTAAACTTATTTTCTTATGTAAACTTACTTATGTAAACTTGCGTCACTTACAGCATACGTGTGATTATAAAAAGTTTTAATAAATTTTAAAATGTCTATTTGTACACAGGCTTAAACCAATACAGACAGATATACCAAGTTCAAACGTATTTATAATAAAAATGTTGCCTTAATTGAAATAATTAAACAAGCGAAAATGTCGTAGGTGCGCATTTCATTAAACACACACACACACACACATTATGTGTGCTTACACACCGTCACACAACATGCGTATTTGTTTCACGTTTCTTTTTTTTGTATTTAAATTGCATTTTCGCCGCCTGCCTTGCAATAAATTCGCTTAATGAAGTTTTACAAAAACACACATAAAAAAATATCGAAAATCGACTGTAAAAATTTATTTTAAAAGCAAGAGAATCAGTCTATAAATTGTTAAATACCCTGCAAATTCATTAAAAAAGATATAATAAAAAATCACATAATAAGAACAGCTTGAAATAGATTCAAAGTTGTTTTTCTGAAAGTCCCAGCCAAAGTAAATTGATTTGAAATTTTGATGAATGTCAAGCAGTTGAAGAAGTAGTACCTAAAAGTACTTAAAGTACAATGATATATTAACTAATAATAATGTACACAGATGAAACTCAGCAACTCTTTTTACCAGGGTATTGTTGCGGGCGTGGCCACGTGTATGGCCCTGCGCCCATACATTAAATGTAATTATTTCTTTAATTAAAATATTTAGCGCAACAGCAAAAAAAAAAAAAAATAAAAAGAATTGAAAAAAAAAAAAACGTTGACAGTTGCACGAAAGTCACGTCGTTGTTGTTGCTCTTATTATGTTGTTGTAGTATTTAACCGGGAATTGCAATGCATAGAAGTTAAGTAATTCAGCATAATTGAAATCATTAAAAATATTATTGCATAAAAAAACAGGCGTCGCGTACCTGTAAAAATCAATCAGTACCTGCATTTTTATAGGATTATCAAGCATAATTATGCAGCTGAGCGCCATTCAAAGCAAAATTACGTTTTCGTGTCTGCTCATTAATAGAATTCAAATTTTGTATAGTAATTCTGAACATGCCATTGAATATTTTATTCAATAAAGCAATCAAATAAGTAGTCTATCGGGAAAACAGAAAACTTTTTTAAATCAAATTTTATGAACTGATTAAATTAAGAGTGTTATGTATGTTTTTCTAGCACTTTTATCTGCAGATTGAGTATTTCAAGACATAAACTACAACAAACCAAATCTTCGTCAAGCCTGGAAACTAGATTCCCACGAGCTTAGCCCCCACCTCAATACTCCTGCCTTCTGCACGGAATCTGAGCTCTCAACAGTAAATCAAATATAAAATACCGGCACGTGCTCTGATAGTCACAGCTTTTCAAAAGCAAGTCAAGTTGCCTTGACCTGAGCTTAAACAGAAAACTTGCGAGTTGCTTTCGTCTCGTTGGGTTTTTCGGGTATCAAAAGGCCGCAGAACTTATGACAAAGCAGTTTGCAAATCCAATTGATAAATTTTTTAAGTTAAATATGGCCACGGCAACAACTTGGCCCGGCCATCCCTTCAGTAGCTACCCACAGCATTGAATGTAGCTGGCCATAAATCACAGACCCAAAAAGACTCTGGCTCTGGCATTGCCTTTGGCTGTGGCTCTAGCTGGGAGTCTGTTCTTTGGCTCGGTAGCTCCTGCTCCTGTTGCTGCTGTTGCTACTTCTGTTCTCTGCCACTCTAATCGCATTAAAACCTAAACGGCAAAATCTTTACTACGTGTTCTTGTTAACTTTTTCCAGGCACAACAGAAAGTAAAAGCGACTTATTTAACTGCGCCTCCAACAGGACGACCAGTTGCCAAGGCGTGCGCTGACTTTTCTGTTGTGCTCTGCTCTTGAATAGGATATGATTAGTTTATCATGCAGCTGTGCAACGAATTATGTGTACACTATAGCATCTACTTGTTAGAGTATCAGAATAAAATCAACTAAATGTTGAAATCGAGGAAACTGAACTCAGTTGGGCAGCTTGCAGACGGTCCATCAGAATTTGTGGATCGAAGTGATTTGTTTTCTTTGGAAACGGTGTGCCCGTATTGGTGGTATTCATGAATCCATAATCACGATTTACCAGCGGAATACGTGATATAGCTATATTGCTATCACACCTCCCTGCTACTGCCTCATAGCTATAAAGCAAGCAAATAAACCAGTTTATGCTGCCCACCAATATAAGCCACAATTTAAATGAAATTGCCTTTTTGAGAATAGACAAATATTCTATAGCACAATAAGATCTACTGTAGAAAATTTCATCAAGATCGGCGAAGAAAGTAACGTGTTTTTGCTTTCCCGTATCACCGGCAGCAAGCGCAAATTCCAAGAATTTCTGTATACATGTACACACACACATTCATGCACTTCTGGTGGCGAATTCACCATAACGCGCGGCAAGAAAATTAACGATATGTATCATCCCAATGTCGGGAGCTCCCGCCTAGAACCTCTTACTTGTTTATCTTGTCTTACGTCACAAATTCAAAATGAAACTGAAAATTAGTCATTTATTCATTTGAAACATTCTGAGAACGACAAATTTATATGATTTCATATAATTTGTTTTTAATATTTATATAAATTTATTGTTGGTTTTGGTGACATTTCCATATTTTGAGTATTTACTTGGCTGGCTCTATTAATTTAAATTTAATTATTTCAAGTTAAATTTTAAATTTGTGTACATTCAAATCTTGCTTTCTACTGCCTAAATACCGCCAATTTCAATATTATACTTAAAATTGATATCATTGTTAGAGTATTCTTCCGTGGTATAATATTTAATTTTTATATTTTGATGTTGATAATTTGTTTTGCATTTGAAACTTTTTGAAATTATTTGCGTATTTATTTAGCTGCTGAAAATATTGATGGATGCAGAATACTTGAAAAGAGTGAGAACTGAAAGTTTTTCAACGGGCGCAAATTTAATTTAAATTTGCTTTTGGCCTTGTGCTTTTGTCACCAATCAAGTTTATACAAGAGAAAGAGATAGGGAGAGAGAAATGTGACAAGGAGAGAAAGAGTAGAAGTAACTGTGGGCGAGTGGTAAATGGATTTTCTTTTATTGCTGCCTTGTTCCTGGGCATTCTGTATGCTTGTTGTTGCTTCATTTCAGCCCAACACCTACCCACTCGCCTCGGGGACTAAGAACTTTGAACTTGCCGCAACTTTCTGGTCGAGGGTTGACTCCCCCTTTTCCTTTTTACCCCGCCGCCCGGCTGCTGTTGCCGCATGTGACATCATTTGATTGCTCATGAAATCGATCGATTGTCGAAACGTGTTGATTGTGTTGCTGTTGCTGTTATTGTTCTTGCTGTTTTTGATGCTGTTGTGCCCCCGCAAAGGAAAAAGGTCAAAAGTTTCAACTCGTAAAATTTGGCATACAAAATGAAGTCCCGGCTTTATGATGAAATTATTTAAATGCGCCCCAAAACAGCTGCAACAGCCGCTGCCGCAAGGCATTAAAAATGGATGCAACGCTCCCTGGGGTCGCTGTTACACCTTCTGCCCTCTGTCACCTTAGCCCCACACTCCCCTGGCGCAATCCACTCATTTGCCAACTGTCTGGCCCAGTTTTGTGCGCATGATTAATCACAATCATAACCGATGATATGATTGGATCCACTTTCACGCAGTGATTCTGTGATTTGTGCAACTGTTGGCATTAAAATCATATTGATAGCTCCGCTAGCCCCTTCTCCCGCCAATGATGGATGCCCCATTTGGCAGAGCTGTCCCATGTGCTGTGTACTCAATACTCGATACTCGACACTCGCTCCCATTCACTCACTAATTAAAGTGACACCCAAGTGTCAACGACATCTCAGCATTTGCGAGTACTCTGTCGCAGCTCCAGGGCATGGAGCTGTCGTCACATGTTGCTGCTTAGAGCTGCTGTTCGGCAACTGAGCAGTGGACAAGTTGAGTGATTGATTGCTTGTTGATTGTTGCCAAAGGGATTCCTGTGTCCTGCAGCCAATAGATTTAGTTTCTATATATAGGCTTGGCCCGGAGTGTATGGGTGTGTGTAAAACACTTCAACTTCTATTTTGGGCAACTTTAATTATTCACAAAGTTGTTAATTAAATTAAATATTTTCTTTTAAATCTATTTATTTTAGGAATTATTTAAAATTATAGACATACATATATATTTAATCGATTAATTTGTTTATTTGTTAGATTCTGTTTACAATGTGAAAATTCGTATTATTTTTTATTACTTATTTGTTCTGAATTATTAAAATTTTTTGCGGCGCTATTTAACTATTGTTTAAATCTAGATTGGTTTATGTATATTCGCGTCAGCGAATGACATTTTTAAAATTTTACTTAATCTTTAAAATTATATTCGCCAATATTATTTTAATTACTTTAAATAAGAGCGTGTCTTATCATGAGACATAAGACTCATGTCCCCCTTAACGCACCCCTTGTGGACCTTTCTCATCTATTGGTGGATGATATATTGCAATTTGTAAAAGATTGATCTAGGGGCAAAATTTAAAATTATCTGTGGGTAACTTTTCTTCAATTTTTAAACTATTAGTGCATATGTTTTAATGAGCATAAAGTGCGATAAGTATTTTTAAGTCCAAAATTCAGTCAAAATAATATTTTTGTTTAAATAGGGAGCCAACTGTTAAGGTTCGGCTTTGAAGTTAAATTCCTCACTTT
Organism: Drosophila borealis; assembly: GCA_035045885.1. Classification (NCBI taxonomy): domain Eukaryota; kingdom Metazoa; phylum Arthropoda; class Insecta; order Diptera; family Drosophilidae; genus Drosophila; species Drosophila borealis. Next base: position 7,980,264 of record JAWNOR010000137.1, on the reverse strand, counting down.
AAATATATTTTGCCCACACATACTTTTCTCTTTTCAATATTCAATTCTGACTATATATTTCAAATACATTTTTCCCTACACTTATGCCTATTGAAAAGCCATTTTTAAATTTATTATCCTGAAATGCAAATGTTTAACATGCCAATCAGATTCAAATCAGAATCTAAACAAATTTACTCTAGCGACCGTCCCACACAAACAAAAAATATATAAAAACTAACATTTTGGCATCATTAGCCAAAACACTTTGCCTTCAAGTGTGATAAATGCACAAAAACTGTTGCCAAATTGCGCCAACATTTTTGTGGTGCCGCACACCAATTTCCCTTTGTGTGTTTGCTATTGCTTTGGCGCTATTAGGCCGGCTGCTCCGTTTACCGCTCCACTCATCGCGCTCCATCATTTTGCCTAGTCGCTTTGTAAACAGGCCGCAAATTAATTGATTGTACATCATTTATAAGGCACGCGCGCGACTAAAATTCCCGCCTGCGCCCGACACGAAAAACATTTTTTGTAAACAAAACAAAAAAGTTGTGCATACGCCATGTGCCACAAAATAGAATGAGAAAATAATGTATATGAAAACCCATCGCAATTGCTATGCAAAGTACACGTAAATATAATTTACTTTATTTTGTGCGCTTTCGCAATTTTGTGTGTCGTTTCATTGGTTTCCCCTGCCCCAACTGTGCCCGTCCCTTCTCTTTCTCCATCTCTGTAAGTGTCGCCGCGTATGAGCGTGCAAAAATGTCAGACGACACAAACAAATTTTTCACACATTTTTATGGCCGCCTTTGCGAGCGTTTTGCCAATGCTTTTGAGTATTTCAAATCTAATTTATGACATTGAATCAATTTCAAGAGCGAGTTTCTGTGTGTGCGCATGAGAAGAAGCTTTTGTTGTTGTATTTTTTCATTGCGGTCAATAACGATTTTTCATATTTTGTGCGGGTTTTCTTTTTATATTTCTTCCATTTTTTTTTGCTTTTGCTTTTGACCTGGTTGGTGACTCTCTTTTGATGTCTGCTGTCGTTGGCAAGAAATCGCATCCAAGTCGCAGCCGGCACATACCAAAAGCAAGCTTCCGCTTTTCATTCCAGTTTATTTATTTTTTTTGTATATATTTTTTTCTGGTATAGTTTGTGCTGGACTCAGCGGCGAGAGTTCTGCTCGTTGGCCGTCCGTTCAAATGCCAAATTGAAAATTGATGAATGTCCTTGATTGAATTTGATAGGTGCCAAGCACTCAGTACGGCTATTAATCTCCGCGTAACTTATGATCTGCCAAATGCCCATCGTCGTGTGTTTTTTGGGCTGCCTGTGTTTTGGCCTGTTTAGCTGATACTTCAATGTGGCTAGAGTATTACGACTATACGATTGAGTATGTGTTATGCGATGTGTATAATTTACTTACTTTTAGAGTTTCCTGATCCTAATATACCATATCTCTTTTACTTATAGATGACTCATTGTACCATGATATGAATGATTGAAGTTCTTCAAATTAAAAGTATGAGAGGATGACACTCATGGTGAGTTTTTCTTTCTCTTTTCTGTTCTCTTATTACACTCTTTAATTGTACTTATCAGCAATATTATCCTGTTCATTACTTTTATATTGAAAAAACAATTATAACAGTTAATAATTGCTGCGAGATTTAAACCGGCAACCTTCTGCTTGTAAATCCGACGTTCAGATAGCTGAGCACTATCAGATAGTTAGTTTTGATCTTTTTAATTAAAAAATAACTTTGCAGTCAATTTTTTCGATTTGGAAGTAGTAATTTCCGAAAATGTTCACCACAGAATTAACTTGAGTGAAGCTTCGTACCGCTTACAGATCAGTTAATCAGTCGATGTTATGAGTCTTATTCATATATATAGACTATACTTTTGTTGTATTTACTTTGGTCAATTTGGTGCATTGATGCATTGCTAAATCGTACACTCCATGTCGCCAAATTTGATGTGCTTTAAATATTTTGTGTGCTTCGCTGTCTCGTGAGTTATCGGCAATTAAACATGTTGGGCACGTCAGGTTTCAATGACATCGATGGCGCGGGCGGCAGTCACGTGCCGCAGATATTGAAAATTGAATCGTTGCCATTAATGCGCACAAATCTTGACTTTCAGCTAACGTCAATGCGATAATGGAAGCGGCAGCAGCTTCACCTGATAAGGCGGGAGACGAAGACATAGAAGCGACAGATGGCGGTATCTGCTTTGAATATTTCAACATTTCCGCTTATTATTTTACGTGTCGGATTTGCGTGTCACGCAGCCTCGTGCTCTGGGGAATATTACGGACAGAATGAGGCAAGGGGTGGGTAAGATATTAGGGGGTATTGGTCGAAAGAGGAACGTTTAAGTCCATCAGGCACTGCTCATGTTTATGCAAATAAAAATATGTGCATTCAAATGCAATAAACTTTTTAAACCAAATTATTTGCATATTACGGCATTTGTAAATAACCGTTTCTTGGCCAATTTATAATCAATTTTTATTACGCATTTAAACAAACTATAAATTTTCAATAGCTATATAGCTGTACCTGTTGTTTAGTATCAGCTTTTGGCACTATTTGCATAAAATTTCCATAAATTGATTTTATTGAATTTCTTTTATTGAAGAAAAAATGCACATAAATAAATGTGAATAAATATCTGCATTATTTTACAATTTTTTAATTGAAAATTAAATTATATGCTCAAATTATCCAGTAAATTTTATAAACTGTAATTAAGTCATAACAATATATATTGTTTGTACATAAATAAGGCTAATACTGCTTGCAAAATAAGCTAGTATAGTTCCATTTGTAGTACTTGTATTGCTTACTTGTATTGTATTTATTTATTGTTTTTGCCAGGCGTAAAGTAGCAAATATTTTTAAAGACTTTCCTACTTATTTCTGTATTTTATTTCTATTTAAATCTGACCAGAGTCAGACCACCAGGCACAGGGGTATTTAATTTTCATTATCTCGTTTTGTAGAAACTTTTTTTTTGATTCCCAAATATAATTCTAAGAAATTGTTTGCATTTCTAATGCTAATTTTTCTTGTTATGTAATTATTAAATTCTATTTTCTCTGCTGTAAAATTTCCTGCAAGTCCTTTGGCCAATTTAGCCTATTCCCCTTATGCTAACTCTTTATTTTACTTTATCTACGAGAAATATAAATATTTACATAAGCAAAACAAACAAACCAAATTTCTAAGCAACAATATTACTCTATTCATTGCCGTCTCTTTCGCGCTCTCTATGTCTCTCGCTCTCTTTCACTTACACCAATTGCTATATCGTTTGGCATGAGAGAGTTGCCCAACGTTTTTATGACTGCAGTAACTTTGCGCCATAAAATAGGATTTCCTACTGAGCCTATTCACAACTTTTCGCATTAGACTTAAGCGCAAAGCTCGCCGCCAGCTTCCGTAGTGAACCCCTTCAGCCCGCTTGTTTCTATATTCCCCTTACGCCAACCAAAGGGGTCAGTTGTGGCAATTGCAAAGACAGCAGCGCCAAGCGTTTTGCCTCTGGCCCGGCTAAAACGCACACACACACACAAACACACATGGCAATAAAAAAGCTATACACATGTGAAATGCTGGCGGGATTTATGGATGCCGCGAATTCACATTCACAGCGCAACTCCCTCAACCTTCACACAGCCCCGGGACAGGCGCCGCCGCACACTTTGCGACTGCTTCTAGCCAAAGTTTGGTTGTCTTCTGTTTTTTTTTTGCTTCTTTTATTTATTTTTGTTTTATTTTTAATAACCAGTCAGATACCAAAACGAACCGTCAGCCGCTTGTGGTCGTCAGCTCTGCGGTTAGCGGATTTTTGAAATAATAAAACAAATAAAAAAAAAAATGAAAAAAATGATATAAAAAAAGTTCAGTGAAAAGGAATTATGGCACTGGGCAACAAAATGACTCGAGGCTCAATTACTTAGACTCTGCCTGTTAATTATTATAAAACTCTTTATATAGAATTTTAACTATTTAACTCTCAAATAAAACTTTTTTAAATGGTCTTCAAATTCTTAATATTTAATGATTTATCTATTTCCATTAGTTCCTCTTAATTTATCTCAATATAAAAATTTCGGTTTTAAATTACAGCCAACAACATTTTTGTTTTATAAAGCTCTCAAATTTAAAAATTTCCATGACAGAATCTTCAACGTTTTCAATAACTTGGTTGGACAGTGTTTATTTTTTAGTGTCGCTGCGTGTGACGTTGACTTTTATGAGCGTTAACAAAAGCATTTTAATTAAATAAATTCGTGCAAAAACAATTTGGTGCATTTGAAAATGTGTTTTATGTGTGCGAAGCGAATAAAAAAAGGAAACGCATGAAACGTGTTTTGGTCAGCAAATTGCAAGAAAAACTGAAGGGCAAAAACAAAGGCTTTAATCCAGCAGCCCGTTTAAGCATTTGCCCAGCCCAACGGGCCAACAGGCAAATAAATCAACATCGATAATATCGTGCGTCCTTTTATAATAAAAATGCTTTATATGCTTAGATGCCAGGACTCTTTTCGGGCAGCCTTGCTCGTCCTGGGCTGCCGCTACGATTCGAGTTGAGTCGAGTCGAGCAAATCCCAATAAATTGAAAAACAAAATCATTCAATTCAATGGCAGCAAATCAGGCGTAGGCGAGAGAGCCCCATAAAAAGGGTTGAGTTCTTGTGGGAGGGGGGCGGTGTTTAAGGGAATTCCGTTCATGGTACAAATAAGACATCAAGTGTTAGAAAGCAGTGGGAGACCGAATGTAGCTATGCGTCTCGCAGGGGAATTTCCGAAAAATAAAGACATATTTTACAAGGATTTTTTTTTGTTAATATTAATAAATATATATGTTTGGCGTGTGTTGGGCGTCATGTCGAAAGCATAAAATTTGTTTTTATATATTTATTTTCAATTTATTTGCCTATATTGTTGCATGCACGAGAATAATTTGAAAGCTTAAAACTAGGCCTTTTAGTTTTTGGTGCTCGAATTCAAGTCAAGTCTGCCTTTTTCTTTGGTTTATTTATTTGCCTACACTCTACTAAAAACGCTTAAATATATTTCCTTAAATATCTATCAGATCTTTTTAAGAACTAATCAAAAAGCAGACTTTAACTCCTCTATTACTTAAAGTCTATTTGTTCTGTCTTTTAGAACTGTGTATACATTACCGTTTCGCTAAACCAGCTTCCCCACAACATCTGCCATTAATAACACTTAAAACCACAAATTTTGAGCATTACCGGGCCCTAATTGTGGTCATATTTGACCTGTTAACCTGCCGGCCTGCATTCACCTTTGGGCCATGAGGGTCGCGTTGGTGCAAAGGTCATTAAAGTCGTCGTCAAAGTTTTCGTCAGTCACGAGCAAACTTTGCCATAAAGTTAAGTAGCTAACAAATTCTTGGCTGCTGCCGCTGTCCAAAATGAACAAAGAAACTAATTGACTTGGATTAACGCTTCGGCATTTTCTCATAAATCTTTCAATTGAGGGGCAAAATGCGGGGCACACAATTTTCTTTCAAGGTTGTCCACGCTGAAAGTTTTGCTTCGCAAAAATTGTGAAATTGCGAAATTGCGCATACGCCATGTGTGTTTGTTGTATGTGTGTGCTTGTGTTTGTGTCAGGGCTTCTGCTTTAAGTTGCCTAACAAAATCAATAGGCAAACAAGCGAACCGAACACGCCCCCTCTCGAACGGCCCCCATACCTCTTCCCAGCCATCTCAGTGCACGTATCCGTTTTCGTATACGATTTTCCTGCAAACGCTGGCAAAAATTTATTGTGTGTGAAAATGTGTTGACTTCAACTCAAAAGTTCTCAGCCCTCTCAGTCTTTCTCTGTCTCGTTCGCTGCTTGTCTCTCTTCGTGTCTCACGGCTGCCGAGCTGGATTTATATCTGTGTCTTTCGCTCATTGTTTGGTCAAGTTATCGTGCGTGGCGCTTTATGTGCTCCTCGCCCGCTTCTGCTTAATATTGCAAAGTGATTTTCGCATTTTCACAAAACTCACACTGACTCCGGGACTCGAGTCGTGCAGTCCACAGATTTATGGCCGCCTTTGATGTATGTTTATCCCCTTTCGCTGACTCTGCATTTCCAACCAAAACAAAAAAAAGGAAACCAGACCAAATGCAATCTCTTCTATCAGCTCGGCCTAAATCCTTATACTTTTCTCAGTTGCGAGCATAAACAAATGATTGCTTGGGTAATATGACTAGGGAGCTTAATCTTAAAGAAACCATTTTTCCGCTATTAAAAATCACTTTGAGCGTTCGGCCGTAACTCAAGAAGAAGAAAAACAACAACATGTCAGAAAAAAATATGATAAATTGTAGTTTAATCTGTAGAAAATTATGCAAATGCTAAAAAATAACTGATGGAAAACGACTACAGGAATAATTCAGCCTTGGCATGCCGAAATTTAATTACACTGTCCGGGGAGTGAGAAAAGTCGTTCAAGGATGTTTATTAAATTCTTAGATTGGTTTTTAAATTTTTAAAAAGTCACTTTATATAGAATACAAATTATATTATTGCCCCTATATAATTATTTATTTATTCTTAATTATATACATTCTTATTATTAAATCTTATTTCTTGAATCTATTCAAAATACTCAATTTAATCCTATTCTATCAGTTGTACTTGCTTGATATCAGTTGCATTCACTAAAATTATTTTCAACTAAACTGTCAAGTCGCTTAACCCCTTCGTAGTTAGAGTATTCCAGCTCAACCCACAGAGATCTCGGTTAATGTTAAGAAACGTCAGGGAGCTGATGAAAACAAAAAAAGGGTTAACGTAAAATGGTCTCAGTTTTGGTCTCATTATTTGAACATTTCATTTATCTTCTTGAACTGATGTAAACGTAATGAAAATTGGATTATGTTGTAATCATTAGGGCGAGTCGTTGACCGACCCAAACCAAAAACGGGGAAAACAAAAAAAAGAGATTGAAATTATTTTAGTTGCTGTTTTTCTGATTATTTTTTTTAGTCTGCGCAAATTGTTAAATTTTCTTAACGGAGTCGCAACATATTTACTTGATTTATGTGCAAGCCACAACAAACCAACAATGTGCCAATAAATCACGCCCATTGGGTGGGCAACGAGGACGATGCGGGGGCGTCCGCTTGCCTGACCGAAAGGTCTTACGACAGCTCAGCCGCGCGCAAATCTAATTGTAAAGTTTTGTAAACTGGGCCAAAAGAAGCACCCAAAAAGCCCCAGGACACAAGCCACCATGGCGTCATTATCAATGCGACGGGGCGCTCCAGCACTTCCTACCCAAGCACTTTCGTAGCAGCCCATTTGGAACCGCACATTCTTCGCCTGCTCGACCCACCGTGCTCTCCACCTCGCCACGGCTGGCGCCTTTTACTTTCACTTTGCTCCGCTGGGGTCTGGGCTCGACCGTCGACTTTACGCTAATTTTAAAGCCATCAATTTGATGGCATTTTGAGCGTTTAAAGTGTGTTTTCAAGAATGTCTGATATTTGATATAACAATTATATAAATGCCGTATGCTTATGTCAATAGACAAACAGCCAGAGCCGATAACAAGGCCGAGTCTCTCTCCCTCCTCGTCAGTAGAAATAATAGCCACAGGCGCAAAAACATTTACTTCCCCTTCCTGCAAAATGCAGCAAATTATTATTGCGGATACGTTTTCAAAGAACAGCAATGAGAGTCAAGTCATTTTATAATTCAAGGATGGAAACCTATTGAATGGGAAATTAATGATATAGCTTGCCTGATAAAATCCATTACATATTCAATATTAAATAAAACATATAAAAAAATGGAAGCAAATAAATATTTTAATCAGAAAACTGTTTTTTCTTTTCAAATAAACATATCCAGCCAATAATACAACAAATTAATTCCATAATAAAACGTAAAATATATATTTACGCACACATATGTGCAAATAAAAAACGCAACAGCAGATGGGATAAACTCGGTTGAAAATAAATATTTTAAATGAATTAAATGAAACGTGTAAGGGAATAATACGGATTCTGCCCACATTAAGTATATATATTTCTGAAAAAAACTTTCACCAGTCATGTCAATTCGTTCTTTAATTGTATACAGTTCGCTTAAGACAAAGAAGAAGTTCTCTTAAAAATGCAGAAACATACGATATAAAGTATATTAGATTTGCCAACACAACGTCTAAATAAAGGAAACGTGTAAGACGTACTTGAATTTATGAGAATCGCATAGGGGAGCAACATTTTTTTTATTTTTGATTAATTATCAGTATAGAAGGTAGTAAAATATTTTTGTACATTTTTGTACTATGTTAAAGTTTTTATAAAAGTATATGAACAGTTTTTCCGATTAAAACGTGCATTTTAAAAACCTCTGTTTTCAGCCCTAAGACTCAATTATTTAAACATTAGACCTTGCGCTCATACACTGCCGACCCGAGCAACTATTGTAAATCACTTGAGTGGGAATTCGCCCAGCCCTGGGTGTGAATGTCAGAATCGTAGCGAGGGTGTCCTTAGTGCGATACTAAAAATGCGCAGCACAACAAATCCCCAAATCCCCGCTAGCAAATTTATTTTAATTCACTTTTGGACGTAGCCTGTGCTCGTTTGCCTCCCGATTTTTCCCTTCTTTTTTTTTTCATTCTTTGGCTTTAACATTGCCAATTTCCTGGGCTATGGCTACTACCGCTTGAGCCTGCTGATGCTGCTGCGGCTGCTGTGGCCCACGCCTTGGCGGCTGACACTTGGCGACATTGAAATGAGCACTTAAGGCAAATACGCCAAGGGCCAAAGGCGACGGCAAAGGCAAAGGCAACGGCAACGGGCATAGGCAAACACAACAAACAGACCTCGCTGTGTTATCAAATGTATTTTTATGCTCTTTTGATTTTTATGGCCAGCCCCAGCCAGCAACAATAGAAACAACAACAGCAACAACAACTCTCTGGACAGTTGATAAGTGAGCTGGGGGAATAGGAAAACGCGTACCGCTCTGCTTTTCTATTGCCCTCGGCTGGCAGACCCACGGACAAGTCAAATAGTGCTCCTACAGCTACTTAAAATTAAACAAATTACGACACAGCACACTGCCCCGTCGCCGTTCCCGTGCCCGTCCCTGTGCCCGTTTCCCACATCAGTTAAATTTCTTGACTGTCGTCGAATCGTCCTCAAAGCTGTCAGTCGCATCGTCAAGGATATTCTCACTGTGCCGTTAAGCGCGTGCTCGAATTAAATGTGCCGTGAAATAAATCCAACAAGAACTCCCACACAATGTGTCTAGCAAATGGCCTTCAGCAAATGTTCTGCACGCCAGTCTATCTCCAATCATATAGAGTATCTCCCTTTTCGTTTTTATCTTGTCTGTTCTCATTAATAGAAACAAAAAGTCAATTGAAATCAGGAACTAGAGAAAATGGTAAAAATGTAAGTGAACCTTATGGCCAAACAAAAGAAGAGGAAACTTTTAAAATTAATCAATTATTGAGAGCATTTGAAATATATTTATGAGTGTGAGCAAGATATATTATCTATATTAAAATTGTCGTATAGAAAGACAGGCATATTTGATTTATTCGATAGATGCCATAAACTTAAATTTATCATATTTTGTACTTTTTGTTTTAAAAAATTTTTACCTGAAATAATTTTGTTTTAAGACTTTTTTTTCCTAAAATAGTTTATTAAAAAACTTGTTTTATTTTTTATTTTCATAAATATGAGCCCCGGACCTAAGGCCAGCTTATAAAATATATTTAAAATAATATATATACATATATATCTGTATACAAAATATTTGTTTTGTAATATATATTTATGTCTTTAATTTTAAATGATAAAGCTCTTATTGTTCAAATACAAACATATATTTCTGTAATTTATCTAGCTAACCTTAATACAATTATAATCTGAACAAACGCTTAAAATATTATCTATGGATTAGATTATGTGGTTAAATATATCTTCCGTATACAGCAGATTTTCACGTTATTTGTAAAAAGTATACCTGAATACAATTCGTTAAAAGTATGATTTTTTTTAGCCAATAATGATATTTTAGGAAATTCACTGAATATATATCATATTTCTCCTATACATATAAACACAAAAAATACAATAAACTTAATAGATATTGGATATTCCCGCAGATAAACCCTCAGACTATTCCGAATTCTTAAAGCATTTGTCAAATCAACACTTCATAATTATTGAACGAAAGCCAAATAAAGAGCATTAAATACCAAAACTTGAGGACAATGGGCAAAAATGTGGCAGGCGTAGTAGGAGGGGCGGTGTGGGCGTGGATCGCCTTGAACGTTGCCACATGATTTACTTAATACAATTTTGCTTAGGCATTGCTAATTTATGGGGGCCGGACACTGGCCACGAATGAACTGGAATGGAGCTCGAACTCTCGACCACTTAATGCCGCAGCTATGTAATAAAAATCCTGGCTAAATGGTCAAGGGCGCAGGACGTAAGAGAGAGTCAAATAAATGTGCCGTTAAATATTTAGTTGATTTAATTATGTGGACAGTTAGGAAGAGGGGCACAGGCAGGCGGGAAACTGGCCCATTAAATCAACCCAAACTACACATAAAATTTACGAGCACCAGAATATCAGGAGACTAGGCTCTTTGGAATGTGTTTGGTTATCTGTTGCTAGACGCTTATTTATTACAGCTGCCATATGCCATATGACATAAAAGGGAGGCGTTCAGGGGGAATAGTTGCTGCTGCTCCTGCTTCTGCTCCTGTTGTTCTTGTTGCTGTTGATGATTTTGTCTTGTGGTCCCTTTTGCTGGCTCTATTTTTTGTAAATTAATTAAACAAATAAAATAATATGTCAGCAACAGCAGCAAAAGGCAATAAATACTAATTTGCCTGTTTCAACACAAAGGTCATCTTTGTGTAAAGATAACCAAGGCGAGGGCCAAAATCGAGGCAAGTCGAAAGGCGGCCCAGCCAAAGTAGCTATAGAGATAGGCATATAGAATCACATGTAGGTGAGTGTGGGTGCTTGTGTGTTTGTTTGTGAGTGTGTGTGTGTGTGTGTGTGTGTGTGTGTGTGTGTGTGTGTGTGTGTGGGTTGCCACTGTGTAGGCGAAACATCCTGTTGCCAGGCCAACTAGCTGGCCTAGCCAAGTCTGGCCTGCGGTTGGGATATATGTATATCCAAGAATGTTATGATGGGCATCGGCTCTGTTATTAGTTGCTGTGGTCAACCAGACATTGTTCCTCACTCTGCAATTGGACAAGGGAAATGGAAATGGAAATTCAATCGTATAGGCTTTATCTTTCAGCACAAATGCTTTTTGGCTATTTACACATAAAATATTTGCTTGCATTTTGTAAGCGTCTTAAGTTTAAGCTCTTGTCAACATTTACAGATGTCAAATGTTAAAATTTTGATTTGTTTTACATATATTATTATTAAATAATATGCACACAGTTATCAAGCTTGGCAATTCGAATACAAATGTTGACCAAAAGCTGTTAACAAAACTTTTTTATTTTATTTTATGCATTTTATTAGCCAGTTTGCTAGATAGATGTGTTTGTATATATACATATACATATATTAATTTATATATTTTTTTTTTTATATTTTCAAACGGTCTAATTAACCTTTTGACCTTTTTGTATAAGCTACAAGTTTTTAAAGCTGCTGTCGTATGGCTTCAGACATGCCGCGTTTTTGAATTTTCAAGGTGAGATGATTTTCTCTTGCACACGTTGAAAAGTTGTCCGGCCGCACACACACAACACGCAAAGCATCGCCATCGATATGCACATCACATTTACACCCGCACACACACACACACACACACACTCACACTCACCCGCACACAACAAACACGCAACGAGTCTTGTGACAAGGCCGACATATCGCGATGTGGGGCAAACGTGAAACGCGTCAAAGGCAAACTGGACGACGCCCACAACAAACGCGACAGGGAGGCGTGACAAAAACGCACACACACATATAGACACACACATTTCCATTGTGGGTGTGCGTGTGTTGGGTAAAAGTTATTGTTGGTAATATCAACAGAAAAAGTGTTTATGATATGAAAAATGTTGACAGCAACTGCAGAATAGATATGCTGCGCATATCAGCGAAAGAGACAGCCAATGTCTCATACACACACCAATGCAAACACTCATACATGTATACATATATATATGTATATATATATATATAGTGGCTTGTATTATTGCGCCCGCTGTGCGTTGTTGTTGTAGTTTTTATCGCTGCTGCTGACTTTGATGAAAAATATGATTATGTCCTTTATGCGAATGCCTTGCAGTAAAAATAATAATAACACGCTACACATACGCACACACACATGCATACACCCACACACATGCATACACCCACACCCACTTATAGCTGCCTTGTTGGCTCTCGTATCTCTGGAGCTCGCTCCTTATTTTTGGCAACGTTTTTCATGACTTTGTTCTTGACTTTATTGGCTGCCTTTCGCTCGTCTTGCCTTGACTGCAGGCGGCAAAACTTTGTTGTTTTCCTCTGTTGTTGTTCAAGTTCCTATTGTTGGTGTTGTTGTTGTTGCCACTGCTGCTCGCACTGCTGTCATATGTTTGCTTTATTATAGCCATTCGCTCAACCCGTAACAGCGCTAACACTAACCATAACAATAACAGCAATAAGTGCAGCCAAACCGTTGACCCATAAAGTGACAATGTTGCAAGCAACGCCCCTCCATAACAACCAACTTTCACCCCCCCCCTCTTCCACCCATTCACTAAGGCTGCTTAATGTAAGGCCACGCCCACACCACCACCGATACTAGCTAGCAACTTGTCAAATGCTTGATTTTACTAGTTAAGTGGCAGGTACTTTACTCACAGCAAGGATTGTAAATTTTAGCTAGAAAACTTTCAGAAGGCAAAAAGAAACTTTTACGCTTTTAAGCTAAACTGAATCTCAGTCTGTAGTTGATCGATTTTAATTGATTTTTGAGCTTATCCTTAATAAGACATTATATTTATTCTTGATAAAATATATTTTTCCCTACTTATTTTGTACTTTTTACTTATTGTATTTATTTATTTTTCTTTTTAACATGGCCGTATATAGTTGATTATCTATTAGTTATTTTTAAAAGATTTCTTAAAAGAAAAGTATTGTATAACTTTTCTTCTGCTAATTACAGACACATTCACATTATACTAAGATAGGGTGGGCGGAAGGGGTCTAAATTCCGAGCATTCATTTGTGAAAACCTTTTCCCTGGCTCTCGCAACACGTGCACCGCAGTAACTTCATTTGCTAGCTGTTAGTGTTTTCCGAATACTCTGCACAACAGTGAATATGCGCTGGTGCGTGTAAGTTGTATTTGATTATAATTAAAACTGTGAGTTAATCTTAAATGATCTGATCTTCAAACTGGGTTTGAAGGCATATAGTTTTTTTTAATACCATATTCATTTTTCATATTATAACATTTATTATCCTTTTTACCCTTATCATTCTTCTTCTGATCTAGTTATTTTTGTCTGTTTTCCCTGCAACGACGAGCTAGGAACATATTTACAGATGGAAAGATTAAAATAGAAACCCAAAGAATATGTTTTGAAATTTTAGTAGTTTTTTATGGAAACAATATTATTTTGATTAAATATATTTTCGAATATTTTGGGTATGTTTTTATTTTTCCTGGTTAGAAAATAATTCAGAAAATAAAAATCAATAAAGGTTATTCCTAAATTTTAGAAAACTGTCATAAAATGAATATATTCATTCTTATTAAAAACAACTTTTTTTTTGTATAAAATAAATGAGTACTTCCATTTACAAACAATTTCTTAAAACTATCAAGATTTCGAACATATAGATATTATTGTGTACTCACCATAAAATGATGTAAAGTTTAAAAATCATACATTTTTTGGGGGTTTTTTGAGGGGATAAGTAGATGCAGATGTAACTTTTTAAAATGTGTATTCCTTTGTATTGGTCGGGCTTGAGCTTATTTTCTATTTTAATTCTTAAAACATAAATTATTTTTTATAAATTATAAGCTGCCTGTAAGAGCATCTCTGTGGCGACAATTTGAGGTTTTTTTTTTCCATAGCATCTGTACAATTTTTATTCTGTTGTAAGTGTTTCCTCTTTGTATTTGTGCTTTTTGTTATTTGTTTTTTTTTTAAGGTTTTAGAGAGATAATTACAAAAAATGTTTTGCGTGCGGCGCACAGCACGATGGGCCGAGTATAATTATGACTCCTGCTGGGGTTTCTGTCAGGGTTGCTGGAAGATGGTGGGACTGAAGAAGTTGTTGTCTGTGGATTTCAACAGTTGAAAGTGTGTTTTTTTTTGTCTGTTTCGTTTTTTGCGCTGCTTGGTTTTTATGCACTGCGCGTGTGTTTCGTGTTAAATTTGTTGCTTAATTTGAAAAGGCAACCCACGTAGATAAGACATTAAAAAGAAACAGATACCACGGACAAACGAAAAGTAGAGAAGAGTACTTATGGCCAAAGTGCGGGTACAAGTGGCACGGGCTTGATAACTGGTTGGGTGGGCTGACTTGGGGAGCTGCGAAAGGGGGCGGGGCGGCGAGCTGCCACAAACAATTTCATGTACCGGCTGCATGCCTGCTGTGTCTAAAGACTTTCAGTCAGCACTGTTTATAGAACATTTTCAATTTGCTATGCAAATATATCTATAAGAGGAATATTGAGACGGGGAAGGGGTCGCAGATCATGCACACATGTTGCACTGTCCGTTTCAATGGCAGATACCAAACCCTTCTCTCCCCCCGCCAGCCAGCAACCCGTCACCCTCTAAACGCTGCTCGCTCGCTCTCGCAGCACTTCTGACCAACTGCAGTTTTCATTTTACATTTCGTTTTCTGTCATTTCGATTTACGTTGCGCAGCGGTCTAAAATCGTTGCCACAGCAGCGACAGCCCCCTCTCCCCACTCCCCACTCCCCATCAGCAACCCCTCCTGTTGTATCCTTGCACCCTGATGCTGGCCATACCTTTGATGGCTTGCCAAACAGTTGGAATATGATTTTTGCAATTTTCGCATGAACTCAACCAAAAAATTAAACTTGACTACACTGCAAAATTGTAAAGTTTTTAATACGTTTGGGGCAACACCCCCTCTGTGTGTGTGTGTGTGTGTCTGGTGTATTAGGGGTGCTTGGGGGCTATGTGACGGTACTGGTCTTTGGGGGCGTGCCAGTTGCCTCTGTCATGCTTGTCAATCTATGCGCCAGTCAATGAGTAAAAAGTTTGCGATTCTTTCAGTCTACTACTCCGCTCCTTTCTCCCCTTCTCTCTCTCTCTCTCTCTCTCTCTCCCTCTCTGTTCCAATTCCGCTCGGGCTTGCTGTCTCTTGCTTTCCGCTCGCGCTTGCAAACATTTCAAATTATTTTAATTAAGGCATTTTAATTAACACACACGCATACACTTACGACCGCTTGTTGTTGCCGCTGTTGTTGTTTTCCATGTTGTCGCGTTTTGGCATAAATTGTTGAGCCTGCTCACGCCCGCAACCCGTTCCAGCCGCTACACCCTCCTACTGCCAATGACCTGCTGCATGTTGACACAGAATTTTAATTTATATTTCTTGTTGATTTGCGTTTTTTTATACCCTCTCATTGGGCTTCATACACTTGTCAGCAAACGTGTTACACTCAATGTTTTTAATTAAAACCGGTTTCAAGAATATTTACGAATAGTATTCAAAAATGCATCTAAGATCCTTGTTTGGAATTTTTTGGCTTGCAGCTTATTATATTTATAATAAACCTTAACTAGATTACAGCTCTGCTTATACTTTCCGTCTAGGTTTATTGTAAGAATAAGATGCGGTTTCTCAGGGCTCTCTCTAGGGTATCAAAATTTTAGTTGAATTTTAAAATCCGCGCTCCTAACTGCTTGTGCAGCTGCCTCTGCTGGAATTGCGAGGGGCTCTGGAGCTGCTATTAGTTCAACTTGGGTACGTCTAAGGCTTGGGGGCCTGTAATTTATTGACGTGTTTCTATGTAACAATTTATATATGTATGTATGTACTACATGCATATGTACGCATGCATGCCTTATATAAATATATATTCATACATTTTTAGGCCAGCATGCACGCTTAGCCATAAATTGTTTTGGCCGACATAAAAAAGCGTCTGGAAAGAGGCCGTTGCGCTAAATTTCATTTCATGCAGCGCTGCGCTCAACAAAATATCCTTGTCGTTCTCTCCTGCTCGGGGTCAAGTTGAGTGAGTGCGTAGCAAGAAATTTATGGCAGACGCCGCTTGGTAAATAACCCGCCTCCACATCCCCCCTGTCCTATGCTATTGTGACACTTTGCGCTTTTGCTAAACCCTTTGCCCCGCCAGCCTTGACAAATTTGTGCGGTCAAGTCGCCAGTTAATTGAGTTCAAATAAGCAATTACATATGCGTTTGGCAGTTGTTGTTGTTATTGTTGTCGTGGTTGCTGTTGTTTTTTGTTGACCATCCTATGCTTATAATAAATCAAATAATAAAACGCTGATGTTTTAATTAAAGTTGCAATAAGGCAACAACAAAAAATAGAAAAAGCTAGAGAGTAGAAACTAAGTTAGACAGTGCAACTAGGCAATATCCTTTAATAATAGGGAACAATTTATTAAAACAATATTTATTTATTTTGTATTAAGTTGTATGAATTAAATTTGTTAGTACATGGAAACATAAGTAAATATGCGAAATATATGAATTTATGGGTTATTTCGTAAACAATTCATAACATTCAAAAACATTCCAGAATTTATTATCTGCTTTACATTAACATAATAATAAGATAATAAATGCCAAGCACGCATATTCCAATAATCAAGATTACATTTAAAACCAATATTAGAAATTGTGCAAATAAAATCAAAATTTAAAAAATATGTTGATTTTCGTCTTTGACATAATCAAAGACATTTAAAACTTCATAATAGTCCCTTCGCCAATTTAATAGGGTATTGCGCATGAAATAGCAAATGTTGCGTTCATTAATTTAGCTAACAAAAAGTGTGGTCAGCTTTTAATTACATATAAATTATAATAATAATAAAAAAAAACTTATAATTATTTATACAAATAGTATATTTAAAATAAATTTCTATTAAATTCTCGACTTTTGTATCATTTCAATGCTAAAAACAAAAACCAATATTAACTTTGAAACTTCAGCTAATTGCGTTGACAATGCGACTGGCAAAAAAAAACTGATTCGTTTTTTGCGGGCGTTACTATAGCGCATGGGCGTGGCAGCGCCTTCTGCTAATGAACATCGATTTGGCCGCAGTCTGGCAGCTGCAAGCTGTGTGCTCTCTGTGTGTCCCACAATCGAAATCGGAATTTAAATTGACTCATTAAAACGAGCAAAAAGCGGGTCGCACGACAATTAAACAAACGCGGCAGCAACATTTCCTACCCCGTCAGCCCCCATCCCTCCCATTTTATAGAAGTTACTCTCGCCGACGTTTGGATCCGCCAAGATGCCTAGCACCTAATATGGGGTCATTAGTTAATTTGCCAAACGGCTTCTATCGGTTAATACTCTGCAAAAAAGATTCTTTTGAATTTGTCATGAGGTTTGATATGCTTAAGTTGAGAAAATGCATAAAGCTTAGCTCTGATTCACGTATGGGATTGGTAATATTCCAACATTTAGGGGAATATTATTTTTTTAATCACTTGCATTTATCGCAAGCAACACTCGAATAGTTATCGGTAATTAGTTAGTGTCCTATTTATGGTTAGACAATAGGTTTGTGAAAGTGTTGTATAACTTTCTTGGAAAGTATTGGCGACTAAGTTGTTGTTATCTATGGCATAGTACAATATCAAGATTCAATATATATTTTTTGTTCACTTTATTTATTTTGTTCGTTTTATATATTCAACGACCTGTGTTTTTTTTAGCCTCGTTTTAACTATTAACTCTATTTATTTAACTATTAACGTTTTAACTCGCTGGTTAACTATTTAACATTTTTTTATTTTTTTGTTGGTTTGAAATCGGCTTAAAGTAATATTTATTTACATTCAAGGCTCAATATAGTTAATATTCTTAATATTCTTATTGATATTCTATTAGGTTCTAAAATTTTTTAATTACAGACGTTTTTTAATATAACTTTTAAAGGAACCTTAACTCGTTAGAATTATGGTTTTGGTTTTATTTTTTCACTAAAATTTAAAAGCATTTTGATATAAAAAATGATAGCGCGAAAATGTTATATATCCAATATATATCATTATTTTTTATTCTTATAAGATACATATTCATCAAGAGCATGAATTATTATTATTATTATTGTATTATTATGATTCTTTATGAATACTATTAAAATTTTACTGAATACTTAAATATTAAAGGACAATCTAATGTTAGATTATTTATTTTTCTTTCTGTTCACAGACTAAACTTCTGGGAAATTATAATTGAAACTCTCCAGAAAATATCTATTATCTAATGAAAAACAGAAATGTAAGTTAATCAAGTTTATTTGTTCTATTTAGTAAATTTGACTTAGCTAGAGCATGAATACTTCGGTTAATTAAAGCTCTCTTGGATTTCTGCTGCTGTTTTTATGAGCTTTTGCCACTGTCAAGGACGTTCGCGTCCTTGTTTCCCAATGTTCGTCACCAGCGCCGTCGTCTGGGTC
The DNA here is from genome assembly GCA_035045885.1 of Drosophila borealis. Taxonomy (NCBI): domain Eukaryota; kingdom Metazoa; phylum Arthropoda; class Insecta; order Diptera; family Drosophilidae; genus Drosophila; species Drosophila borealis. The sequence goes on along the minus strand of JAWNOR010000137.1, from coordinate 7,961,587 downwards.
CCCTGTTAATTTATGTGTTCGTACCCAAAGTTCTCGCGTTTCTTGCGTGGTCTCATTGAGTTTTGGATGCGTGCCGAGCCGCAATCTGCCCGGGACTATTAGATTTTATTGAGCCGCTGATTTACACAACGCGCTTCAATTCAATTTTGAAGCGACTCGAAGAGGCGGAATATAGCGCAGGGGGGAGACGAGCTGGTAATCACTTCTAACAAAACTTTATGTTCGGACCTGGGCAACTCGAAATGGGAATTTAATTTTCACACGGGAAAAATCAATAAATGTGCGTGAAAAAAATGGAAACACACAGAACAACAACAACAACATAAATTACCTGCATAATTTCGTTACAATTTCCACTATGCAATTTCTATAACAGTTTCCTTTTTTTTCTCCCTCTGTTGTTGTTGCCCACTTTTTGCTCCGATACCATCCAACAAATGGGGCGTGCCCCTCGGATAGGCGGTCGCGTCCATTTTATTTACATTTATTGACCGCACGAACTGTCTGTGGGATACGCGGCTGGCTCTGTTTGGGGGCGAGTTGTGGGGTCTACGTCTGGTCTGTGTATTGGGGTAGTAGAGTGGGATTTCAAACTGGGTAATTTGCAGCACGTGTGAACAGTTTTCTATTAGGCGCTCGCGATGCCAACTGGCGTAAATGTGCAAACGGAAGTAAGCAAAATCGTAACGGAAGTGAATTGAAGTGCCGGGCTAGCTTGGATGGGTAATAGATATATGCATCTAGATAATCTAGAGCCCGCGTTTCGTTTGATAACTAAATAGGCTCAAGCAGGGCAGACAAAGAATATTTCCCTGTTGAGCAGAGTGCAACCGCGTGCTCTATGTATAAATATAAATCTATTACGATGTATATAATACTTATAAGCAGTCCTTTTTCTCTATTACCCTATCTTATTTTCAGGAGAGCTAAATATTATTATTTTATTTATATTAGATAACTTGGCCAGGTATCTTATATTAATACGTGGCCAAGTTATGTAATTGATATCTTACAAGCACAAGCAATAGCTTTATAAATTTTACGGAAAATTTTCAAACAATTTATGATAAATTCTAATCAGTTGAAGTTTGCACAATCGAACCCACCTTTATAAAATATATCAATTAAGCGTTTCAGACTTAAATTTCACCCTATATTTATGCAGTAATTGAATATGATAAACAAATTCAATCGCCAAAGCTGGATAATTATATGGCTAGAAAAAAGTTCTTTGCTTCAAATTAAGTAGATTGCGCCACGTGTTTGCCTTGGAGTCGACTTTTGGACAAGGGACTGAGAGGTGACACCCGCACACATACATATGTGTGACCTACAAGAAAAATGGACACTTTGAGCATTCGGTTTTGGTTGACTGGGGGCCAGCTGTCAGCGCGGTTTCCAATTATCCGAAACCCAAATGAATCCCAAAACTTGTCTGCAGAGGCATTTTTGCATGGCATGCCCACAAATCAAAGGCAAGTTTCACTTTTCCTGTCAATTCCGCTTCAGTCCAAAGTTTCATGTGGTCAACCATGGGGTGTTTGGGTTGATTTTTCGAGCTTCAGCCTGCTTGCTGCTGAGTTGCCCCAAATATCTCTCTCTCGTATCTTGTATAAATTTGATTTGCTAATGAGCCGAGGCGAGACCATATGAAATTTAAAATAGTTTTTTCTACCCCGCCCATATGGCTTCTGCGGCTTATCAAGTGGGGTGTTGGCCAACTGTGGTTTCCAGTGTGAACCACCAGGGTTGGGTACGTATTTGAGTGGCGGCTTTAATTGGTCCAGCTGCATGAGGGGCACCCAAAATTCTATTTGAACGTTTTAAATACATAGGAAAGTAAAAAGTTGTTGATTGCTGAGAGGTTTTGGTTTTGCTTAGAGTCAACTTGTGCTGCTTAATTATTGTTAGTTTAGTTAGAAGGGGCGGGCAGCAGACTCGAAATATGCTGTGTACTTACCCATAAAATCTGTGAATTAAACTTTAATATATTTTAAACACTTCCCAAGAACCCGAAATATTTCACATATTTTGCAATAATTAATAATTTTATTTTTACCATTTTCTTAGTATTCTTATTTTTTGTCACAATTTTTGATGACTTAGTTAATTGATTTATCAATTTGTATGCATAGATTTTTTTATAGCCTAACACATTTTTAACTAAACTCTGTCATTAAATTCTGCTTAAACGCAATGCGCTCTAACAATTTGCATTAATTTTACATTTTTACTATATTTACTTTTACTATGCAGGACATTCCCGATCTCATTACGGGTACTTTCACACATAATTTAACTTCGCTTACAGTTAGCAGCGTCTATATAGATAAATATACATACATACAACAAAAATCGTAGTCTAAATACATTTGCTTTATACAAGTTTAGTGAGTTTATTATTTACAACTTGGCTTAATCGTAATACTTTTCTTATGTACTTATATGTCTTCCAGCTAATTATTTATTTTATAATATTTTCTTTTTGTGTTTGGGAACATTTTTGCTACAAATTAAATTTTTCTACTAAGTTTCAGAGTCTTTTTGAAGTTGCCTTAACTTTATTTATTATTTTTATTTAATTTTCATTTATAGTTTTCATACGCTTTAAGGAAAATGTTAAGAATTTTCAGTTTATGAAAGGACATAATTTTGCTTTGAATTTTGGAAATATTGTAAACATGGCTTAAATTACGCATTTTAGTCGGGAGTAAGGATGGGCAACATCACCTTTCCACAGGTATTACCAATTTAATGGAATACTTGAAGAGCTAAGATGGACGTGCCCTGCACATAATTTCTCCACTATAACTTTTCTTTAAACTGAGTTGCATTTGTGTTAAATGATATATTTTTGACGATATGTGAGTGCACTGCATTGATTTAACAGTTGGTAACATTGCTGTTAAAGTTATCGATAACTTATCGATTTATTGACAGGTTCGCATTTTAGTATATTCGGTTTTTGCTGATAAACGGTATCGATATGAGTCGGTATCTCCCAAAAGTTATCGCTAACTTGTCGTTGCGACATCTTTCAGCTCAGATATGTGGCTACTGCGTTTGTTCACAGTTCTTTCTCATTTGATATTGCAAAGGATATGCCATGAAATCTATGCGGAAGATATGCATATGGTCATAAAGAATATAACTTAGCTATGCACAGCACCTTAACGGGAACATAACTATGACATACATATTTATTATATATACATACAACTACATACATATAACACGTCTAGCTGACGTTCTAGTCTAGTTCTAGCCTACACCTAGATCTGGGTGATTAGAAAGTCGAAGTCTAGACTTTATAATTCTCAACTTAGACGCAGCTCTCGGGCACACGTTGCGTCATGAGACAATCCTTAATCGCATTTATATTAATGTTGTCATCCAAGTCCTGTGAGGAGTTGCACGAGGTGGTTGTTGTTGAGGTGACGCCCACGCCCATTACGCTGCCAGCACTGCCCAGCAACAAACTCGAGCCGGAGCCGGGCTGCTGATGATGATGTTGATGCTGATGATGCTGCTGTTGCTGATGGTGGTGCTGCTGCTGCTGCTGATGATGGTGATGGCGATTTAAGGTGGCCGTGTGGCCCACACCAGCACCGCCTGGCGGATGATGCAGCCTGCCACTGGCATAGGCATTCATAATATAGCCACCGCCGCTGCCCAGGCCAGGCGGCAGTGTGCCCACACCGCTGCTGTGCGCCGGCTGCAGGTGCGCTGCCAGCGTCGCCGTCGACGACAGCGACGTGGGCGATCCGATGATAGTGCCGCCCATGCCCAGTGTCAGCTGCTTGGTAGCGCCCAGGCTGCCCATAATGCTGCTGCTGGGCGAGATGACAGTGCTGCTGCAGCCGCCACCGACCGCTGCCACCGCGGCCAGCAGCTGGGCCCGCTGCGCATTGATCTGATTGTAGGTGACCGGCGGATTCGACGGATCGCTGGACAGCGTCGTAGTCGTCGTCATGGTCGGTGCCTGTAAAACAGATGGCAGATAAAAGTTAAAAACGCATTAGACCCATTCAGCTGGAAAGTTTTCCAATGCCAGGTGCATTAACTAACACTAGCCCCACTTCACTCCTAGCCCACCGACAGAATTTCTAAAAATATAATTTGGTTGTTGAGCGTGCTTTTGAAACGGAAATTAGCAATTTACCAATGCAGTTCAGTTGGACTTAGTTTTAATTTACTTAGCCGACGTTTTCACACACTTTTAAGAATAATACGGGCAAGGGAAAAAATTGTGAATATACATAGCTATTTATAGGGACGTGTATTGAAAAGACAACTTCAAATAACATTTCACATGAAGCTCTTCCGAATTGCATTATATAATATGTGCAACAAAGATTAAATCTCGAGCCATTTTTAATTTGGGACGCTTTAATAGAATCGTATAGCTTTTACTTTTTCGTATAATAATATGTAAATAATAATAACGAATTTTGAATAATTTAAGGAATTACAATTTTGCAGTGCTTCTAACTTTGTCAAATTTTGTAATTGAAAAAAAATTGTATGATTAGTGTTTAAAATTTTTTTCAATTTATATGCCATTTATGTTATAGAAATTCAATCAGTATTTCAAAAGAGGAAATTTCAAATTAGTTCAGGACAGTAAAAATACTGTATACATAAGTTTCGATCGATATTATTTGTTAATACTCATTTCTTACATTCACTTAGTAAAAATTTGAAAAATTTTTAACATTGTTTCTGTTTAGCTTTGTGAGATGATTTCAAGCGCAGTCAAACTCGAGTCTAGTTTTAAACAGCCTGCCTAAATGTGAGCGTATAAAAACCAAACGCTTGATTATTGAAAAACCTTTTTTTTTTCGGGCGGTTGTATTGGAAATTCTAATTGAAAATCTCTCTCATTGCGACTACCAAATTGCTGAATTGCATTGCGAATAATTGTTGTTGTTGTTGTTGAGTTGAGCAGATTTTCGCCAATGCACCAATGCGGCGATGCGGCGATTCTCCTGTTTGTGTTATGTTTGCCAATATTTAAAATTATTTAATTAACGAATTGAGTTATGCCCAACATTGGCCATGGCTACGGCAGCTACGGCCATGGCTACGGTTACATTCCACGCCCTACGCCCCCCCAATGCCTGTTGGTAATTTAAACGTAATTGAAATCAGCGCAGCAAATTCCATTCACAGTATGCACTGTAAAAACACCGACTAGCCCCTCTTCTGCCTGGCGCTTATCTCTGCCAAAAACCGCAGCATTCGTAGTACTTTTTTTTTATATTTATTTATTTTTTTTGCTGGGTATTTTTACATCCTGTTTTATACCCTAAAGACGGCGTAGAATTGTTTTGTGAAAATGTATAAAACTGGACGCAGCTTTTTCCGAGCTTGCAAATATATACAAATTCTTGCTCAGCATCAACAAAAGAGTCAATCCAGCCATGTTCGTTAAACACTATTTGTTTTATTGATTTAAAATTTGATGGAAGTTCGAATACATTAAATGCCAGCTTGGCATTGGCTGCAGGGTATATCCCAATCGAACATTCCCGACTAGAGAACTTCCACTTGCCAAACATGCATTTTGCTTGGCATTTTGAATGGGATTTGCTTGCTGGACGTGGTAACAGTCCGTTTTTTGGCAGATTATTGAAATTCGCTATATACATGCATAAATATATATAGATATAGTATATATTTTTTGGGGCAGTTGGTCTGTCAATGGCATATGGTTACGAGCAGCGCTCTAATCGCACTCGGAACAGCTTATGATAATGCCAGAGGCATTTAGGCTAGTCGCAAAATCCATAAATGAACTCTAATTGCAAATTTAATGAAATGAAAACAAATAGCTAAGCGAAATGGTCACCCAGTTGCGCCTATCTCGAATTTATAATTTAAGCTCAAATAAAACGAAAATTCCATAGAAATTATGAATAGTGCAAACATTGGTCGAAAATGTATTCATTTATTAAAATTATAATTGTGTATAAATGTTTTAATTGTTTTTGCTTTTCGAAAGCTCTCTGTGTTTAATGGGCGTAATATATAAAATATGAAACAAGCTCACTAAGCCAAGTCGCCATATAGGCATTAGTTAGAGGATTATATTTTCTTTAGATATTTTTTAAATTCATGTAAATATTATTTTTATAAATTAAATACAAATTCACAGCTTATTTCAAGGCAGGCGGGGAAAACATGAACATCATATGAAAATATAAATATAGGCAACTGTAACCATGTCCAACTGTCTGTCTGTCTGTCTATTTGGTATCAAGTTGTACAGGTATTGCTTGATTGAAGCTTTAGTCCAAATATGGAAGCTAGTGTGTATACCAGATTCGATCAAATTGTATAACCATCATATATTTGCCATTTGCACATTATTGGATTTAAGTTTTGTATGATCATCATACAAAATATTATTACTGCCCGTTTAAGAGCCGCCTTTTGTATGTACATTTATATATTTATCAATTAAAGTTCAATTACATGCACACAAAACAAAATGTTAACTGGAATTATTCACATAATACAATTGGAATTAAAAGTCATATCATTTGCAAGCTCTCAATATTTTCCGCAATATTTTCTTTAATTTTCATTTATCCCTTTTCTGTACCTTCATTTAAATTTAAATCATAAAATTAAAATCTCACTTAACCAAGCTAACTTTTGCATATTCCAAATTTGTTGAGCAACTTGATTCTTTTTTTCGTTTTCCATAAAACTTACAGCGCACACATGTTGCACATTCAATCACATTGAACTGATTTACGGCCACAAAATCCGTATTTTTTCCCCATAAAGCCCTCCCACCTCTTGCAGCTAGTTAAGAAAGGCAGCCAAAGAATGTTGAGCAATATAAATACTGAAAATATTGATTGATTATGGGTAGCTCGACATGATGTATTGTGTTTGTAAATGGGCGAAATAAAGAAAGCAACTCGCAATTACCTTGTCGCTGTCTGTTGGCTGGTTGCTGGTTGTAATACAAAAATGCTTGCCGCATTATACTCAGTCTTAGCCAATGGCTTTTATTTATAACTCCTGAATGGGGGCGAGCAACAAGACGTGCGCTCTGACAGTTTAAAAGCTTTTTTTAATAAACACCCTTTGGCATGCTTTGGGGCTTGAGTTTAAGGTTTCGGGTTATTGGGGCTTGCGATTGGAATTGGAATTTGATGCCCGTGCTGTGGTTGTCCACACTTTTGCTTAGGAATCTGGCAATTTGAGTATTTGATTGGATTTGGTGTGAAAAAGAAACACCCCGAAAGTCCGATAAAATAATAACCAGAAGTCATACGAGACTCATATCCACACTTTAAAAAGAAAAGTAAAAGCCGACAACTCAATCAAATGGCAATGCAAATCTGAAAGGCAATCACTGGCCCCAAATCTGTTCCCTATTCTGCTCGAATAGACCTTTTTAATTATATCCCTCAATTTGCGACTGTGCACTTTAATTAGTTTCTTATATTTTTCCTTTGCTTGCTTCCAAACTTGATTTCATTTTTGAATAAATATGATAAGCTCTATTTTCGGTGTATTGATTTTTATATGCAAATGGCCAAAAGAAAAATTGCTTTAAATACATGAAAATGATATATTGAAGAGTAATTAAAAACCAAAAGCAATCAAATAAAAAAGTGTATAAAGGGAATGATACCAAGATGCCCAAGATAAGATAGAAATTAGCAGGTTACTCTTAAGCCACACGTATATCATAATAACTAATTTAATAAGGTCTTTTGCATATTTTAATTAATTAACTAAAAAGGAAGCAGGTAAATTGCTGAAACTAGATTCAAATCATACAGTTAACCAAACGTTAGAAGTAATCTTTTAATTATAAAAATTCTTAAATGCAGCTAAAGTAAACGCTTGGATATGTTCATTCAATATGCACCCTCGCGCAACAGTTTTCCTATATTATAGAAAATCGCCCAAACACTTTTTAGATTTTCAGAAGAGTTTATTGTTTTGAAAACATTTGTTTTCCCATTTTCTATTTATTTTTTGTTCCAATTTAAAATGATTTACACCACAAATTTCATTTAAAATGCTTACAGTGGTTACCCTTAATTTAAGAAAGATTTTATATGGGAACACTTTCTGAGATTTATTATCCTTTTTTTTAATGCACAAAACCAGCCTGATTTAAAAAAAACTAGCTTCTGAAATCTAGGATTATTAAAAAAAAAGCATTTCGTCCTAAAAAGCCTAAATCTATAAATTGGTATTTCCCTTATATAGCAAACACTTATAGAATTTGCACCTTAAAAGACTAATTAAAGCGATTGATAGTTGAAACTCCGCAAAGCCAATAAAAAATAGTAGTAGATATAAATATTGCTCATTCGTAATATGGGGCTGGGTTACTTACATTGCCATTGGGTGACCATTTGGAAATGCTGCCAACGAGTCCAACGGCAGACGACGTCGCTGCTGGAGCTGCTGCCGCAGCAAACTGATGCGCATCGCGGTCGATTGCGGACACAGCTGCGGCGACCGCTGTCGATGTGCTGCTGCCGGTGGCTGTGCCGGCTGTGGTGCTGCCCACATTGGAGGCATTGCTGCCGCTGCTGCCGGCGCTGCTGCCGCCAACTGTGCGATTGAAATTTATTGATGATGGTGCCACGCATGGGGTCCGAGTTCGCGTTCGCGTACGAGATCCGAGTCCGGGTCCGAGTCCGGTGGTCATGTGAGGATGCGGTGGCGTTTTAGATTGGCGTATGCCATCGTTAAAAATATTTACGATTAAAAGAAAATTGCATCCGTTGATTGGATTGGATTGGTTTTGGTTCCGTTCGGTGCGGTTCGGTTTAGTTTGGATTGGTTTGGCGTAGGGTCGCAGCATGTTTGGTTTGTCGGTGGGTATTGTTGTGTGTTGATGAGATTGATTACGATTACGCGATGTTGGCCGCCGAGCAAGCATCAGCGATAGCGAGACACATGAAAGTAAATGTCAGAAAAGTAACCATAAAATTTGATTAAAGTTTAATGATCAAAGTGCACGTTGTCGCACTATAAAACTCGTGTGACCCTGACAAATACGACAAACAACTCGAATCTCTTCTCATTTGTTCCACACATTCTTGAATACTCTTAAGTCAATGCTAGCCCTAAACAGTTGTGATGCTTGAACTATCTGCAGACTAGACTAGGGTAGCTTTTAAAAATATTCCCAATTATTTGCTTTTAATTATACTCAATATGTACATTTTTTTTTTTTTTTAATTTTTTATATTAAAAACTGCAACAAACTGCCTGAAATAGCTTAAGTACCCGAAAGCTATTTTTAGTAAGTGTCAGGCTGTTGTTTATGAGCTTACCGTATTGTGAGGGTATGACATCTGGATCACGTTCGTCTTCGACCAGATCCTCCGATGATTTCGTTTTTATATCAGTGTGCTGCCAGCGCGGTTTCTCCAGGTTGCCGCTCTGCAAAATGCCGCCAAGCATTATTAATTGCATTAGAGTGTCAGGTAGGGTAGGAGGGAGTATGTGTGCTCACCTTGAAGACATCGGCCGCTTGGACGACAACGCCCGCTGATGTCGCCTTGTTGCCATGCTGGCGGTTGCGTCGCAAATTGTGCACGAATGTTACCAGAAATATTCGTATCGCGATGGCCACCCCAATAATTATGATGGTCAGAACGCTGCCAACAATCACCGGGGACAATGTTAGCGTCACATCATCGTCTGTTGTTATCGTTGTTATTGTTGTCATCGGTTATTGTCGTAATTACAGGTTGACAATCGTCGGTCATAAATCATCGTCGGTTTTAGATAGATTGTCATCGCACCACGCACATCGCACATCGCACATCGCAAATATTTCACATATGTAGACGCATATCAGGGAGGCATTTCCATTCAGTTTGTTTGTCGTTTGGCAGTTTTATTTTTAGGCGAGTTGTGTCAACGATATGAAAATGAGAAGAGTCGGAAAAAAGTGGGTATGAGTTATCTTAGCAACTGTACAGTGGGACGTACAACGCATTTAAATGGGAAACAAAACTTAATTATTTTATTTATATACCATATAGCAACTTAAGCAAGTGCACAGTGAAGAAAAGCACTATGCAAAAAATAGAAAACCGAATTTAAATTAAAATAATTTAATATAAATAAATGCAATTCAAATATATATGGGAATTGTAGATAGATTGGCTGAGGGAATTGTTTTTCGATTATTAAAAAACTTAGAAACCAAGTTAATAAACTCAAGCGAATTGCCATTTATTATCAGAATAATGCTCCTATTAAATAATTTTGGAAAACAGTCCAGGATGCGCTGATTTATTAGGTCTTTCGTACTTTTTTTGTTGTGGTTGAATGAATATTTTATTAATAAATAAAACAATTATTTTTCTAAAATATTTTGTGAAGTTCTGCTCTTTTTTCTATGAATAGTTTATTACATGTTTTGAAAAAATCTCCAATATCTTTTGAAGAATTCTGCCCTTTTTCAATAATTGACTTTTTTAAACTTCTATAAACTAAGAAAGATTTTATTATTGAGGGTGGTGCTAGTTTTCCCTGTAATTATGAAAATCTATACACTATTTTATATTTGAAATAGATTTCGTACATTTTTCTCGCTATATGCAATCACTGTGCTCGGCCATATTGGCTACTGAAGTGCAGTTTGGCGCTTGAGAAAAGTAATTTTACACATATTTTAAGCCATCAAAGTGCGGCCCATGAGGCAGGCATGTTGATCATGTAAGTACTGCAGATGATAATGTTACCTGTCAAGTGTTGCCACCATATGTGTAAGACACACACTCGCCCCTGGTCGGGGCTATCAGGGCAGGTACGATACCCTGGCCTGGGATTAAAACATAAAATCACTGAAAAGCAGCAGCTTGGAGGCAGAGTCAGCCAGAAGGCAGCAGCTTCATGTGTCAAATGCAAGCAGCAGCCCTACAATTCCCATCCATCAATCAAGCCTAGCCAGCTAGCACACACACATGTGAGTGTGTGTGTGTATGATGTGTGTGTGTGTGTGTTTTGGTGTACATTTTGGTGTGTGCCACTCACCTGTCTTGTAAGCTGTTGAGCCAATTATGAAATCGGGCAACAGATATGCCGCACTGCGTCCCTTTTGATTGTAAGAGTAAATGCGCATTCTCAGCGAGTTATTCTCCTGCATCATCATCGATGTGAGCGTATCCAGATTCTCCAGCGAGAAGAGCGCCTCCTCCACATTGGTTATATTAAGTCTGAAAAAATAAATAAAAGAGATGGACCCCCAGGATATTATTATGTATTATTAAATCAGCATGGCAAATCAACAGCTCTAAGCCTTTAATCATGTGCAATCAAATGTCAGGATGGCACAAAACCCCGCCAACAACAAATATATTCTATATGTATTTATTTTTGGCAGCTTAAGCCTTTTACATTTCTGCCTTGGACCATCACCATCGCCCATGTCAACCAACCTCAAAGCCTATCCCACAACTGAAGACCAAGCCAACCCAACCCAACAGAAGCAATGCTCCAATCATGACCTCAATTTAAATTTGATGCCTTTTGCCTTGTTGCGGCTTTCGCTTGTCTCTTTTCTCCTTCGCCTCTTTGTTTTTGCCAAACTCTGAAATATTAGGGTTCAATGTCTATATAAATTTTGCATCATTCTTTCATCCCTTCCAATGCCCTTGCCAAGGAAGTTAGCAATTTGTGCAGCAGTATGTAACACGTTGGGACGAAAGTTTTGAAAGTCAATATGTATGTATACGAGCAAAAATATTTACTTGAAACTTTAAGAAATTACCTTAAAACAAACAACTTTTGAAATCTAGGAATGTATTTTATAAATATTTTTTTACTTTAGTTTATGAATGAATTTTGCGATTTTTTAGTATAATACGACATCTAGAAATGTTTTTGTTTCAAATTTGCTCAACCTGTGAAATCTACCGATACTACTAAACTGTGTTTAATATTTTAAACTTACTAATTTGATTCTTCTCCTACTTCATATGACATTATATACTATTTAATTTACCATATTGTAGTGTATTCAAACTTCTTTATTCTGGAGCTAACTCTTTTCTCTTATTCCCCATATGCCATTTGCTTTAACAAACAATTTTACATTGATGACGACGTTTGTTGCGTTTTGGCGCAATCTTTTTGAATGAGGGTCCTTTGATATTTCTGGGGCTGCCTTCATCATTCGCCCCGCGGGCCAGTGCTATTGTTTTAATAAGCAATATTTATGAAATGTTTCTGGTTTTGTTTCGTTTCGAGGGCAACTGACAGAAAATTTATACAATGCTGCCGCATAATGTTATGTGTGCATATGAATACGATTCGGCGATTTAGGGCCTGGGCCGTAATAAAAATGCGCATTTTTTTAAATACCCATTTGACATGCATATAAATTGTTGATTGCCGCTCACACAATATTGTGTGGAGGGTGAACTTGGCCTGAAGCGTCCTCTCTTACGCCTAATTACACGCCCCCCCAAGGAGCATACACACACATGCTGATGTGCCACACACTTGCCTCACACACAAACACACACACACCGACACACGCCGGACAGCACGGCTCATCCCTCCCGCCCTTCATTTCTCTCCATTCACACAATTGTCAAACTGAAACTGATATTGAATAATATTCTGCTGGTATCGCTTTAAGGTAGCTGTCAAATGCAGATAGACTCAATATATTGTGTGTATATGTGTGAGTGTGTGTGAGTGTGTGTGAGTGTGACCCATTCATATATACTAATACCTTACGTATTTATTAACCATATCAAGCAGGCTGTGGCCTACAAAAGTATAAGAAGTAAAAGCATCTGTAGAGGCAAGCTAATTTGTTAGGTAAAAGCATTGTTAAACTAATAAACACCTGGGTCAGGCTATTTTGACGGACCTATGTAAAGTTAAATAATGATGGACTGAAAAACATAGCTATATTAACTTGGCTGTTCATACTGATCAAGAATATGAATATTATAAGTGCAGAGAAGTCTCCTGCTAGTCGTTGCTCATTGAATGACAAAATCAAAATAACCTCTGCATAGGTATAAAGCTTATAATTCCTTTTCTAAACTGCAGCAAACATTTTTGTTTTACTATACTTCTATGTAATGTAATGAGAAATTCTTTCTAATGGTCAGTTAGAGTGAATTCCATGTGCTCCATCATGAAGCATGAAACGTCAAATAGTTTTTAATAGCTTCAACATGTTTTTTTGCTATCGTCCTTGCAGCATTCTCTTCGTTTTTGCCATACTTATTTCAAGTAGATCTTAAATTAGTGCCAACTTACAATAATACAGTGCCGACCCACTTTGATTCACCCCAGGCAATATTAAATCGTATATTCTCAGTTATTTGACATATGGTGAAAACCTGAGCCTTTGGGGGGCTAAGCAAAGTTGCCAAACGTAATCCGCTTATAAGCGAACCAGCGGAGAGAGGGGCGGGGCTATCCGTTGTCGGCGACAGGCAACGTGTTGTCCGTGTGCGCGTGTGTGTTTGTGTAGCTGTCGGGCTGTACGAGTAGCTGATTAATATGCTTACCTGGTAATGCCGGTGCGTGTTGAAAACATTTCGAGTACAAATATTTGAGGCAGACCGCCGTCGTAGCCGGGTATGCATTGTATGTCAACACTGAGCTCTGTGCGATTGAAGATGCTGCAATTGCTGACGCCATTTGGCAGAGCTGCGAGTGGGGCATCGGCGTTGTCGGAATCAGATTTATGTTGTCCAACGTGCGCAGGTTGTGCAGAAAATTAACAAGAAAGACAGAGAAAAAGAAATATATAAACAACAGTTGCTCTCTTTTTTTGCTATTATTTTTTTTTTTTTGGATTGGTAATGCTGACAAAGCCAGATTGTTGCACTCACTTTCTGGTCTGTTTGTTTCGGGTTAAATGTGAGAGTCAGTAAGGGCCACGTGAGTGTTTGCTTGTGGCCTTAACTTGTTGGGGTCAAAAAGCAAATACTCAAGAAACAGACAGACGCACGGGAAACAGTTGCTGTGTTTATACAATAAGTTAAATCTCAGATAGCTTACAATACTTAGTATATCGCAGTGGAAAGGTTTTTGCTGCAAAGAGCAGCTGTGACATATATATAAAATTTAATTGCAAGCAGTAAAAAACAAAAGCAGCTGCAAAATAAAATATCATCAATGTGAATGAAAAGGTACAAAAGTATTTAAATGATTCCAGAGTTTCTAAAGGACAAAAGTATCTATAAGATGATCAGGTATCTAAAAGATTTTAATGTTTATAAAAGATACAAATTTTGCATCTTAAAGTTATTAAAGTATCTGAGAGAGACACAAGTATCTAAAAGAACTTAAGTAAATGCATATAAATTAAAAAAATATATATATCTAAAAGTCAGAAATGCTGCAGAAAGATAGGAACTATCTGAAAGATAATTTGAAAATAAAGTATCTGTAAAATTAAAAAAGTAATTGAAAGTGAAGTAAGTATGAACGTAAGCTGAAAGATACAAATGTATCTGAACGATGCGAAAGTAACTAAAATATGTAATAAATATAAGTCCGTCTAGCTGGAAGCTTCAAATTCCCAAGTATATGATTCCTAAATGAGTCACATGTCTACTGTATAAATTTATTATTGACATTCGCAAGGATACGTTCCAGAAATACGTGAGGTTTATTTCTTCTCTTCCCAGTTCCACTCACTCGCTATTTTCTAGATAACCCTTATATCCTGTCAGTTGCAGACTGTAAGAATGTCGGAGTCAGCCGATTGAGATAACTCTACCACACACTTCTACAAGATATAATACTTACTTTGTAAACAAAGTTCTTCGATGAATGACTTTTATTTTATAAGTTTTCTTGCTTTAACTTATCAAAATACGATTTTTAAACATTACAACATGTATAACAAATCGGACATCTAAAATCTTCGGTATTCCGTAGACAACTCTTCTTACTTGTGTATTATATTTAATCAATTTATTTTCTCCATAGCTGAAACTAATCCTGAGGTCGTTCTTGTCCCCACACCTCGATTGTTTCCCTTTGGACGAGCTGCGTTGGACCCACCGCCTTTCTCT
Source organism: Drosophila borealis (assembly GCA_035045885.1). Classification (NCBI taxonomy): domain Eukaryota; kingdom Metazoa; phylum Arthropoda; class Insecta; order Diptera; family Drosophilidae; genus Drosophila; species Drosophila borealis. The sequence continues at coordinate 7,946,537 of JAWNOR010000137.1, read as the reverse complement.
GGGTGGATCATTCCTGCCGCTTAATCTGCGACCCGGTAAGTACTCCTAGACCTATTTCTATTGCCATACGAAACTTATAATACTTTTTTTTTTCACGCAACAGTTTAGGTTCCTATCGATACACAAGGATATTCTATCAGCGCCGGCCAACACCCTGGAGAACGAAGTGGCCAAGTTGGCGCTAAGCTAAGCTACACGTTATGCCAAATGACATTTATCGTATAATAAACAAAACGATCTTAAAATTAAAACAGAAAAAATGAAGTGCCTTTTTATTTGTCTGTTATGGGTTTCACTTGAAAGTTCCTTTTAATTTAAAGGCTGAGATCGCAGAGGTGCCCACAAAGCAAAATGGCGCCGCAATGGATTCTTAAAAGACCTCATAATGTTTTGATGCAGTTTGATGCAGTTAGTCCTTACGATCCCAACGCACCAAGTTTTTCGAAAATCTGCAAGGATATGACCGAATTATGACTATTTTTCTAACAAGGATATTATCACAAAATCGGCCATAGCTTGGTCATTTCAAGTACTATCCTGATGTCCTTTGGTCAACAGATAGTCATTTTACGTCCGATTCAGAATATTTAGCAAGAAGGACAAAAGTCCTTTTGAGAGCTGAGAAAAAGGGATATTTGTTTATACAGTTAAGGTCTCATAGCTCGGTCATGTCCTTGCGTATCCTGACGAGTCCTGTTTCAAACATTCTGTTTGGACTAGGACTATTATGGGTCCAAAGGACATCTTTCTAGTCCTTGTAGTTTTCGATGTATGGCTACTTTTCTATAAAGGACATTTTTTTTATAGCCATAGCTCGGTCAAATCCTTAAGGATATCTGAGGGATATACATTTCTGAACTCGGGAGGAGCAGATCTATCGGTTGGCATTCAAGGATTTCCAGGATTCGACAAAAAAATTTTCCTTAATATCTGTAAGGGGGTTAGTCAGAAAATCGAAAATTTCAGGACTAAATTAGCCATTTGAAGGACTATCGGAATGTCCTTTGGCCAGTAGATAGTCCTCATCGTCCCATTAAAGAATATACAAACCTAAGGACGATAGTCCTTCAAACAGCTGAGAAATAAGGACGTTTTTGTAAACAGAAAATAGCCCATAACTTGGCTATATCCTTGAATATCCTGACGAGTCATGTGTCAAAAAAATTGTGTTGGCCAGGTCTACCAACTGGCCAAAGGGCATCCAAATCGTCCTTGTAGTTTCGGAGATATTAAGGATTTTGTGTCAAATGCCCATTTCCTTGCAATCCGGGACTGAAAAAATGACCAAGTGCAGGATTCTTAGATGACCCCCTAATTTTTTGATGCAGATCGATGCGCTTGGTCCTCGTTATACTAACGCACCATATCCTTTGAAAATCCGCAAGGATATGGCCGAGTTATAAGCATTCAAAGTTAAGGTTTGTACGTGGCTGACAAAAAAACATTGCATACCCAACAGGGGCATCGTTGGGGATCGCTGAATGTCGAGATTTCATAAAATCTGCTAAAATACCAGGCCAACAGAATTGATCAGAAGGTAGACAAAAAAAATAAGCGGTCGAAAATTTCCATTGCATACCCAAAAGGGGCGTCGGCTTCGGCGGCTGGGTCGCGAGATTTGTAGCGAAATTTGACAAAAATACCAGGCAAACAGAAATGTCTAGCAGGTAGACAAAAATCTTTTAATGAAAAAATTCATTGCATACACTAAGGGGCAAAATTGTTAGGTTTAAAAGTCGGCTGCTAGCAACTGCAGGTAATGTAAAAGGGGCATCTTAAATGTGCCCCTTACGGGTATGCAAGGTTTTATTTTCTGCCGACCAAATAAAATCTTGATTTTCGAATGCTTCTAACTCGGCCATATCCTAGCGGATTTCGAAAGGATTTGGTGCGTTAGGCTCGTAAGGCCCAAGCGCATCGAACTGCATCAAAAAATTAGGGGGTCATCTAAGAATCCTGCACTTGGTCATTTTTTCAGTCCCGGATTGCAAGGAAATGGTCATTTCACACAAAATCCTTAATATCTCCGAAACTACAAGGACGATTTGGATGCCCTTTGGCCAGTTGGTAGACCTGGCCAACACAATTTTTTTGACACATGACTCGTCAGGATATTCAAGGATATAGCCGATTTATGGGCTATTTTCTGTTTACAAAAACGTCCTTATTTCTCAGCTGTTTGAAGGACTATCGTCCTTCGGTTTGTATATTCTTTAATGGGACGATAAGGACTATCTACTGGCCAAAGGACATTCCGATAGTCCTTCAAATGGCGAATTTAGTCCTGGAATTTTCGATTTTCTGACTAACCCCCTTACAGATATTAAGGAAAATTTTTTTGTCGAATCCTGGAAATCCTTGAATGCCAACCGATAGATCTGCTCCTCCCGAGTTCAGAAATGTATATCCCTCAGATATCCTTAAGGATTTGACCGAGCTATGGCTATAAAAAGAATGTCCTTTATAGAAAAGTAGCCATACATCGAAAAGTACAAGGACTAGAAAGATGTCCTTTGGACACATAATAGTCCTAGTCCAAACAGAATGTTTGACACAGGATTCGTCAGGATACGCAAGGACATGCCCGAGTTATGAGACTTTAACTGTATAAAAAAATATCCCTTTTTCTCAGCTCCCAAAAGGACTTTTGTCCTTCTTGCTAAATATTCTGAATCGGACGTAAAATGACTATCTGTTGACCGAAGGACATCAGGATAGTACTTGAAATGACTAAGTTTTGGCCGATTTTGTGAAAACATCCTTGCTAGAAAAATAGTCATAAGTCGGTCATGTCCTTGCAGATTTTAGAAAAATTTAGTGCGTTAGGGTTGTAAGGACTAACTGCATCAAACTGCATCAAAAGATTAGGGGGTCAATTAAGAAATTGCAACATTACTGTCCTTTTTTCTATCTGTTGGCCAAGGGACATTCTGTTGGTTCGATTTCCCAAGAAAACTAGCATGATTCGGTTATTTAGGTTCACTAGGACTACATCTAAGGTATGGTATAACCTTAGATATAGGGGTCATCTAGAAACCATCGAGAGGGGCGTGGTTGCGGAAAAATCATACATATATTTTTAGACCATTTCCTTCTAAATTTTAAAAGAATTTGGTCCTTTAGGTTCACCAGGACTATATCCATAGCATGGCATAACTAAGGATATAGGGGTCGTCTAGGAACCAGGAAGGGCAGCTGAAAATATCATTTATTTATAATTTCTATTATGCTCTTATTATATTAAGTTATATTATATTCTAGTATATCATAATATATTATATTTTATTATAAAATATTATAATTTTGTATTATACTATATTATTATTTCACTTATGACAAAAGCATTTGAATGTTGACAAACAAATAAAAAATTTAATAGCAACTCATTCTGACTTAAAATTCTTAAAAAAATAATTACTTAAATTCCTTATGTAAATCAATTCACAAATGAAATACACAAACAAAATCTTTGTACACAAAATAAACTATTTGCAGCTGTTAATCTAAAGGAACTAAGGCTTTGGTATGTATAAACGTAGCAGCATTTACAGTAAGCACTCATTAAAACGGTTGAGCTACTGTGCGCTTACCAGCTAAAACCACTTGGAAGAGGCAGGGCTGTTGCTGTGTGCCCACCTCGTTAGCCGCCCAGCAGGATAGAGTTCCATAATCCTGCAAACACGTAAAAAATATGTAAATATAAGTATCGTTATGTGCGAATGTATGTACGTATGTATACATATGTTCGTATGTGTATGTGTGTATGGCGACGAAAATGCTGTGTGAGTCGCTTAATTGGTCGGGGTAGTTATTTACCTGATCTGTGACCGGAGTGTACTTTAAAATGCTGCGGCTTCCATTCACGCTGAATCGTTCGCTGCCCACGTCCAGAGTTTCGCCCGAGTTGTTAAACTTCCAGCGAAATGTTCTGTACATGTTTGTTGTTTTATTTTTATGGTTGTTGTTGTAGTTGTTTGTGTTGCGTTGACATTTTGACAGTTGCGTTGTCAGTAGGAAGCGCGTGCAAAAGGCAGAAACATCAGTCCAGGCGAAAGCCGTATCGGAGCAGAGAGGCCAGGCCGATGGGACAGCGGGATGGCCAGCAAGTGAGACATGTTTGGAAAGTTTTACATTTTTAAAATAGCTCGTTAAAATATTAAAGGTTAAACACACTCATACAAACAAACACACCAGCGCCCACACACACACACACACACACACACACATACAAAATATCACAGCCAGTCTGTCGAGCTAAAGAGTTGAGTCCTCGCACATGGAAAGCCTTTTAAAAGGTTAATTATCTCTGGCATATTCGGTTGGACGCTTTCGCTTTTCTCACTGCCTTCATAAATTAATAATAACTGTATACAAATATTTATATATGCGAGAGATATTTAAAATATATGTGACAGTAAAAATGTATATTAAATTCGATAAATTAATGAATTTGTGTGACTTCGTCCAAAGTAAATGTATTTTTTAATGGAGAAAAGACGACATTTTTCTTATTAATTTTTTTGATAATTTGTGCAAAGTTGATAAATAAAAAACAAATTGCTAGAAAATAACAGTTTCTTTGGCGTTTAATCATTTTGCATATGTCAAGCAGATTCGTAATGCATAAGACAAAAAATCGATTCATATCACAAAACTATATTGAAAATGTACTTAGACAAATTATGAATCCATTGTTATATGCTGCAAATAGATTTGCTGAGCACATTTTTACTCAATTTTTGTTTTAAATTTAAGTTGTTTCGCTGATTTGCATTTTCGCAACATGATACTTTAATTTAAAAATAAAAAATAAAAAACAAGAAGGCGAAAAAATAGCTGGCATCGCTGTCAAGCAGTTAAATGCTGATAAATTAACTTGTAGCCGCCCACCTCAGGCTGGCCGCCTGCGCGTAGATCCCCCTTAAAGTATGCAGCAGCTTTTTTAATGTTCACGCCGAGCAACGCCCTCAGTCAAGGAACGATTGCCTCCCGCCACACCCCTCGACAGTTCAGCTCTACCACAACAATTACACGAGGCAGATGCGCTGCCAGCGGCAACAACGCGCATATTTTGCGCCAGCTAATGATTAATTATTTTAGCATAAAGCGTCAACTCAAGACGCAGCCACAGACAACAAAAAAAGAAACTCAACACAAAAAAGCGAGACAGAAGGAAAAATTGAAATTAAATACAAGACAAGAGAAAGCCGAACAACAAGCAGGCTGCGAGGGCGAGGGCGAGGCAGGCATAAAGTCGCTCGACAGGCCACAGCGGTGCGCTGTGGTGCCAAGGCGGCGGCGGGCTCATTAAAAAAACATTAAAGTGGGGCAAATGTGGCAATGTGAATTAACAGCGTCCAGCAGTGTCCCCCCACACACACACACACACACACACACCCTCCTTCTCAAGAGCAGCAGCTGCATATTTAAAATAAATTAAAGTGCCTACATTTAAGGCATGGCGAGGACGAAGCTTTCAAGTGCCGGCAAAATCAAAATATTGTTGAATCTCACACATTTCCTAACATATAAACAGCATTTTCCGTTACACACACGCACACGCACACAATTACAGTCATTTGTCAATTTGGCAAACTTCCATTCAACAGGAAACCGGAAGCAATTGCCTAAAAAAAAAGCCAGCAAAGAGGAAGTTCTGCCACAAGGAGGCGGAGGAGCAGCCGTTTCTCGTAGGCAGGTCCCCTTTTTTTTGTTGTTGTTAAAAAAACTCACCGAGGCGGCGGATCCGCTTGTATCTCGCATATAACCTCAACAGTCTCATCCTTGGAGGCACCAATTAGTATAACGCGATCCGTGTGCTTGCAAACAGGCGTGTCTGATATGAAGAGGATAAAAGAGAGTTAAAAAGACAACATAATTAATTAATGAGGAATATAGTGTGAAGAAATACCCTAGAATATTAAGAAATACCAGCATGTGCAGAGCCTTAGCACCTCGCTTAGAAAACTAAAATCAGACTATATTCTCACAAAGGAATACATTCGAAACTGTATTGAAATTCAAGGATCTGTGCAATATACTGTAAATATTCAAGAAATTGCTTAACAAATCTGACGAAACATATGAAATATTGTTGCTTAGGTGCGTCAATCAATTAAAGGCTTAAATCCTTAGTGAAAGATAAACTAAGGATAATGTATGACTGAAGGTCACCTGAAGGTCACCTGATTTTAAAACCTTGACTAAGAACTGCTACCGGAAATTTCTATAAAAAACGATATGCAAGTTACAATAATTAAATTGTAAAAGAGTCAATCAATCAATTAAAGGAAACTGGCTCAAATCCGCGACTAACTGATAAGTATATAAAATAATATAAGATAAATAAACTAAAGATAATAAAAGTTACAAAAATGACATTGTTTAAGAATGAATCTTACAGAATTTATTAAAGATTTATATGAAAGTGAGTCGGTCAATTGAAGTCCTAACTTTTGTTAGCTTGACTAAAATCTGCTACCTAAAATTCCTCTAAAATCAGTTAACTAGAGATAATGCAAATTACAGTCAGCCAGGCCTTACACATATAACGACAAACTTTGCATGGGTGGCATAAAAATAAAGGGAAATGTTGTGAAAAAGAGAAAATAAAAGAAAACGCTGAAAAATGAGGATACGCATTTCCCTGTTGTAAGTTGCCGGGGCGTTAAAGCAAACGCACAAAAGTGATTTAGACAGCAGGGCCGCCCACTCATCAGTTAGAGTAGGCGCGGCATACGGAGAGAGAGAGAAGGAGCGGCAGTTGCGGTGGCCGGTGGGTGGGGTGGGTCGAGGGGGCGGCCATGGCAGTCAGTCAGTGTCAGAGGCAATGGCAATGCCGTGGAAAGCCGTCGAGTGGCAACGCGACGTCCTTGTTTACTTGAAATTAATTGATGTGGCAACATGATTTAGTACTCGCAGGTAAATAAGGCGTTCATAAATGTTAAAGGATTATTAGCTGACAGCACACGTGGCGTATGCGTAATTTTACGTTGTTGTCAACGTGGGGCCTTCCCATGCCAGCCCACCTGCCGCCCACCTGCCCTCTCAGAAACCAAACCAAACCAAACGCATTAGCAGTCAGGCACGCTGAATTTTTGATGAATTGTTTGTCTTAAAAATTTACAAAAGGGCGTAATTAATTAGCCAAAAAGAAAAACAACCCCCTTTGTTGTTGCTTTTCCTGTTGCTTATTTAAATTGCGAGTTCACGAGGGCTGTTTGATCAGTCGTCGTCAGCTAATTAGCCAGCACTCGAGACAGCACTGGCAAAGCACTTGTTGCCCTTTGTTGTACAAACAGAAAAGTTCAATGACATCAAACGAATTGTTGGCAGGGGGAATTTCACACAATCCGCATTGAATGAGTTTTAAAAGACAATTGGCCTTGTCTATGGGATTATAATTCGAGCTTGATAAGTGCTAAAAGTGTGTACAGATTAATTAAATTGACTAAATGCTTCTAATTGTACTATTGTCTATGGGATTATAATTCGAGCATAATATGTGCTAAAAGTGTGCACAGAATAATTAAATCAAGTAAATGGTCCTAATTGTGTTATTCATAGAAAAAAAAAAAAAGGACATCATGAAAACAAGATATAAGGAAAACCTAGGCTAAAGGGGTTAATAAATAATAACCTGGTGATATATATAGGAAAATGTTCTATAGTAAATGTTTTCTTGTACATTTTTAACGTCCAGGGTATTTTTGTGATTCTCAAGCTTAGTTCATAAATGAAAAATAGGTTAAAGCAAAACTTCTTTTAATTTTCAAAACGAGTAAACCAATAAATTAATTGAAAATGGCTTGACTTGTTGCAAAGTCCAAATGTAAACTAACTAAATCCTTTGTAATAAACTTAACAGTGCTTAGTTATAAAGAACTTGCCAGCCGAATAAGCCTAACTCCCTTAGCTGCTAAGATATTACAGTTTCTAAGATCTAATTCGAGTATCAACTGATAATATTTTGTCAAAGAACAAGTAACATTTTAGGTAGATTACCATCAATTAAGTTAAAACGTTTGTTCACACAGTAGCTGTTAAAGCTGAAACTGCTTTAGGGCTTAAACAAAAACCAAAATGTTAGTGGCCGCTGTCTGCAGCGAAGTTGGCAGCAACGTCGACGTCGACGTCGCCAAGCCATTTAATTTATGGCCCGAGGCAATGCGTCTGTCTGCCTGCATGTGTGGGCGGAGCAGCGGCACTTGAGTTGGGGAGCAGCTTGTTGTTGCAACATGTGTAACGCTCAGAGGCAACAAGAGGCGACTGACTAACCGCTAAGCCCGGCTGCGAAGCTCATTATGAGCGCGATCAGGAGCCGAGCGAAGGCGCTTGTCAAATTGCTTGAATTAAAGCGCAGCTGCCTCATGCAGCAGCTTCTTGCGACAATGAAGGATAAGAAGAAGTAGAGAAGGAGAAAGAGTTGGCAACATTTCGCGGCCTGTTAAATTGAAGCATAATTCCGCAGCAGCTGCAGCTGCAGCAACAGCAGCAGCAGTGGCAGCAATGAAATATGACGCAGCGCATGTGGCAAGCATATGAAAAGCGACTGGATTTTCCAGATAAGGCGAAAGGGCCGATGCGGAGCTGCGGGTCGGCGCGCTGGCAAAATGTTGTATTTATGCAAAAAGCGGAATGAAAAATATTTTCACAGCCTTGACTTGCAACTGCGCCGCAGCGAAACGACTCAACTCGTGTTGAGCCCAAGAGCAACAATAAAAAAAAAATGAAAAAAAAATGCAATACATCAAATGAGGCAAGGGCGTGGCATGAGGCAGGGTAGAAACTGCAGCTTGACAACGACGGCAACGACAACGTCGCTGTCTGACTTTATGATAAGAAAACATGAGTGGGATGGTGGGATGCGGGTTGCAGGTTGCGGGTTGCGGGCGGGGTAGACAGCCAGATAGATGACGCATTCAAACAAAGTGTCAGCCATATTACTCGTAATGCCAACTGATGCAGCCAAAACATAAACTGGCAGCAGGACAACAGTTGCTAGGATTATGGGATGCCCAGGCCGCTTGATCTATGCCATCTCTCCATCTCTACAGCCCACTCTCCACACCTCTCTCTCTCTCTCGTAATGAATATGCCCTGAATATTTGTATACTCACATTTAACACGCAGCGGCAACTGATTGCTGACCGTTTCGCCTTCATCATTGATGGCGCTGCACGCATAATTTCCCGCATAGTGTTTCGTTATCTTCTGCAGCACCAGACTCTGATTGGAGCGTATGACACGAGCCGAGGTATTGTGCTCCAAATGAATGCCCTGCAAGCAACCATGAAAAACGTATAAAGCACAAATATTTATTGTTGACGACAAAACAAAGTTATTATTATGGCGCCGGAAACCCGGCGGCTGTGCATGGATGCAAGCTCCAAAAAGCATTGTTAACGCTTTGCACCACCGAGAATATATAAGGATTCAACCTTTCCTTGGATTAAAACCTGATTTCAGTCTGGATGCCAAATCCACAACAGGATCAGAAGTTGTGGTAGTCTTTAGCTATGCTAGGCAATTCTGCTTTTGCTTTTAGTAGAATTTTTTTCCTCAGATTTCTATATACATATATATTTTTTTCTTGAGGACTAGTTCTCCCAGAGTAAGGTCGGTTTTTACAACACCTAATCCATAAAAATGATTTCTAAAGAATCTCTTTTTATCTCTCAAAATCAGTTTAAGAAATAAATAATTGAAATAATCAAAAGTATTATTTCCAAAGGACCTTTCGTATTTCTCTCCAAGTAAGGAATATCAATAATAAATTAAAATACAGAAATGTATTTTTTTTTCTAAAAAATTCTTAAAACCTCTCTTAAAATAGGGAATACTGAGAGAGGTTTTCAATCTTTTTAAGATTATTTTTCACACAAAGATCGCTCGCACAAAGAATCACCCAACCTAAAATTTACCTATTTGAACAATTAAAGTGTATATAAATACGAAAATGTAAAAACTCTTTTTCTCTGGCATTCCTAGAATGGTTTGCCATAATTTTGTCTGCATCAGACGGAGGCAATTTCCATTTGCCAATATGTGTGGGAAACAATCGAGTGCCTGTTAAACCACTCAAAGCCCATCCGCAAACAAGAAGCAATGCTTCTGGGTCCTCAGCAGCAGTAGAAATAGCATTCTACTAGGACCCAGACTTGGCTGACGTCAGTCGTGTGCTCTTTGCTGATTGATTGCGGGCGGCGGCAGCGAATGCGATTGCGATTGCGACTGCGAGTGAGCGACAGCCAAAGTGATGCTCAAAATCAATGCCGCAAATCCCAAAACTATTTTGCCCGAAACGGCACATTGCGGAGTTGGTTGCCCGCCCCTTGCACCTTCGTGACCGCCATTCTTGGTGTGAAATGAATTGAAATGAGCAAATGCAGCGCAATGCATCCTGAGGGTAGCATCAGCAGCAGCAGCAGCATCAGGAGCATACGCAACTTGCCAATGTTATTGACACTTAAACAGAATTGAATGGAAGCCAACCAAGCAGACAGCCGGCTCGGAGCCTGGCACAGGACCTGGTTCGACGGACGACCTGGAGCCCAGTTCCTGTTGTCATTGTTGTTGGGATTTCGGCAATAGGGTTTTGGGGTTTAATTTGTGTTAGGCGGGGCATGCGAACAGACAAGCGCTCACTTCCAGCTGACTTGACGCGACCTACATTATGCAACCACAACAGTTTCCGCCATTGAGGATTCGATTGTACGTGACACTCGAAGTAAACATCGTCGCCTTCCTTGATATCATCCGGTGTCAGTGTGGAGCCCAAACGCAGCGTTACCAATGGGGGATCTGCAAAGATTTAACAAATAAACAAATTTGTGAGTAATTAGAAGCAGCTAAAAATAGTATGTGATTAATTTTAATATTGGATTAGTCGCTGATTATAACTGGTTTGAGAAGTCTAGCAAAGCAAGTGTAAATAATCGTAACTTAATATAATAATTGGTTTGTTTATTCCTCTCTAGATATTCAATGCATTGCCATAATTAATGAACACCAGCTAATTGATTGCACTATGTGAAACTATACTCATCAGTATTGATGAGGCTTAATTAAGATAATAATTAATTCTACAAAGGACGGGTAGCTATATGTAGCTGCATTGGCAATAAGAGGCTTAAGTACCAAGTTCATATTTTTATCTAAAAAAATATTTTTGTTTTTAAATGTAATCCTTTAACACATTAGAAACAAGAAAATCCGCTGCACAAGGCTATTTTAAAAATTGTATTCAATTAAACTTCATTTTCTTTTATTTGCTTAAGCGCACATTTTTCTGATTTAGAAGAAAGTGAATTAAATTAAATGACAAATTTATTTATTTCTTCCTTTCTCCTCTGCCAATAAATGTCTTTGTTTTATTCGAAATAATTGAACTCATAACAAGCCAAATTCTATCTGACATTCTATTCAAAGCAGGCTTCAATACAAAATCTATAAAAATATAAATAAATATATAAGCTCTGTAATATGGCATATGAGTAAATTAGATATAAGATGTTTGAAAGTCAATATATGATAAAGGGACTTTTCCTTAAAGTTAAATAGCTACACTTTATTGTTGTTACAATTACAATCATACGAACTAAACACTCAACATTAGACTTTATAGAGTTTCATATAGTCCCAGAGATGTTTTGAGTGGCCCTCTTCTGTCATCAGCTGCGCAATAAGTCGAGTGATCTATTTGATTTAATAGTGCCTGCAAATATGAGCGATTTGCTGCAACGACAGGAACATCAACAAAGAGTTATGGGAACAACAATCTAATGGTAACTGGGCACAAGGACCAAGGATCGCACACACTGGTCGGGTCTGGCCTGGCCTGCTTGGGCTGGCTGGCTGTGGCCGGGCCTGACAGTGCCTGGCGCTGCTTGTGAACATGTGTTGCCGCTTAAGTCGTTTGAATTTGCTTAACGAGCCACAAACTTTGCGACAAACACAGCACAGGACCTCGAAGGAAGGACGTGCACGTGCCAACCTTAATATTGTTGAGTTATTGGCGGCCAAAGCCAAACGGCGCCAGTCAAGAGTTAGACGACAACAACGACAACAACGACGCCGACGACGCCGACGACGACGAGCGAGTCCAAAAGTTTGCTCACTTTAGAATGGCCTCGCAAACTTTACTTTACCCCAGTCCCAACTCTCCCCTGCTCGCCACATGCAAAGGTCTGACTTGGCAGCCGGCAGCAGTCGCCCCGCCAATCAGCAAAAGTGCTCGAAAGGGGCCCGCAGCGAAAACTCTTTCGCCAAAAGTCGCGCCGCCGTATTTCCGCACACATGTTGCAGGCCATTTTTGTGATTATCATTTACCGTTAGCTGCCACCCCGCCCAAAATGAAAGCTGCTGAAACCAGCCAAACAAGAAAAAAAAAAACAAAAAGGGTGGCACTACTCGCCAAGCTTCTGGGGGCGGCCATCGATCGAGGGTTTGCTGAGTTTCGGGCCTCTCAGTTTCCCCCGTAATTTATGTGCAAATGAAAGTCGCCTTATTATACCATTTGATATTTGCGACGGCTGCGCCACGATTCAGCGATTTTTTCACTGAATCGGTGCACTAAAACTAGCCGCGAACAGAATACAGCTTGGATTCGACTATGGCATTTATTTATTAATATTTATAAGTATTGCTTGCTTAGTTTTGTGCTTGCTATGTTTTTTCTCCGACACCATAAAGCATATCTATTCTTGATCAGAAGAACGAGCTAGCGAAGTAAGCTCTTACATTTTCTGACCTCTGCTTAACTAAACTAGTCACAAAATCTATATTTATTGATATTAAGGAAATGGGAGAGGAATATGCTGATTGGGAATATTTTACTTTAAGGTTAAATCCCCGCCTTCCTGCTAAAAGCTAGAACTTTGCACTTTTCTACACACAACTGGGTTTCGTCTTTGGGCCATGAAAAATACATAATGATTTGACTTTTAGTCCCCATACATTGGATAATGATAAGCAATATAATTTAATTGATTAACCCAATTTATGAATAAATTACCATACTTATATGAATTCCCATTATTTTAATATGAATTAATTTATCAAACAATAGCCGTGTTGTTATTCAATTCAATTATTATAAACAGTTGGCATATTCATTCGTTAATTTTGATTTAATTAGGTACATCAAATAACCCATAAACTAATTCTTTTGTGCTTACATATTATCAGTATTTTTTCCTGATTACACCATGGCTTTGGTTTCGAATGCAACTGCAAAATACAACTGTCCATTATAACTCTTCTGAGTTACTAGACATGACATGGCTTCAACTTTAACAACATTTATGTAATCTTAAATAGATGCGCATATATATCATCTGGAGGGAATAAACATTATTGCTATGCTCTAGCATGCGTCCACTTTAAAAATATCAACTCAAATTGCGGCATTGAGAAAAATATCGCGATGCTTTCGCTTTTTCAAAATGCGAGGCACGCACACAGCACAAGCGCCAATGTAGCCCAGCCATAAACAACGGGCAAGGGACATGCACACACACACACACAAACACACACTCGAATACACACAGTTTGTCTCTATAGTGCGCTCATGGGAATCTCTATGTCTGTGATTGCATTGCATGCTTTGTTGTCCTGCTTCCTTGTTTTGCCAGGGCCACATTATAAATTTTAAAACGAGCGTGTCACATACGCACACATTGCGCGCACACATAAAGAAAATTATATGTACCGAATGCAGCAGCTGCCATACCACCCCCTCCCCCCACCCCCTCGGCAATGGCATAAAGTACGGCAAATGGCCTTGCCAAATGCCGTGCCTAAGAAGCCAAAAACGAAGTTGGCATAATAACTCAGGCTTGATGCTGAATAGAGATATCGTATAGGGACAACAGCAACAAGGACATGACACGCAACACAACAACAACAACAACAGCAGCAGCAGCAGGATCAACAAATGCGAAACGATGCGGAACATATTTACCAAGTGTGTGCACAAATTAAAAATACGAAAATATAATTGAGATAGCCATAGGCGACTCTAAGATGCGCTATGAATAAGTCTTTTGGCTTTTACAGAATTTCGAGCATATTCAAGAAAAGTTTTCCGGGCAATGTTTTCTTTAACCAGGAGGCAAATTTTGGGCAAAGTAATAATATACTATGTGGCAGTGTCTGTTCCTTGAGAATATGTGTTAAGGTCCCAAAATAAAGTTTTCTGGTTATGTAATCAAAGCTTTTCTTAAATTTAATAAAAAACTAATTTTCTTAGCTTAGATGCCCCAAATGAAACGTTTCAGGCCTACAGCCGCATTCTAGATAAAAATAAATGAACCAAAATAACGCTCACTCTTAATAAAATATAATCCAAAAATTGAGTAAAATGTAATATTAACAAATATACAACAATTTTAAATAATTTATAGCCCGAATTTACTCAAGAAATTTTCAGTGTTCAGCAGCTTAAAAATGCATTATTAAAAAAATCCTTTTTTTTTGCTACTAATAGAAGTTTTTAAAAGACTGTGAATAAGTGCAATTAAAAATATTTCAAATGAAGAAAACATGAAAGATGATACCCTAATTCAGACCTATATAGAATTTATTTTTTCTTTACTATGCTTAATTGAGCGCTAGAATTGAGCAGGATCTTCCGATCTCAACCAAATTCAAGAATTTGGAAGTAAGTAACAATATCTAATGAAATTTTCGGTTTACAGTGTTTTTATGAATATGAATTTCCTAGTTAGTATATTAAAAAAAAAGAATCTATAAACCCTAATTCACAGTTCATATTTTTAAGCAAGTTAAATTGTCGAATATTCATTGCTAAATTTATAACAAACTTATATAAAAAAACTTATTATAAACCTATCAAAATAAAGAAACACACCTAAGTTCAATAGTTCTTTTAATGGTTTTTTAAACCATTAAAACGTATTGTTATTTTTTGTAAATATGAAAAAAGCGCTGATTTAAGTGTTCACCTGTAAAATAGGCATAAGCTCTGCCATTCTTAATTAAGACTTTAGTAAGATTATAAAAATGCATATTCATTTTATATGCTCTTTTTATAAGGTGCGCTTTGTAGTCAGTCAAGGCATGGCCCGAACGACTGTAGGGTAATATGCTTAAATTAAAAATCATAATTTATATTTATACATATATTTCCTTTTTCTTCTTTTTTCTTTAAGTCAAGCGTTTGCCTGCTGCACAACCAGTCGACGTATGTGTGTACGTGTGTGTGTGTGTGTGTATTTATATGAATACTTTGCCGTACGTGCCGATCATAAAGTTTATTTGCGTCAATGTTGCGAACGGTGTTAAGGTAAAAAAAAAAATGTACAAAGCAAACAAATAAAAAATAATATTCTAAAATATAAAATGTTAAGGCAACAAGTATGTGTGGCGCATAAAAAATATAATCATAACACCTTATATATATATTTTGTTAAGCGTCAAGCCTAAATATCAACATGTTTTTCTTTCTGTGTATTTTCTTTTGTTTACTTTTTTTTTGCGTCAGCAGATTGCAGTAAAAATTTAATATTTGAGGATGTGAAAAGCAAAGAAACAACATTACGTGATGTGCCGTATACACTCACACACTTGTGTTTGTGTGTGTGTGTGTGTGTCTGCACAATGTACACACAGCCGAAATAATAAAATACATTCACAGCGGCAAACGCGACGTATACGTAACGCCGCTCGCCTGCAAACTCAACTGTGACTTTGCCACTTTACGATGTCCGCAGTAGTTACTTTGCGGCTATTGACCCATTGGCTGTACAATTCGGCTAACATGTTTGTTAGCTTGATATGCTTTATTTAAGCCCTTTTATAGCTTTTTTGGTTTAACTTTATATATATGTGCTATGATTTTTATTTCGATCGGAAGCAAGGCATAGGTCAGGTATTATTTATCTCTATATATAAAACTGTTTGTCCTGACTGACTGACTGACTGACTGACTGACTGATTGGTGATCAACGCACAGCACAAACCGTAAGAGCTAGGAAGCTGAAATTTTCACTGTAGCTACCTTATGTGATGTAGATGCACGTTAAGACGGGGTTTCGGGAAATTCCACCCGCAAGTGTGGAAAAATCGCGAAAAACGTTTGTATGTAACTTGTTTGTTTACCATCTGATCGGCCTCAAACTTATTTTCAAAGATCTTTGTTCAAATTCATTTGACGGGTGTTTCACACTTTTAGGAAAATCCGTTCCTCCTTGGTGGAAATGGAGGTCAAAGATTTTTTTGGTGAATTGTAAGTTTTGTCCGATTTGCATAAAAGTTGTTTGATTCCCGTTCGATCAGTTTCAAAATCATTTTCAAAGCTTTTTGAAAACATTGATTTTATAGAATATGTGCCACGGGCAAGGCCGGGTTATGCCCGCTAGTGAAATATATATTAATATATATGTATATAATATATTTTTAAATTATTTTTTACGCACATCTGAGGATATTAAATAAATAACATCATATTAATACCTGCAGATAGGTGTAAATAGGTATTTACTAAAAATATGTATTTATATTTTTTTTTTTACGATCAAACTAAAAACCTCAGCATATATTTGAAGTAACACCAAAATATCTATTAAGAAAAGCTTTAATAAATAATATCAAGCTAGCAAACATGTAATTTAAAAATCATCATCATTTTCTATTCTTTTCCAATGCCTTCTTCCATTTGAATATGATCTTTGCAATATTATATACGACTACTTATACGATTCTTTTCGAGTCGACAAAGCCGATTCCAAATAGCTTGCATTGAATTGAAGATATATTCTGCATCGCATAGAAGAACCTCTGGAGTGTGGAGTGCTTTCCCCTCTCCGAATTGAAAAATAAACTAAATCTTCATTAAAGCACAAGAAAGCTGGCCACAATCCAACTCAAAACAGACCTAACCTAATCGAACCGTATAGAATTATTCCTTAAATAAATATACAAAATAGTTTACTGCTTTGATATATTTATTTTTTATCAATATCTAAAGTTATGCAATTAACTGAATTTGTTTAGACGCGGATAACAGCTGTATCTATAGTGAAAGCATCTACTCTGTTTAAGTTTTTTTCTTGTAATTTAGTTTTTTTTTTGGGTAGGGGGGTGCATGGTGCATGGGTACGCAAAGTCCTTCATTTAATTTAAGCGGCTGCCATACATTTTGTTAGCCCGCATATTTCATTTGGGCCCTGGAGCCGCTGAAGCGCTCCCCGCGGTCGGATTGGGTTATGGGCTGGGAGAGCGGGCTGTTAGCACGGCAGCTGCCTTCTGGCCCATGGCAAATTATTCACAATTTGTCATTTGTCTTTGATTTATTTGAATTTTAAAGGCTTTCAACGGCGACGACGTCGACAGCGCCGACGTAATAAATTTAGCTGGCTGTCTACCTTTCTGCTAGCTGTCGGCAAATGCTTATTTTTTTGTTATTTTCAGCGTATACAGCATATACCTATACATACATATATATTTTAGACTTAAACACAATTTGTAATACTTACAAACGACATTCAATTTCCACATGGTCTCCAAATAGAGGCCGTTCACATTTGGATTTTCCGCACGGCATGTTATCGATTTGCCATCGTCGTCTGTGGTGGGCACAAAGCTCAGCTCCGAGCGTGTCGAGTTCTTTGATATGTCGTCCTGGAAAATGTGTTGCTGCATTAATTAAGTTTCGGCCTCAGACCAGAGAGTAGACGACCCCCGCCCACCACTTTACAACGAAAATGTCCTGAGGCGCAGTTCTTCGTTTTATTCTTTGTTTTCTTTGTGTGTGTGTTTTTTTTTTTGGAAATTTGTCGAAATATTTTATGTTTGCAATTTAAAATTTATTGCTGCATACTTTGGGTTTTATGTGACTTGTGTGGGTACATTTTATAGCGCCGAACAGCAACAACAACAACAACAATATCAGCTGCAACTACAACTACAACACATAATTAGTTGCGCTGTTGTAGTCGTTATTCTTGCTGTTAGCTGAACGGGTCATAAAATTGTTCATTTTTAACCGTGTGTCGCCCCTTCCCCAGGCGACCAGACGCCAAAACTTGCTAAACGGCTGCAAAGGCGTGAAATATGCCCTCACATATACCTGCCTCGGGAAGTGGGTGTTAGTGTTTAAGCCCTATCGAAGGTGCTAAAAGGCGGACAGTTAGCGACCTGCTTTCACCATCGTAAAAACGTTATTTTCACTGTCAGAGTCCAAGGCAAAAGGAAAAAATAAACAAGCTATAAATATTTAAAAGAAAAAACTTGACTTTCCGAATGGAACGGAATTGTGAGGAAAACCTGTTTTCAGTAACAGTTGGCAAAAATATTCTTTAGCATGAAATTTCTTTGGTTCTTCCAAGAATTTGCGTATTAAAAAATTATATAAAAAAATCGAAGATAATTATTAACGAGGAGGAAAGGCTATCTTCGGCACGCCGAAGATTTAATACCCTTGCAGACCCAACCATTTCATAATGCTCATAGTGCTTTGCACGTATCTAAGAAGCACAGGGAAAATAGTCAATTACAGTTAATTAACCGAGAATAGTTAAGATATCTTGAAAAACAAAAAAGTTTTCCATACAACTTAATTTCGACCGATCGTTCCTATTGCAGCTATATGATATAGTTGTCCGATCTTAATAGGATTTGGCATATATATGGGGAGCGTAGTAAAACTAATAAATCCGAGTTTGGTCAAGATATCTTGAAAAACATAAAAATTTTCCATACAAAAACTTAATTTTCGACCGATCCTTCCTATGGCAGCTATATGATATAGTTGCCCGATCTTAATAGAATTTTGCATATATAAAGGGAGCTTAGTTAAACTAATAAATACCGAGTTTGGTCAAGATATCTTGAACAACATACAAATTTTCTATACAAAAACTTAATTTTCGACAGATCGTTCCTATGGCAGCTATATGATATAGTTGTCCGATCTTAATAGGATTTTGCATATATATGGGGAACGTAGTAAAACTAATAAATACCAAGTTTAGTAAAGATAACTTTATAAACAAAAATGTTTTTCATACAAGAACCTACTTTTCGACCGATCGTTTCTATGGCAGCTATATGATATAGTGGTCCGATCCAGCTGGTTTTGACATATGAGCTGCGTGCAACAGAAAGAGGGACTTCTGCAAAGTTTCATAAAGATAGCTTTAAAACTGAGAGACAAGTTCGCATAGAAACAGACAGACGGACAGACGGACAGACGGACATGGCTATATCAACTCGGCTGTTGATACTGATCAAGAATATATATACTTTATGGGGTCGGAGATGTCTCCTTCTGTGCGTTACACATTTCACGACAAAATTATAATACCCTCTGCAAGGGTATAAAAAAATACAGAAAAAAGAAACTTAAAATGAAAAATAAACCTGGTTTTCCGAATAGAGTGGAATTGGAAAAAAAAAGAAAGTACAAATCGATCTATATGAGTCCTAGACCTAGTTTTCCGAATTGCAAGAAATTGTAAGAAAAGTCTGTTTTCCTTAATAGTTGGCAAAGGAGAAATTTAAGACGAAATTTCTTTGCTTCAAATGACAATGAATTGTTAGGAAAATTCTTCCATTCTATAAGCAGTTATCTGTAAAACAACTATGAAAGCCATATATTCAACTCTAGGACTTTTATGACCAGGTACTGCTTTCCTTATATTATTTTTTTCTTCGACAATTAAAAATGGTTTAACCTAGTTTGGAATTAATTTGTTAGACTGTCCTCAAAAATATTCTAACAACAATTTCGAGCATTGCAAATGGCATGTTCAAGCTAAAGCCGTGACTACCTAATTAGCTGCAATTCGTAACGAGCAACTCGATTGTCGGCGAGTCGTTGGCCCCAAACGTTGATTAATGTCGTGTCCCATATAAAGTTGCTAGACTTTAGCTTGTACCCGAAATATGCACATGTCTGGCAGCACACACACACACATACACACACACACACACACACAAACACACACACAGACACACACACATATACGTACAGCCCACCCACAAGGTCCGCATATTAGAGTGGAAACTAAGGCACCAAAAGGCATGTATAACATGTCCAAAGGCCAGTCTGTCTGACAGTCTCTCCGACTGTCTGTCCGACTGTCTGGCTAAACTAGACTGAGGGCGGCCGTTTGCCGCATTACGGCAACTTTATGCCACGTGAAAAACTACTGAAAAACATTTCCGGTCTTTAAAGGAGTGTAGCTGCAAACGGCAAAGCAATCAGCGGCGGTATGCATAAGCGAGTATGCATATAAGACGGACGGACATGGACATAAACAACAACTGTTTTGGGTTCCGGACAGTGGGTAAACGGGGCAGTGTCAGTGGCAGCGCAAGTGGGGGCGGGGGCGGGGGCTGGGCAAGTCAACAACGGAGCGGCACAAAAATGAATTGCAACAAAATTGCGCTAAAACTCCCATAAATTTGTCCAAAGTTAAAACAAAAAAGGCACAAAAAAACACAACAACAACAACAAATGAAAATGGCAAAGGAAAAGCGTAGCAAATAGTAGAAAATGCAAAGGGTTGCGCAGCGGGGGGTCGCAGGTCGGCGGCGGGGCAATACATTGTGTATTGTGGAGTTTATATCACATTATCTGTGTTTATTCAAACGGTGAGTGCGGAGCGCGGCGAGTGTGAGCCACGCCCAGCGACAACAAGTGGGTGTTACCCATCCCACAAGTCCCTTTTCCTACTCGTTGTGGAAGAGTTACGAGCTGCGGTGTGTGTGAGTGTGGGTGTGAGTATGCCTGTGTGCAAGCGTTTGTGTGTATGTGGCTTGACTGTGCAAATACAATAACTTATCGAGCTGAACGTGAGTCAGTCAACACCCCCAGAAACCCAACCGTAGGTGGGTAGACCACAAGTGTTGGGCAGAGTACGTCAATTGCGGTCATGTGCGAATCGCCCCTACCCCTACCCTTTGACAACTACTGCCACCTCACCCCCTCGCATGCTCAACTCACCTTTGTGCGTCGCAATTGACGTTTTCCCTTGTACCAAGTGATGATGGCATTCGGACGCGAACCCGATGATTCACACGTGACTTCATAGCGTCGATCGGCAATCATTGAGCTGGGTGGTTCCAGAATTTTTACAGTTAATGGTTTTACTGTGAAAAGAAGCAGAACAAATTGGTAAATAACATTGGCAATTTGAATAATGGAAGTTGGATAAACAAAAAAGAGTGTATAACAGAGAAGTATTGTTAGTTTATTACAGCAGCTAAAAAATATATTTCAGCTCTGTATATTCCCACATTCTTTCGCTTTTAAGCTTTAAAAAATAACTATGAAGTAGAACCTTCAACAATTTGTAACTAACAAACGTTAACAACTAACGGCGCTGCCTACATCTGACTCCGTAGGTCCCCATAGGCCCCCATAGGTCCCTATATATAAATGACCCTCTATGGCTAAGGCAACAATTTGTTGTGCTGTTTGCTGTAAAGAGCTGGCGATATGGAGCGAGGTTAATGCTAGGCTTAACGCCCCGTCATTCATTCATTCCTGTAAACATGTAATTATTTAACGGCCACTTTGACGAGCTATATGCGCGGTATTTAACCCCAAGAATGTCAGGTTTATTTATGTAGCGTTACAATCATGAAAAATATTGAATATGATTTGTTTATGTTTATACAACAGGCTAGTTGTTTAGTTAACGTGCTGAAAATAACTACGGAGTTCCGATATTGAAAGATAATATTTTCTTTGATTAAATATTAATTAAGTTAATTGAGATTGCGGGCTATAATTGATTTGTCATAAAAATGATTAGAGTTTACTTAGGTTCAGCGGGAACTACGGAATGTTTTGATTAGAGTTTGGCTCTAACAATCATAAGTTATTATTAAAAACTAAAAAATGTAGATCTGAACTCAGGCTTTATTGAAAACCTTACTATAAAAGTGATATATTAATTTATTTAAATATATTTGTATAGGCTATATAAACCCGCCTGCTAAGCCTAGGGTTAGGAAGTCCCACAACACATAACTTAACCTTGACGATAGCACGATAAGCCAGCTGGGCTTTTTTTTCAGTGTTTTTTCAGGTCATGTGTGGTTGTTTTGGACAAATTTATTAGCCAGACAAGTTGGAATTGGGTTGGGCACTTACGGTGCATATCGAGTATGAAGCTCTTCTCCTTGGGCTTATCTAATTGCGTATTCAATGCCTGACATGTGAATACGGAATTTAAATCGTTGCGCTGCACCGATGGCCACAACAGTCGATTCTCGATAACATCGCCGGAATTGTGCTCGTTTTGATTGTCGACAAGTAGTCCATTCACAAGCCAGCGGACCTGTGGTTGTGGTCGACCTATGAAATAGAGTCGAAAGAGAACAAAGAAAACAAAACACAATAGTTATATACACATCAACATATGGGGACTATGCGAAGCGGCAGCTAGAAACGGCGCAAATTAAAAAGTCAAGTTTTGGACTAAAAAAAAACATAGCGCAAAGAAAACCGAAAGCAAACTTTGTGATATTTTCATTTTCGGTCAAAGTGCGGCTTGAGGTTTTTCTTTTTCTCTGTTTGTTTTTTTTTTGCTGGCCAAAGCTTTTAAGGAAATTAACAGGAAATTGTCTAGCCGGTCGAGCGGATATAGCCATGTGTGTGCGGCATAGCAAAAGCAAAAAGGGGGCGTGGCCACTGGCAATGGGGTTAAGCCAGATAGTTGGGCTTACTTACCGCCCACCACACGACAAGTGATAACAATATCATCGCCCTCCTGCTTGGGACCCAATTTGGTGCCATTCAGTTGACGACCCCAACGGTCCAGTATGATGGGCTGCTCCGGAAGTACTAAAAAGAACAACAGCAACAACGACAACAATTGATAGTTAAGTGTATGTGTAGGTGCCCGTGTGCCTGTGTGCCTGTCAGAATTTCAGATACTCACTTATTACAGACAAATTGAAACGGAAGCTCTGCGTTTGAGCTGTGCGAAAATCGACACGACAACGGTAAATGCCTTGATCATGCCGTTTGATATCCTGCAAA
The DNA here is from genome assembly GCA_035045885.1 of Drosophila borealis. NCBI lineage: Eukaryota > Metazoa > Arthropoda > Insecta > Diptera > Drosophilidae > Drosophila > Drosophila borealis. Next base: position 7,923,520 of record JAWNOR010000137.1, on the reverse strand, counting down.
ATTCCATAAGTTATATTATTATATGTGTGCGAAAGGAAACAGATGATTAGCATACACACGCATACACACACACACACACACACACTCACACTGCATACACCCACAAAACAGTTGCTTCTGGTCATGTAATTTTCAATTATTGCATGTCACTTAAGTCCTGCAACTCTGTGGTCTGTGCTGTGGCCAAGTCGTGCAGGACTTAAGATATATATCGAACCTCCGGCCAGGCAATTATGCACTCTCAGGTATTAAAGCTAGTGCACATTCGGTTCAGTTAATTGTGGCTATGATTAGTTAGTCAATGCATGCGATATATATATTACTCTGATTGGTTCTTTCATTAAGATTTTAATTTATCATTATCTTGCTTTGGGACTTCTGTCAGCAATTTAAATGTTGTAACTGTTGTAATAAATGAACAAGTTCTGTGAAGAGATTCAATGCATGTTCCAGACCGTTGTCACTATATACATATTAAACACTAATCAAATAAAATTTATTAGCTAGCTGAGCCAGTTTTTTTTGGATTATCCCTTTTATTTTAAGCAGTTCCTAAATTGTCACTCCCTTCACATTGTCAACTGTCATTCTTAAGTTTCAATAAAGTCTTGCGATGCTTCAAGGAACTAGATCCGTGAACTAGCTAGCTAATTAGTTCATTATTGTGCACCTGTTAGGATATTGTGGTTGGGATGTAAAGATATTTTAAATATTTTATTATGCCCATAATATTTATAAATCCTAATTAAAAACTCAAGAATTACAAAGACAAAATACTTATTTTACAAATTTTAAAAATAAAAACATCCCATTTAAATAGTTCCATATATCCATAACTAACTTCATCTATTTATACTTACTACCAACTACCCCTTAAGCATCCGTAGCTGTTTTCTCTAACTACTTGCATGCAATTTGCAGTCGGTCTGGCGTCGAGCTAATTGTCAGGCAATTGAAACGCAATTAAAATTAATTTATAAAGTCAACTCCTCGCCCAGATCCCAACCATTTGTCGCACATTATTCATATTCGAGTTATATATACATATATATAAATGTTTTTGTAACATCGTGTTGTGTGCCTCGCTTGCAATATGAAGTTGATGCAACCGCGAGTGGCAAATTTATGGGCGGGATCAGGCTGCCTCTTCGTGTGCAATTCACATTCATTTCCGAATATGTGTGTGTGTGTGCGTGTGTGTGTCTGCACATGCAGCTCGTTAACGTGCAGACAGAACCTCCCCCCCAACAGGCTGTCTAAGACTAGGAATTGTCCAAGGATTTCAACACTCTGGAACCCGAAGCCAACTCAAGTTGGCCTTTAAAAGTCAACCGCTTGTGGCGCAAAGACATGCCGAGGCGTTGGCTCAAGTAGCTGCCATATTGTGTGCGGGTGTGCGTGTGTGTGAGTGTCTGTGTCTGTGTGTGTGAGTGTGCATTGCATGACAATAACGGTAAATCAAGTTATCTGTAAACATGCAAGACATTAATAAACATTTCGCGTGCGCGAGGCAATTTAACAACTTTTGATATCTAAATTTGTTTTCGCATTGCCTCAGCCGCAGTCGGAGTCGTAGTCGCAGTCGCCGTCGCAGCTTTCTACTGTTATTTAGCATTCCGTTTCTACTCCCTTTTCATGGCCCTTTTCCTTCTTGTTTATTTTTTTTTTTTGCAATATGTTCGGTACATCCGTTTACTGTTATTCGCGCTGACTTAATTTTTAACACGCATTCGCAATTCCAATTGCAATTTCTTTTTCGGTTATCAATTTGAAAGCACTTTCAAATAATATGGAAAATTTTAGGGTAATTTTGTGAGCATTTCATAAGGGAAATTTCATATAATTTAAATTTATTATTTACCAATTAACGCACAGACTTGTCGTTAAATCTACATATGTAGCTTTAATTTTAAAAGCTGTTGAAATGTATCTAAGAACCAAAACTGGAACTTCATGTTCCCAAAAGCTTGGTTTTCCATTTGTTTATAAATAATTCGATATTAATTCTATTTAAATGAAGCTGATGGTGAATAATAAACAGAACAAATTTTATATATTTAAAATGAACTTTAGAGCTGTTGGCATTGGTTAATAATATATAATAATAAACATGTAACGAGGCAGAGAACTAGACATTTAAGATCCCATAAGAATAGTATATAACAATAGTATAAAAAAATTATGAGAAAACTAATTTGACCACAATTCGCAGGAATACGTTTCCGTACATAAATTTTGCTCAAAATAAGCTCAGTTCTTGAGCCCTTGAGTAGACGATGTGAAGAATAGCATAGTATTTAACACCCTTTAATTGTTAAGTAAACTTTAAAGCTGTTTATAGAGTATACTCTTGTCTCTACAAACTCTTATTTAGTATTTTTTTATAGGTATTTTTGCTGAGCGCACAAAATTCAATTGTTTGCTCAATTTTTTAGAATTTATATTGACGTTTTGCATTATTTTTTTTTTTCAAATGCGCGCTGTAAGCTTTTACCCATTTGATGTCTGGCCCAGCAAGTCTGACCCTTCAAATGGCTAAAAGCATCCCCAAAAGTCTGCTACAATAAATGTAATGCGATAGGTCGTGTTTTTCACATTCATTCAAGTTCACACAAATTAAATAGAATATTTAAAGAATTGATTAAAGTCGAGCCCCTATTTGCACACACGGCAAAACAAATGGGCCGTTGTGAGCTGTTGGGCAATCATTTGGGATCTTACCTTAATTTCCAAGGTTGCTGGCTGCGAGTCAAAATGAAATTTGGCACGTGAGCCAAAAACCTCCGGAGCTGACCAATGTCGGGGCTGCTCAACAGCCATATTATCGCGCACGTCGAAGCTGCAAACAGAGAAAGAGAGAGAGGGAGAGAGTAGGAGAGAAAAAGAAAGAGAATTATTATTATTGTGCTGGAACGTAAATATTTCAGTGGGGCGAAATTAAATCAAGTTGATATAAATTCTTAAGTTCGCAGCAAAATATTCACATGCGAAAACTGGGAAACCTAAAGAAACCCCATAGGCTATAAAATTCAGCTCGGACTTCAGCTCGGCTTTTATATTCTGCTTCTTCCCTTTTTGTCTTATTTGAAAATTGCGCGCGCTAAACTTAGCCTCATTTATTTTAGCCTGCTCATTAGAAAGGGCGTCGGGCTGGCTGCCAAAATTGAATTTATGGGCCCGCAGATAAACATTTTTTCAATTTTCTGCTTCTTGTGCTTGTGCAGTTCTCGCCGCCGTTGCATTTAATGCGCCAAGTTTTACCTGGCAGCACACACAGCAGGCCATAACACTTAAGACCTGGCCAAGTGCTGACTACTGCTGCGGTGCGCAGTCATCATTAAAATGGCCATAAACATGGCTTGCATTGAGCTTTGTTTTTCTATTGAACTTTATTAAGCAATAAATATTACGCAACTATAATTTGCAAGTGATAAACGCGTTTCCCGCAATCGATTACCACTTTAAATTCTGTTTGCTTTTGTAAAATTTAACTGAATTGATTCTTTGACTAATTATTTTAATACTTAACTGCTAGTACGCATAATTAGCCAAGGTATAAAGGTTATACCTTTATTAGGGAAATCACAAACGGCAGCTCAACAACATATTCATATAATCCTGATTAAAATCTATAGAAATGTCGAGAACTTTGTTTGCATTCGAATGCAATTCAATTTTTTATTCCAAGCACTTGACTGCCCATTCCTCTGACTCGTATATGTTGAAATGATAAGCTCTTTACTTTATTTCGCTCCCATTTAAATGATTTAAATGAATATTAGACCATTTATATTTTAGCCCTTTGACTATTTAGTTATCCAACTATTTTAACACTCTTTTATTATATTTTTTTCATAGCTAGTTACTCTTTCAGTAATTCTATAAAAACAGCTAACTTAACCTTTACTACTCTATCTATCAGCATTATAAGTTTAAACGAATATAAATCTCAATTATTTTCTTTTATACACTGAACCCATTGAAAGCGACTAAGAAGGGTATACTGGTTTTGTGTAAATGTATGTAACAGGCAGAAGGAAGCAGCTCCGACAGCATTAAGTATATATATTCTTGATTAGCATCAATAACCTAGTCGATCTAGCCATGTCCGTCTGTCTGTGCGTCCGTCTATGTAAACGATTCGATATCAGAACCTATAGAGCCAGACAATATAGTTCTCTAGGTTCTCCTAGTGCCGGCTCAGTAAGAGATTGTGTCGAATCGATAGTATTCCATAAAATCGATATGAATTGATTTTGGAATCCTCTTTTCTGAGCATATTTTAAAACTTATAAGAGCAGAAAACCACAACTTTGGCATGTAGACTCGTCTACAGCATAGACAGATCTAATATATATCCATTTTTGGATACTTTCCGCAGCTCTCCCTCAAAAATGTGTTCGCGTTTTTGTGTAAATACATGTGACAACAGGTAAGCGAATCTCCTGGTCGGACACTGCCGACTACAGTAACTCTTGCTCGTTCTTCTCGCTGTTAGTTTTTAATTTCTTCAGGTATTTCAATAGAAGTATTGTAACTAACTTAACAAATATTGCATTATCATATTCACATTCTTCGAATATACAATATCTTTTTATTGTATTTTAATCCTATTAGAGCTCTTTGATTGTTTCTAAATTTATGACAACAGTTGTTAGCAGACTTCTAGAGCAAAGCTCGCTTTAACAATGTGTACTCAGCGGAGAGGGGGAGTCAAGGGTCGAGTGGTTATTTCGATTGTTGTTGTTGTTGTTGTTGCTGTTATTGTAGCAGCCACTTTTCGAGAGCCGCTGCGGCAAGTGGGGCGTTAAGCACCCTTTTGTATGCAACACGCAATAATTTATGCGGGTAACCAACGACGAACGCTGCCGACGTCGACGTCGAAGTCGACCGCGACATCGCAAAATGCAACAACTTAATTGCTGCGTGCCAAGCGGGCGGCAACTCAAGCAAAAGAGCGACAGAGAGCGTGAGCGTGCGAAAGAAAGAGAACTATTTAGTGTGAAAGCGAGAGCAACGTTAACCCAATTTTGTTGCGTTTTCTTGCTTTCTTTTTTTTTCTTTTTGCCCATAGCGCTGCCATTTTAATTAAAAACTAAAAAAGTAAAATAATAAAAAAAAAGGGTAAAAGAAAAACTGTTGCAGTTGGCTGCAGAGCCTGCGGCTAGAGAAAGTGAAATGCTCTAAGGGAGTTCAGGGGGGTGCAGAGGCGTACGCCTGCGCTTAATAACTGCTCTTCGGGGCCTATGCAGCAAATGTTTATGACCAAATAATATGCTACATGGACCCCGGCAAATTGAGTGTTATGAAAATGGCCGAAAGCCGAATAAAAAAAGAGTGCGACTATGGGTAGATACAGTGAAATGTTGGCTAAAATTAAAGATATATGTTATGAGTGTCTAGCTAACTAAGTATGTTATGGCCAGTTTTGTGCCACATATATTGGCGCATATTTATCTCTACTGTTAACACAGTCTGTCAACAACTGAACCAGACTGGCTTTTAAGAAAATTAAATTGTTTAGCCTCTGTTGTCATATTATTGTGACTTCATTTACAATGCAAGACTCGAAGGCAATTTCATTTAATAAATTTCTTAAGAATTCACAAATACTTTAAATGGGTCAGTTGAGCGACTGTGTCTTTGCTCTTAAAAGTTTGCTTCTAAATTTCTTATCATTAAATGTTGTATGATATTTAAGATATGTACGCAACCATGATCCGTATATCCCTTACCTATTGAATGTAAAGTTTTTACTCCCCACTTTCACATCGTTCTGATTTTACATACAGCTATCTATTTAATAATAATGATTATCCAATTTTAATAATTTCTTTTAAATATATTATTTTAAGAGATTTATTAATTATGCTTTCACCTACTATTTGTACCTGACACACTTGCTATTAATTTTGAAAAAATACACATACATGTATTTTACTTATTTGCACCACTGTGCGTAGCTAAGTAAAAGTGTCACATGGTCTTTCGGGTGCCAGATATTGCATTTGAATATTACATTTGACAGCCAAAAGGCGCAACGTGGCGTTAAAATGTCGTGAATGCAATTAGTATGAGCTGCTGCCTGGTCGCCCCCTCGAGATGTAGCCTGGGGCCAGCAGGGAGCACTTTACAGGCACTTTCCAAAGAGTTGTTTATGACCTGCCCGATTGCTATTAGGCAGGAAACAAAAACAACAACAACAACAAGAACTACAGAAAAGCAACAATTTGGCCTGGCCGCAAGCTTAGCAGCAGCTTAATGCCAAAATCCATATAAAAGAAATTCAACATCATTTATCCACATAATTCTTGTGGCTTTATGTCTGAGGTTAATTACGAAATTAGGTAAATATAATTAAGCTAATTTACTGTGCGCCTGCGACAACAAAAACCCACACACACAGATGCACACAGACAAAAGTTAAATCACATATTCAGACCAAAGGCCACTTATCAGCTGCCAGGCAGGTGCAAAAAATAAACAGCTCAAGTTTAATTATAGCAAATGCTGGTATTCGACTTGGCAATACCCTAGAAAATGTGAACATGTTAAGTGGTGAAGTTTTATCAACTTACCACATAGGCAGCTATATTGTATATATTTTTGGTGTTTTTTCTTGAATTATATGTGAATAGCTAATATACCTAATTGTATAAACTTCGCAAAGGGTATGTCAAAAAAATATTGTAGCATACTTAAGTGCAAAGCTGGGCCGCACGATTTAAAAGGCAGCTGCTCTCGAGGCTCGTTTGCATTTAATTAAATGCTTATAAAGACACACACACACACACAGGCAGACAGACAGACAGACAGACAATGGGCCAAATGAGGCAGCCACCACGCACGCACACACACAGAAAGAAAGAGAGAGAGAGAGTAAGTGAGCGAGAGGCGGCGATAGTACTCACCTGTATAGAGGTATGCCCGCATTATCACGAAACCATAAGACCATATAAACATCATGCAGGGGCTCGGCTATGGGGCAGGGCAGCGACACTGATTTACCCTCGACGGCATCAATGTCCTTCGTTTTCACTGTGTGCCGATTGTGGTTTGCGGATGTGGTTGGCATTAGTTGTTGTTGTTGTTGTTGTTCATGTTGGTGGCACAAAGTCGCCGCCATTTTATTTTTGGGGGTCAGGCAAATTATGTTGTCACGGTTTTTTTTTTTGTGGTTGGTCAGCATCGTCGAGCCACATGAAAATAGAAAATAAATGCGTAAAATTTGTTAATTAAATGTTCGTTTCTTTTTCAGCATGCGTGGCTGCTCTCGCACACTCACTTATGCATATATATATGTATATATATATATATGCATATATATATGGGAGCAGAGCATTGTGCAGCCAGGACACGGCTAGCTGTGTGTATCTGGGATTTTAGCAATTAAATGTTGATGCCGGCTTAATTTTTACGTAATTACAAACGCGTAAATTTTTATGCAGCCCCCGCTTAGAGCACGCTTTATTTATTTATTATGCATGTGCAAATGCCTGTGAAATAATTTTGAAGCCACGCCCACCCAATCCCTCTATTCCTTTGCGACAGCGCACATGGCATTATATTTTTTATTACTCTTTGTACAAAATCTGTTTGCTAACAAGCCAAAAAGTTAAGCATTATCAAAATGTGCATTGTTCCAAATATTTTAGTAAGCTTGGCAATTATTTAATTTCGAGCAAAAACAGAATTATTTAAAATAAATAAAATAATAAATATTTGAAATAAATTTAGGAATGTTGTTAGTTACGCTCATGTAAATTCTTTGGGTATGTTTGTAGTTTTATTTTTCTATTAACATTTTTTATTCACAATTGTACCTAAATATCTTTCCCTAATTTGTTATTTGTGAATTTTAAAATAAAAGTATTTATTTAATAATAACATAAATAAATATAAAATGAAAAAATTGATAATAATGAAAGAACTTCCCATAATTACGTATCTATTCAATACTTTTACATACTTCAGTACACATTGCACAAATCGATAGCAATAAAAGAAGAGATAACAAAAGACAAGTCAAGACAAACAGCTGAGCGGTTAGAAAAACAAGGTTAATGGGTTATATTGATAAGAAAAGACAATGAAGATAAAATGAATAGACTGAAAATAGATCAAATAAATAGATCATATTTCTATCTGGTTACACACACAGCTATGTAAGTGAATTATGCTTGTATTTATTTTCCTGCTGCTAATTCATATTTAAAAACAGTACTAGTAACCAAATTAAATTAAAATCATTTTATGTTGATACAATGTTTAAGTTTTCTATAAAATTTAATTTCTTTCGCCATCTATCTTTATATATGCTTAGTAAACACTGTAATATATCTATGTAAAGCTCTGTGTACAAATTCAGCACATTTGCCATTTTCAGACAAAATGTTTATAAAATTTTCAATATTTGGTTTTTATTGCTTGCTGCGCTTTTAGCCGCGACAACATTTTGGCAGTTGAACCAGCCAAAAGCAGAAGCTCAACTGAAACCCAACAACAAGCAACCACAGCTGTCAAATGCGGCAAGCTGACACAGTTATTGTTGTTATATTCTATACCCTTGTATAGGGTATTTGTGTTTTACAATGCCAATTGTAACATATTTAAAGGCCAAGCCTTTATAGTAAATAAACATAGATTTATATACAGTCCAACTATATATACAGTTAATAATCATTCTTAATACCAAAGATATCTTTCCGATTAACTTTTGAGTTTTATATATTACACAATAATGTAGAATACATAACTATTGTTTACTTTTATATATGCAATATGTATAGCCCTAAGCTTTTATGACAAATTAGGGTATTGGACAGTCGGCAGCCCAGGGTTGGCTTAGCTTTTTGCTATATTGTTGTGGCTCAGTTATCATGATTCAGCTTTTAAATAAAGAATATAGACACACACCGTTTGGCACATATGCATGCACACATCTAAATATATCTTCGTGTACAAATAAAAATGTCTGCGTTGAAAATATTTCACATCATATGAACGCAAAGGCCATAAAAAATGTAACTCCTCATCCGCCGTCACCAGCCCCCCTGGCTGGTACTTCACGGCAAGGTTTTTGGCATTGACTTTATGTGTAAATATGAAAAAATGTCATTTTATTGCCACAATGCGTCGAAATTTTGTGAGAATTTATTGCGAATGCGCCGCGTTGTACAATAAATATACGCTTAAATGCCCAGCATGGGTGTATATGTATGTGTGTGTGTTTGCTTAGAATTGTTGGTACAGCACAGTAGACACAGCTGGCTTTAAGCTAAAATAAAAGAATCGAGTGTAAACTGTGTGCAACATCTGCCATATGAGATATAAACATAGATCATATAAGGCCTACGAAATGCAAAAAATAAAATATTGTTGCATATGAAACTTGGTACAAGAGCTCTACAGAGCTTTAAGACTTGTGAAAATAAGCAGAAATTAGTTTCAGTTGAACTCTTACATATATATTATGTGAATATAAAAAACACATAAATAAATTCCAATCGTACTATTTGAAATAATATTAAAAGATAATATATATTAGAATATATAATTCATAAACAAATATTCTTCATATTTTTGTAAGCAATTTTACTATAACGAAAATAAATAATATCAATTGAACTAATTAAACTGATATCACAAATATAAGATATATATTTCATTCCATTTTATCAATTTTAATTTATTTAAATTTATTGTTGATTTATTATTTTTTAACTATTTTTTTTTTCAGTGTAATTGTTTGGAACGATAGCGTTATCATAGCGTCAAAATACGACTAAAACTTTGCATTTGCGACGCCAGATGGCGATAGCGTGAAAGCGGTCATATTTAACTCGAAGCAGGTGAGTGGAAGTTGCGAGTAGTTGGCAGTTGGCGAGAGCTAATATCTCTGATTGATATTGGAGAACGATGTTTGTAATAAGCGAAATTAAGTTACCGACATCTTATCAGGCAGCAAAAAAAGGCAATTAGATTAATGGACATCCATGCCACGCATTGCAGCCGCCTCAACGTATTGGCTGCACGGGCCTGAAACCATTCTGTAACAAAGACTCTCTGGCTCAAAACGTGCTGGCCATGGCCATGAAGAAGCGCTATGTGAAACGCCTGGTGCGTAAGTTCATCTTTCTACTTATTATAATCGCCTTCATCTCGCTGCTGACCACGTTGATTGTGGAGAAGCGTCTGAACAAAGCCAAGTCAGCGGACGAACCGGACGAAAGTAATTTGGATATGAATGGCGATCCCATAACGCCAGAGTTCCGTGCGGCCAATGTGGCGCCGACACGTCGCCCGGCTCGACCGCCCTTTCAGGATCGCAGTGCTGTGCGTGATGCCTTGCCGGATGAGCAAGTGGAGCAGCTTAAGACTGAGACAGTTAAAATGTTTACGTTGCCAACGCCCGTGGGTGAGCGCAGGGACTGGCACGATTACGAGGCAATGGCAGCGGACAAGTTGCGCTCCGGTCTCGGAGAACACGGACTACCCGCTACGATTGAAGATCCTGCTGAGAAAACGCTGGAAGAGCAAGAGTATCGAAGGAATGGCTTTAATGGTTATCTCTCCGATCGCATCTCTGTGAATCGCTCACTGCCAGATGTGCGAAACGAACAGTAAGTAAAATGGAGCAGCAGCTATTGAATTGATTCTCTAAATGTGTGCCCGATTCCCCCACAGTTGCAAGACGCGCAAATATCTGGCCAAACTGCCGAATGTCAGCGTCGTCATCATCTTCTACAATGAACACTTTCAGACGCTTCTGCGCACCGTTTACAGCATTGTCAACCGCACTCCCAAAGAGCTACTGCACCAAATTGTGCTCGTCGACGATGGCAGCGAATGGGAGACTCTGAAGGAACAGTTGGATCAATACGTCGCCCTACAGTGGCCACATATAGTCGACGTGGTGCACAATCCAGAGCGACGTGGCCTGATTGGTGCACGTCTAGCTGGCGCTAGGGTTGCCACCGGTGAGGTCATGGTCTTCTTTGACTCGCACATTGAAGTCAACTACAATTGGGTAAGTCAAGAAGCTTAAGCTAGCTGACCTTTTAAGCATTAGGTGTACCTAGGTCATTTTCCACATTCAGTACAGTTTTGTTTTGGTTTAAAGTCCGGTTGACATTCAAAAATTAATTGTAGCTCATATGGAAAGCTTTTAAAGCACCTTACATTTAGTTGTAAAAGATATTTAACTTCGCCAAAGCTTCAAGCTTCGTTATATATACTAATTAAATCTTTAGACCATTTTGTATCGGCAGTTTCCATTGTTTGTAGACCTTGCTTTTGTCCCAGCATAACTAATCTGTTGATTACGTGATACTTGAAGCGATTGTCATTTATTTCTTATTATAGCTGCCGCCACTTTTAGAGCCCATTGTCATCAACAATAAGATATCGACGTGTCCCATTGTGGACATCATTGATCACAACAATTTTGCCTATAATGGAGGCTATCAGGAGGGCACGCGTGGCGGCTTCGACTGGCGCTTTTTCTACAAACAGCTGCCCGTGCTGCCCGAGGATAGTGTGGACAAATCTCTGCCATATCGCAGTCCGGTAATGATGGGCGGCCTGTTTGCCATTAACAGCGAGTTCTTCTGGGATCTGGGCGGTTACGATGATGAGCTGGACATTTGGGGTGGCGAGCAGTACGAGCTGAGCTTTAAGATCTGGATGTGCGGTGGCATGCTGCTGGATGTGCCCTGCTCCCGTGTGGCGCACATATTTCGCGGTCAAATGGACCCGCGGCCAAATCCACGCAATTACAACTTTGTGGCAAGGGTAAATTGGGTGTTAAGCGCCTGGCAAATCGCCTGGTAAATTCGCCAAATTTGCTGATCAACTGAATTTTCTAGAATCACAAGCGCGTCGCCGAGGTCTGGATGGATGAGTACAAGGAATATGTCTATAGGCGGGATCCCGCAACCTATGACAACATCGATGCTGGCGATTTATCGCGTCAGCGTGCAGTGCGAGAGCGCTTGAAGTGCAAGTCCTTTGACTGGTTCATGAAGGAGGTGGCGCCCGATTTCCTCATCAAGTTTCCGCCCATTGAGCCGCCCGCCTTTGCATCGGGCGCCATACAGAGCCAGGCCTATGCAGATTATTGTCTGGACTGTTTGAACGTGGGTGCCAACCATCCCGTTGGCTTATACAACTGTGCCGGAAATCTCAGCTATCCCCAGGACAATCAGAACTGGGCCTTAACCTCGCATCGCGAGCTGCGACGCTTGGACGATGCTTGCTTGGATGTACAGGATTCGCATCCGAACGCCACCGTCTGGATGTGGGATTGCCATCATCAGGGTGGCAATCAATTTTGGTACTATGATCGCCAACATAATTGGCTCGTCCATGGCCTTCGCGGCAAAAACTGCATGGAGGCATTTGTGGAGAATGGTGTGACAAAGGTGCTCACCAACCGCTGCGATGAGAATAATGTGCGACAACGCTGGAATTTTGGTCAGGTTAATGACGAGTTACTGGATCGTTTCTTTGAGGGCTTGTAAGACGAAACGAGACCTTAACTAAAACTCTTTAAGCTTGTTGTTAAACCTAGCTGGAATAAGTGTTTAGATACACACCTAGAGATTTTTCTCATTCTTATTAATTTAACTATTTAAACACAAACACACACAATAAAATCAAATCTGTGTACTTTGCTTTTTAGCTGAGCAAACGGAAACTGTCCCCCACTAAAATTCCACAATTTTAAAAAAAGTTTTCAAATTTTTCATTTTCTCAATTTGAATACGTCTAAGAAGCTATCAACTTGTTTGAGGACTTTTTTTAGTCCTGCCAGCTTGCCGTAAATGCAGTTCAGTACGGTAAGCAAAGTGCAGAAGCTGTCAAAATATTTCTACTCCTTCGAACTACTACCAAATGCTGAAAGGTTTTTAACTCCAGACGGTTTTAGGCTCTTAGTTCTGGCCCTAAACACGTTTCTAGTTGTCGAAAATTGTTCGAAAATTAGGAATCATGAAATGGCACTAAAGGTCGATAAAAGCTCATTGGCCAATAGCATTTGTGTGTTCGTATTGCCAAAAGTCTAAAATGAACTTTGCCTTTAAATTTGACTTTGCTTGTGTTTTAGCCAGGTGATGAGCAGGGAGTCAGCCATTAGTCTGCCATTTTGGGGCTTGTTGCTGTCTTTTTGCCACTCTCCACTCCCAACTCTCTCTAGTTATCTGCTGTCTCTGTCTCTGGGGCTGGCTGAAAAATGCCAATGCATCAAAGGCAAAGATGCATCACGTTGACTGCATTACTAAACGACTTTAAGCTGGCTGCAACCCCTTCTTTTTTCTTCCACGGCCCGCGCCACGCGTCGCTCCTTGCCCAGGCACTTTGAAAAATGTTAGCTGGAACCTGAGTTGGATTCTCGTTTTGGTTGCATTTTTGTGTCGCCTTTGGTTGGTCTTCACTTAACTACAGCATCACCGACAGCTCCACAGCTCTAGAGCTCTACAGCTCGCAAGCTCGGCAGCTCGACAGCTCGTGCATGTTAAAAGCTATTTAAATATGCTCTCTTTGAATGCCTTGATTGGCTCCATGCCAAACCCTAACCATTTCTGGCCAGCCTTTGCCCCGGCTGCTCGTTGGCTTCTTTGCTCTGGCTCTGACTCTGGCTTTGGCTTCGGTTTCGACTTGGTTACGTTTGCTGCCCAAAATCAACACACAACGCACATAAGCGCAAGGCGACACGAGATATGCTTTCTGCATTACTTTTCCGCATGAATTAAACCTTTAATTGTTAAAGTGCGTAAAAAAACTAACAAGCTCAATCAAATTGATGGGAGCAGTTTTTGGAATAGTTTACAAATATAAATATTAAATATCATAGATTCGTGCTGGCACTACGCGAAATAAATGCAGTTTAACTGAATATTTGATTAATTTTAAAAAAGTTGATTTCATTAATTTCACCAAATTGAAAGCCAGAACAAACCAAACCGATTCGGTTCTTTTACACTTTTCAACACTGTAATCATTAAAGATGTAAAAGCTTGGTTAGCTGCCTCGTTCTGGTGTTAACCTCAAGCTTAACTAACCTCAATTCGCTACACTAACAAAACACACACTCTCACAAATACACTCACACATACACTCACACATACACTCACACACACTCTCGCAGTTCATCTGCTCACACGTCTCTTTCAATTTACATTCGCTGCACTCTGTTATCGCCTGGAATTTTCCATAGAGACACGCCCCTTGCCCTTAGCAACACCCCCCCCCCCTCCCACCTTGCCTGCGACACGCCCATTGTTGATGCAATTTAAAATGCAAAACTTTAATGGAATTTGTGCTGCTGCGACAATAGTTTTACGCAACTTTGCAACACTGACAACTTTTATTTCTAATGCATTTGTCACATGCATAAATTTTGTTTTGCAGCGCACTTACGAGTTTTCACTGTACCGTGCACCTTAAATTTACATTGAAGCATTTTAATTGATATTTAAGTATGACCGCTGCTGTTGTTGCTTCGCTTGTGTAATTGCCGGAGCGTCTTGTGCCCCCCAATTAGCATACATATATAATTTACCATGACGCAAGCCAGTGACAGCCCCCACCCCTAATAGTTATTTCCCCCTCCCTCAAATTGTAGGCTCCCACATGGAATTCGTTTATTTCATGTAAAAATATTTCGTTGACAAATACACGTCACCAGGAGCCCACATGAAAGAGTTTCTCACTCTTAAGCTCTCTCTCTCTCTCTTTCTCTCGCTCTGCCCCTCTTGTGTGTGTGTGTGACACTTTGCGATTAATCGTCGGGCTCATTAGTGGTGAAAATATTTATGAAGACCGCTGGGAAAACGCAGCGTTGTACAGTCATTAAATATACATTGAAATCATTCTTAACTATGCACGCATCCCTGGGCGTGTAAATGTATGTTTGTGTCTGTGTGTGTGTGTGTGTGTGTGGTTTGTGCGGGTTTTAATGGATTTGTCTTCAAGTGGGATGCAGCAACAAGGAAAATTTCAATTCAATTCGGCAACCTATTCAATAACGTAGTTGAAAATGCACGATAAAAAAACAAAAAATTAACAGTAAGCTTGCAGAAATCAGTGTTGCATAGGAGTTAAATGTGGCATTTTGATAAATTAAATAACATTGATTTATGCTGCAAATTTCATTGTTATTTACATAGTTTCTTAAGCTATTCCCAATTTTAAAATAATATTGCTATATATTTTTATTTTATTAAAAACATATGAAAATACGCTGAAATTTCTATGAGCTAGTTATTAAAAATTAACTGTTTTGTTAATGAATGAATGAAACCTTTTAGAATAAGCACATGCCTTAATAGCACTCATTTATTAATTAGTTTAATTGGAATTCCCCATGATAATATATGAATACGTCACAGTTCTCACTGATTTCCCTGATTAATGCAAAAAATAAACAAATATCATCGCGCCTACATACCCATTAATTACATATGCTTATCTACAAAGAAATATATTTGAGTTGAAATAAAAATTAAGTAATATTATTCAAAAATGTGTTTTAACTATATATTACTTTAACTATATATACCGTCCATTCCAATTTAATCTGGGTATACGGGTTTTTCACAGCTACTGATAATTGAATATACATTCAAGTATTTATAATGCATCTTGATTAGAATGCATTAATGCTGTGTACGCTTTTTAAAATCAATAAAAAATTACAGACGGCAAAGTTTTCGCTTTAGTTTATTCAAAATCATTGAAAGATGCGCTACGGGCTGCTGCTTGCAATTACCTTGGCTTGTTTGGTATGTAAATTGTTGAAAAAAATCCCAATATATATAAAACGAATTTACTTATTTCAGAGCCTTGCTAGTGCGTTGACTGTAAAAGATGTGCAACTTATAGCTGAAATAAAGCAGGCTACCGAGCAGGCGAACCAACAATTGCTGCAAGGCCATCTCAAGTTCCTAATACAGGTAAATGAATACATCGCAGATTCGCAGGTTGTGGATCAGTCGATGATACGACAATTACGCTTCCAAAAACTTCGAGCGGAGGCAAAACTTGCAGCGAATCGTTTAAAGGAATCAGATCTGGATGAAATTTTAGATGAATGGGAGAGAATCCTCGATGGGAATAATTTAAATGGAGACCAGAGAAGAGAACGCATTTATTCATACCTAAAGGACAAATATGGTGACATATTTAACATGAATGAACAAAGGCTGCACAGGCAAGTTCAGTTATTCTCTTATGCAATGAATCCAAAAATAAGAGAGCTCAGCCAATCTGCGCAGCAAAGCGAACGTGAACTAATTACAGCATTCAATAATGTTGCCTATGCGGGTCTTGTAAGCCCGGAAGAGTCATTTACTGACTTCGTTACAGTTATGAAAAAATATTAAGTTTTATTATATAAAAAAACTAGCTTTACTCAATTATCAACGAGCACAATCTTTGAGTATGACGTCGAGTGTTAAAGGTTATCAAGAGTTGTAAGCTCTTAGCATAATTAAAGTGTGAAAAAATGCATCTGAAAAGCAGCTGTAAGCTAGTGAATATGTTCACATATTTGATAATAAATTGATTCATTTACAATATAAACAAGAGAATGCTCATTATAAGATTGATGCTGCCATCATGGATAAAGCTTATCATGAACATTTATTAATAACAAAAATGCATTCAGATTAAAAAAATGTGGCTATAATCTTGTTTGTCAAAATATATTTGGAAAATCGTATGTAAATCATATATGAATATGATTTTAAGTGAGTGTATTTAGTATTCGCCTTGTGCATTCGCTCATTTTATTTCCTACTTATTTATTTCCCTTAATGAATCGCTTTTTGCGCAAACGTCGCATCATATGTTGACTTTTTGAGCCGCTTTTGTGGTTGCATGATAAAAATCACAGAGCAGCGGGGCAGAGAGTAAGTCGGAGCGAGAGAATGAGAGAGTGAGAGAGAAAGAGAGAGGGAGAGACTCAGTGGAGTGCAAGCCACATTAAGTCACCCGCCTGAAATGATCGCATATTGTAAGTTTGTGTGTGTGTGGTGCGTGTGTATGTATGCTTACGCCTGTGTGTCTTTGTGTGTGTGTGCCTTTGTGTGTGTTGTGGTTTTCACAGTCAGTTACAGTTGCTGAAATTTACCCACGATGGTTCCTGATTGTGTAAAGCTTGTGCGCGTTTGCTTTGTTTACTTTACACAAATTCGTTTACTTATTTTAAAATATACAAAAATATATTAATGTATATATTTTTATAAAAATAATAATAAAATAATATATACAGTTTTCTATTTGTTTAGACAAATGTCGCAATGAAAACTAAAAATGCACACATAGGATTTAACTTGAAATGAAGAAACTGATTAAACTCATTGGAAATAAGTGATGTGAGCTGGTAAAAAGAAAAATGTTATCAAATTAAACAACACTGAATTAAGTTAAGTTAAGTTAAGTCAAGGTCACAGCTGCCAGCACGCCAAAATAAGAATTAAAATAAAAGTAAAAATTATGTTGAGTAGTTTTACTTTAAATAAGAAAACTTTGAGGCGCTTTTAAAGAACACTCATGAATATTCATACAAATAAATTTGCTACTTTCAACCAACGTTAAGATTAGATTTCATTCCATACGCTACAGGCTTAAATGTAAGTAAAGAAATATTTTATTTTACAAGATTAATAACCATAATCGTAGCAGTAAAATTTCAATTTATCCTTTTCGTCTTCATCTATTACCACTTTGTGGAGAATTGAATTAAAGATTTTTGGGAGAAAACCGCAAAAAGGGCATTGCAAATTCACAACAAGTTCATGTTTATTGCATTGCATTTTAAATTTGATCAATTTTCAATTTGGCAAAAAACAAGAACGAACAATTGGCTGGGGCCGAAAATTGCAAATGCCACTGAAATGAAATTTGTTTGAAATATTAAAACACAAAAACTGAATTAAAATCAAATTTGATGTGGCAGCAAGCAGCAAAATAACCACAAAATAAAAAAGGGCAGGAAAAAAACCTGCTAAAAGGATAACAAGTACAAATAGAAGGCAGTTGATGCAAAAATGTTGCTTGTTTAAATGTTTCAAAATCACATAATGCCCACAAGAATAATCAAATTCGATTAAATTGTCAGATAGACAGAGAGAGAGAGAGAGAGAGAGAGAGAGAGACAGATGGATATGGAGAGCGGGAGAGTGACAGAGAGAGTAGAACAGAAATGAATAAATGTCATGCGGCTGGGTTCAAATGCAAATCCTAATAGCAACAAAATGCTATTAAGAACAAATTGCAATAGGAAAACTTAACGACTAGTGAATGCCCTGTTAAAATATTGGGCATAATATTAAGAAAAAATCCATTAAAGTTAATTTAAAATTAAATAGAGAAATCTTGTAGCTGAAATGAAAAAATTGTTAAAAAAATAAATAAAAAAACTTGGGATGATATCATATCTAATAAGTACAACAGAAAGCACACTCTTTAACCCATAACACGTCGAGTTGATACGAAAATGTAATCCGAATTTGCATATGTATCACTACAGGGCATCAACAAGCAGCAGAAGCCAAAAGTCAAAGAGCTCAACAATGATTTTTATTTGTGCTTGCCTGCTGCAGGACTTGCAACAGGACCAGCAGGACCTAAAAGAGGACCTAAGAGATGAGATAACAATCAATAAGCAGAAAACAAGAAACTGACAAAGCAGGGGATAAAACTGAGTTTAGCTTACATACAATAAGGTTAAAATGCAGCAACTGCAACTGCAAGGATGGCAGGACACTGTACAGCTGTAGAGCAGGCAGCAGCAGGACAAGTCAACGAGCCGGCTAGCAGACAAATAAGCCCACTTTTATAATAAAGTAACAAAAATTCGAAATCTGTGCACAACAAAAGCCCACTGCCGCCAGCAACCTCTGAACTGACCCACTGAACTTTTGTGGCAAGGCTATATAAAAGTTGTTGCTGCTGCAGCTCCTGCTGCTGTTGGCTTACAGCTGCAGCTTCAATTTTATGCAAAACAGTCAGAAAGTTCAGAGGTGTTGACCATGTTTCGAGCAAAATGCGCTGCGAATATTGAATTGGTTTTAAATGACAGCATAATAAGCTGACAGCCCCACTTCCCTGCGCGCAAAAAAAGACATAATTTGCTGAACATTGGAAGCAAAGGAATATTTGCAGCTTCCGGCTGCTAAACAGAATATTCCGTGAAAGCAGTCTAAATGTTGTTGACTAAAATTTTATTTTCTAAAGTCTGATGTTAAATGTGAAAAAGGCTTTTTATATTTGAACAATTTTCTGAAAGCTTGAATGAGTACCAAGCTAAGATTCGCTACATAAGAAGACTCTGAACATGTTAATTTGCTTTGGATAGAACTTAAGAAAAGATGTTTTATAATTATATTTACTTTTGTGTTTATATGCATCTAATATTATACATATCATAAAATCCTCTTCCTCTTTTTTATGTTAATACATTTATAATAAATTCATTTAGCTAAAATATAACAAAATAATTTTTAAGAATATTCTCATACTTAGACTACAGCTGCGATCTTTTGATAGGATTTGCTCCAATTTGTATGCAATGCTGGACTTGAAAACTTGTTAGAAATTCGAATGCAATAAATGTGCAAGTTTTCGGCTAGTAAATTTGTATTTGATCGACTTCGATTCGCTAAGCAGTAAAACTCACGAATAAAATTGCACTTTGTTTGGCGCAGCGTGTTAAAGCCACGTTTAAGTCTTTGCCCATAAATCTGGCCAGCAAACGGATTCATTAAATGTGTGTGTGTGTGTGTGGGTGTATAAGTGTGTTGTGAGCTTTACCAGCTACTGTACAGCCTCCTTCTCCCCGAAACCCCCAAGCCACCTTACTCCTACAACTTTTGTGCGACCTAAAAATGCAAAAATCAATACGAGGCAAACGCTCAAAAAACCAAAAAAAAAAGGTAAAAACGTGCAACTACAACAGCAACAAGAACAACTACAACAATTGTAGATAGAGCATCGAAAAACACATAACTATTTTGCATAAAATAAAAGTTTTTGGGTATTTTGCGAGCGAGCGTGTGTGTGTGTGTGCGTGTGTATGCGTGTGTATGAGGCACACTATTGAGTCATACAAAGCACGTATGTCCTTCAGGTCCCCAAATGCGGATCTGTGTTGTGTTTTTGTCTCTGCATTGTTGCCTGTCGTTTGTTTGTCGTCGGGAGACAAAAGGGTACAAGAAGAAGCAGAGCCCAAAACAACTGTGGAACAATAACAGAACAAGGGAAACAACTGAACACAATAAAACATCACATACATTGACCCAAATCGAAACTTTAAGGAATCAAATCAAATAACATGACATAAGGGACAAGTTTGTCTTCTTTTTATATATATATATATGATATTTTGGAATGGATGCGCGACAGCTGCACATATGAGAATTTGGGCCAGGGCGAAAAAGATAAAGCTGCGAGAATTGGGTGACATTAAAGCTGGGTAGTCTGTTAACTCGCATATCCACGAGCTTGGACGTGGGCGGGCGAGGTAAGCATCAAGTCACGATTTCGCCTACATTTTTTGCTCCTCTCGCATTTCATTCCCTCTTTTGTGCACTGTCATTTGCTGAATATTCATATTTTTTGATCCCAAAAACTTATGAATTATGAAATATGCATACAATTGTCTCGCTGTCTGCGCGCACATAAAACGAAAGCTATGCATAGAAAAGGGCGGGGTAGAGCAAATAGAAAAAGAGAGAAGAGAGTGACTAAATTTCGCTTTAGGTGTGAACAAATACTAAAAAAATAAAAATTCATAGAAATTGCAATTCAGTTGTTTTTGTTGTTCTTGGCGCTTAGCGCACATTTTTCTATATCTATCTACAATACGCCGGCTTACCTGGCGTATGCGTAATTGTTTGCGCGTGTCTGTTTGTGTGTGTGTGTGTGTGCACGCGATGATGCGTTGCTGAGAGCTGTTGTAAAATTAGGTGACACAATTTCACTTTTTAACTATTTTTGCCCATTTTTCTTTCTATTTCTCTTGTTTTTCGTATTGTTTTTTATTTCTGTGCTGATATTTAAAATGCGTTTGCTTGATGGTATTTTAAATGAGTCTCGTTAGGCATGCAAACGTGTAAAATATTGTGCATAAATTGAATCTAGCATGCATATCATATTTGTGGCTAGCAAATATTGTAAGGCAGCTGGATTTTTAATGATATACAATGGGCGTCTACCCATTTTCTATACCAAATAAATCGAACTGCATTCAAATGCATATCTTATCAATGTGGAAGGCAATCTAAAGTCCAATAAGAACAGAGCTGTTGCCAGTGGTTGGCCTTAAATCATGTTGAAATATATATATTTCAATTTTATTAGTAGTTATGGTAATCAAAAAGTAGTTTATGTAAATCTAAAAAAACAATTTATAATCAGAAATGGAGCAAGACAGCCGGTAAAAACTACAAAAACGTTTCTTTTCTAGTCCAAAAGGAATTTATAGATTACTTAAAAAGTCAACCTAGACGAAGTATGCGTGAAGAAAACAGCTTTAGTCTGGATAAAACTAAGCTAGTTCAAGGTCTAGAATAGACATTAATAGAGTTTTGGGAACTTAAAATGTCGACAAGTTTGACATAAAGAGTCTTAGTATTATATACCTTTATAGAGGGTGTAATAATTTTGTCATTAAATGTGCAACGCATAAAAGGAGACATCTCCGACCCCATAAACTACATATATTCTAGATCAGCATCAACAGGCGAGTAAATATAGCCATGTAATAGTAATAGTCTCCTAGTTTTTAGGCTATCGTCTTTCTGTTGCAGGACATATGTCGTAACCAGCCAAATCGGACCACTGTATCATATAGCTGCCATATTAACGATAATAATTAACAAACTAAGAAATACTTAATTGAAAAAGTACAGTTAAATACGAGGAATAACCATAGCAAATAATATGTTCTGAGATGGACTCTTTTTTGACAATCCTTGAAGTTAGACTCTTTAACTGTTCAGAATTACTCATTATATTTTTGCATAATTCCAAAAGCTTAAAAATTAGTTTATTAGTCATATTTAATAATTAAATTTCCAGCCTTGTGCCACTGCAGCAGCCTTTTACTTATTTTAAAAACTATACCTATTACCCTTATTAGAATGAATTGCAAGATCCGTTGGACACAACATGATATATTGTATACTGTGCTGCAGTAAGTTATATACTCCTTCTTGGCTAGCTTCCTGGCATAACAACCTTTAACGCTCTTTAGCCATAATGATATTCATGCTGGCTATTTCCTGGTGTGCTTCACAAATTTCTATATACTTGTCTTCCATTTTTTTTCTCTACTGTTTCTTTTGTTGTTGTTGCTGCTGCTTCTCTTTCTGCTTCTGTTTGTTGTGGAGGAAATAACTTACAATTGACCTCGTTAGCCGCTGTCTCATATGTATGCCGCTTTATGGACTCTGTCTGTGCATCTCACTCACACCACTTCTCGCTCGCTCTCGCTTTGTCTTGCTTACCCTGTATGTGAGTGAGTGTGTGTGAGTGTGTGTGTGTGTTGCACTAAGCCGGCTAGTTGGTCGTATTAGTGTCGTGACCTCTTGACTATATGATTTCCTGCTTTTTTATACGCCGACTGAGGAAGTTGCCTGCGCCAGCTCAGCTAATGCTGATCCAATTACGCTGCAAAAGAGTCCAGCATCTATGACAGTGCAAGACAGATATATATACATATATTATATATGTATATATATATATATATATATATATATATATATATATATATATATATATATATACATAACCATATATATTTTTATATACTATATCCTTTTAACGCTGCTCTCAGCCATCTCTCTCGAGCATAAATGAAACTTTACGCACAACGCGCTGATAAATATATGGTATTGTAATTATTTCTTGTGCTGCGGCAGGAAAAGTCGTCGCTGCGGTTTGGTTATTATTATTTTTTTTTTTTTTTTTCTGTAAGAAATATTGCACTGGCAACTATTCCCCCCACAAGGCCCACTTTTGTAGAGTTCGCCTCGTGCTGAGCTAATTAAATTTAAATTACATTTCGTTTGTTGTGCGCGGCAGATTTTAAAAGGATTCCACGCCCAGTTGTGGGGCTTGCAAATAAATTAAAAATGATTGTGTGCGGCTCGGTAAATATGAAGCATACGCCCCGTTGTGTGTGCACGAGCCATGCGCCGTGTGTTCCATTGCCATTCGTTTCAACGCGCTGCAAATCAGCGCGCATGAAATTTCAACAAGCCAAACGCAGCGTCCCCAAGGACAGACAACAGAAGCAAAAAAAAAAAATCAAACAACAACAGCAAAATAATATAACTTGTTATCTCTACAATTTTTTTGTATATAAATAACATTTCATATGCCTCGTTTTCGGTGGTTCCCCAGTGTAAATGTAAACACGCGCTTATCAATGTATGTATACTTATGTGAGTAAGTGTACACATAACACAGACACAAGTGTGAGTGTGTGTGTGTGTGTGTCAAATGTCATTGGCAGTTGGTTATTCAGCTTCTGGCTAAGCGCCAGGCAGCCGCAGCAACAACAACAATAATTACAGGAACGTCAACACATAACAATGATATATAAGCACTTTTATTTGATTATTATTTGAAATACCCTAACCAAGTGCTGAAACGAATATCAATGCTAGATAACAGATGAATAAAAGTTAAAAAAGTTAATAAAAAGGAGGGACTAATAAGACTGTAAAATCTTTATTTTCATAATATTTTTTGACAAATTAAACTTGACAAAAAAATTTTATTATTATTAATATTATTCAAATATAAAATATATTTTAAAAATTCTGGAAAAGCCCTAAATTAATTTTTTTGGATTAATAACTTTTCTCTTTAGTTTACTAGCAGTTTTCCCCCGTTGAAGATTTTAATTTATATTTGATAGCGCATTAAACCCAACATAAAAATGTATATACAAAAGTTTCACTTGTAGCTCATTACAACAAAGATCATTATAATGAAATTATAAAAAACATATCTTATAAAATTGGATCCTATTAATTCCTGACGACTTTTCAAGAGTTTGAGAAGTAAAGCATAAATAAATTTTTAATTTAATCTAATTATAATCAAAACATATTTCATTTTCATACTACAGACAGTAGAATATGGCAAGGTTATTGATTACGCAAATATATAATTTAAAGAAGTGTATGCCACAGCTGACATAAAAACTGACTTAGCCTTAACCCAACTCACTTTGGTTCCCCCCCTCCCCACTCAAACGCTATTCCATTTCATTTTGCTGTTGCCATTAAGTTGCCAAGTACGCCGCAACCGGCAAATGTCATAACTACACATTGACGGTGGTTGCTCTTTTTTATTATGGTTGTTGTTATGTTCTATGCTGTTGGCTGTTGGTGTTGGCCCTATGAAAGTAGGTTGAATATCGCAACATTCTGCTTTAAAAATGTCATCGCACAAGTGTTAAAATCGCTCATCATATCAACGCTGACAGCTGCGAGCGGAGCAGCGACTGAGGGGGCAAAGAGCAGCCACATAGGAGTCGCTATTGAACTTTATGTGTGTACACAATGTACATCTATGTATATATCTATATATATATATATATATATCTATACATATGCACGATTCTATATTGCGTTGGCAATAGCTTTTCGCTGTGTTATGCTGAGCTAAGCATCCTCGACTGGCAGCAGCTGCCACCGATTGTTGCGGCCTTTTAAGTCGGCTCAGTCGTATAAATTCTGTGCGCGTGTGTGTGTACGTGTGTGTGTGCGCGCGTGTGTTTGGAGAGTGTGTGGCATTGAAATAGCTTCAGCTGACAACAATTGTGGCAAATGTGGCACATCAGCAATGAAATAGCATCGCGTTCTTATTAGTATGCCAGCCGCAAAATTTAATACTAAAAAATGTACCTAATATTGCTGCATTTCAGAAATATTTTTAGTTCAAGCAATGCAACATTTTTAATTATTAAAGCAGTAAAAAGTAAGTACTAAGAAAATTGTTATTAATAATTATGATAAAAATATTATGCATAAGTTGATGGAGAGTATCTCAATAATATTAATCATCTTTAATACTTAACGAACAACACCAGCAAACCCAGCGAATAAAATATAAAATAAATTGACTAAAAACCACATGATATAACAAATATATACTATATATATATAAAGAAAATTAAGTGAGTTTATTAGGACTTCATTTTAGTTGTTCTCATTGTAATAAGTACAAAAGTATATAAATATATACGATTTGAATTTAATGAAAGCCTTTGATTAATATTTTATCTTAATAACAACAGTTCGTCACAGGCAGTCAAGTCCTTAAGTCACCCAAAGTCAACTGACTCGAGTCACCTGCTGGAATGCCAAGTTAATAGCGCCCCATGACTGCTAACTTGGCCAACACACAGATTTACTAACTGACATACCGAACATGTTTTAGCGGCGAGCCACAAAACTCAGCCAGCTCATAATCTTAAATCTAGGCGTTATGAGCGAATGAAATAGTGTGAGCGAGTGAAGGAGAGACAGAGAGAGAGAAAGCTACTATATGAGCTGGGAATGTAGGCGTGTTAGTCTGGGGCTGCTGCTGCTGGCTTTGGCTTGGCCCAAATACACATAATGATATGCAAATGTGCATGAATAAGTGTGTTGAAGTGTGGAAGCGAGCAAGCACACACAAGACATTTCCATATAGTCCATTGCTAAACTAAAGTTAAAGCAACAACATCAAAGCAAGGACTTTTCCCGCTGCGTCAGCTAGTTAAGAGTTTAGTGGACTGAGAGAGAGAGAGAGAGAGGGAGTATAGTCCTTGGGGAGGGGGCTGGGTGTTGAAGGGAGGTTATGTTCAACTGGCCGCGTTAATGAAATGTGCAAATGTACCAATTGACCGAGGCACATTTCGCATACCAAACCGAAAACCTTGATAGAGAGGGCAGGTGGAGGTCCTTAAACAGCTCGACAGGACTGCTCATTTAGTCATTTGCATATTAAAAGCTTTTGTCGCACAAAGGTTAAATCTAAAGATAAAACACAATATGCATATACAGTCTGCCACATATATATATATATATATATACAGCAATATATATATATATATATATATGTATATATATTGTATTTTCTTGTTCCAACTGCTTGTTGTTAACATGCGAATCGAGTCAAGATAAGGACGAATGGAGGAAGGGGTATGGGGACTGTGCCTCAATGTGCGTGTCGATAAAATATTTTGCTTTGACGCTATGCAAACACTTTTGTGGCATTTTCCTAGGCAGACTAAAATGTTATTATAGTGTGTCGCATTGTTGCGGGGCGCTCAACAATTTTGGGAATTTGCCATTTGGCACTTCGAGCATATCAAATATCATAGCTGAACGCATGCGAAAAGTAGCTCAGAGTATATCAAATATTCAGAACTAAAGTAAAGAAAGAATATTCAGCTAAAAAGTAGCCACAACAATTGCAAAAGTTAAACTTGGGTCAAGCTAAGAGTTGGTCAGAGTCTAACATCTAGCCATAAAAGACTTTGTCCTGACTTACTGATGGGGGATTTTTACCACTTTTTTATAGAAATCCAGCAACAATTTGTGTATGCCTAATAGTCGCTTTTTTACAAACATAAGTTTTTGAAAGAGCTAAAAGTCAATTATTTAATGCCTTTTTTATTTTTATTTTCCAAAGAAAGCAAAAAAATTCAGGAAAATGATTTCCAACGAAAAGTTAATTTATGAAAAAGGGTATGAATGTAATCCAATATACCTCCTCTTTAGTTATTTTGTAAGTTATGGTAAAGAACTAATTGCAAATGCAATTTACCTTAGAAGCTTAAAATTCCTTTCTTTATTAGACTCAGTCATCATAAATATATGTAGCCAAGGCTCAAATTGGGCATATGAAATCCTATTTTCTACTATTTAGTGCGCTCCCTGTGTACATGTGTGGATGCATGTGTGTGTGTGTGTGTGTGAATACTTAATTAAACATTATTGTTGTTGGGGCTCGTCTCGCAGCGCTGCGCTCAAAATCCAATTAAACTTAAAAAGGCAAGAAGTCGTGCTGGCGCCATTTAGCCTGCCTTAAAAGGATACCCAATTCCTACGTGACATATGCACAATTTAATTTTTTAATTGCCCGAAAAACTTGCCAGCTGAGTGCGAAAGAGAGCGAGAAAGAGAGGGGTAGTCTATGTTGCATATATGTGGGCCCCTAAACTCAAATTCAACCGAAATTGAAGGCAGCCACGTTCGTAACCTTGAACCTTGACTGCCGTCAGGCAGGGGACGCCCGACGGGCATGGAGTAGGGAGGAGAGGGGTCGAATGATAGGTGGCTGCACAGCGGCAATTGTTTGGTTTGTCTTATAATAATAAGACAAGGACATTGTTGTTGTCGCTGTCTTGGATTTCTCGCTGTCCTTGCCTTGTCTAGGCGCCGCTTTTTTGTGCCTGTCTGTCGAGAGGGAGAGAGAGAGACTCCCCTACTCTCTGTCTCCCAGTCTGTCTATCCAGCTCTCTTTTTGTCTTTTGCTAGCTTTCAACGTTTAAGTTGCGCTTTACACTAATAAGCAAAAGTGTCTAACGTAGCGTAACTAAATGCGAAATGCAAACATTTCATTAACAAACACGCACAAAAGTGGGTTGGCGTCGGGTGGTTTGTTAGGGGCTGTTAGACAAACAACCCCAGCCTGGTTGACAGTTATGTGTGTAATATTTTTTTTTGTCTTTGAGTACCCCTAACCAAAAAGGCCGACTGTCTTCCTTGTTTAGCTGACTGGCGAACATGTGTGTATGTGTTCATACCATACATACACACCCACACACCAGCGCGCACACACACAGGCTTTGTGTGCGTCGTGTGTGTAGGGTGTGTTTGAAATTTCATAATATCTTTTATTTCATTCTTTGCTTTACTTTATTTTAAGCTCTTTGCTTGATTAGAAGGTGTTGCCATAAATGTCCTTTGCGTATGTGCGTGTGTGTGTATGCGCGTGTGTATGTGTGTGTGTGTGTATTTCAAATATTATTCCAGCTTTTATGCTGCTTGCTCATGTGTAATTTACATTTGCCAAGTGCTTTATGGCAACAAGGCGGCAAAAATTTAATAAAACTTGGTAAATGTTCAGCCAGCGATTCGTGTTAGGATAAATGAGTTGTCCTTGATATTCATATGCAAAAGGAAGCCAAAGCGTATTCATAAATGTTAATCTTGGTTGGACTATATGAAATGGTTTTACGGGAATCTTTGTGAGATTAGGAAGCTATTATTCAAATCACAAATATAGAAAAATATACGTTACATATAATTTTAACCCGTATGATATTATACATATATAAAAATACACATTATAGCAAAAATTTATATACATGCTAAGCCGAAAGATCTGGAAGATTTCAAGCTGGCGCTAAAAACAATGGGTAGAAATTGAAAAACGCTCTTTAAAGTTTCTATATTTTAATCTCTCTTCGAACAGCAAAGTTATCGTGGCCAAATTTTTGTGATGACTGCTTAAGCTAGCTAAGATCTGCTACTCAAGACAATGTAAGAATCACTCGATAAAAATGTATTTAAAAGATGTCGCTATTGCCAAACTATGCTATAAAAATTTGAATAAAAGGCTGACCTATATTCAAGCCGAAATGTATTCTGTGGCATTCAGCTGAAATATGCTTGTCAAGTTATTTCCCCAGTTTATATAGAAGCCAGCGTGTGTTTACCTCGCATATACTTTATCATTTTAATATTATTTCACGTACTTACTAAAACCCTGAGTGCAAGAAACTTGCATTAAACGCAGACCGTAACTCCAGCGGGCTGCCAGCTGCCAATTTAATGTACCTCCTCCCTCCATAGCTCAATAGAAACCGCAATCAAAATAGCCGCCAGTTGCGTTTTCACCCGCTGAGACTGGAACTGCGGCTGGGCCAGGGACTGGGGCTAGGGCTGGGGCTAAAGTTAAACTTGCAGTCGCACCTCCCACTTTGTGAGTTGCTACCCTAGCGCAGTCCCTATATAAGCTACATAAAATTCAAAGTGCTGCTGCCCCTGTGGCTGCTTCTCAACGGGTGCGTTCAACTTTTGAGTATTCGGGCGCTATAAATGTCATATTTTATCTGCTGCTTCTGCTGCTGCTGCGTCATCGTCCTCGTCCACATCTTCGTCGATGTCTGTCTAAAAATAACACATTCTAGCTTCAAACTTTATTAAAAATTTATATAAACTTAATGTTGGCACTGACTTAGGGCTTGCCATTGCCTTCGGGTTTAAAGTTTCATCAGTCGCTTTTGGTTTTACGGCTGCCCCGAAAAGCAGGCAACCATTTTTTGCTGCGGCTATTTATAGTGTGGGTGCCCAATTGGGCAGCCAAGGGCATTGGCATTTGTATAATTTAATATTTATATATTTATATACATCTGTGGGCAGTGGCCGCAATAGATCAAAGAGCTGAGCTTGATTAGGTGACCACACCGTTAGTGAGCGATTGTAAAAATATTTTTGAGGCGGAAAAGTAAATATCAATACCCTCAAAATGTTTTCAAAGTTAGATTAAGGCACTAATGAATACTTCTTAAGCAAATGGACATTTTTAAAACATTAATAAAAAAGAAAAAATTATTATTTGTGCTGAAATATAAAATATTTAATGAACTTTGAGATTCATTACTCTGTTTGCAACTGTACCTATTTTTTTTATACTGGCAACAAAAATACGTGATTTGAAATTAAAACTAAATTAATTTGGAATAAAAACTAATTTTAAGCCCATGCCCAGTAAAAATATACAACATGAAAAGAGCTTGGTTAGTTCTGAGAATATAAAAAATATACATTCTTAACTTGAAGCCAGAGAAAAGAGTCGTCTAGGGATAAGTGCCTATAGTTAGATGCTTAACCTTTTGATATTGGGTATACAGGGTATATAAAGCAGTAGAAGTAGTCTGCCTGTCTGTCTTTATAGATAAGTAGTTTATAAAGAGTTTTCCGCTGAACAAACTTATAATATTCATTCACCTGTTGTGGACTTTTCATGTCACTGGCATTGATAAACATCGAGTTTCAATCACACTTAACTCTTGTCAGAACTACAAAACATAATGTTTTGATTCCAACTCAGACCATACAATTCTCTCTAGAGAGACAGAGGTACATAAACAATCCATTTTATAATGTAATAATAATATGCACACTATCAATTAAATTTGAATTTATTTGGAGCATATATGTACAACAAGCATATCTAAGCTTTGTATCAACTCAATGTCATGAAGACGCTGAGCTGTACGGTTCAGTCGAAGAAGAAGACGCTTAAGGCGACATGAGTCGACTCCAGACAGAGGCAGCAGCAGCAAATGACCAAGGTAAGAGATCCAACCTCTAAGTCGCAGCCACTGGCAGCACCTGAACTGGGCACAAACCGCTCGAAGGGTACCCATTTAGCTGGCTAATGCAGTCTGCTGGTGCTCGTAGTTTATTTAAATTAAACCCTTTTTTAAGCAAACGTGCATGTGTTAGTGTGTGTGTATGAAGAAGTCTAACAAAATGTCATTAACATTTCTCTGGGCCATGGACTTTTAATTGTCTGGTTGAGTCTGGGGTCTCAGTCGGTTCTGGCCCGCTTTGACCTGGCCACAGCAGCGCAGCAACGCCTTTGAAGTTGGCCAAGACATTAATGTATATTAGTGTCGCAATAAATTAAAAGCATTTTGCTGTTCATATTTGCGCCAGCAACCAGCGGCGCACTTAAAACTAATTGCAGACTAGCTGAAAATGCCCATTTAAATTGTCCAGGTTTTAGTTCAGCGGCATAAAGCATTTTGTGTAATCAAATACAAATAAAGCCCCAACGTAATTCTCCAAATACAAATCACCTCACACCTCGCCACGCCGTTAAATCCACTAATGAGCCATATCACGTTACTTCAACTACAAATTCCGGAGATGGTTCTTTGTATTGTTTGTCAAAAATAAAACACGACGAGCGCACACGAAGCCAGCGCAAGGCACTGGGGCGAGGCGTGTGTCAGCCATAACAAAGCGTCAAATCTAACAATGCGGGGGAGGGCTGGTAGCGGGTCTCGAGGGTCGCGCGTTTCCATCACTAAGCCGCTTAGCGCAAGGTGTCAAGTTTAAAAATCAATTACTTCAAAGTATAACAATAAGAAATCGAGCCACCCGCACACCCTCTGCCCACGGAAATCACGAACCCTCAAAACTTGGGCGCGTCCTATGGCATCGGCTTACGACAAAGGCTGAAAATGTTTGTAAACATGAAATGCGATTCGCAGGCAATCGATAAAAGTGCCGCAACTGACAAAGCGCACCCGCCCACTAGCCCCGCCTCACGTTCTAACAATAGATAAGGCTCTTCTCGGCGATTCTCATTGCACGTGTGTTTTGCAATTGAACAATGACAATTATTGGAATGAATTCCTGTTTGGGCATCATTTAAGTAATCAGATTATGCGAATTCACAAAGTTGCAGGAAATTAACCTTTTCAAGTAATTTCATCACTTTAACTCGAATCAAATAAGTTCAAGATTGATTAAATAGAAAATCAGATATAATCGCCAAGTTAAATTCTATGTTATTAATTTAAGTCGTGATTCAGGTTATTTTATCGGAACAATGATAGATCTGTTACATAACTCATTAAATAACAGCTGGCCCGAAATGTTTTCCGACCACGTTCAACACGACCCACAAATGGATACGCAGCAAGAATTTCATAGCCCACTTTTGGGCACTCGCTTCGTTTTTGGAATACGCTAAAGGCGGCGCGTGTTTTATACAAGTTCTCAACTTAAATTGCGCAGCGAACGCGTTTTGATGGCACGCACATATAACATCCACCTCCACCTTCCCCTCTATCTACTCCTGCTGCTGCTAGCCCCTGCCCCGCTCCTCTTTGGGCAGCTGCTACGACGCATGCAAAATGCGTTGTGTAGCCTTTGATTGATGAAGTTGTTGCGGAGTTGGGCGCCACTTTGGCCCAAAATTGTGGGCCTGGCCGAGTGTTAAACACTAATGGCAGCTTAAATTAGATTAGAGAGCTTTCTCTCGCCCCCCACCCCCCTCACACACCCACACAGTCGGAGTGAGTGTGAAGCGTGACTAGCGCATTTGCGCCATTTCCGCTTCCGCTTGCATTTGAATTTTATAGCATTATTTTCATTTTTGCGGGCGGCCATTTATTTAAACTATTTGGCAACCCACGCAAAAAAAAAAAATAAATATCCCTGTATCAAATATCAACTCATAAAAATCGCACAAAAACACATAAATAAGATTTATTGTTATAGTTGCCACGCATAAACACACACACACACACACACGCACGCGGTGGCACATTCCAATGGCCATTACGTATACGCAGTGGATTTGTTTTTTGCTGGGTGTTAAATTTAACGTAAAAATTACGCTACAAATTAAACACAAATATTTGCTTAGAAGCATTAAAATACACTTTCTGTAAAGTTTGCGGACTTTGGCAAGGGTTTTGACCAATTGCAATTATAAAGTATAAGGTATAGTCCAGGGATTTAAGTGAACTGTTTTATATAAAGTATATAAAAGTATAACAACGTTATACACTTTTCCCACAATAATTTTATATAAATTGAACTAAAAATAAAAAAATGTAGTATTTGAATCCTTTTCCTGTTTTTTTTTTTATATTTTATAAGCTTGAAATAAACTCGTGAATTCAGCTATTAAATGTGCTAGGCAATAAACTGAATTAAATTAATTGTTTTAAATAATATTTTATATTTTTTTAAGAAAATTTTAGATAAATTATTTATACAATAAACTGACTTGTAAATATGTATATTATCTATGATGTTATGTCCATTTATTTAATCACACTCGTGAGTGTATTTTAGCCCCGTTTTTTATATAAAGTAACAAAGCTTTTGTTTGCTTTTCAGCTATCGTGTCAGCCAACTAAGCACAAATATTTTGAGTAACAGTTTTTTTCCACTGTTTTGTTATTTATTTATTTTTTGTTTTTTTTTTTTGCGCTCTGCTTTTGACCACGTGAGCTGCTCTTGTGTGTGTGAGTGTGTGTGTGTATGTAGAATTTCATGGTTACAAATAGTTAATGTACAGTTAATTATTACATAATCACTCGCCCGCACGGCATACGGTAACTGGACATAGCCTCGGCGCTGGAACTCTTGGCCGCTGCCAAGTCCATTGACTCGCTGCTTAAATTTATTTAGGGCTCATTCCAGCTACCGGCCATAAATATTAATTAAAAAACAAAGCAACAAAAATAGAGCACCATCACGAATAATCAACAAAAGGGTTGCCCGTCTGACCCGAAACATTTCCTGTTACTCAATTGTTACTACGTTTTTATTTAGGCTAAGGCGATGGCTAAGAACGCACAACAACTACAACAAATGATGGGGCCCATCTGGCAGTTCGATGGGGCGTGGCCCATTTTTAAATTACTGCCTATAAATACGCTAATAATTTGTGGTTTCTCGTACTGCTCAAGTCAAGACTTACCCCACAGGACTTTTGTGTGAAAAGACTTGCAAACGTAAATGTTAATTGGCCATTAAAGGCTGCAGCCGAAGGCCTAAAACATGTTATTTAGTTGAGTAATAATCAGTGAACAGTTCGATTCATTATCTAAATTAATCTTATCTAACATACTTCTATAAATATATAATAAAAGACCTTCCCACAAAATTACTTGCACACGTGCAGCAAATTGGTTGATTAGAAGAACTCTAGACTAAATCTAAGAGGCCAACTTTTAAATAATATGAACCCAAAATCTATTTTTAATACACTTATTTGAACGTTAATTAGGCTATTTTTGAATTCGTTCCTGTTTACTTAAAGAGGTTGACGGTTTATTCGACTTGAGGCCTTTATTTGAAAAGTATTTTAGGTCAGACGCTAAGTTATTGGTATAAATAAGAGCTAAAGCCAGTGGCTAAGGAAGTTTTGATTTTGTATTTATTTTTCTGCTCAGTATTGATTATTTATCAAATATTAGAAAACTTCTATGCCAAGTCTGCGCATTATTATAACTATGCATTATCCGACGGCTTTGTCGCATAGCTCATATTATCTATATATTTTTACTTGCTGAAAATACTCCATCTAACATACTATCTAAATATTAAAAAAAAAAATATTTTATTTTCGGCATGCACAAAAATATAAAAATTGGCATTTTTCGTTGCTTTTCTTTATATACTAAAAATATAATCATTTAAATTAATTTTAGAAAACTAACCATAAAACAAATTTGCTTCTTTCTTAGTTTTTCTGCAAGTTAAAAAAAAAGGAATATTCATATAGTTTTTGTTTTCCTTATCTTCATATTATCGACTTGTTTTGAATTTACCTACATAAAATAAATTACTTAAAAATAACAGTTTGCATTTGTTTAAGTTTTTCTACAGTTGAGGAACTGAATTTAGAAGATATCACATTAAATAAAATAATTTGATTTTTTCTAGATGTGGCAAAAAAAAATAATAAATATTATTTAAGAAAAATTATTAACGTTTTTCTTCAAATTAAGGACTTTAAAAAAATATCAATAAATATAAATATAAAATAATAATATATTTATATATATATATATATATATATATATATATATATATATATATATATATATATATATATATATATATATATATATATATATATATATATATATATATATATAAGGGACTGGCTTTGGAACTGACCACACAATATAAAATTAATTTGCTAATGACTATATAAAATTATATTGTCCAAAATAATAATTTGGAAATTCAAATTTTCAAATTTTCTTTAAGTACCAAAAAATAATAATTTGCATTTCTCGTACTTTTTCTTCGAATAGTTTTTCTTCATTTTAAAGACTGGGTTTGGAACTGTCCACACAAAATAAATAAAATGACAACCCAAATAGAATTGTTCAAAGTATTTGTGCGACCGCTTCTTGGGCGAAGATTGAGTATAAAATTGCTTTCTAAACGTCAGGCAAATTGTTTGGCTGACAAACTGGAGAGCTCCAAAGGCGGCAAACAGCAGCCGCAGCAGCAGCAAAAGGCAAGTTGATTGAAAAGTTGTTGGCCAACTGGTTGAGGTAGTTACCCGGCTGGTTGGGGACTGTTAAGCTGGGGATATACTCCCGGTTGGCCTGAAGCTCTGCAGCAGCAGCAGTTCTCTACCCCTCTCCCTTTGTCTCGCGCACAGGTAACTTTTAGCAAAACACTTTGCACATGTTTTTGGTGCGTTGCGAGCTATTTGACAAAAGTGCCAGGCCAAAAGCTGGGCTATTTATTATGCCTGGCACTTTGGGCCAAACAAACACACACACACAGACACACACCAACGCATACACACAGAAACGCACACATGCATGCAAGTGGGCAACTGCGTAAATCATTTCCACTTTATGCGCTCTGTAAGCCAGACAATGTCAACAAACTGCAAAGACAGAAGACGTTGAGCAGCAGTAGCAGCCAAAGGGGGTGGGGCTGGGGGGTGTCGTTGGCAGCGAGAGAGACAAGCATTATAACACATTAAAAAGTAGCTGCAGAGTGTGAAGATAAATTTGGGTAAGGGGTGCGGTGCAAGAGCGGGTGCGGGTGCGGGTGTGTTAGCAGTAAACGACAATCTCTTGCCAGCCAAAAACTTTGGCCGTTTAGAAAAGTGTCAAGCATTTTATCACACGAAGCAAAATCCACAACAAGAACAAGAACAACAAGCAGCGAGAGATGAAGCACAAGCAGGCCATAATAAATCTCGAAGCAAGATAGCAAACGAGAGAGGGAGAGAGAACAAGTGAGCGAGTCCCTGCAACGAGTTGTTGCCTTAATGCATTGCAGCTAAGCGTGCGCCTAAAAGTATGCAACGTGTAACAGTAAACAGCGACTGAGTCGAGGGACTGACTGACTTACTGACTAACTGACTGACTAACTGACTGACTGACTAACTGACGGACTGAGTGAGTGGCCAACTGACAGTTGGCCATTTGCTAAGTTTGTCCGCACAAACCGAAAAACTTGTCAACATGTTGAGTGCAGCAGCGCCTCCGAGAGAAGTCGCCGCAGTTACCCGCACAAACTTTGTGGCAAGCGAAAAATATATGAAAAAAAAAAGCATACTCGACTGGGAGATACCTTGTAAGCCGCCTAGCAGTGCTGTCAGTCGATGCCCGGCCAAAGATTTGACATTGATTCGTTGAAATTTGCTGACCCTTTTCTTTTTAATTTTCTTTAAGATTTTCGATATTTCTGGCTCTAAGTCTTAATAATAAAGGTAGAATATCGGAGTTTGAAGAAAATCATTCTAATTAAACAGACTTGAGTTTCAAAACTTTGAAGAAACAAATATACAATACTGCATTTCGAAAAGCAAAACGGAAGTATGCTCAAAGTCGAAATCTGTTGAGCCCTTTGGTCAACCAGTGCACAGGGTTACAGGGTATAAAAACAACATGAATAAATAAAAAAGCGAAAAGAAACAAAAAAGAACTGTCATCAAAAATGAGCACGTGTTTGTTATTCGTGCGCTGGTTGCTCTTTTTCCCTTGTTTTTTTTGTTGGCCAGTGTTTAGTTTGTACAGGTGCATTCCTGCGGGAGGCAGCTTAACCATTGTGCTAGCCCGCATCGTGAGTGGATTTTGCGGATTTTCAGCATATAAAACAAACAGCAAAGACAACAACTTATTTGGGCACTTGATAATTGCATTTGAGATTAACAAACAAATACATATAAAGATCTGACAAAACAATGTGTAAATATTTTTTACGTGGCCACAAAAAGGATGTATACATAAAATAACTCAATTTTCAGCCGATTACTCCCAGGGGAACTATAAGTTAAAGTAGTCGCATTTTGGGATTTATCTTTGGATTTATCATAAGGTTTATTTAAGTATTTAATTCGTATGCAAAACTTTTGAAATTTTATTAACTAAAGTAATTTATTTGGAATGCCTCAAGATTTAGGCCTTGCCTTGACAGCTGATGGGTTAAAACTATAAATCTTTGCCAAAATCTCTGGCCAAGACAATGCCTGTCGGAGTTGCTTATAAAATAAGTTGACGTCAGGTCTGGTGACGAATTTTCATTGAATTTTTAATTACCGCTGAGATGAATTGACAAGCGGTTGGCAGGTGTTTCATGTTGCCCACCTGCGGCTTTAATTAATTAAGAGTGAAGCTACAAATTTCAGCGAGAGAGAGGGAGAAAGAGACTGTGTGTTTGCGCGGGGTTAAAAGTTTTCCCTTTTCGGGATATTTTAAAACGAGCCGACCCGGAAAACATCTGCAAGACATTAAAGAGTCTGTTAGGTGTGAGTTGTAATTTTATAGCGTTGTAAATTTGTGGGCAGCTGTAACTTTTTCTGATTACTCTTAACGACTGCAAATACCCTTTGGCAACAAGAAAATGTGTATTAAGCAGCATCTTCTAGTTAAGCGTAGACTAATGTGTGCCAGCTGTAGTCGCAATTGACTTAGTTTCGTTTTGTAAAAGTTAACTAACTAAAATGATGTAATTTGTCTTAAAAAGTCACAAGCCTGATCTCGATTAATTCTGTTAAAATATTTTCAATAAATATTGTATTGTATTATATTTTCTAAGGAGCATTTGATGGTCTGGCATACCCGTGCTCACACATGAAAGACTTTCTTAACTATGAGTGGAAGAAAAAGAAAATGTACCTGATAAAATTCTTGCTTTACATTTTAAGGATAATCTTAGAAACAAATAGGAACTTACATATATTATATTAAATAAACTATAATTTGTATCTAGTTTAAGAAAATGTATTTAATATACTAAAAATACCCTCATCAAGGAGTATCTGAGAGGCGGGCATTCCTGCTGCTGAATATTTTTTAGTTATTAAGGCGTGTCGAGACAAAGAGCAAATTACGCCGCTTATCTGCACAATTTACGTGCTCGGGCACAAAGGACACCGCCAGGCAGGTCCTTTTTGTCTGCAGCGCTGCATTTTGGAGTCTTTGTGCGCAGCGAGCCCAGAATTTGTGAATTTCACGTCGAGCGGCAAAATTTCGCCAAAATCAAATGCAGCGCGTGCCTCAAATTCAAAAGGATTCAAAGCGAAAGCTTTAAAACAAAAGACCCAAAAACGCGAAAGCGCGCAAACGCCTTGAAGCCAAGGCTACAAGGATGCGAACGCAGCGCAGTTTCCATTACAAAGGACGCAGGACGCATCGCTGCAGCCATTAGAAAAGCGCAGCTTGTTGTCCAAAAATTCCATACAGAATGAAAGTTTTTCTCCTTTATTATACTCTGCTCTTTATTCTTTAAAGGGCATATTGGTTTTGTATGGAAATTTATACAAAGTGAAAGTTTTCCTCCTTGACTATACTAAGCTCTTTTTAAAGGGTATATTCGTTTCGTACAAATTTTTATACAGAATGAAAGTTTTTTCCTTTATTATACTCTGTTCCTTATATGGTGTACTAGTTTTGTGCACACTTTATATAGAGTTTAAACTGTTCTCCTTTATTATACTCGGTTTTTTTCCTTAAGGGTGTACTCGTTTTGTGCAAAAATTCATACTGAATAATAGTATTTTACTCTGTTTTTAAGGGTATACTGGTTTTTATAATATGTATACAGAATGTAAGTTTTTCTTCTATATTTTTCTCTGATTTTTCTTAACGGGTATATTGGCTCTATGCAAAATTTATCCAGAATTAAATTTGTTCTCCTTAATTACAATTTTGTTTTTTTTTTGGAAAGGGTATATAGGTATCGTATACATTTATGTAGATTGGGATTACTTAGAGAGTCCCTTAGTATACTCTGCTTTTAAAGAGTTTTTTAAGTGTTTTCACTCTAATAATGCTGGAAACTTCAAGCTTTGGTTATATGTATATTCGTGTTATGTATTTTTGCATTATGTATATTCTGATTTAGTTGGTGCATAACTGTGAACAGGGTATTGCGTAGTCGTATGTACCCGAGTACAACGTACCTACTTGTTTTTTTCTATTCTTGTGGGACTCCACGCGAAGCCAGGCATAGAAATTACGACTTGTTGTAAAAGAGTGGGAGTGTGTGTTTGTGTGTGTGTGTGTGTGTGTGTGTGTGTGTGTGTGTGTGTGTGTGTGTGTGTGTGTGTGTGTGTGTGGTGCGCTCAAAAACATGCTACAAAATTGTAAAGAGCCGGCCGAAACGAGTTGCCAACTGCCGCCAGTGCCAGCAGCTCCAATGGAGCCAGTTCTTGCGAACAGACTGGAGTGTGCGTGTGGTGGAGAGGGTGGAGGAGGCTGTGGGGCCAGCGCAGGGCCAAAGGCATGACTAGCATTTTTGTGACTTTCATGTACCATAAATTATTTTATGTTATTATTATACAATGCACACAACATGTAACGGGTTGAGAGAGTGGACAGCGGGAAAGTCGTGCGGGACGACAAGCAACAAGCAAAATGGTAAATTTTACTTTTATTGCGATTACGTTGACATCTTGTGTGTGTTTGTCTTTTACGCTTATTTCGCGGCAAGGCGGAAGATTGGAAGAAAATAAACCTAAGTAAATGCTAAAAGACAATAAGTCACATAAACCGAGCTGCAGTTAAAGCCGAGACATCAATTTAATAGGCATAATTTATGTGAGATCGATGAGCAATAATATTACCAGAAATTGCGACAAACAGGTAAAATACGAGTAGGGAAGTTAAACAGAATTTTTATCAAATGATGTACTTCCTATAATCAAGAAGTTATTCCAGAAAATACTGACACTAAAAATTATGAATAATTATACCAACGGACTGAAAGTTTCTAGTCGCAAGTTCTTAAGTTTATTCAGCTAAATACTATTAAACAAGGCAGCAAGTCGACTTTGAACCAAGCACTAGTTCAAACCGGAAAAAATACAATTTATTTATTACTGTTAACCGAATCTTAAACAAAACACGTTTCCAAAACTGCCGAACTTTAACCAACATTTTTTTCAAAAACGGTTCTAATGACAATTAATGCTTTTAAGGGTTAACCACGATCAAAGCTTAAATAATTCATAATATATATAATACCAAATTAAGTATACAAAAATATAACAATATTTCTGTAAAAATTCAATTGATTCATTAACATTTTCAAAATATACAAAACCTTGGTTCATGGATGTGAAAAACCATGCTCGCGAAAAGAACTTTAAGCCATGGAATAAGTTCGAATAATGAAACGAACTAATAAACTTATTTTAAAATTATGATTCAATATAATTGTTGGTTGAGCTAGCAAATGCTTTCTTGTTTTCTTAACTAACAAGACCAGTAAATACGATTTTTAAAGCATATTCAAATCCCGCGATTCGTTTGCTGGCACTGTCATGTGTTTTTAAAAATTCCATAAGCGTATTTTTTGTGCTAATGGAGAGTTTAGACGAGCAAGTGGAGCCTTTATCGCTCCGCCCAGCGAGCGAGTGTCTGGGCTAAGGCAGTGGAAATGAGGTGGAACAAAGTGCAGCAGGCGCAGCTCAAAAGCTCAAAGACAAAGCGAAATGAAATCATAAATGCCCGGACACGTGCCATGGCAGGACGCAGAGCAGCAACCACGTGCTCCGCTTGCAAGTTGCAAGCTGTGAGCTGCCGTTGCCGTTTGCGAGTTGCCACTTGCCCCATTTCGGAGCTGTGGCAACGAGGTGTTTAAGTTTTTGGCAAACTCCTGAATACGAGTTAGTTAAATATTTAAATTTATTTATTGGCGCCGCCTGACAGCCCACCTGCAGTCCTTGCAGCCCGTTGCAGTCCGCTGGACGCCCATTTAAAATAATCAGGAAAACAACAAACAAAGCAGCGTGCAAACTTACCGTGTGCCTCTTTGCCGAGTCCAGTGCCAGCGCCCATGCCCATGCCAGCGCCGTGTCCAGAA
Organism: Drosophila borealis; assembly: GCA_035045885.1. NCBI lineage: Eukaryota > Metazoa > Arthropoda > Insecta > Diptera > Drosophilidae > Drosophila > Drosophila borealis. Next base: position 7,882,628 of record JAWNOR010000137.1, on the reverse strand, counting down.
GAACCACCGCCGCCGCCGCCGCCGCCGGCTCCTCCGGCCATGGAATGCTGGTGCGCTAATGTGACCGGCATTACGAGCGCCAGAGCCATAAAAATTTTCCACATTGTTAACGTGGCCATTTGACTTTTATTGCACTTCATTTTCATGCGCTGCTCCTATTTTACTATTTTTTCTTTTTTTTTTGTAATTTCTTTTGGCCAAAAGCTGCAGTTGGCTTCCTTCTAATATTTTTTTTTGTTGTTTTTTTTTCCTTTCTTTTTCTGTGCGCCGCTTGTTGATTTTAATTTGATGTGACTTAAGTTGGATTTGGTTTGCAGATTTCGCCAGTCGCAGCTGCAGTTTTGGCCCGTCTGGTTGCCAGTTTATGCTTCACTTCTCACTCCCCTCTGCTCCACCTGCTGCGGCTACAGCCTCTGTCTAGTGGTAGCACATTTCGGTGGCGCCGCACCAGCAGCAGCTATAAGAGAATTGGAGAAAGAAAGTTGAAAAAAATGCCATCAGTTGAGTACGTTGAAAAGTTTATTTTAGAATGTTGGTGGTTGGGCGGGAAGGAGGCTTTCTTTGGGCGGTAGCTAGTTAAAAAGTTGTGAAAGTTTTCGTTAAAGTCAAATTGAAGCCGCAATTATCGAGTTGTAAGGCGCAGATACGCACACTCACACCCACAAACACACCCGCCACACACACACAGGCGTGCTCTATCCCAGGAGAAGTTAGAGCTAAGCCACATCGGAATGAACAATTTTTGAAGCAACTGTTCGGTTTGTCAACTTGTTGAAAAAGTTTTTACATTCCTATTCCTTAAGGGCAGCAACTTCTCAAGTTGTTTAAAATATATGTCAAAAGCATAAGATATATATTTAATTTATGCTTATTCAAGAAAATAAAATTAGAAAGTAAATTATTCCTAACTTAAGAGTCTACGATTGACCGAGGTAATAATAATTCGGGAGAGAATCTCGCCAAACGGGACGGTCTTTAAGTCCCGATTGGGACAGGGTTAATCGAAAATAATGTCAAATAAGGTCTACGATAAACCATATAGTAAAATATTAAAAATACTTAAAATTAAAATAAAAAATGTATTTGCAATACTTTTAAATTTCTTCCAATTTTCTTGTTTTTTAAAAAGTGTTTTCGTGTTTAGAACATTTATTGGAAAAGCATTTGTTTGATTGCAGTTAATAATTTTTTGTGAAAGTGAAACAAAAATAATTATTATTTATAAAAAATCCTTAAAAAGAACATTAATATTTTATGAAATATGTATAGAATAATAATGATAATAATTAAATATATAAAATAATATATAAATAATACATAATTCACAATATAATATAATATAATAATTTGACTTCTTTAAAAATACCAAAGCAATTCCAGAATTAACAATGTATTCCACTTTAATAAACCGAACCCGAACATTAGCAGCAAAAAATTTAAAATTGATTTTGCTCTCAACTGTCCAGAACTTGTCAGACCCAATCAATTTAATAAAAAATATACCCATATCAATACTAGCAGCATTTAGCCATATATCTTTCTGCTCGAACATCGGGTATTCACAATTTCCCAAGCCACGCAATTGTCACAGTTCCACATAAATGTATTGAAATTGGTTTAATACCAGTAGCACAGAATTCAGTATTCTTTTCAATAATCAGCGCAATAAGAGTTCCTTTCTTTGGTTTCCATATCCAACACACAACAAACTCAATGATATTCGCACATGGTACGAGTTTGAGTACACTCAAAACACTCACAGAGGCTCTTTGTATGGCATCCAAATACCATTCGCAATCGCATTTCCATTCCCAAGTAGCTGGCGCAGATAAAGCCACGACGCGGCAACAAACAAAAATTTACAATTTCCGGCAGGTCCCTTAACGCCCCCCCCCCCCCTCCCTCTCTCGCAAAACCACCTGCAACCCCCGTCCTCAGACGTAGTAGATTGCCAGCGTTCGATAAAAATGTTGCCGTGGGGGCCAGAGAAAATTCAAAGGGGATGCTGCAAACGCAAAAAAAGAAGAAAAGAAAATAACTAACATAAAAATTAAGGTACAAAAATTTGACACACGACAAAAAAAAAATGGGAAAAAGGCAAAAGCCACTCATATATCTTTACGTGTTAAAAAAAATTCTATAAAAATGCTCAGATGCAAATAATAATGATGATTTGCAAATACAAAATGAAGCTGACAACAAACTTGGCAACAAGAAAACGAAGGGATAGGGAAGGCGGAGTGGAAAAGGTAAAAGAAATGCTGACAAGCAAAAGGTAGCGCTAATAAATAGACACAAAGGCTGATGCCATGGAAGGTTGCAACAGATACAACACGCCAAAGGGCCAAAAGGTTCACAGTCTAGGCAATGAAATAATATTGTAAACGGGTTGCGCCTGGGCTGGCTGAGAAGGCAGCGTAGGAAATAAGAAAAGTCGCCGGCAAATCAATAGAAACGCAACCTGGGCAATTTTTAAAGTTTACCTGTCCCTTTTTTTCTGGGTACTCTACAAGGTTAGGGTATTCCGAATGTGTCGGGTGATTGAGAAGATATTCGATTACTATTTCTACCTCAAATAGGAATTGATTGATTCTAGGAAAATGTATATGTTCTTATTGGGCAAACGGAGTTTTTAATTGGATATATAAATAAAATAAAAATTAGTTAAATTTAAAAATATTACAAATAATGTCTGCAATCTTCTTGATCATTTTTAATGGGTAACTTAACTTTGCACCCAAAAAGAGCAATGAGAATTCGTTTTTGGGACGCGTCTGTTAGTTTCCAATTTTGGCGCTGTTGCCACTTCTGTTTCTATTGTCATTTTGTCAACGTGCCCGCCGAGTGTCGTCACTGGAATAGAATAGCACAAGGGGTGGGGGTGGGGGATGGGTTGGTATATGGCGAATAGATGCGGGCATGGTTATAGCGAGGAGGCGTTAATAATGATAAGAATGTAAGACATTGCAATAAGCGACCAAATGGCCGACAGATAAGCGCAAGGCACAAGGCACAACAATGGGAAAGGTGCCAATGTGAGAGTGAAATAATAATGCCCCAGATGATAATAATGATGATGATAAAAAGCATTGTTAATAATGATGTTGCCGCTGCTGCTGATGCTGCTGCTCCTGCTGATGATGATGATAAAACTAATGGGCCGACGGCAATTAGGTATGAGAAATTTGTGTTTAGGTTTTTTTTAAATATCGCACAATATGAGAATAAAAACTGAATGGACAGCTTCAACTACACTTGAGCAATTTGCGCACAGTCGAGTGCGCACATTAACCCAGAGAACAAACACAAAAACACACACACCCAGCCACACAGAGACAGAGCACAAAATAAACACAACAACAATAAAGGGCCAGGCAAAATCAACATGGCGTACAGGCGCCGGAAACGGAAACGTCGGCCGGCCAAGCGGGCGGGCAGGCAAACGGTCTTCGGACCAAACGACCCACCGACCGATAGACAAACATTCAAACAGCAACAGGAAAGGCGACCACGACCAAAGCAATGCAAACCTAAAATGCAGTCATTTTTATAGTCGAACTGTGTATGCCCTTCAATAAAAAAAAGGAAAGATAGAAAACTTAGAATATGTGGAGAAGAACAATTAAACTCAGCTGTTATGGTTAATAACTTTACAAATAAAAAAAAAACAGGAATGAAAAATTGTGTAAATAATTTGTAATTTTGAAATGTCAATAATAATAACAATTAATAATATATTATAATTATTAATTATATATAATAACATTTTATAATATATTTTAATTCCTTTTTATGTAGCTAACAAATATTGTAGCAACTGTTAAACATAATTTTTGTATCATTGCATTCTAAGCTATAGGAAATTTAAGAATATACCTTATGAAAAGAGTCCATAGAGATAATATTCAATAACAGCAAACAAAATAGGTTTTGCTATTTCAGTTTAAATTTTTTAGATTTTTGTTATATTATTTAATTAATCTTTAATTTGAACTATTTTAATATAGCTCAGACCAAGATTTTAAGATTTTAAGACAGTATGTAATTAAAAGTGTTAAAAAATGTATAAAAAATAAAACTATTAAAAAAAATTTTTAATCTTAATGCATTGCAAATTTACAATAAGTTTCGCGCAACTTTTATAGTCATAAAAAAAGTTTTTCCTCAGCATTTTTCTACAGCATCTAAGCGAATGTTGTAGAAAACATTTTCTATTTAAAAAAGAAACTTAACAAAAAATATGTGAGCGTTTCTTTTTTTTTCCTAAAGCCAAGGCAACAAATGCAATTATCCTGTAATACTCTATGCTTTTGGGTCAAAATGAATAGGACAAAATGGAAATGGTCAACATTTGATAGACACATTTTATTGCTGCATGAAGGCAGCCCCAGTCAGACAGCAGGCAGCTACTGAAAAGGACTCTCGGCTAGCGATTGCTACAGACATGCACTCATATAGCCCATGCACATGTACATACATATATATATGTTAGAGTGTATATTTGTGTGTGTGTGTGTGTGCGTGTTTGCCTAACCACTCTAGACAATGGCGCGTCAATAGCTGCCTCGGCATTTCCTGCTGCCCGGCCAAAACGTTACCCAGCTGCAGCTCCAGCTTCACGCTGTAGTTTATTATTCCCGCTAGTCTCATGCTTTTCTATTTGCTCTCTAACTAAATAAATTTTTATCATGTGCCAAGGCTTAGCTGTATGTGTGTGTGAGTGTGTGTGTGCTGTAGTCCATCATGCCATATTCATGCATCCGTGGGTAGCATCATTCGGAGCGTTATTCATTTATTCATTCACTTCATTCACTCGCTGCTGACGCTGTTTCTTATGGTTTTTGTGGTTATTGAAGCGATCATTTGGAACATGCACAGCATTTTCATATTTGTTATTTTCGCTTTTCCTTGTTTAACTTCTTTCCTCGCATTCCGCTTTCCTCTTTCCACGGCTTTTATTATAGTGTCCAAGCGTCTCCCTCTCCGCCTCTCCCCCTCCTCTCTTCTGCTTCATTATTAATGGCCAAAACGTTTAATATGCGAATTTAAGAAAATTACTTTCATAACACGACATTAATGGCGACATATAAATGGCATTACCCACACCCGCAGCCCCAAACCACCCTGCTCCCCATTCCATTTCTCCATCCCTCAATCTCTGCCGTCTCCATAACTTGCCGCTGGTCTCGGTTCTTATAGCGCATATATCTGATTTTTAGTGTCGATGAGATTTATCGTCATTGTGGACACACTGCGGAATCTGGACGCGTGGACCGATTCGTGGCTTGACTTATGGCCAGGCGCTTAAGCCGCCGGACTTTGTATATGTACTATATGCAGCTGCTGTTCCCGAAAATTTATGCCCCGCATCACGCTTATACAGATATACATATATATAAACACATATGCGCCAAGGGGGGAGCTGGCATTGGATGAGTACTCGCTTATTTATTGGACTTACTTATTGTGCGTTGGGGCACTTGCGGTCTTGACCAAATGGAATAAAATCGTTTTTAATATTGCCTCGAAATTTGGAATAAACTTAAGAAGTGACAGCAGAAAAACAAAAAAACAAAAAAAAAGACATTAAGGAAATGTATATTGTATTGTATTTATGTGAGCTATCTGAGCAAATTATTCATAAAAATATTTACGCCTATTATTCATTTAGTAAGGCGTTTAATTAAGGCTATATTTTGTTCGTAATAGCTTATTGTGAATTGACATAATAGTAACTCGAATAGTTTATTTAAATTTAGATAAATGAACAACAAGATATAGGGGATAAAAATGTTATTTTGATATTTTATAATCCTACATTAATAAAAATAATAATAGTAATAAATAGAACAAATATAAGAAGAATAATATTAATAATAATAACAAAAATAATAATAACAATATTAATAATAAAAATATCCAAACCATAAAAATAATAATAAAAATAATTACAATGGTAGTAATAAAAATATTAACAATAATAATAATTATATAAATAATAAAACAATGACAAGCAGCACATTGCATCAGGACTCACGGAAATAAAAAATTAAATAAAAGTAAAATAATAATAATAAATTACATGCAAATATTAGCTGTATCAATGATAGAAATAAAATATGCCGATTTTACATTATAAGTATTATGACAATATAAAATCTAATTAATTATGAAATAAATAAGAACGATTACAATACGAATAAAAAAGGTCTTTTCTTTAAGCATTCATTTTCTTAAGTGTAAAATTCTTAGCTTTGTAAAATATAATTTCTGCCCGGGTGTCATAAAAAACTTTATAAATTTTTAATACAAAAACATAAAGAATATGAGCTTGTAAGCAGCTTAGAATAGCTATAAAATGAAAGATACTTTATTTGTCTAGACTATTCTGACTCTAGCTCTTAAAATTTAAGAGATTTGTCAAAATTACAGTATTTCGACATTGATTTGTACCGATTGCTGATTGAAGACAGGCCATGTTATCAATGATCGAACTGCGCGGATACTATAAGGCCCTATGTAAAGGTTTCAAGTCTCTAGCTTTTATAGGTTAAGAGATCGACGCTTAGACGGGCAGACGACAAACAGACGGACCGAAAAATACTGTAAATGCAAAATTAGATATATTCAAGGAGCTGCATCTATTAAATAAACTTAAAACTTACTTCTGAAAGTAATATATTAAAATAATATTGTATACGACTTTTCGGTCAATTTCTTACAAACAGGCTTGCAAAACAAGGAACACTGTCAAGGTCTTTAAAGAATTGAAAAACAGAAAAAACTTACAAAAATGGCACTCCTAGGCACTAGATATTTACTTTCCCTCATTTGCAGATCTTTTAACCAAATTGAAGCAAATTTCTAAATAATTTCACCCAAATCGCAGGAATGTGCTGTTTTTTTCTTTTTTTTTTTGCTGACAGCGTTGCCCATTTGCTAGAGTCATCAGTTTACCGTTACTTTTATAAGACGCCAGCATTTCATTTACAGTATTATTTTGTTTCATTCCGGTCCGTTCCGTTTCGTTACTTGATCCTTTGGGTTTGCCATTCTCAATGATGAGCCTCGTATATTAACGAAATGAAACATCTTCTTTTTTTTTGCTAGCGTGTGAAGAGGGGAACGTTGCGAATATTTGCGCCTTTTATGAGGTAAGTTTGCTGAACTGGAACTGCTGCTGGGCGGACGAAGACACAGTTGGGTCAGGTGCCACAAGAATGGGGACGGCGGACGGCGGGGAGGCGTTGCGTTGCTCGGAACTCATCTCGTATTTTGGCTTATCTGCAAGTTTGATGGATTTTTATCCTTTTGGCCTGTCGCTCGTTACGAGAGGGGAAAGGGACGCCTGCTTATGTATTTTTTTATTATTATGCCTGTGCTCAGTGCGCTCTTCTACTGCCCCTCTTTCTCTCTCGCTCTCTCTCTTTCTCTCGTACGCCTTCTTCGTGTTTATTTGTGTTGCTTTGCTGCATTTGTATTTATTTTTTTTTTGACGTTTTTGTGTGTATTTTTATTATGGCAGCAGACACACGCAGTTTATTTATTGTGCCTGTATTTTCTTTTGGCCATTTTGAGTTCTCTGTCTCAGCCTCTCGCTCTCTCTCTCTCTCTCTCTCTCTCTCTCTCTCTCTCGCTCTCTCTGCCTCTGTCTGCTCGTCTGTTTCGTTTTCTTCAGTTTGGCATTTATTTATATTCGTTTCCTGTGTTTTCGCCGCTGCGTTGTCGGCGCATTTATAAATATAAATGAGTTTTGCTCGATGAAGGTTAAATTGAAATTTACTTTGTGCACAGCGATGGGTTCCTTTTTAAAGAAAGCACCCAGCCAGGACACGCAGTCCTTTCGCATTTATACATAAACATATATATGTATATACATATATGTGTATGTCTTTATGTGTGCTGCATGATGAAAACCTGCTGAAAACTTTTAGACCTCTGCATTTCCGCCTTTATGACTTCCCCCATTCAGTTCAGATCTCGCTTTTTTGTGGTTTCATTTTAATTTTGATAAGCAAATGCGGCACATCCTTTTTTCCAGCTTCTGTCTCTGTCTGCTGCTGATGCTGCTTCTTCTTAGTCCTTCTGGCCGCATGTCCTGGGCGTGAAAAGTTTGTTTGCCTGGCTGCCTTTTGTTTGGCCTTATCATTTGTCAAGAAAAAGCAAAAAAACGAATTCTTCAAATTGAATATTTGCATAAGTTTATTGAAACGGGCGAACTTCACATTAAATCTTCACTGTGTGTGTGTGTTTAGGCGAAGGTGTGCACAGGTATATATTAGCGCTTTCTTTGTGTGCGGCATCTGTTTGATTTGGTGTATTTGATACTGAAGGTTTTCGCCTGATTGATTCCTTTGGCTGTTTCGATATGATGGCCAGGCTAAATAAATTAACGACAAATTTCACTTACGAGCTCGTTTTTTTTCGCTCTTTACAATTTGTCGTTAAAAATATCTCAAATTTGATATTATGCATGGATAAACATATTTATTTAAGTAAAAGGTTTTTTGTGTTTTTTCTTTACATTTAAGAAAATAAATTCGAGTGATTCAATTGAAAATGTATTCACAGCTAAGCTTAATTTGTGTATCAGACAAAATATAATTAATTTATTATTTCAAATATATCGCTTATTTATTTCTTACATAAAATCCCTATATCAACAGCAATTATGGCCAGATTTTGACAACATATTAAATTAAATAAATAAAAATTGCAGTTAAATACAAACGTTAAGTAGCTAAAGAACCTTAAATGGCGCATAAGGCAACAAGGACCTTACAAGCCGCCCATTAAATACAGCAAAAACAAAAACATTTTCAACGGGCTTAGGGTATATAAACTTAGTTTTTTAAGAAATTTTACCTTATATAAAAAGCGGTACCTTCATATTCAGGAAATTTTTGAAGCAGAAGAAAACCAAAAATGTTCAGGAAATTTTGTCTTATATAACAACCGTGTGCACATACAGAGATATTAGAAATAAACAAAATAATATATTTATAAACTTGGGTTTAAAATATTTGAGCAAATTTTGTAGAATCCATAAATTCAAACTTACACACACAATTACACACACGCACGCACAACTCACGCACACGCACTCTCAAACGAACTCACTTGAAATGATTGACAATTGCAAGTGAAAGCCTCGCATTTTCCTCGAGTTGGGGCTAATTTTCACCACCCCAAAAAAGGGTGCTCAAGTTTTATGCGCCCTGGCGGATTGTTGCTTTCATTTGTTTTTTTCTCATTTAATTTTTTGTTTTCTGCGCCCGCCCGTTTTTTCGCCAACTCATGCTAACCGCTGTTGTTGTGGGCGTGGCTGTTGCTCAGATCGATTACCGTTACAAGTGCCAGATACTTGAGCATGAAAACGCAAGCGCACGTGTCTACAGGTGCCCCTCGAACCCAGCCCAAACACAGCCCCCTTCCCCCCCGTTATTGTTGGCCGTCTGTCATTAGGAAGATTGATTTCAAAGCGTGGCGCATTTTTCCACCATTGTTGTGGCAACCGCGCAGCACGCAAAGTCGCAACCAAAATGAAATACTAAAAATACTGAATACTGTCTACCCCTCTGCCGCCCTGCCCCCTGCTCAACCATGCACCGCCCCCAGCCACGCTCAGCATTTTATTTGGTTTTGTTCTGTCGAGCGGAGATCATTTTTGATTATATTTGCTGTGTGGTATTTTGTTATTGTTTGTTATTGGCAGGTAAATACAAGCTTAATACTCTTCATTTCGTATAAAGCACATACATATAATATTTTTATGATTTTCTGGAGTTCCGATAAAATATATATTATTTTTATGAAGCCACAAAATATGAAAGTATATAAAAGGTTTTTATTTGCAACAGTCTTTAAATTTGTTCAAGTTTTAAAAGCAAGCAAGCATTATTATGTATAACTAAAAAACAGTTCAATATGAAAATTGGACTGCCAAATACTTGCATTTACATGACAACTTTAATTTACTAGAAAAATACAATTTTTAGCTTTCAGCTTTTATTTTCCATTAGAAGTACGTTTTGATTAAATATAAAGCAAAGTTCGTGTGTTTGGCTTTGCTTCAAAGAACAAACTGTAAGACTAAAGATCATAACTTTGGTAAAAAGTCAAAAAAGTTTATCATATGCAAACAAATACAAAATTTGTAAAATTTTAGCAAGCAAACAAACTCTAAATGTAACTTCAACTATGTGTTAAAGTAAAATTACATATTTGCTAAATAAATTACAAATGTTAAATTAAAATTAAATCCAACATTAATGTCTGTATATTAAATGTGAAATTTCATAAAACTTTCGCAGTTACACCTACAAACAATACACCCCCTCCGCCTCCCTCTCTCACACAAACACGAACTCAGTTGGGAGTTGGAGCTGCCTAAAAAGTACATTAAAATCACATTAACCCGTCAACGGTTAACGTTGCGTATACGTAACTTTTGTTTATGCGTTTTGCTTAATGCCCTTCTGAAGTACACGCAAATTGGTTTTTCGCTTTGCTCAGCACTTTGATAAGCCAATGACTATACGCATATATTGTATGTAGCATATATGCATATACATATATATACATATATATATATATGTATGTATATAGATATGTATGTCAACTAAACACCCGCAGCAACCCTTTGTGTGGGCGACATTTAAAACCCTCGACTGTCTGTTCTATCAACTGGGAAACGTAATTGGCTTTTCGCTATAAATTTCAACAATTGTTTGGCACACATCACGCATACGGCAAGCCCCCGCAGGGACATTAGGCTTAAATTCTCTGTGTGTATGCGTGTGTGTGTGGGCACAGGGGTTAGCTAGGGGTGTGTGTGTGTGCGTGTATTTGTGTGAGTAAATTGTGAAAATTTTGTGGACATTTGGGCGACACAAGCAGCTTATCAAAAATGCAGCATACCAAGTTTATAACTGTATCGGCTAACACCCACCCCCCCCCCTCCCCATGGCACTTTTTAACCCGCTTGTGCGTGCTTTGGCCAATTTGTTAGTCGCAACTCGTTTTTAAGTTGGACCTGTTCCAGCCTAATTTGCATATTACAATTGTCCACCAAGAAGAGCGCAGCAGAAGCTGCCTTTTATTTATTTAACTAATTTATTTACATTAAACTTTAACTAACTCGAGCAAAAGGCTGACAGACAGGCAGCTGCAGAAGACAGCCGAAAGTAAGAAGCAGCAGCTGCCTTCGTTAATCTAATGAAAAACTACATACAAATTTAATAAACAACGTCCTAGAAGAGTCGAGTGCTTCGTGTTGCAGTCTTGACAGTGTTGCCAACTCGCTTGCCTTAACAAAACAGCAAGAACATTTAAGCATAAAGTTAACCAACACTGGGCACAGACCTGGTTATACTAACCAAATCCGTATTATATTTTATTTATTTATTTTAATTTACTTTTTGAGAAAGGAAATTAATATTTTTATGCTTAAGAATAATATTAGGTCGATTTGCTCAACCAAATTGTTTTTTATTATTTCGATGAACGTCATCCTATTTGCAAAACTTTATGTAATAAACACCTCACAAATTTTAGCGCTCCAAAAGTATTTCGCAAGAGCAACAGAAACTTTTAACTTCGTCGACCTTACGAAAATTCAATATTTTATAGTGTTTAACAATAAAAAAACGTTTTATGCACTCTAAATATCGATTAAGATTTATATTACAAAGGTCCACGATATCCGACTCATACCACAAGAACTTGAACTGGGATCTGTTGAACACTTTTTCTATACAGCTTACTTTAAATGCAATTATATAAATTAAATTATCTTCCTACAATTTCTTTGCTTGTTTTACTTTTATACTTTTTTATATTTTTTTATAATATGTTTTCAACGAGAAAATATGCTATTTAATTGATTAAAACATAAGCGCCCTAGTCTAAAATTAATTGTCCAAGTATATCAGGCAAACTTAAACTTATTTTGATGTACAAATTTCACAACACAAGTGAAAGGCAGAAAGAAGAAGAGCATTTGTATACGGGCTTATGCCCGGTTATCTAACGGCAACTTGCATACTTCCTCTTACTAGACAATATGTAAGAATATATATATTTAAAAAAAAAACAAAAAAATAAAACAAGTAAATAAACTTTAGGCAAAAGTTTTGCCAACTTTTTGGCAGTCAGTTGGCGCATTTTAAGTTACGGCAATCGACACGACGGGCAGAGGGAGGAACCGAGAGCGGAGGCGAGGGCGGAGTGCCACTTGGGTATAAAGGAAACGAGCGAAAGAGGCGGGGACGACAGTGCGAAAGTGAAAAACTGGCGCAGCGAGACAAGAGCTTAAAGTACCGCAAAATTTCACAGCTACTGGAATGACGAAAAAAAATACAGCCGCAAGCAAAAATTTAGCTTAAGCTGATGCTTTAAAGCAGCTGTTGGAATTAGGTGAGAGTTAGGCAAAAACTCACCTTGCCAACAAATTGAGTTTTGGCCTTGCAAAGTGTTAATCCTTTAGTTGTGGTTGTTTTTGTTGTTGTTATTGCCGCTGGACTGTGTCACGCACAATGGCAACAGTGGCTTGGGCGTGCACAAAACATGGCCCAAACTTTTGGCCACGTGACCAAGGAGTTAAACCGGGACAACAACTACAATACCACGATAGAAACACAGGCACACAGGCACACTCACACTCACAAGACACAGTTTTTGTTGTTGTTGTTGCTGTTGTTTACACGTTATAATGCATGCCCAAAAAGCAGAGCTCAGCAATTAAAGCATTTGACGAGTGTTGCGGGGGGGACTGTGCGTTTGCTACTCCTCAACTTTACTATAACAGTAAACGTGGCGCGTTCGAAATTCTCAACATTTGATTGGCGCTTTAGACACACGCGACATTTACCGTTTCTTGCGCGTACACGAAATGCATCATTTGCATTTTTATATATTTTATTTTGCCTGCTTTGAGTTTTATGCTATATATTTATTTTTTTCTTCTTTTTTGTGTCTTCGATTTACGCTGCGTTTATCGTCGTTTACCGAATTCCCGTTTACGAGTGAACGCGATTTATGCGCGAAACAAGCGTCAGCATTTTTGCATACGTTCAAAACACTCCGACGGCTGAGCTTCAACTAAAGCTACAACGGACAACAGCCGCTTCGTTAAGCATCGTCAGGCCAAGCACGAAGCGTGCGAAGCGCTGTAAACGACAATGCGAGAGGACGACGGCGTACGAAGCGAAAACGGGCACAACAATACGACGTGCATAGACGAACATTCGGGCTGCTGAATACGAGGCACAGTGAAACGAGCGAAGGAGAGCGAGAGCAAGCCAAACAAAGCGCGCAGCCAGTGGCAATTGGACACAGCAAAAGCTCTCGGCTATTAGCAGCGTTTGAGCCACGAACACAGAATAGGAGCAACAGGATGCGATCAGACAGCTATATATATTGTTTTGTTAACTAATAAAATAATTAACACAATATACCATATTGTAAGTTAATTGATATCTCATTTTATAGAATTTTTAAAAAATTACATGTTTTTAAACTTTTTTTTAAACCGAATTTCAACTCCTAGAGAATGCCAATTCCGCCGAGATACTTCTATATAGGAAAGAAAGTAACTTGAGACACAAACGCATATAAGGCGAGGTACGTATGTATTTATGTTAGAGTGGGAATTTCTAGTTCAATTTTCTGAATAAGTTCACTCGTTAATTTTCTGGTCGTGAGCTAAATCGCTCATTTAGCTACTCGTTCAGTTATACAGTCGGTCATGAACTATTCGTTCAGCTCAGTTATGCAGTCGAACATGAACGATTCGTTGTGAATAGCTGCACGATTGAACTAAATGACCGATTTAGTTCACTTATCTCTGAATAAGTTCAGTAGTTCATTTTAATGACCCGTTCTATCGAACTTCGTCTGAACTAAACGACACAACATTGTAGGTATGTATACACATATGTACATATATATAAATATGCATGGTATATTCGTTCAGCTGTTATCTAATTGTTGAGCAGATCTCTTAATTCGCACATTTTAACAGCGGACTGTTGATTAACATAATGCTTGTTGCACGCCGCATAAGACGTTGTTGTGTTATGTCACATTTTGCTCTCTCAGACTCGCAACCAACAGCACACAAAAGCGCCCTCTGTGTGAAAAACCTAGTGTTTTTCGTGTATAAGAGAGAGAGGGTAATAGGCATAAATGGTTGTCGTCTTAGCTAAAGCTATGTTAATAGGTTCTGTTAAAATGAGCTGTTACATTTTTATTACTCGTATGTATTAATAAATAAAATAAATAAAAAAAGAATAAAATAAATGAATAAATAATAAAATACAAATAGAAAGATAAAATTATATCGATAAAAGTAACCATAAATTTAATTGATCGATGATTTTAAAGCCTCATGAATGGATTCAAGATCTTTGTAAGTTTCAAAATGAAGTTGTTTAAGCAAAAACATATTTTCTTTAACTATATATAAAAATGAAAAGATTTGTATTCTCAATGATCCGAAATTCCAAATCCAATCAAAATTTTATGCGAACAATCGAGACTTTCGTAAGGAACTTTTAATGTGCTTTCAATTTAGACACTGCTCACTTTCAGTTTTCGCACACTTAAAATCAATGCACTCAACTGTTAGCCAATTAACTTGAATGTTTCTCAACACTGAACACACACACTTAAATAATACATGCTGACACATGTACATGTGTGGCACATATGTATGTGTGTCTCACAAGTGCACTTGTTTATTGCCTTAGCGAACATACAACCCTTTCCTCCTGCACCCCACCCCCTTCCAAACCATACCCACACCCAAAATTACTGTCCCTGTCTCACTCACACTTGGTTCCAGCTGCAGTCGATGCGGCTGCAATCACTCAAAGTACAAATTGTCATCAAGTTTCTCACAGAAGATGCTAAAAAAATGTCACAAAAAAAGACTATAAATACGAGTTGCGGCGCGTGCGCGACTGCTAAATACCCTGTATTAGGAGAAGCGCGTTTGTCATTATATTTAAATTGTATAAAGCTGCCGAAGAATTAACAATACTTTGTTCTACTTTGTACTAAGATACCCTATAAATTATTTTGATGCCTTGTACTAAGGCTTGGGCTTATTAGAAGTGCTTTAAAGCCCGCATTAATATTATTTTAATTTTTAAAAATATATAATAATGAATTCATTGTCATTACCCATTTTTAATTAAATTAATAAATAAATAATTAACTAAATAATAAAAAAAAGCAAGGCAAAGAATCTATTAAAATAAACATAAGTTAATTAAATATTAATGAATAATATTTTCCTATAGTGCATGACGAGCACAGGCAAGAAGCTAGGCAACACCATGGCCAGCATTCTAATTACAGGGTATTCAAAAGAAAACAGCAGCGGCAAAAACCCAAAAAACGAATTGCAACAAAATGCTCAAACACACTCAACGAAATTGACTTAAATAAATAAATGACATAAAAACAAAGACAAACACATGCACTTCGAGCAGACATCAACAGAAGGGCCCAGGGGGGGCGAGGGGGAGAGAGAAAGGGATCTGTGGGCGGCGGGGCGAAGTTTGGCCAAAGATAGAGGGTGGGTTAAAGGGTAGAGGCATATACACACACACACAAACACACATGTGCCAAGCAGCAATGCAAAAGTAAATTTACAGCCAAGAAATGGCCAGAGGCGGGTTTAGTGTATACCGGGGAGGGGTTGGGGTTGGGGTTGGGGTTGGGGCAGGGTATTTGCAGCTGCCGCTGTTGTTGGCTCGTTTGCAACATTCTCATTTCATTTGATGCAGTCAATGCGCAGAGTGCTGGAACAACAAGAACAACAATGACAACATTTAGTAGCTCATCCATTTTCATTTGTATTAAGCGAAAAGCCAAAAGTGGCGTCAACTTTTCGCAGGCACTGTCTCTCGCTCAGACAATGCAATGCGGGGCGCATTACTCAGCGCACAGTTCACAGTTCGCTCGACGCTTGACAAGAGAACTAAAAATTGCATTCGCCCCAGCCATAGCCTCCCCCCCTCCCCCGCCTCGACCCATCCACCCGGCTAACCCATCAAACCCTCTCCATCCCCTCCTGCCTGCCCATCTCTCCCAGGAGTCGCCACCTTTGCCGAGACGCTCGTTAGCGCAGCTGCCATTGGAATTTATCTTATTTTTCATGCCACTCGCCTTTTTATACGGGTTTTCCCTATTTCCCTCACTCTTCGCCCTTTCTGTTTCGCTTTTGGACATATTGTTAGCCCAGTGATCGATGCAAATTGATGCGTATTGTTAATGCCATCTAAAGAGCTGCCACGAAACAACCCAAAAAGTGGGCTCAAATATTCTGGGCAGAAATTCCAATCGCAACTGGCTAAAAAATGTAAGACTATACGACTTGCAATTGGAATTTATTTGTTGATTTAAAAATTATATCTTTTTAATGAAACGCAAATAACAATATTTATTGCAAAACTGTCGATTTTAATGTACCGGAAAATTAACTAAATGCCAAAATTTTCCAGTCCATTCTCAAATCTGGTACAATTAAAATTGATAAAACCCATTTTCACCCAGGGAAGTGAGTTCGCGAAAGATCTTTGAACATAAGCTTGAAGCCGATCGAATGGAAAATAAAAATGTTCCAATAACATATAATAACAAAATAAGTTTGTTTTTTTACCCCTACTATCTAAAACTACTATTTCCACACGGAGAAGTGGATTCGCCTCAAACGGTGAAACATGTCTTTATTTCATTTCAGAAAGCTCTATAAAAAATAAATTTCAAGTTGAAAAACTGAGTACTTAATATAATATATAATAATATAATATGTATATTTGTTCAGCCCCACTAACTAAAGCCTTCATTTCCACCCAGCTGAATGGATTCGCCTTAAACGGTGAAACATGTCTCAATATCATTTTAGGAAGTTCTTTGCAAATAAAAAAATATATAATACTTTGAAATTGAAAAACTCAATACTGAATAAATATACATATTTTGTTCAGCCCCACTAACTAAAACCTTCATTTCCACCCAGCTGAGTGGATTCGCTTTAAACAGTGAAACATGTCTCAATCTCAGTTTTGAAAGTTCTTTGAAAATAAGTTTGAGGCAGATCTAATAGGAAAATAGGAATGTTTTATATCCTAATGCAATATTAATATAATATTAAATATGATATATATATACATATTTTTAAAACCCTTCTGTCTAAAACCCCTAATTTTTATCAGAGAAGTGGATTCTTCTCAAATAATTTGAACCCAATCGGACAATAAAATGTTCCATAAAACTTAATAAAACAAATATTTTGTTCACCCCTTCTACCTTAAACCCCCATTTCCACCGTAAAGAGTGGATTCGCCTCAAACGGCAAATCAAGGCCTAATATCATTTCACAAAGATCAAAATAAATAATAAACGCTCCAATTAAGCAAATATATTATGAATATAAAATTTGCTTTAATATATTTGTTTCCATCAAATGTTTTCACTAATTCCATATCTCGTTCGTAACAGTGATCTTATGATCTTTGTTGATATCCAGGAAACTTTGCTTCCAATCGCCTGAAATACAGCCACCCCGACAGGCACAACCGAAGAGAAAACATGTACCCCGTCCACAGAAG
Organism: Drosophila borealis; assembly: GCA_035045885.1. NCBI lineage: Eukaryota > Metazoa > Arthropoda > Insecta > Diptera > Drosophilidae > Drosophila > Drosophila borealis. The sequence continues at coordinate 7,865,007 of JAWNOR010000137.1, read as the reverse complement.
GTGCCCACCTGTGCCTTGCCATCGGCGCATATGGTAATGGTGCAGCCCTCGGTGCCGCTGTGTCCCCCCGCATCGGCGCATGTTCCGCCTTCCACGGCATACGACATGGTCAACGAGGTGCGACAGCAATCCGCCTGGACAGCGCCGATGAAAGCCAAGGAGCAGGCCACGGCCAGCAGAAGGTAGCTCGTCGATGTCTTCATTGTACTGATAGCAAACCCAAGTGGAGTACTCCATATTTATAGGCTGCTTTTGGGATTAAACATGAGAGGGGCCATTAAGAAAGAGATAGCACGTATTTTCTATCTTTTCGATGGATTCATCTGTCTACTTTGATAAGAGTTTCTTAAGAAAACAACTAATCTTATCATTTTACACAATATTGTCCACTAGCTTGGTGGGATTGTAACTAAATATTTACTTTCTCAATAACTGAGTTTAAATTGCAACTAAATATTTACTTTCTCAATAACTGAGTGTTAATAGGTTTTATTTTCAAATATTTTTATTACGTGACATCAGCTCAGGTATTTTTAAAGAAAGCATTGAAGCTTTTGACTTAAAATCAAAACTTATTCAAATTTCAATTGCAAAAGGTTTATTTTTGTTTTTCCAACATTTTTTTTTGGCAAATTTATTGGAGCAGCAAAAACAACAAAGCGGGCCAAAAAGTGCAGCAGTTGCTGCAACAACAACAACAACAACAACAAACGACAGTTGTCCATAACATGAAGAAGAAGAAGAAGAAGCAGAGGGGAGGAAGAAGCAGAAACAGCTTGGTAAAAAATATCATAAATAAGAGGCGCTGCAATTTGTTTATATTAAAATGGAGAGTCAAAAACGCGTCCTAAGGTCCTGTACACAGATTTCTGCATTGCATTGCCAAATGTTAGCTGCCAACAACAATAAGTGAGCCACCCCCTCCCCCGGCTATCCTCTCCTGCACCCTTATACCCTACCCCACTCTGGCCAGGCCTGCTGTTTTGTGAATTATGCGCCTTCCGTTGCATGCGGCGGCATCAAAAACCGGAGCCAAGCCTCCGGCTTGCTTAGCCTCAGCCAGCAACAGACAGAGAGAGAGAGAGAGAGAGAGAGCGAGAGTCCAACTAAGGCTCTGATGCGCCTGGCTGCATATTTTTTACCCCCACCACAGCCCCGCAGCAGCTTTGTCCTGTGTATTATTTTTACAGTCGCCCACAACAAACGACGCTCGTTTTTGTAATAAAAATGTCATAAATCTTGATTTCTGGAACTAAACCAAAAAGCGTGCGATAAAAACAGGAGTGTATGCCTGTGTGTGTGTGTGTGCATGTGTCTGGCAATATAACTGTCTATTTACAGTTGTGCATATGAAGTACATTTTATTTGCTTTTATTTATTTGCACACGCTTGAACATAATTGATTTATACACATGTTTTTTTTTTAAATGCAAAGGGAATACACAAAAATATCTTCAAGAGCAAATCTTTTATTGCTTTTAGTTGAAAGCTCGCACCTGAACAGCATTAAGCACTTGAAAAGCTTTCGCTGCATTCACACTTTCGAGCGCCGCAATTGCGGCTGGAGTGTGAATGAGAGAGGGAGAGCGACGCACGGCAGCAGCGCTGCGGAGAGAAGAGCGCAGCTGAGCTGATCCGTTGATCGTCTGGAAATGGGGAACTTTGCTGGAAAGCATTGAGTAATAAACAGACATATTTATTACTCAATGGCTGGAAAGTGAGCAAAGCATGAGATTCTATCGTTTATCAGCTGCGCAAGCGAGATAGACATATAATTTGCATGTGCGCGTGTGCAAAAAGCTTCAAAATCCTATCTCATATCTGTTAAGTGCCGAAGTTTAATTACCGTTGCAGGCAATATCTGGAACAACAAAATGGTTTTTCAGACAATACTAAATGTTATAGTGTCTATGACAGCTATAAGATATATTGTTCCGATCTGCTCGCACGATATCTTTCTTTAAGACTCATTATGTCATTAACTCAGTTTTAATTTTTCTTTTAAAATCCTTTAAAAACCTTAGCAAACCGAAAGCAAATTATAGAACTGTTTCTTACCCCAAATAACACATAATTTCTTAAAGAATATCTATAGATACCCCAATTTTAAAAACAATTTGTATCTTTTAACTTATTCTTTCGAAATTTTCGAAACAAAAAGGCCAAATAACAAGAGTTAATACCACAATATTATTATATTCAATTGAAATATATAACCACCCAGTTTTTTTTAAGGAAAAAGCTTTTTACAAAATATTTTAAAAATTATATTTATAAAAACCTGTTAGGATAAAGGTTTCCTAATTTTAGAAAAATATTTCTGATAACGAGAAATTTTTTGTAATAGTAAGAAAAAGTTAGAGAAAAGCCTTAAAAGGATCGTATTAATAGATAATTTATATTTTAAATTAACACAATTTTTTATAAATTAACACATTAAATTTTTTAGTGGTTTTTAGAGTAAACTTGCGCTCTTCGTGCTGAGAGTTTTATATAATAACGCAAACTGACTTCAAATGCGATATAAAATAGTTCTATTCTACTATCTTCAACATTTGTAAAATTGTTTACATATACTATATTTATATTTATTTAAATATTTTTAGATTGCAATTTATTCAAATTAAACCCGCGACAATTGAGTTATTATTGCTCTTTTCTTGATAGGCAAATAACTAATAAAGAGAATTCAAGCACTTGTATATCTTGCTAAACTTGGCTAATTATTTTGGGAGTCTTATCAAAAAAGAAATTCGATTTTAAAAGAAAAAAATACAACAAATCAGTGAAAACAATGAAACCACTCGACTGATAGAGCTCGCAGACAGATAGACGAGTTCTTTAAAAGCGGAAAAACTTTGTTGCCCAACAGACATTCAACGTGATATACCCAATATGAGAACTATAACTCTTTGCCTGTTGCTGCTCGTCTCCGGCAGCTGTCTGCTGGGCACATCGGTCAGTGGAATCTAGCACTTAATATTGGGTTTACCCGAATTAATCTCTGGTAAATTTCAGGCCAGCGATGCGGAATCGTTTGACTTTGAGGAGGTGGAGGCCTATGGCTTCATCAAGTCCGTGGAGAAGGCCCTGAAGAAGGCGCTGAGCACGTTACGTGGCGTTAATTGCACCATCAAAGAGGTGATTGAGGTGATGCTTGCGACCACCAATTATGTGGATGCCCTCGATGACTGCGGCGTGGCTATACCCAAGGATATTGCCAAAATTGTCAAGAACTGCAAGAGCATTATAGCCCTATGCGAGGATATCATACATCTGAATAGCACAATTTGCGCCGATGAGGAGGATGGCAAAGTGACATCAGGCAAGTGCTTCTTGGGACTGTTTGAGGCCATCATGAAAGTGACCTATAAGATAAACACCACCCTGAAGCTGATCGCCAAGCTGCCAGCCGATACGGAAAGCTGTTTTGTTGATGCCACCAAAAAGGTAGAGCAGAGCTATAATGACTTTTTGCCAAACATCGATAAGTGCATCGACCAAATGTAATATCTATGCGGAATTATAAAGAACATGAAAAAGTAAATTAAAAAAAAAATGAGTAAAAATATTGCAATCGAAATATCAAGAAAAATTACTTGATTCTAAGGGACTCTAAAATTTCAAATTGTGGGAGATTTTATCCAAGTTGTACAAAAAATTACATTGTTAATCGAGCATTATTTTATAGTCAAGCGCAACTTTAACAAATGTAATCAACAATATGATAAATCTGTTTATTCCCATATATAAGGTGTGGGTTTTTTGGACTTCGCTTCGGCTATTTGGCATATCAGTTGATAAGTCGATAACAATTTAATTGTTTTTTTTAATAAAATTTAAATGAGCTTATGCACATAATTAAAGTAGAAGTATGTATAATAAACGAGAAAGTAAGAATATCTGCGGAACGTTGAGGATTAAAAACCTTACGATTTCGCAGATATGTGAGAATTGTAAATGCTCAGTTGATGAAAATATCTTGGAAAACAGAGTGATAGTTCCTATGCCAGCTATATAATGTCAATTTCGCATATATGAAGGGAGCAGACTGAAACTTTAAAATGCCCTGTTTGGTTAAGATATCTTTAAAAGCATAAGTCTTTCATAAAAGACCTTAATTATCGACAGATTATTCCTATGGTAGCTATATGTTATGACAGTCCGACGTAGATAAGATTTTGAATATATATGAGAAGCATAGTATAGCTAATAAATGCTAATATATACTTTATGAGGTCGGATATGTCTCATATGCGTTACATAATACCAAAGACAATATAAACACTAAGATGAGTAACGCCCATACATTTGCATGCGACGCAAAAATTTCTAGCCTGGCTTCCTATCTGGCTTTTACGACTTCAAACGATATGCTAGCCGACTGCTGTTAGTTCAGACGAACGAATGCCGAAGTCGCGGCTTGCTAATGCTGACACGAGCAACAAAGTTAGGTGCCAGCCTGCCTACAGCAAAGCTGGTCGATGGTGCTTTGCGTCGCTCCGTTTTCGAAGTACATTGAGCGAAAAATTTATAAACTTACGATCGACGCAAAGTACTTTTGCTTTATCCATGAAATGCATGCTTTATTTAAATGAACCATTACCCTAGATACTAAAGATAAATTTTACAGGAAAATTGAAGCATAAAATAATTTTTGAGCAATTTTGGTAAATAATAAGAGCTAGAGTCAAAAAACTTGGCATGTAGCTTCTAGAACAGTGTATATATATTAAGTATCTTTCATTTTATGCCAATCGCCATCTCCCCGCTACCACCACAAAGCTATAAATCAAGTTAATAACCCAAACTGTAGTGCCCACCAATTTAAGACACAATTTGAATGCCATTGACTATTTGAGAATACACAAATATTCTGTGGCACAATAAGATGTACTGTCGAAATGTTCATTAGGATCGGTGAAGAAACACCAAAGTTATGTGTTTTGACTGCGTGTTAGCAGCTAGCGCAAATTCCAAAAATTTGAGATTGTATTGTTTTCGGTGCTGCTATTTTAATCCGTTTTTTCTCATTTTAACCCAATTCGTGGTGTGGCTGTTGAGTAGGGTTGGTGACGAATAGTGTGGTCTGTTACGAGTTCGATACCTATCGAGGAAACATTTTTTTTAATGTATTTTTATTACTGCTGAAGCAAACGAGCGAGTAGCGCGAGCTGAATTTGGTGTTAGTAGAAGAGGGTTCAGGGTATTCCCTAGTCGGGAGCTCCCGACTAGAGCCTCTTACTTGTTATATATATTTTATTACAATTGAGTTAACATTGAGCTAATTTCTTGATAAATAACTAACAAAGGAAATTCTGGCACTTGTATCTCTTGCTGCGGGTGGTAATAAACGTGGCTATTTATTTTGGGAATCTAATCAAAGAAATTAAATTTTAATAGAATATAAATATAACAAATCAGTGAAAACAATGAAACCACTCGACTGATAGAGCCCACAGAGAGACAGACGAGTTCTTTAAAAGCGGAAAAACGTCGATGCCCAACCGACACTCAACGTGATATACCCAATATGAGAACTATAACTCTTTGCCTGTTGCTGCTCGTCTCCGGCAGCTGTCTGCTGGGCTCATCGGTCAGTGGAATCTAGCACTAAATATTGGGTTTACCCGAATTAATCTCTGGAAAATTTCAGGCCAGCGATGCGGATTCGTTTGACTTTGAGGAGGTGGAGGCCTATGGCTTCATCAAGTCTATGGAGAAGGCCCTGAAGAAGGCGCTGACCACGGTGCGTGGCGTTAATTGCACCATCAAAGAGGTGATTGAGGTGATGCTTGCGACCACCAATTATGTGGATGCCATCGATGCCTGCGGCATGGCTATACCCAAGGATATTGCCAAAATCGTCAAGAACTGCAAGAGCATTATAGCCCTATGCGAGGATATCATACATCTGAATAGCACAATTTGCGCCGATGAGGAGGATGGCAAAATGACCTCCTCCAAATGCTTCTTGGGTCTGTTTGAGGCCATCATGAAACTGACCTATAAGATAAACACCACACTGAAGCTAATCGCCAAGCTGCCTGAAGATACGGAAAGCTGTTTTCTCGATGCCACCAAAGAGGTGGAGCAGAGCTATAATGACTTTTTGCCAAACATCGATAAGTGCATCGAACAAATGTAATATCAATGCGGAATTATAAAGAACATGAAAAAGTAAATGAAAACAATTAGAAAGAAGGGCTATCTTCGGCACGCCGAACATTTAATACCCTTGCAGACCAAACCTTTTCATAATGCTCATAGTGCTTTGCCCGTATCTTAGAAGCACAGGGAAAATAGTTAATGTCGAGTATGGTTAAGATATCTTAAAAAACAAAAATGTTTTCCATACAACAACTTAATTTTCGACCGATCGTTCCTATGGCAACTATATGATATAGTTGTCCGATATAAATAAGATTTTGCAAAAATGGAGAAAGCATAGTAAAACTAATAAATGCCGAGTTTGGTCAAGATATCTTGAAAAACAAAAATGTTTCCATACAAGAACTTTATTTTCGACCGATCGTTCCTATGGCAACTATAAGATATAGTTGTCCGATCTTAATAGGATTTTGCAAATATATGGGGAACATAGTAAAACTAATAAATTCCGAGTTTGGTCAAGATATCTTGAAAAACAAAAATGTTTTCCATACAAGAACTTTATTTTCGACCGATCGTTCCTATGGCAACTATATGATATAGTTGTCCGATGTTGATAGGATTTTGCATATAAATGGGGAGCATAGTACAACTAATAAATTCCGAGTTTGGTCAAGATATCTTAACAAACAAAAATGTTTTCCATACAAGAACTTAATTTTCGACCGATCGTTCCTATGGCAGCTATGTATATGATATGATAACTGAGAGACTAGTTCGCATGGAAACAGACAGACGGGCAGATGGACAGACGGGCATGGCTATATCGACTCGGCTGTTGATACTGATCAAGAATATATATACTTTATGGGGTCGGTTTTTCACGACAAAATTATAATACCCTCTGCAAGGGTATAAAAATTAGTTACCTTCAAACTTTGGGAGATTTGATCGATGTTGTACAATATCTTTACTTTGTTAACCGAGCATTATTTTATAGTCCAGCGCAACTACAACAAATCTATATTCTATCTGTTTTATTATATCTGTTTTTCCCATATTTTAGACTATTTTAGGTGTGGACTTTTTGGACTTCGCTTCGACTATTTGGCATATCAGTTGATAAGTCGATAACAATTTAATTGTTTTTTATAAAAACTGAAATGAGCTTATCAATGCACATAATTCGAATGGAAATATGTATAATAAACGAGAAAGTAAGAATATTGCGGAACGCCGAAGATTTAATACCCTTGTAGACATTTGCCTTACGATTTTACAGATATTTTGAGTTTGATGAACAATATTTTCTATGACATCCTATATTATATAGCATAGTGGCCCGATGTTGTTAAGATTTTCCATATATATGGGGATCGTAGTGGAACTAATAAATCCCGAGTATGGTCAAGTATCTTAACATAAAATAAAATTATAATACCCTCTGAAAGGGTATTAAAAGGTTTCCACATAGGAGCCTTTTTTTCGGCTGATAGTTCCTATGTCAGCTATATGATATAGTTGTCCGATGTTGATAAGATTTCGCATATATGAAGGGAACAGACTGAAACTTTAAAATGCCGAGTTTGATTAAGATATCTTTAAATGCATGTCTTTTATAAAAGACCTTAATTTGCGACAGATTGTTCCTATGGTAGCTATATGTTATGGTAGTCCGATATTAATAAAATATGTCTTATAACAAAAGCATAGTACAACTATAAAATGCTGAGTCAATATATCTTTATGCGCTACACATTTGATGACAAAATTATAATACCCTCTACAAGGGCATTAAAATTGGAGTCTGCAATTAATATTCCAACAAGCGTCGGGTGAAGACCGTGCTTCTTTATATTAAAAGAATAACTATAAAATATGACTCACCTAATTTAATGTTGACATATGATAATAATGATTTATATATTGTTTAAATATTTTTAATGAAAATGTTTCCAATGTGTTTTATGTTCATGTTTTCCAAATGCATTAAGTTGAATATGCTGAAATTTTGATATGCGTTTTAGAATTATGAAGCAAAAGATATTTTGTTTTTGAAGTGAGTTTGTTAACGTTATTAAATTGATTTATTTTTAATCTTTTTTTTTTGTTAGTATATTAGGGGGAAGTTTGGTTTAACTAAGTTGCTTACCTGCACGAATATGAAGCTTAAACATGGATTTAGAGAACGGCTTAAAAGCGGATTGAGAGATGGTTGAGAATTTAAAATTACATGTAGATCTTTTCACTTGGACTAGATTTTTTGATTGCATACATAACAAAGGTATAACAAATATTCCCGTAATCTGTTTCTCTCCGGTTACTAATCGCTTTACAAGTTTAGGTATTTATATAATCGCTTGAATTTAGGTCGTTGCATTTGCTGCTATACATACATATATATTTTTAAAACATTGTCATAACTTAAAAACTTAGTTTACACGCTTTTTATAATAGTTATTTGTTTTTGTTTTTAAGCTAATCGTTACATAGACTGGCATGGAATTCATTTAAGACATAATTGAATTAATCCGTATTTATCCGAATCGTATTGATTTATAATAATATAACTAAAATGCACGCATTCTGTGTCCGTCGTGTGGCAGATTTATCTTATCTTATCACAAGTGAACATCACGTCTCAGATAAATTTATCGATAGTTTTACAAATTAAATTTTGTTTAACTTATATATTTAAAATAATTTAATTAAAGTTAAGTGCATTACATTTTTTTTATAAGTACGTCAGGTAAATTATGCGATCTTGTCAATTTTTAAGTTTCCTTTTCTTTGCCTTTAAATTAAGAAATTATCACAAATCGTTTTGTAGCATTTTTTTTGTTGTTTTGTTTTTGTCAATAAAAGTTTTTTGAATTGTCAAGAATTCGTTCAGGGAGCTCCTTGGTGTGCTCCCACTGGACTTCACCAGTGATCCATGTCGCGGATGCGTTCCACGGGCGGATTACTGAGGAAGTATGAGTTGAAGATTTTGTTAGGGTATCTATATGTCGGTCAATTGATGTGCTACTTACGGCAACATTCGCGCCATTGCATGCTTATGCAGCGGCGAAATTTGCACCGCAGCCGAGGCTATGCTGGAGCCCGAGTCCTGCGACAGGGTGCGCTGCATATGGTGCATGGGATGTGTCACCACCGGACCGCCGCCCACGAACTGCAGCTGCTGCTGATGATGATGCTGATGCGGCTGCTGGCCATGATGCAGCGACGCATGCGAGGAGTGCGGGTGCTGTGCACTGTGCGGCAGCTGCTGGGCGCGTCGAAAGGGATGGCGCCAAGGACTCTTGGGCGCATCGCCCTGAAACGCCTTATTCTCGACGCCGCTGCTGGAGACGCCGGCGGGACTGCCGCGTCGCGGCGCTGTGGCATGCTGCATGTCGCGCGCCTTGGAGCTCAGGCGACGCAATATGCGCGAACCGAGTCCGGGCGGATCCTCGAGGCCGCGACTATTGCGCGGCTTGCGATAGCGCACATCGCTCGACTCCTCCAAGATGACATGGCGATCGTAAGGTGTGCCATAGTACACCTCCAGCACCGTGGAGAATGTGTGCGGCCAGACCAGATCAATAATGGAGATCAGCACGCCGGCAATAAAGCAGAGTATGCCTAAAATACAAAACAAATAAGCTGCGGGCATGCCAGAGGCTTGGCTGTGAACCCACCTGCTACCAGGACGAGCCAGTAGCACCAGCCAAAGTGAAACTCCAGGCGGCCGCCCTCCAGAAATATGCACAAAGGCCGCTGCGGCAGCAGGCAATGATAGCCCACAGCGGTGCAGACGAGCAGCGCACCGGTCAACGCCTTGAGGTAGGCGCCATAACGCGGCACCGCCAACAGCAACAGATTCATCAGCAGCCAGGAGGCAAGCGAGGCCCACAGCATGATGCTGGCAAAGTAGCCCGCGGCGCGATACTGTCCACCCCAGGAGAAACCCTCGCGACCCAAGCTAAAATACTCGGCCACGGTGAGTATGGGAAAGGGCAGGCCACGCTGCAGAGCCAGCCGATAATTGGCGCTCATATCGGTGGCGCCCTCCCATGAGAAGCGTTCGTTGTAATCAATATCCGGCGGTGTCCAGTTGCCAATGGGAATGGCTGCAAGAGGCAGGGAGAAATAGAATGAAATAACATTATTTGCGGTTTATGTTAAAGGAAGTTTAAAAGTGAGCTCTTAAAGCCTAATTAAAAAGCTATCTATAATATTCCGCTGTTAATCTTCTTTCTAAAACAGTTTTTTCTCCTGTTACTGAAGAAATGTTTAAATTGACATAACGTAAAGCTGTTAACAGCGCGCTTTTCAATTTTTTACAGCACATTAAATACTTATAAAATAATAAATAACCATTTAATTATTTTGTTTAACTTGACACACTTAACATAAATATGTTAATAAATATTCAAATTTGGCTGGCTTTTTGAAAATTTTCCATGACTTAAATAAATGGTTAAGCTTTCGAGCTATTTAGAGACTAGTTTAAAGTAAAAGAATCATATAATTTAAATATTTATTTTTAGTAGGATTGAGTTTTTGTTTTATTTATTTTGTTCGAAGAGTTAGGTTAAAATCTACGATTTGCTCGCTTAGAACTCACTTTGATCATATTTTTCCCCGGATATTATTTGCATTAAGTCGTTTAATTTTTTTGGTAGACTTTCGAAAATAAAATAGGAATATAATGCCTTTTACTTTAAAATGCCGCCAAAAGAGATCGTCTCTCAGCATATGCTTTGTTTTACTAGGTTTTTTTTCTTAGCTCATTCTTTGTTTTTGTTTTTATGCTTCTTTTTTATTTATTTTTTTTTTTGCATATTTTGTCACTCGGTACCAGACACTTTGGCAACATGCGCGGCTCCACTGTCAAGAGTCAACAACAACAATAATCATATATCATTTGAGTTTTAAGTTTTTGTTGATGAAGACCCCTTTTAACTGTTAAAAAGTAACACCAAAAAATAAAAAACCAAAGCGGAAAAAAAGAAGATTAATGGATTGCTTTTAGAATTGAAAGCAAAAATCGGCTGAGAATTAAGAGCGTGGGTTGATGCCGAAAGATCTATAAAAGTTTTTGTTTACATTCGAAAGGCAGGCAACAATTTTCAGGCCGATTCTGATTAAGTTTCTCCTGATCATAATATACATACTTCTTGTGATTTAGCTTTAAACGATTAGTCAGCTAATGACGCACTAAGAAGCTAAACACAATCTACAAGAATATACATATACATATATATTCGCATTAACTGAAGAGTGCAAGAGTTTCTCAGAGAGTTCGAATGCGGAATCTAATTAAATTATGCAAATTGAATGCCAACTAGTTAAGAGAAGAGCGTGCAAACAAATATAAAAAAAGACAACTTTAAATATAAGAGAATATATCGATTAGTTTAGTTTATTTGTTTTTATTATATCTTATTATCTTTATTTAAATTATATTAACCATATTTTAGGACTAATTTATTTAATATATATTATATTTTATACCCTGTACTAATTGGCATATACGAAAAGAAGAAGGGTGTAATGCAATGCCGCCAGATAGAAATCCCTCTTAGCCAACAAGGCGTCCGAGCATTTAGCATAGATAAGAAGCAACACCTCAAGCTTTAATGTGCACTCAAAAAAAAGTCGCTAAATTATTTTTCTTATATAAAAAATAATTATAAATAGATAGATATAGACTATTATTTATATTATATATATTTGGTTTAAATGCTGATTTTAGCGACCTTTCCATTTTATAATGGATGTCAATCCGGCTTAACTAAGATATTCATATATATTCCTTATACATATTATATATATTTTTAAATATATTGTATAATTTTTATAAATATTATACATATTTTAATATATGTATATATTCATATGTTTACAAAATATTTTCTTCAATTCAAAAAATTTGTTTCTACGGTTCATAAAATTAGTATTTTCTAATTTTTAACAACAAAAATTCTGATTTTTAGTAGTTTTTAGAAAAACGAATTCGGATATTTGGAAAATGTTTCTATGTGAGACAAGTTTTTCTGCTTTTCAGAAAAAATAATTCTAATATGTGGTATATATTCTTACATTTCAGAAAGCTGTTCTGCTATTAAGAAAAAACAATTCGGACATTACGGAACATTTGCTATATTTCAGAGAGATGTTCTGCTTTTTAGAAAAAGAAAAATCAGATGTTTGGAAAACTTTCCCATATTTTAGACAGCTTTTCTGCATTAAGATTTATTAACCAGAATATATTATTTACTTTCTAGTTTACTGCACAAGAATGTTTGAAATGACCCTCGCACATGTACACACACACACATACACATAAAGACCTCACACACACACACACACACACACACACACATAAACTCACGCTAAATTGTAAGCTGGACCGAAAGCGCGTGCGCTGTTGTAAACCGGAAAATGTTGACGAATGTTAACAAAATATGCAAACACTTCATGTTGTTGTTGTGGTTGTTGTTGTTGTTGTTGAGCAGCAACTGCAATTGATTATGCGATGTTGTTGTTGTTGTAGTTGCTGCACTTTTGAGCCGTTCACTCGACTTGGCTAGTAAACGTTGTTGCTGCAGTTATGTAAGGTTAGCGCGAGTTAGCGTCGAGCCATTGACAATGAATTGCAAGTGCGAACAGCGTGCAACGTGGGCAGGTTGCAGGCAGCGGCAAGGTGCGTTGCCTTTGCACACGTTACGCATACGCCGCGTGGCCGTCAGTTTGACGCGTTTGCAGCTGCAACAATTTCCGGCTGCGACAGGAAGTGATTTTTCAATTGCTTTTCATAACTGCGAAGGTTGCAAATTTGCTGTTGCCGTTGCTGAAGGTGTTGCAGTTGCATAGTTGCTGCTGCTTTGAAAATTGGTTGCCACGCGTTTGGGCCATAGTTCCGCTCGTGTTACGAGCCTGTCAAATGAACCGTTGAATTGGTTGTTTATCAAGAGCCGGCAGCCGTAAGATTGCGTCTCGTAATGCTTTGCACAAATGAGTTGTTTAGAGGCTACACTTAGCGAAAAAGCGGGAGGCAGCTCAAGCGTTATATTAATTAAAGCTTAATTGAATTGTAAGCTATTACTTATCTAAGAAAAACATTTTCGATCCCCTCTTTTTATACCCTGAACCCATTAAAAATGGTTTAAAAGGGTATAATGTATTTGTGCAAATGTATTTATCAGACAGAATGAAGCATCTCCGACCCCATAGAGTATATATATTCTTGATCCGCTGCAATAGCTGAGTTAATATAGCCATATCCGTCTGTCCGTCTGTCTGTTTCTATGCGAACTAGTCTCTCATCGCCTTGAAACTTTACATATGTCGGATCCGGCCGTATCGAACAACTATATCATAAAGCTACCATAGGAAAGATCGGTCGAAAAATAGGTTTCTGTTCAGAAAACGTTTTATGAAGATACCAAAACTAAATTCGATAATTATATGTTTTACTACGCTCCCGAGAGATACGTAAAATCCTATCAACATCGGCCCACTTTATCATATAGCTACAATAGGAACGATCGGTCGAATAGTAGGCTCTTATATGGCAAAATGTTCTGTTGTCCAAGATATTTTCATTAAACTCATCACAAAACGTAAGGCAAATGTCTAACAGGGTACTTATACTCCTTACTTTCTCGATTTTATCATATCCGTTCTCTTTCGTATAAACCTTTCACATTCTCTGTCTTGTTCGCTTGCCCTTCGCATCGGCTGAATATCTGTATTATAAAAGCTTTAATCCCCAGCTACAATTGGCATTCCGAATAGCTCAACAAATTGAACCGGTTCGAAAAAAGCGATAAATAAAAAACCAAGCCAAGCCCAAAAAAAAAAAAAAGGTGCTGATTTTCGAGCAGCCACCAACTGGGAAATCATATCAATTCGGCAGTTTAATGACTTTTTATGATCGATCGCAGACACTGCGTAGACATTTAACGCATTTTTATTCGATTGGTTTTATTTTTCGTGTTTTTGTTTTTCCTTATTGGGCGCCGAGACACAACCTTGGTCCGAGTTTAAGGCCGAAATGTGAATTGTCACCGCACATTTTACAGCTGCTGATTTGACGTATTTATGTAATTGTCAATTTAAACAGACTTGAGCATAGGCTGTCACATATAAACAATGTTCAGCTTTCAATTTGGGCATCAATTTCAGGCACAATTCATAAGCAGCTTACGCGGCGTATGAGTCATGTAAGAAATCAAATTCAGTATACGTTTATTATAAGCGTGGGAATAACTATAAAATGTTGAAACTCATCGACAGGCGTATACAAAATTGTTAACACAATGTGACTCAAAATATCATTATACCCTTTTAAATGTGTAAGTCAGAGTAGCCAAGGCAAGCTAGGCTTGATTAAAAAGGCTTGATTTTTACATATTATAAAGATAAAGCATAAAGCGAAATAAAATATAAACCGATTTTGCGAATATACTTTAATCGATAGGTGTGGGCTTTTCGATGTCATTCACTGTCAACAATCTTCACAAATTATCGATTATGAGGAAATATATGGCCATTATAATAAATTATAAAGATAAAGCATTAAGCCAAATAAAATATAAATCGTATACGTTAATCGATAGGTGTGAGTTTATTAATGTCTTCCACAATCTTCCTGTTCAAAAATGATCGGATATGAGAAAATGTATATATTTAATGAATTTAAATACGTTCAAAAGACATTTTCAGGCAAATATTGTTTTTGTATGCCAAAAATTACTTTATAAAAAGTAAAGAAGCTTTTTTTGATGATGATCTTGGGTGATGCCAGAAGTGGGCGTATTGATGTATTTTACAATCGATTACTTTCACAATCGATCATTTAACGAATCGGTCATTTTCACAATCGATCATTGTTACAATTGATCGAATATGTATTTGTTAGAATGTGTAAAGAATGCTACTAATTACTATATAAATTTCATTAATTTAAATATAATAAATTTTTAAGTTTTGTATATAAAATTTTTTGTCCACAAATCTTGAATGAGTGATGACAGATTGAAAAACAATCGATAAAGCGCATAATTTAGTATTATTTATACTTTCTAGTTTATATCGGGCAGTGTAAATCTGGTGAATATCTTTGGTCTTGGATGATGCCAAGTTGGGTGTCTTTCACAATTGATAATTTTCACAATTGATCGAATATATGTGTTTATAAAATCTGTCTTTATTGCAGATTAAATATAGCAAGATTACTGTGACTTTAAATTTAACAAAAATATAAGGATAAAGTCCAAAGACAATCGATAATTTAGAAAATATTTGTTTTTATACCCCTGTACAAGGGGCCAAAAATTCCTATATAAAAATTCAATTAGCTTTTAATATATATTATATTGAATTTTAAGACAATCGTTTTTAAATTAAGACAGATTGAAAAACAATCGATTGAGTATATTATATTAAATTTAGTATTATTTAAACATTTCAGACTTTTCTATACTTTACCGATTTTGTTTTATATATTAATCGTTTTGTTAAGTTATTTTCCAGTCATACTATTTTGCGAATCTAAATACAGTTTCATTTTAAATTCTAAAAGTAATTTGGTCAACCAATTCGTTTTTGACGAAAACCATTTTATTTAAAATCTGTCATACTTTCGTTTTAAGCAGAAACTAAACTACGTTATAGACGTCATAAACTTATCAAATAAATGAGAGGAAAAATAAAACAGCGTCTACTCCCTCATTCACCGCCCTCAATAATATCGAACAGCAACGCAAAACTTCCTGAAACTTGTCGTACATGAAGTTAAGCAGATTATAAAAAAGTAAAAAAAAAAAAAAATAGACACCAAAAAATAATTAAAGACAAGAGAATAGCGACAGTAACAAGCAACAGCATTAAGTAGAATAACACAGAAAACAAAAATTACCATATCTGCGGCAATAAAATTGATGTTTTCCTATTTGATACTCGAGGCACAGGCAGCGAGGCAGCTCGCGCTTAAGTACACACACGACAACAGCAGCAAAAAAAATAAACACACGCATAGCAACAAAAATTGTAAATAAATAAGAAAAAATAAATATATATATATATATATCTATTTTTTTTTTGTTATGACTTTTCATAAATTGAAGTGATGATTATGCTGATTTCTGTATGTTGACTTTGCTGCCCCGCAAAGTGGCAAGCAAATGGCAAAAGAGCACGGATAGCGGGGAGGTGACGGGGCGGGCGGAGGAGGAGACAACTCGCATAATTTGGCAGCGGCAGCAAAAATGAATTAGTAATCATTTTTTGACAATAGACCAGAGGCACACGACAAAGCAGCAACTACAACAAATACAACTACAACAAAAAAACACTTAAAACTGTTTAACCAGCCCCCCGCGCCCGTCTCTTTATAAACAAATGTGTGTAAAAATAAATGTATGTTCCGCATCTGTCATCATTTTGACAACTCTCGAGTGCCGCATGTCCAAACTCATTATAAAAGCCAGCAAAATAGAACTTGACGTACTTAAAAATAACTTTAAAAAAGTTGTACAAAAAATAGATAAATATATGCATACAAAATATAAATAATATAATATTTAACATTGCACGAGTGGGCGGGATTCGGAAAAACGCAAGTTAATAAATATAACCTAATTACTACGCCTAAAATATAATGGTCTTGTAGGGATTTGCTAAGCTTGATAATTCGTACCTATAGCAGCTATATAGTTGTCATATACAATCCGATCTGGCCGGTTCCTCCATTTGTAGTGCCTGCAACCGAAAGACGGGCCTATGCAAAGTTTTAAGACGATAGCCTTAAGACTGAGAGACTAGTTCTCATAGAAAAGGACAAGCGGACAGACGAATCAACTCGGCTGTTGATGCCGATTTAGAATATATATATTCTTTATGGAGTCGGAGATGTCTCCTTCTATGCGTCACACATTAAAACATATTAAAATTAAGTATTATATTATAGTATTTAATTTTAAAACAATGACTATTAAATATTATTCATCTTTAAATTTCATGATGAATGGAAATTGTCTTTAAATTTAAAATTTTTTATAATAACTCTTAATTTAATACTCGACTTAAAGTAAAATTAATAATTATTATACAATATTATTTGTCTGCAAATTTAAAATAATATTTAGCAATAATTTTTTATTTAATTTTTGCTTTATCATTTCCACAAGTCAGCGCCAGTCTACTTTAATGCTTTGCATATCTCCATCCACAAAATCGCCTACTGTTTATGTTTTGTTTATGTTTCTATTGTTGTTTTAAAGGCTTGTCGCTTGATCTAATTTAATTAATTTAATGATAATTTGGCTCATGAAAAACTATTTAAATTAAGAATTATTATAAAATATTATTCGTAAATTTATTCCCATTATTAATTAATATTATTTATTATTTTAAGAAAAACAATATTTAATAATTTTTTTAACTGAATTTCGTTTACTTTTGTAATACTTTTATTTTCTTTTATTTATCAAATTGCGGCAATATTAATAAATAATATTTAAATTTAAAGAAAATTACTTTTAAATATTATTTGTAATTTACAACAAAATTAATTGCAAGTCAATTTTTTTTGTTTTTGAGCAATCTTTTATAGTTTTAATTGCATAAATCTTTAAAATTTACAAAAAAAAAAAACTAAGTTCTTTTGTGCAATTAACTTCAATCAAAATTGCAATGGAATATCGTAAATTTAGCCAAAACGTCAGACAACTTCCATTGTCCATTTTCATGCATTATTATGTTGAACTCGAAGAATAATAAAAACGAAAAACAGAAACTTGTTTGCTTAGTCATTTGACTGCAGCTTGGCGTCACACGGCACAATCAATAGCCTGGCTATATACGGTCTGAGCAATTCGCAGGCGCCTGATTGGAGCCACTGCAACTGAATCCAAGCCAGGTGCGCTATAAAAAACAAAAAACAAAAAGAATCGAGTTCTAACCAAACCAAATGCCTCTAAATGTGCCAGCTTATGGAGCGTGACACACACCCACAACATTGCGGCACGATATGCACTGCATAGCTATATAAATCCATATAGCAGCAATATCATAAACATATATCATAAAATGCAGTGGAAGAAAATGGCAGAAAAAAAAAAACAAATACCTTTGGCCAAGTGGCAAGCAAATTGGCCGCACAATCATCATAAATACCAGCAACATCATCATTAACATCATCATTATCATCATTATTATTATTATTATGGCGTTTATCATAGTAGCAATAATAATGCTTTAGCCGCATTCCCAATTATTACACCTAGACATTTGATATTTTTTATGTAGTCTTTCCATTTGACATTGCTTCAAAGCGCTTCAATTTGAATTCGAGGGGCAACAATTAAGTTGTCAGCTTTGGACTATGCTGAACTACCCAATATAATCATCCTGCCACGGATTGACACACGCAATTATCATATTCAAATATGCTCAGAAAGGTGTTAAGCGAAAATGTGAGACTAGCAGATACCCTGCAAACAGCTGTGCCTACTTCTACTCTCATTGTTTCCACAGAACGAATAAAGTTTATTCTTAAATAACTTCTGTACTATTTAATTATAAAAGAACACTTAATTATGTGAATAAATTAAAAATTAATGCCTTTGACAATGGTTGGTTTTCGCCCAACTTTTAAGAAACGAAAAAAGATATTTTATAATCAAAACTTTCTACAAAAACCTCAATTCCAAATTTGCTGTCATTAGTTCATATATTCTATCTATCTATCTATAATCCCTATAATCTTTAAATTATATACATCCACTCACGAAAAAAGTTTTTTGAAAAACAATTATTTCTGTTTGTGGTACACAATTAACTCACAAATTAATTAACAAATCAAAAACTATTTAAAGGTTACTTTAAACTTCTTATATTAACGCGTCCACTTAAACCAACCGACAAATTAAGAATTAATATTCCTTATTTGGTTGGGTATATGCGCTTATGCCTGTGTCAAATATTTGAACAACTAATAATCCCGTTCTCAACAAATATAGGGTATCACTAAACCAACTACATAAAATACTTCAACAATTTTGCAGCCTTTTGCCAGTCAACTTGAGCGCAGCTACGTTTGCCCTTTTGGCAAGCAACGCCCACAAGCTGACACACGCCCACAATAGCACACACGTCCACACAAAAACACACACACCAATACACACACACGCACAACAACAACAACGGCAGCCGCAACAAGCGCAATAACAATGGCAACTCGAAGCAGTTTGAAATGAACATGAAGCACTTTTGGCATCAGCGTCAGTCTGTTAACTGCTACTGAAACATTGCGGTGGGTGCGGGGGCTGAAAGGTGTTTAGGGTAGCTAAAGGGGCAAGAGAAGTTGGCGGTTTGGTGCAAAAGGTAAGAATCTGTTATAGCTAAAAACCAATATGGTAACCGACATAATCGCTGGGCAGGCAAATTGCTTGCAGTTATGAGAGCCAAAGAGCTCTTCGTTTTCAGCAGGAAAAAAAAATCCAGCAACAGACAGCATAGAAGAGCATATAGAAGAGAGTATAACGGCATTCTTATAGAGTTGGTTATTGCCGTGAGTGCAGTAGAATAAACTGAAAACAAAAGTAGGTATACATACAATCTGTGAAGAAATAAACAAAGTTATCAGCCTAAGGACTGTCTGAATTTCACACATATGTATGAAATGGAGCCGGAAAATGGGTGAAAAATGTAGAAGATTTAAAAAAAGTCTTTGGACCTGCCAATTATATATATAGTATATAAATAAATATTTATAGCCATATCTATATCTTCATCTGCATCTATGTTCATATCTATATGCGTATATACTTGTATTCTATTACAAAAAGAACATTCAACTAAGGACTCTTGAATTTCCCCCGCTAAATGCAGGAAAAGGGTGAAAAAAGTAGAAAATTTAAAAAAATGCATTAGGCCTGGGAAACATACATATATCTACATTTATGAATATATTATAGCGGTGAAAAATGTATACCTATAAATATATTTATACATAAGTCTCTATCTGTACCAATATTCATATCTATATCAAGTGTAACTGTGGAATTTCACCCATATCTGTGAAATATGAGATTGAAACCAAGCCGAAAAATAGGTGAAAAACTTAGAATATACAAAATCATTTCTTGAAACCGGCAAATATATATACTCATATCTGAAGATTTATAACTTGGAAAACAATGAAAATAAATACTTGGGCTGAGCAAATATATTTAAAGACTTATCTATATATACATCTATATTCATAGCTATATCCGTATTTAAGTTCTTATATATATATATATATATATATATATACATATATATAGAACTGTAGAACTGTACCAAATAGAGCATTTCACCAAGGACTGTTAAATTTCACTCATATTTGTGAAATACGAGTATGAAAAACAGTCGAAAATTGTGAAAACTCTTATATTATTTAAAAATAAATCCTTAGATATATATATGCATATATATATATATATATATATATATATATATATATATATATATATATATATATATATATATATATATATATATATATATATATATTTAATATATATAAGCATATATATATATATGTACATATATATGTTTCCTATATCCATGCCAAATAGAGTATTTAATCTTCACTTATTTAAATTACTGACAATAAGTTTATTGTTATATGTTATTTATAAGTTGTAGTTGCAGCTCTTGGCTGACTGGTTGATTTAACATTTGGCTAGGATTACGTCGACTAGGTTGGCATTTCAATTGATTTACTGCGGCAGCTCAAAGCAACCATTTCACCTTTTTCTATTGTATCTTTCCCGTTGTTGTTTCGTCGAGTGCACGAATCAATGAATGAACAAATGTGCGATTGAGTGAGTGAATGAGTGAATGAAGCAAACAAACAAATGCGACTACGCATGAGTATGGGTGCGAGTGCGAGTGCGACTACGAGTATTATACATATACATACATATGTACATGTGCACAAACCCAGTTGAGAGGCAGCGCGTCAGCAGTCACTTGTGCGAATATTTCCGCAGGTGTTGAGTGGCATTTTATGCGATTGTTGTTGTTTGTTTATTGTTGTTGTTGAAGTCTATGCGGGAATCGTGACATGCAGCTTGACTTGGCACTTGGCCATAGAGCACACAAATCCAAAAGCCGCGCTGCTGACGTCACGCTCTCAGTGGGCTAAATATATTTCAAGTCTGTTTTATATTTATATATATCTTTTTTACGACTTCCACAGAGGCTAATCAATTAGCCAGGCCCCGACGAACTAGACAAAAGGCCAAATTGCAACTGCAACAGTTGCTCTTTACCCTAACCGAAAATTTAATTAAAATCATTTTGAGTGCCGATTAAAATCTTGAACGAAAATTGCTCAATCGTTGCGGCTTGCGACATTTTCAAGCCGCTGCCGATAACTGCCGCTGCCTCAGAGTCGTTTATCTTCCGCCTGGGATCAGTTGGCAAAGGGGCACGACAACAGCACCCTAGCTGGGCATATATGTATATATATCTGTATATACCTCTGTCAATGAATTAAAACAACTATTTTTGGTAATACATTCATAATCTTGGGCCTGTTGGCAACAAAAGACATTCAATCAACAGCACGAAAGGGGGCGGGCCGCATGGAAGTTGTGCGGCTGCTACTGATGCTGGATGTTGTTGTTGATTTTGTTGTTGTATTTGTTGGTGATGTTAACGTGTCTGATTTAACAACAACGTCAAACAAATAAAAATTATAAAACTCATAACGACAGCCAATCTACACAGATGTGACGAGGGCAGCTCGAAGAGTTTAAAAAATACATCAGACACTTCCAAATTGTAATAATTATATATAGATGGATATATATTAAAATGTATACATTTTAGATAATATATAATACATGTTTATATTATATATTGTCTAAAAGATGGAAACTATGGACACCTCTACACTAAAAAAAAAGTTTTAAAAATTTTTGAAGTTTTGCACAACTTGAAAATTTTTTCAATATTTTAGAAAATAATTTCCTAAAATTTATTTCACTCGGATTTTTGTAAATGGTAGAATATTAGTTCAATAACATTTTCTGAAACTAAGAACATTTTCTAATTAATGGCAATTTTTCCAATTTAAGTAAAAACTTTTTTTAATGTGTATGAAAATTAAACCTATTTTTTTATTTTTTTAAATAGCTTTGAATAATATTGCCTTAGTTATTTAATTGGTTTTTTAATAAATATTTAATAGCCTATTTTCATCAACAATTCCTAAATTTTTTGCGTATGTGAAATATGCCGCCTGTACATTTTCTCATAAGAAACCACATTTTCACATTTGCAAAAAAATAATTTGGTATTCGCCCTGAGTAATTCGTGTTATTTGCGATGATTTATCGAATTTCATATGGATGGAAAATATAATAAAAAACCACAAACAGCTGATATACTTTACTAATTCCACAGTCTCTTACATTTTAAGATGGTCAAATCTCGCAAAGATTTAATTAAATGCAAGCTCTACTTCGAGGATGTAATATTAGACCTTTAGAAGGAAAACATTACGGTGCTTAGCTAAATTAAATCAAACCTATCAGCTGTTTATTTAAAGAAGCAGTACTTTTGCCATTCAGTTACTACCGACAACTGACACTTCCTAATGGATTCGCGGAATGGTAAGTTTGTTAATGTAACAAATGTTGAGCATAGTGGAACAAGGCTATAACATAAGAGCATATAAGATCATATATGAATGTTAACCAGGGAATAGTAAAAAGAAAATTCACAAGGTTATGTAAACGTAGTTTACGGTTTTAAAAGTTGATAGCAGAGCTCTGTTAACTTTCTAACAGTTTAACGTTATACATATTTGTGATGACATTGCATATACATTTAACAGAATTTGAATCAACAGCCTTTTTTTAACACATAATTTCCATAATATATGAATTGTTAGATTTGTATGACTTTCTAAAATTTTTTCTATAGGTAAACAAATCACATTTAATAAGTTACATTTCTTATATGTATTTAAGTTTTACAAAGGAAGGTAAATTATTAATTGTTATTTGTTTACCTTAAAAATAAATTTAAAATATCATACAAATCATATATTTGGGAAATTTAAAATAAATATTAAAAGGTATTTTTCAATATTAATTATCAATTTCTATTAAAAATATTACGGCATATATATTTTTTGCAATTTAGCAAAATGTATATACATATCAATAATCATAAAATAAACCCTTTACTTATATAATAATACTCTTTTTATATACATACATATTTTTGTAATTTTTTTATACACATTGTTTTATCAACTCACCGGTGAGTGTCACATTGACGTGCATCAAGCCGATGTGGGTGCCGATGCGGGCGGGCAGCTTCTCGCGTGAGAAAGCTTTGTATGGTGCAATGATGGTTGCATGTGCCACATGCCACGCCGAGCCCAGGCGGGTGACTGCAAGCGGGGCAAGAGTAGAGGAAGATGAATAAAAAAAGCTGGCGCAGCTCAGAGCAGCGGGGTATACTCACTCAGTATGACTAGACCCACAAAGAGGCTAAGTGTGACCGTCGAGAATGTTGTGAACTTCTGTAAATTTGAAATCGAGATGCAGATTATAATAAGATGTTAAAGCTATTTGATTGCCTTGGCACTGGGTGTGCCTGTGTGCGTACATGTGTGTTTGTGTGTGTGTGTCAATTCGTAATTGCAATTATATAAGACGCAAGCGCTTTAAAGCCAGTTATGGCCAACAAGTTGGCCAATTCGCTGGCTAATTGAATAAGCCACTCAATCGGCAACTAGGTAACTGGGCAACCGAAAGAGAGAGAGAGAGAGTGAGATGGGCAAGAAAAGGGCGTGCCACGCAAACAGGTTATGGATTTATATCTGACATCTATTGAAAACGTGCCAACGATTATGATTACAGCTGTCAGTTGTCAGACGTAGACAGACAACCCGGCAACAGCGTGAGAACTACCTGACCAGAGCCCAGACCCCGAAACCAGACACAGAGCCCAGACATAGACCTCAGACCAGACCTCGGACCAGACCCCAGAGCCAGACCCAACTGGAGATATCATTAAGTTAATTAAAACGTAATATGGTAAGTGATATAATAATATTAAGCGAAAACATATAACAAACATGATATGCATATATAAATATTGTATAGAGCAGGTTCTTTGGCATTGTAATATGGTAGTTAAAGAATACTGCAAATCCTTGACCTGAACGTAAACTAGTTCGAGGAACTAGAATAAAAAGTAGCGTTTATTAAAGGTCTAAAAAAAAACAAATAAAAAACTCAAAGCCACAATTTCCTGTACAACAGGTTTAAATAATCTAAGGCATTTAAAAGTCATTAGAAAGCTCATGGGGTTTACTTTTCATATGTTCATTTGCAGTCTAAGTCCACGTCTTTATATAGTTAAATTTATATAAAATTTCTTGGTTTAATTTCATTTAGCATAAAAAGCAGAGTCTGCCAACTCCTTAAGTTTTATGTAAAGAAGACAAACAAAAAAGTATGTATAGGTTTTTCTCTATATACAGTAATGTAAGTCAGGCTGTTGTTTTATCTGGAAATACTTCCGTTCGAACCCCTTCCAAACTCACCTGTTTTCGTACACCCGGAAATATGACAAGAAATGCCACATAGAATGTGGCAAATAGCACAGATACAGCCACAATGGACACATCGCCCGTGACGGGTGTTCGATTTGAGAATGAATAAAGCGTTGGACCGCCATCGTCTCGAAATGCGTCGAACCAGCCCTTCATGCTAGTTATATATTCTATATATGTCGGTGGTAGCTGCAACAGATTGAATAAATAAACAGAAAATTAATTGAAATGTCTGCCAAAGATTTTGCAATAGATTTAGATGCGAGCATCAAGACTTAATTAAAAAACAGATTTTCATACTTCATGTGCGTGCTTAAAAAAAACGATGCTTAATTAAGCCAAGACCAAAAACTAAAACCACAACCGAACACATCGTGGGCAGATAAGTCTTACTATATGCAACAACAACAAAATATACAAATAAATAACAAGAACAGATTAATTAAGGCCGCCGACGATTAAATACCCTTAGAATAGAAACACTTTGTCAGTTCTTTAAGATGAAATCAAGATTCATTTGATTTTAGTATTTCGATCTCGAGAAAAACCCTGACAAGAAAAAAACGCTATCAGTTTTTAAAAAGAAATTCAAGTTTCGATTGATTATAGGAGTATTTCGAACACGAGAAAATGCTACTTTAATATGGCACATTAAATAGATCATAAATTTACTGCAAATATCTTGATAAACAAAAAGTTTTTCATATGAAATTCTCAAAAGCTTTCCAAATGAATTTGGAACTTTTAGAATTTAAAACTGCTTAGAATTTATTATCGAAATTTTCAAAAAAAAAATTTCATAGGATATAAGAGCTCTAACAAATCGAAATTGTTAAGAAATTAATATCAAAATGTTCAAATAAATAATTTGTCAAAGGAAATAAGAAGTTTAATTTTTTAATCATTTTCGATAAGTTTTCAATGCTGACGACCTTTCCATTTTTATAAAATCTTTTTAGCTGGCTCGAAGTTTTTATAAGTTTTAATTTTAGAGAAAATTTCTTGAAAAAATAATATCTTATTGTTTCTTAAAAAATAAAAGATATTCCATGAAATCAAGCTTTAAGATTATAGGAATTGAATATTTGCTTATATGAAAGAGATTACAATTTGCGGGCGTGTGTTTTATTTACTTTATTTATATTTATTTATATTTCCTGAGTTTACTGAGTTGCATACTTTGTGACAACATAAAAATACCCTTTGCTAAGGTATACGAATTATACAGATGCCAGCTGTGGCCAAGTGGCAGATGGATGTGCACTTTTTCGCCTCGGTACGGATCAGTTCAGCTCGTGACTAAGCGTTTAGGTTGCAGATAGACCCCTAAAAATATAAACTGAGCTGGAGACGGCGACTGAAGCTGAAGCTGAGCTGAGCTGAGCTGAGCTATAGACAAGTGACAGGCAGCAGGCAGCTCAACTCAACCAATCTGAATCTGAGCGCTAAATTAGTTGGATAAACACAGGGCAACTTAGAAGCTGAGGTTGAGGTTTCGATTTAAGATAACCCCCCCCCCCCTAACCGGAAATGTAAAGATAGAAATACAGAAAAAATTATATAAAACCTTTAATAACCCAGCAAAATGAAGTTGAACAAAGGAATTGAATTTTCAGCACTCGACAAAATGAAAGATTCATTATATTAAAAAAAACCAGAAATGCTTAAGATTTAGAACCGGATTCAAACAAAACAAAAGCCGTCAAAGGAGGGCTCGATGTGGTGGCAACAACAACAACAATAGCAGCAGCAGCAATGGAAATAGCAACGGCAACAATCATCATCATCAGCTGTTTGTTGTTAGAATGACGTAGGCAAAAGTTATAATTAAGTGCCGATCAAATTGAATAAGTGAGAATTAATAATAGCTTAAGCGTGACGAATATTTAAATACCCTAGCCGAAATGTGGCCTATACTAAATACACTAAACACATAATCTGCCACAGCTGACTAGCTGAAACTTGTAGTTTTTCGTGAATTTATTTAAATCCGGTTTTTTTTTCTTTTTTTATTTATCGCAACAAAAACCATTAAAATTTTAACGTCAAGGCGTTGTTTCGTTAAATTCAATAAACCAGATATTAAGAAAACGATACTTTAGCTTTTGGTATATAGTTTAAAGTTTAAAGTTTAGCTGGTTTGGTTTTCTCACGTGGCTGAACATCTATCGAGTAGATTTTAACTAAATCGATTAACAAAAATGAATATTATCCAAAAGTAATTGAAGAAATATATTTGATGCAGAGGTGAAGAGCGAGTAAGACTTACTATGAGATACAATAAAAAATTAGCAACAAACTAAATTATTAATATCTTGCAGTCAGTAATTGAATTCATGAGAATCGCAAAGAAAGGCGCTTCGAAAAACATATATATTTTACTCGAATCGCATAGAACGACTATACATAATCTGTTCTAAAGACGCTTGTCGAGGGATTCGACTTCTAATTATAACTACAATAAACAATGCTACATACGCTTGCTCGCCTTTTGTATACCCTTTTAAGTCATTTACACGGACGCAGGGTGCCTAAACAAAAAAAGAATTAAGAGAATTGCGCATACGCAACTTGTTACGTACACTGGCACGCGGATGTAACTGAGTCTTTGGGTATTGTTGAGGTATTGAATTGTTTAAGTATCCGCACAACGGGGTTTTACCCCAATAGCGAATACAACAAGTTCTGACTTTGTGAAAGTTGACGAGCCCCGAAGGGGCAATCAGCGTTTGTGCCACTAAAAGAGATTTAATGAAGCTACAAAATATTACAGCTCAACTCCTTTGCTTCTCTGTGTGAGGCCCTCTAGAATTGTTATGCCCTGTTCTCAATGGGGAAAGAGGGTCGGCGCGGTATGAATGCAATTAAATACGTAAGTATAAGCCAGCTCTTACTGTACCGTGAGCCGAGTATAATGAGCCCAGAAAGGTCTTACTTCTTTTTACTCAGAGTAGAACATTTTATTGCGATATTGAATTTCTGATATTGAACTAAAAAAATTAACTCCACAGATAACAAAAACTATTAATTTTTTTAAAAACCCGGAACACCTAGTTTTTACAAACAGAAACTTTTAAGCTTATGCAATTAAATAGAGAGATAGCGTGAGAAAGAGAGGGAGATAGAGATAGATATAGAGAGATAGAGATAGAGGCATAGAGATAGAGAGATAGAGATATATATGTAAAGACAGAGGAAGGTGTCGGAGAGAGAGAGAGTATGTGTGAGAAAGATAAAGAACAAGAGAGAGACGCAGAAGATATTACAATTACAATTTACACTGTGAATGATGCTATTTTAGGTTCGACTTTGGTTTTAATATTTAACCAAAACGTTTTAAATCTTGTGTTCTTACAATTCACGTTTGCATTTAACTATATTTTATTCAATCATTTTATTTTCGCAATTTTAATTTAATTTCTTTCAGTGTTAAAAATCAAATTCTTATACATTTCTTCTAGCAAAGTTCACTTACCAAACTTGTCAGTAAAAAACCGGCATAAAAATGTTATTTTTTTCTCGTTGTATTGTTTTATTTTTTTTAAAATTGGATTCACAATTTCGTCTAATTTTTAATGCAGTTTAAAGACGCAGCAGCCGCTAAATAATATCTAAACGATAAAATTAGCATTTAATATTATCAATTGATTAATTGATTATTTTTGATTAATGAAGTACGTTACACACACCAACGTACACACACACAAATTGCAAAACGATGCATATAAAATTATTAAGTTGTTTTTATACTTTGTATTTTATAAATTTTAATTCATTGTTTTCGCAGTTTTTTACATATGTTTGCGAAAGCTTATTTTTCTAAACTTTTTTTCTACGTAAAATTTGAGTTGTTCACTTTTTATTTATTATTTTTTGACTTTTTGTTTATTTTTTTTTGCACCTACCGACTGGCTATTGTTGTTGTTTTTTGTTGCTGCTGCTGGTTTTGGTGCTGCCAGAAACCGGTTTTTGACTTTAACTAGTCAACGCAGCCAGACTTTGCACATAAATTGCATTTTATTTTTAAAACCCGGTAATAAATTGTTTCATTTATAATTAGAATTTTTCACAAACTGACAGCGCGAAAAGCACGCAAATTTTAATAGCAAAAAATGTGTAAAACACAAAAAAAAAGAAGAAAAAACATGAAATCGAAAATCTCATTGGGGTGCCTGTAGCTGTTGTTGTTGCTGCTGACCTTCGCATAGTTGCTGCAGGAGCTGTCGCTGTCGCTGACGCGGTCGCCGTCGCAGTCGTAGCACTGATATGAGCGCATTATTAACTCGATTACCTAACAACAACAAAAACAATGCAACTGTTTCTGCCGCTGCTGCTGCTGGCGTCAACGCTGGACTTGGCACCAAAACGTAACACGCGACGACGCGTCGCGACGCCGCATTGCATGTGGAAATCTTAAAGCGCATTACGTTATTACGTTACTTACTACACGACGACTCAACGAAAGAAAAAATAAAAATAAAAAGCTTTGCGTGTGTCTGTCAAGCAGTAGACAACAACAATGGCACAGGCATTACAGTTACAAAATGAAACCGAAACTATGCGATGGCAGAGCAAAGCAAAAACAAAACACATCGAAACAGCAGCAGCAACGCCCCACTAAACCAGCAGCAGCATCCAATGCAGCTGGCGCGTTCGCTCACTCTCTGACTCTCACTCTCGCAGCACGCTGCAGCTTTTCAAGTCCAACGAAAGTGAAATTGCTATTGCTCTCCCCTTCTGGCTGACGCTTACTTCTTGGCTTTTATTTTTTTTTTGGTTGAGGAAATGAAGTAAACATGAAATTGACATAATCATGACGCGGCGCGGACTGCAAATGTTTTAAAAGCTCTGTCGACGTCGCGTCGCTGACTGCGTTACAGGTTTTTGTGTTGTGCCGCTTTTGCTTTCTGTTTGCTGCCTGCTTGTTGTTGCTGTGTGTGTTCAATGAGCACTGGTGCGTGTAAATATGTAAGAGTCGCCTTCAACCGGCTTTCTGTGCGATTTTTTTTTAAATATTTTTTTTGCTGCTGTTTGTGCGGATAGTTTTTGGCTTCTTGCTTTACTGCGCTTTTTGCGCTGGTCAGTTTTGGCGTGGGTCAGTTACATACGGCCACACAGCATATAGGAAATAAACAACAGATGAAGTAATCGACAGAAAAATGAAATTAACAGCAACACGCGGCTGCAACAACGCACCTCAACAAAACGCACCGTCAAAAAAAAAACAGCAACAACAATAGCACAAATGGGCGTCTGTCGTCACTTGACGCATTAGCACACACACACACATAGAGCGATCAAACGGTAAAGTCTACAATACAGAAGCCCCACCACCTTCTCAAAAAAAAATGAGCGCGCGTTGTATAAACGACACAAAGGCAAAGGGAAAACGTGCATAAGAAATACAATGCATGTCGAGCGAGAGGGAGAGAACTTGTGAGTGAGGAGCAATGTATATGCATATAAAGAAGACAGAAGCCTCCAAATTCTCGCATTGATTTTTTTTTTTTGCTGTTTATTCGTTTATCTTTATGAGTTTTTAATTTATTAATTTCTGAAATATTTGTCGTTGCTTTTTCGCAATGTTTTGATAGATTTCGTTTGAGAATAAATAAATAAATTATGAATCGTTATTGAATTTTGTTTATTTTAGTGGGAAATTTTGGTGATGACTCGAGTTTTTTTTGTATTTTTGAGTTGTTTTTTTTTTCAAAATTTTTATGGTAACTTTTTTATTATACGCGCAACTTGTGCAAACAAAATTACAACACAATAACTACAACTGCGAAATACGCTTCAATGCATTTTGTGTTTATTTATAATTTTTTCATTACTACGCGAAAATTTTGCTCAATTTTTTATTAGCTCTAATTATGTGTATTATATTTGATGGCTGTTAATTGCCTTTGCGCACTTTTTTGTGCTCATTTTTTCAAGCACATCTATTTTATTTTATTTGAAATATCTGTATGTAAGGTAAGACGAAGACAAAGCATGAATACAAATTGCTAGAAAGACGAACATAAATTGTACCGTTACGTTACCGTCTTCTTTTTTCGTCAAACTATTACAATTTTAGCTGCCGTTTTGCGGTTTTTGTTTACCGATTTCTATATATTTGTATATATAAATATTTTTTTTTTGCCAACTTTAGCGTGAAGTTTTGGTTTTTATATGTTTTTGCTGTTTTAAATTTAACTTAGCGCCCGGCACATAGCACAAAACACAAAAGCAGAAAACAAAAGCAAACGAACCAAAAAGCACACTTTATCGACGTACGTGATTGTTGGCTGCGCCTGCGCGCAACGTTCGCGTCTCGTTGCTATTTACTTGCGCCGTCGCGTCCGCATCAAACGCCTGTCGTTGGCTAACTGAGCGTCGTTAAGCGCTGAGCGCAAGACAAAACACACACAGAGAGCGCGCGCACGCGAGAGCCGCCAACCTTGTAGTGAGCGCCAAAAGCTTTGACACTTGAAAGCTCTTTAGCCCCGCCGACAAAGTGAGTGTGTGAATTTATGCTCTAATAAAACTGGACAGGCACGAGGGCTGCCGCTCCTGCTGCTGCTGGGACCTTGCCAGCCTATTTAGCTAAAAGAAAAACTCGCTCACTTTGAGACGACCTCACGCACAATTCAAAACTAATAATCAAGTCAAGAACTAGCAATTAATTGAAAATAAATACTAATAATATTAAAAACAAAAAATACCCAGCTGTCACAAAAATACCAAATAGAGTAACGATGATAGTCGCTGACACGTTGGAACCGTCTGCTAATTGAATTAGCATCCAAATGACCGACGCTTGTGCATTGCATATAATTAATATTTAATTTACTAATTGAATTTTTAGTGCCGGCTACCGTGCAGCAATCATAGTGTCAGCCTCTTTGATCTCTGCTCGAATATCTATATACACATATATATATATACATATATATATATATATATATACATATATGTCGATGTCATTAGAGATCTTGACAGTCGCAAATTTGGTAGGCAAACACGAAACCAGGCAGAACCGCACTGAGGAGGCAGACGCAGGCCCAGACGAGCGCATGATGCAACTTTTATGATGTGCCAAATTAGCCATAAAATATATATACACACACAAACGCAAATCTTAAAGTATAAATAAGTACATTAAATATTTTAGTAGTTTAACTCCAGTTGTAGTCGCTGATGAACTCGATGGAGATCGAACTAACATAAGATTAGCAAAGAAATAATAGTTTGTTTAACAAGCTTTACATAAGCAAAGTGTTAATTAAAAGTATATATGCATATATTATTTGTGATATATGTATATTTTATCAATTCCAATATGTTCAAAATAAATTTTAATTTAAAATAAGATAAGATAAGATAAGGTGAGATAAAATATCATATTTCCCCAATCTTAAAACAGGATACTAGAAAAAAAAGTTAATTTACAGAAACATATAAAAATAAAAAAATTTAATAATAAAACAACAAAAAACAAAATTAAATTGAAAATAAGTAAGATATTGCCAATTAGGTAAAAATATTTTTTTATAACAGAAAAAATATAGTTTCTAATGAATACAATATATAATATTGAGCTTTAAGCTTAATATATGTATTTAAATATTTATATAATGAATTTACGTTTTAAAAATATAAATTGAGTCCTTATTTAATCAGAATATATTCTTTGTCATTTATTTAATCATTTATCGAATGTTTTTTTATATGCAATTATGAGTCTTAGACCATATACATTTATTTAAATATTTATTTAATGAATGTATGTTTTACTAATGTAATATATAAAATTGAATCGAAAATCTTATAAATTTATTTTTGTAATATATTATTATTATTAATTAAGTCTTAAGCCTTAACCTTCATTTAAAGATTTGTCTAAGGAACATATTTGTCTGTCATATATAATATTGAGTCTTTAGCCTTATAAATTTATTAATATATTCTAAAAAATATTAAAATAAAAAAATGCGTTCAGCTGAGTCATATTTGAAATCTTACAAATAAATAAAATTTTCGTATGTGAAATTTAAATTTCTTAAATTTTTCCAAAAGAAGATTTAAGTTAGCTAAATATAATATTAAAATACAAAAAAAAATCTGTATCAGCTGATCATCTTATTTGAGCTGTTTTCCTTAATAAAACTCGTTTCAGGCTGTGACCATAAGATTAAAGATTTAAAGTTCAATATTAAAAAATACCGCCAGCTGACTAAATTTATGATCATGTTTTGTACAATTTAATATTTATTGCTAACATAACAAAAATTGATCAATAGGAACCAGAAAAAAAGCCCATCATAAAAGTATCGAGTGTGTGGCGGCAAGTTCGTTGCCCAAGTCTTTTGTTCTAGCGGCATTTTCATGCTAAATGATTGCCTTGAGAGCAGTATAAAACTTCATGAACTCCAATAATCAATAATAAGAGACGCCAGCAGGTCCAGGTCCAAGAAAAAGCTCAGCTGCTGCTACCACAAAATAATTTAACTAAATTGGCGCGCAAGGTCGCCCACGGTCAGTGACTGGAGCCCAAGCAGAAGAGCAGAGCGGCAGCTGGATGAGTTGGTTTGGGCAACCACGACTTTGAATGCCCTTTTTGAAAATTTGTTAAAATTATTATTGTTGATGAGTGCTAACATAAAATTAAATGAATCATTAAAAGATTAAAAAACTTCTGAGCTACGCAAAAGCGGCTACCGGAGTTCATTTTAAGTCCGACAAGATACGAAACAAAATAAAAAGAACGAGAAATAAATGCCATACGGATGTGTCGCCGGTATTTTTGTTGAGACTTGGAATGCGCACAAAACATGCCGAGGACGGTCGTTGGTCCGTCCAGACCCAAAACTAATAGCCGAAAGAAATATATTATATATAAATACAGCGTATGCATATCAAGCTACGTGTTTATGTTCAGAATTCAACACACGCGCCAACTGTTCCAATTTGCCTCGGATTACATTTATCCAGAAGCCGAAGCTCGATGTGATTCATAACTCAACTCAAAGATGCAGAGCACTCGCCATAAAGGGGAAAATATGTTAAAAATAGATGTAACAAAATCAAAAAATAAGAAAAAAGGGAAAGGGAATCGAGGTACTACTGTACTTATAACTAAATGCACTTTGCTCAAGTTCAAGGTGAGAGTCGAGCGCATACACACCGGTCAGTGGGGCATTCGGGAAGGGCAACAAGTAATTATGATAATAATAATAATAATGATAGTCAGTTTTATGCTATGAAAGTTGACTGTAATTGTGATATAGTTTTTGTAGCCAAAGTGAACTGGTTGTTATTGACAACTATTATAAAGAAAATCTGTGGGACAAATCATGATACGTTTAGCTGGACGAAAAGTGAGTCAGGCATAATAGCTACAAAATATATTATAATAAATATATATCAAATTATAAATATAATATATATAATATATAAATAAAAAAGACATACAGAGTCAGGCATAAAAGTTACCAGAAAATAAATATAAATAAATAGAATAATAATAAATTTATATTTAAATATAAAATAAAATATAAAATAAAAATAATTAAAGAGAAATATTAATAAATATATTATTACAAACCTGCTACTATAGTAGGAAATAAATAAAAAATAAAATATAAAATGATACTTAGTGAGTCAGGCATAAAAACTTGTACAGAGTAATTATATATATGTATAACTAAATAAAAAAATTAAAAAAACGCATACTAAATATATATTTAATTATTAAAAAATACTCCTTATTATATAATTATAAAACATATAATACTAAAATTAAAATAATATAATAAAAAAAAAAATTAATAAACTCATAATAAATATATATTAAATTATTAAAAAATACTCCTTATTATATAATTACAATACGTATAATACTAAAATTATAATACTATAATTATAATTTGCTTTATATATTCTTAAAGTTATCAAGGATATATTTAGGGTGCATGCAGCAAGAACATTTCGATATTTTTTTATTTCTTTTTTTTTTATTTATTTTTTCAAATGTGTTAGTTTCTTAACTTTAACGAGAAATTGTGATATGTATATGATATACATATATGCTATTTCATTTCTGTAATATGATTTACAAATGAAATGTGGCTTGCAGAGGAATTTATAACGATTCTCTATTTCTTAAAGGTTACCAAGCAAATAATAAAGTAAGATGCATTCTGATATATAATATATTTCTATTCTATTTATTTGTTTTTCATTTTTTTTTTAATTTCAGCTAATTCTAGTTTAATACATTCAACCATTTTGTTTATTAATTTCCATTGTTTTCGTTTAATTCTGCAACATTTTATGTAATCATATTTTAACACATTTAACCATTAGTTTTAAATATTTATTCAAGGCCAATTTCAGTTGGATAATTATAGTTCTCGGGACGCACCTGAATTCCCAACTGAACGCAAAACAATCTGTAAACATTTGTTAATATGCTTCTTCTTCTACATATTTTTAATGATCAGAAATGCCATCTCACTCACACCAATGGCATTTAATATGCCACTAATTACTGCCATTACACAAAAGCGACCCAAATGGCTTCCTCATGTCAAGATTCTATGCAACACGAATCGACTAGCACAGATTAGTTATGGTTGTGCGCCAGCGTTCAAGCCCCCCCGGGTTCAAGAACTAACTAATGATTGTATTAAAACATTATCAACTGGAGAGCTGTACACACAATGCCAAACAATGACAATAGTTACGTCAGTTCTGTGGCTTTTTCTAGCGATGAATGCGTGAAATACTTAATGAATATTAAAATAGATATATAAAACTTAAAAAAATTAAAAAGGCGATTCAAATAAATTCACAAAATGTATTACACATATTATAATGAAATATATAATAATATTAATACAAATAAAAAAAATATTTTATTCACATTAAATAAAAATCAATAAAAATAAAAAAGTAAATTAAAAATATATATTATACATAAAACTCAAACACCTATTATAGTAAAACAAATAGAATAAATAAATTAAAATTAATGTACATATAATTTATTTCAAAAATATATTACATATATTTTATTTAAAAAATATATTATACATATTTTATTAATTTATTTTAACAAAATATAATCATACAATACTTATATTACATTTTAAAAAATATATTACACTTAATAAATAAAAACAATTAATACTAAAATAATTTGGAAAAAAAATTACATGCATTAAATTAATAATAATTAAATATAACATACTTTAAATAATAAAAATTATAATATTAAAATAAATAAGGAGAAAGTATTTCATATACATATGTATATATTTAAATATATATATTTAATTCATATTGTATGATATCTATATATACAAAGCAAATAACATTATAAACATCAATTAAAAAAAAAATACACTTCATACATTCAATTAAAAACATATATCACACACAACAGTAAAATAAAAAATAATAATATTAAAATAATTTAAAAAATATATTAAATATATAATGAAACAAAATTATTTAAATTTTTATTTTAATCAATACATCTCCGGGACTCAAGCCAGAGAATTAAATATTTATATTAACGCACAAAAAACTTAATCAAAAAAGCGGGCCAAACCCAAAAATCTTATAAAAATGCAATATTAATATTTGAAATAAGCTTAAAAAATGCTTTACTATTTTATTTTACAGGCAACCGCACATTCGATGTCTAGAAACTCGTGTCACGAGCTCATCACGAGCATTAACTGTGCAAAAAGTAGGGGGGCAAGGAGGGAGGGTTCTGCTCACTGAGGCATTCATTGGACTGCCCCTCACAATCTTAAGATTTTCCTTTCGTTTGGTTTATTGTTAATGTGCGCGCTTAACGTCGCACAGCAACAAATGAAATATAAAAAAACTAATAATAAATGCGCGAAATTATTGTGTGAAACTTGAATAATGAATGCGCCCCCAGCTGGCTGTTTATAATCATTATAATAATAATAATAATCGCACTGCACTGTGTATTATATTCTGTGCTGTTTGCCGGGGCGTGGCTGCCTTTTGCTAGAACCGAGTCCGTGCCGACCTTAGTTCCATTCAATGTTTCGCGCTGCTAATTAAAACATTATTTTTTGTTTTTTGCCGCTAACCATGCCCCGAGGCTGATTTCGCATGCGGCACATGCGAATCGATCGATAGAAGCCAAAATCGACAGATGAAGTGGCCCCAAAAAAACAAAAAAAAAACTAAAAACTATTTAAAAACGGTAGGCAACAGTTGTCAGTTGTCAGCTGTCATAAAATAATAACAAAAACAACAACATGAAATGAAAAAACAGTGCGTAAAATATAAATTGACGAATTTGAAATGCCCTTGTCTATACATTTGATGTGCTTAAATGTTTTATAAGCTATTTGTAAGAATGGCAGAAAACATGAATTGCTTCTTATAATTTTATTAGTTTAAAAATATTTGCAAAATTTTCCCCCCAGTGAGATTTAAAAACATTAATTCTAAATAAACTTAAATTTGTAGAAAAATATTTATAGTATCAGCGTCAATATTTCCAGACGCAAATTAATAATTTCAAGAATAGTAAAATATAATACAAATAATAATTTTATAAAAAAACATTATTAAACCCCTATTTTATACTTAGTCAGATTTTCGAATTAAATCTTTATTTTGATTTTTACTAATTTTAAGCCGACTTATCCGTATCAATCAATTCTACAATTCTACATGATAAAAGTCTTAAGATTATAAGAAACTTTGTTTTAAATGACACGAACTTTTTTAATGCGCTTATATAGGATATATCAGGTAGACATATTTATAATACTCCCCTGGCAAGGGTATCATAAAAGAAACTGACGACGCACGACAACAACTACAGCAACAACAACTTTAATAATAATAACAACAATAACAACT
Organism: Drosophila borealis; assembly: GCA_035045885.1. NCBI lineage: Eukaryota > Metazoa > Arthropoda > Insecta > Diptera > Drosophilidae > Drosophila > Drosophila borealis. The sequence continues at coordinate 7,827,377 of JAWNOR010000137.1, read as the reverse complement.
ACAACAAGCCTGCCAATTGTTTATTGATTATTTTATGTGTTGAACATGCAGGCAGATTGTTCCAATTTTGATCGGTTTATCGCATTTGCATGCGGGCGCTAATAGCTTTGAACCTGAAACTATATTTTGTTTTTTTTTTTTTTTGCGTTAAATTGTTTTGTCCATTTGTATGCCAGGGGCAAGGCTGAACCAAGACTCGGCATTTTTGGGCAGGGCCTCTATTTTGGCAGGCCGTCAATTAGAGCTTTTGCAAATTAGGAGATTAAATGGACTAAAGTTTTGACTTTCTTGCCTTGACCATTTCAACGACTTTGATAAGCGTTAATTGACAAATCAGAATTAGCAAAGCCGAAAGTGATCGATTAGCAGTCACCCTGCAAAACAGTTCTAGAACATATTAATTAATATGCTCCAAATAGCTTTGGTGTTTGTTTGCGAATTTTTGACATAGATGAGCTGAAAGCTAAGATATAAATATAACAAAAATCAGAGATAGGAGGAAGGAATTGTCAGCTAAGAATGCTTTAATAATTGTACAAGTCTATATAGCAGCATATATGGTATATATCTCCGCTACCAATTAAATCTCTTGAGCTCTGAAGTTGAGTGAACTTTAAAGGTTTCTTTGGCGCTCTCAGTGTCATTGTCGAAATGATGCTTGGTTGCCTGGGTGGTCCACTGTCTTGATTGACAATGATTGACCATTAAGTTGCGTATGTGTCAGGTCTTATAATACACCAAAACACACACACACACAAACACGCTTCAGTTGGTAAAGCTCATAAAATAGCTACCATTTATGTGGAGCATTGGCCCGGCTTATTATGGCCAGCCGGCGCGAAGGTTGGCTCAAAGTGTGCACCGCATTTGGCTAGGAAGTTGTTAGTTACCCATTGTGGGTGCTTAATTGGAAAACAATTTTTGCAATACGCGACTTGCGATTTGATATTCGGATAAGACGAGCAGCAAAGCGCGCTCATGGGATTTTCTTTATACACAAGCAAGGGCATCAAATCAATACGAAGGTCGATTTGTCTAGAAAACCACATTTAATGGCTACTATTTTTATTATTGATAATTTTTTTTAATGATTTCTTAGAATTTTTTCTGGGATCAATAGGAAATTTAAATAAAAATAATGTATATATATATGTGTATATAAAGTAAATGTTTATGGGAAATCTGTCAAGGAACTATTTTACATATTATATTCAATATTTTATAAATCTGTAAAAGACTAAAACAAAATAAAATAAATAAAAAGAACAAAAAACCTAAATAAAATAAATATTTAATAGTCAAAAAATATGTTAGAGACTTACAAAACTAGTTAAATAGCTAAAAATAATAGTTTAAGCATTTGCCCCTAGCAGGCCCTAAAAGACCACACATAACTTTCAAGTTAAAAGTTATGAGACAGCCTAATAAATTAGATGAGCAGCTTGTAGCCACCCAAAACGCCATCATGGCCACACACATTTTAGACACCTCTCAGGTGTGTGTGTGTGTGAAGGGGGGACACCTAAGTCAAAGCTCAGGCGGAGCAATTAGCCAAGCAACGCCCAAATTGCGTGCCGCTTGTCACATCAACAACAAACCGAAGCGAGTGACTTGCACGGCGAAAATATTAAAAATTAATTAAACAAAAAGTTGGCTACTAAAGTAAGAAACAATATATAAAACACATTTATCGTGCACTTGACCTTGGGCGGGCGGCACGAAGCGGCGCGGCCAAAGCCAAAACAAGCGAAAACCAAAATCAAAACACACAAGCGGGAAAGTCAAGAATGCGCATACCGAATTGCATATACACTAACGTTCAATAAAAACTTAATAATAGTTAAGTGTAGAATGATATACGTGTTAGCTTTACATACACACTTATCGTGATCTGAACTATGCAAGGAGAATGTTATTGAAAGTCAACAATGCGCGGAACGAATTGCGTATACACTATCGTTCAATAAAAATTTAATAATAATAAATTTTAGATTGATAAGACAGTTGGCAGCAGAATTTTAATTTGTTTGCAGTTAAAACAATTCAAAATATTGTTTAAAATATTCCTAATTAACCAAACACTAAAAATAATAAAGAAAACTTTAATAAGAATTCATAAATAAAAACAACAATTATAATAAATAATTAATAAATTAATAAACAATGAAAAAATAAAAAACAATTAAAAAAATAAGTACATAACTTATTTTAAATTTATTAATAAAATATATTGAAAGACAAGGAAAAAATTCTCTTAAAGCGTGTTCAGAAATATTCTTATTATGATTATTATATTTAAATATTCAATATATATAATTTTCTGTTCAGCCCAAAAATGAGCCTTGCATTCAAATTTCAACTTTAATTTTAAGGATTTCAAACAAAATTCTGAACTTTTAATATAAAACAAGATTTTCTCTTTAAATGCTGTAAATTTAATTTAATAGATGAAAATTTGAAAAAGTTATACTAAAGTAATTAATAACCTTATTAAAGATTTATTCTGAATTTTAAGCCCTTAAATTAATTTAACAATTAATTAATAAACTTATATATAATTTATTCAAATTTTAAACGCTAAAATTCAATTTACAGCTTTTAAAGAAAAGATCTTATGTTTTATCATAAAATTTCATAAATTTCGTAAAGTTTCACAACACAGCCGATGGACTTATGGGGAAGTGTACTGTATAGCATGAGCAATATGCTGTTAGGGGCGTTTAGACTCAAGGGGCAGCCGCTGGCATGCGAGGGAAGGCGTAGGGGCCTGTCCTCGTCGCATGCATGCCGCGTAATACGCTGGCAACATTTGATTTTGATTTTGATTTCGATTTCGATTTTCAATTCAATTTCGAGTTTCATTTACTGTCCGTATTTGAACTTCATGAATTTAATTTGTGCGCGACGCGGCCGCGCATTCGCAGTCGACGAATTTGATACGAGCTGAAAAACCAAGGCGAACTGATACTGACACTTACATGGCGTATACGCAATCTCTTACTTATTTATGACGTATACCACGCGTTGCGTGTAATTGACATTCGCACTGATTACTTCCCTATTTGGCGGCCCCGACTGACGCATAGGCTGTATAATTATTTTTTTTTCTAGACTTGAAGGCAAAAGTGTGTGGAAAACACTTGAATATAAGAACATTTCTAGTCACTTAGTTGGAGAGGGGAGTGTAGAGAAAATTCTTCTGATTAGACACGAAAATATATTGAGTCGCTAAAGATATTGTTCATATTAGAATTATTATTTTTACCTAATTAGAAATTTTATTTATGCCGAACCTTAATCCCTAGTTCAACTAATTGATTTACATATTTAGTCATTTAAATAATTTTTTGATTTATTCATATAAATATTTTATTACTTATTGAAATTTAACTTATTTTTTTGTTATTTGTTTCTTTATTTGTTTATTTGTTTATTATTTATTTAATTATTTATTTTTATTTTTTTCGTATATTTATTTATTACTTATTTACTTTTTATTTATTTCTTCTTTTATTTATTTATTATTTAATGTATTATTTTTATTTATTTATTTACTTATGTATTTCTATATCTATTTATTTATTATATATATTCATTTATTTACTGATGTATTAATTAATGTGTTTTTCATTTATTTCATTTATTAATTTTAAATGTTTATTTACTTATTTATTTCTATTCATTTAGCTATTTTCTTATTATTTACTTATTTATTTAATTACTTGTTTATAATTTAATTAACTTTTTATAGACTACTAAAATTCAAGATACTTCAGCAAAATAACCTACGTCAATAAAATATAAATAATATTTCGAAACAGTTTTATTCCTATTCCCAATCTCACATATCACAACTAAAGACCTTTGGGATTTTATTGGAACAATTATAGATAGCTGGGCCATTGTTTGGCTTTATTTATGCCAATCCAATACTCAGAATATCGACAATACTCTGTATTTAGCTAATGTCAATTACAGCCAAGATTTATTGATTTTCATTGCTGCATTAAAACAAAAGACTTGAGCAAAAAACTTGTTATTTGTTGCATGCTAAAAGGTGAAAATATTATATGCAATTGTTGTCTGCCTCGTCTGACCGCACCGCACCGCAGCTCACCTTTCCATGCCGCGCCTCACCTTGTGCGCAATAGAATTCAATGAAACAATTTTCTTAATTTTTAATTGCAGCTACGAGTTAATTTGATTTGTTGTTATTAAAATTTTTGCATTGTTCTCAGCGCGACATCGACTCAAATCGTTATATATAGATATACAGTGAAAGCTCAACCAACGGACAGCTTAATTGGATGAGATTCACATTTGCGGGGACAATTTCTTGCTAGTTCTGAACATAGGCAGCTCCTTTGACCAAAAAGTCGACATTTCATTTTGAGTACAAATTAATCTAACTTTAATTTTGTATAAAATATTATTTCAAATTTATTCAAATGAAAATTTGTCTTAAAAATTAAATGGCAGCAGGAAATTTAGAAAAAGTCCACAATACGCGAAATACTTTTAAGCCAAAATAACAATAAAAATTAATTTTTCTGTATTTTTCGGCATTTTTAACGGCATCTCTTGCGGGCCAAAGAACCTGTAATCCGCGCAAGAGAGCTTTCACTGTATCTCTTAAGCATTACTTCAATTGCGGTCTTTATTAATTATGCGCTTATTTATGATTGTTTTCAGTTACCGATTTTTTTTGTTTTTGCCCCTGGGCACACTTCAGTTTTTGCCTCGCAGCAACTTGAAAAACGATTAAAACGCTCAAAATCAACCACTAAAACAATAACAACAAACAAACTGAAGCTGTGCGCACGCTCGCTACAACAACAACAACTATAGAAATAATAATAATAGTAAAAATCAACTTTAATGGCAAATAGATCGTGAGATTGGAAGAATTGGATGATGTCTGCCCAGGCGGATGTGCAGTGCGTGTATTTAAAACTTGATTAGCTTTTTGGGCTTTTAATAATATGGATAATAGCAGCAGCAGAAGCAACAACAACAACAACATCTAGCGCTATCATCAAGGCCATCGTTGATGTAGCTTTGTAAATATTTACATAGATGCCACCAGGGAGATTGGCAGCGCTCAATGAATGCTGCGGCATGGTCAAGGTCGGCTTGTGGCAGCTATCAATTGATTTTTATTTCGTTGGCTGTCAGCAGCTGAAGATGAGCCAGAGTATGCCTTCAAGATAATAACAATTGACGAAACGATGTATATTACAAATATACATGATTATTTTTAGATTAGGTAATATTTCATATAGGTGCTAGCCAATCTCTCTTTCTATACCTCTCTCTTTCTATTTTCCTCACTCTTCTCCAATATCTCTCTCTTTCTCTCACTCTCTCTTTCCCCCTCTCCATCTCACTCCTTTTCACTCTTTCTCTTCCTCTCTCTGTCTCTCTCTCTTTCTTTATATCTCCTTCTCTGTGTTTCTCTCTCTTTTCCCTCTCTCACTATCTGTCTCTATCTCCCTCCCACAATCTCCATCTAACTCTATATTTCTCTCTCTCTCTCTCTCTCTCTAATGCTCTTTCTTTCTCTTTCTCTCTATTTTTCCCTCTCTAAATATCGCTCTCTATCTCCCTCGCTCTTACTTATATTCCTTCCACTTGCTTCTTAAATATATATTTTTCCATTTACTTTATCTCTCTTTTTCTGCTTCGTTTTAGTGTCCTTCATCATCAGCCTATTTTGAAGATATATACATTCTCTTTCTCTTTCGATTTATGCTTCTTAAACGTTTCATGCGATTTACTACATAATAAGAAAATTACGGTTTAAGCTTTTACTCTTTTTTTTCTAAATGACTAACTTTTAATTTTAAAAATATTAATAAAATACAAAAAAAATATACATTATATATAATGTGCTTCCAGCAACCCTCTGTATAATAACTAACATCAGCAATTCTGAATAGATCAACTTGAGTATAAGAAAAGCAAACACACACTTTCGAGTGCCAAACAAATTTGATTCGTGGTGTTTATTTGTTTGATCATTGTTCAATTGTTTGTTTGTTTGCTTGCATTTGCTTTTCAATTAAAAGCTGAACATGTACAGCTTCTAACCTTTAGCAGGTTTCAAGTTGAAGTTTAATAACCTTAGGCCAAAGGTGGCAAACCCCGAAGCCTTCAACTGGCGGCTTTATTACAAAGATCAGCCAGATTTAGTTGAAATTGCCAGTTGGTAATTGCCTCCTTTTTTTCTTGTGTGGCTGTAAATGAATTGGCCAAAAGTTCAAATGGTCAACTGGCCATTTGCTTGAGCAAATGAATTATTGGTAAGGTCGAGACTCAGTTGAATATCGAATGGCTTAAAACGCAGAACCCAAAACGAAATGGCAAAACAAATTCATTTACATGCACAACAATACGTCGTATTATTAAAGGCGGGCATATCATAATGGATTACCATAAATATGGTTATGAATGTTCTTTGGCATGCAGAACCTGGCATTAACGTCTGACTGCCAATTAGCGAATGTGGCCAGCTGGAGGGCATTGCGCATTCGAGCGTGTAGTCCGAGTGCCGAAGGCCAAAGGGGGCCGGGCAGACCCGATTATACAAAGAGCAATTTAATTGGAACATCATTGAAGCGCGTATAAAAAACATACAAAAACAAAAACAAAACAAAAGTTTCAACTGAAACTTTGTATGTGGCATGCCTGAGGTCACTTCCAGCTGTTGGTTATTGTACAATTATTTATCTAGAAATCTATGTACATGCTTTTTTTTTAATATTATTACCAGACGATCTAATCAATGTGCAGCAGCTGCAACAACAACAACAAGAGCGAGCATAATTGTTGTTCTAATCAGTGCCGCAGTTGCCAACTGCATGCAAAGTTCAGGGTTAACATGGGCTAAACACCTGCAGTTGCTATGCACCCGCATTTTATAATTGTAAGCAAATAGTAGCATGCGACTAATTAAAACAAAAGTAGCTCTAATTAAAATATTTTTAATTATATGCATAAATAAATTGTTCTATTAATGCAGCAGCAGTAACAGTCAGTTCTCATTTAACGTTGTTTTAGCAGTGGTTGGCAACGCGTAAGCACACAGTCTGGCAACGCCAAATACACACTGAGCAGCTGCAATATCGATATAATTGTTATCGAAACAGCTGAGCTGGTGAGACTGCAAACGCCAACAATAAATTGCAAATAAAATTAAGCTTATACGCACATATTAAAAATAATGGAAATTGCGGATACCTATTACAGCAAAGATGAATACGTTGAAACGGTGCGTAGTAATTATGTGCCATAAATATAAGCTGCGACTAATCAATTTGTTTCGCTTCGATGACCTCATCAATTGTTGCTTACAGGCATCCGGCAATAAGGTGAGCCGCCACACGGTGCTCTGCGGCTCCCAGAACATTGTGCTCAATGGCAAGGTGATTGTACAGAGCGGGGCCATTATACGCGGCGATTTAGCCAATGTGCGTACTGGACGTTATTGTGTGATAAGCAAAAACTCTGTGATACGACCGCCCTATAAACAGTTCAGCAAAGGCATCGCCTTCTTTCCCATGCACATTGGCGATCATGTCTTTATAGGCGAGGGGGCTGTGGTCTCTGCGGCCATAATTGGTTCCTTTGTGTACATTGGCAAGAATGCCATTATCGTAAGTGGGCAGCTTAAGCTTTAAGCAATATTATAAATCTTCTATTCATATGTATTCGATTGATTCCAGGGTCGCCGCTGCACGCTCAAGGATTGCTGTGTAATTGAAGATGGCGCCGTGCTGCCGCCAGAAACAACAGTGTCCAGCTATATGCGCTACACGGCCAAGGGCACCATTGAGGGCGGTCAGGGTAATCCGTATTTTGTGCCCGCCGCCATGCACGATGAGATGGTCAACTATACGAAGTCATTCTATGAGCATTTTGTGCGCACACCGGCGCCGGCCAGTTAAGCACAATTAAATACATAATTTGTTCACTCATAAACCAAACTAATATTAGGTATTATATTTAATAAAATACAAGACATTTTAGTCAATTAATCCCGTATCGCAGTCGTAGGCCTCGTCGGCAATTTCAAAGATCACATAGCTCATGCCAGTCCGACGTGCAATCACAGCGGCTGTCTCCTCCGAGTTATTCTCCTTGCGTGCCTGCAAATTGCGATCCAGGAGCAGCACAGTGGCCGTATTGCGGCAATTGGAAACGGTTGCCGTAATATGCAGAGGCGTCTGCTGACCATCCGACTCGGCGTTCACATCGGCGCCAAATTGCAGCAACAATAGGGCGCAATCAGCATTGTTCCATTTGCAAGCCGAATGCAATGGTGTCCAGCCGAGTTCAGTGCGTGCGTTTGGATCTGCTTGATGCTGCAGCAACAGCTTGGCCATGTCGACGAAGTTGTTGTAGCAGGCGCGATGCAGGGGCGTGTAGCCATCGTTGTCGCGCGAGTGGACACTGTCCGCGTCCAGTTGTAGGATTTCGCGAACCTCGCCAATGCGATTCTCACCGACGGCCCACAATATCATGCGATCAATGCTGGCTGCATGTTAATCATTTAGTTTTCATTATTTTATGTATACCGTTTATTTCTACCTTGTGGATTTTTGTCCTCCTCGATGAGCTCGTCGGTGTCATCGTCCCAGCCGCTAACAAACATGCCGCGCGGCACCTTGGCATAGCGCAGCTTCTCCACTTGCGATTTTTCATCATCTGAATCGTAGTCGCCCATAATACTGAAACTTTTTCTAAAAGTGCCGATTTGTTACTTTCCAATTAATAAATGTTGTCTTTCAGACATATGTTTTGCTATCGATAGCACGTTGAAAACATCGCTCTATCGATATATCTATGTTTCTCTGTCAACTTGCAACACTGCAAATGCTAGCAGCAAGAAGCAGCAGCATCGTTGTTATTTATTTTTCTATCAACGCGTTTTGTTTACATTTTGTTCGTGCGCGCAATGGCCAATCCACAGGAGGAGCTTTTGCCACCCAATGCCGAAGACGATGAGCTAACATTGCCCAGGGCCAGCATCAATAAAATAATTAAAGAGCTGGTGCCCACGGTGCGCGTGGCCAACGAGAGTCGCGAACTGATACTAAATTGCTGTTCCGAATTCATACACCTGATCAGCTCCGAGGCGAACGAGGTGTGCAATCAGCGCAGCAAGAAAACAATCAATGCCGAGCATGTGCTCGAAGCACTCGATCGTCTGGGCTTTCGCGATTACAAACAGGAGGCCGAGGCGGTGCTGCACGACTGCAAAGAGGTGGCCGCCAAACGGCGCAGACAGAGCACGCGCCTGGAAAACCTGGGTATACCCGAGGAGGAGCTGCTGCGCCAGCAACAGGAGCTGTTCGCCAAGGCGCGCGAGGAGCAGGCACGCGAAGAGCAGCAACAATGGATGAGCATGCAGGCTGCCGCCGTGCAGCAGAGCAACGCGCTAATCCAGCGACAGCAGACGGATGCCACCGGCGGCGGTGGCAGCAGCAGCAGTGCAGGCTTCGTCAGCAAACCCAGTGAGGACGACGACGATGATGACGACGATGACTACTAAACACAGCTAATTGCAACGAGTTTATTTGCTTTGCTCTTAACGTATTTGTAATAATTTGTTATTAAACTATTGTCATAAGTCGAAACTCAGCTAATTGTGGCCTTCTCCTGCAGCTGCGCTTCAAGCTGCCTGCATAGACTTGTCAGCGCATGTGTGCCCGGCACATATTTGCCCAGTATTTCGGTGTGCTTTTGCCAGAACGCGGCGCCAATTAGATCCTCATGTATGGGCACTATCGCCTGCCTGCCCTTATCCTGCTCCCCATCCTGCAACAGCACCCGCTTGCGCAGCAAGATGGTGCCCTTGCGATACATGGCCGGCAGTTTGTTGTAGTTAATGCCGAACTGCTGGAAGAGTAGTTCATTTTTGTCGGCGGAGAGTGTGCCGCGTAGCCGCTCCTCGGCCTGTTGATTGGTCAGACCCGACTCTAGCACTAGTTTCCAAAATGCCGTATTATACAGATTATTCACATGGACATCCGCCTGCCGCCAGCTCAGATAATCGCGCAGATTCTCATCCGACGGATAGAGCACAATGCGGCCATCGAAACAGGGCGCATAGCTCAGCGGCTGCTGCTGCATCCATTGTGGCCAGCTGAGCACATAGCTGCTGGAGAACATGCTCGTCACATAGCTGAGTAGCTTGGCGGCGCGACGCTTAAAGGCCGTCGTATCCTTGCGAAAGACAAACGAATATTCATCGCTCTGGCCGTAGCCCAGCACAATGTCCCGGAACTCCTGCATGACAGCGATGCCGGCGGCATTCATCACATTCAGCGCTGCACGTGATTACAATTTTTTCCATTATTTATTATTATTTTGTAATTAAATTCGTGTTGCGTGCTCACCATTCTCGTCGTTAGGCTTTTCAAATTTGTGCGCATTGGCAAATTTGTGAAATTTCTTGCCATCGATGCGTACCACAATCCACACATTTGGCAATATTCTATCGTCCTGTTCGTAGGACTTAACGTATTCATATCTGCTGCAGGCCATGCTGCGTCTGTCAAGCGCTATTCCGCTTTTATTCGTCAGCAAAAGTTTGATCACAGCGCGATTAAATGCACGAAAATGCATTTAAATTATTTACTTTTGCCGCATGTGAAACAGGTGTTAGCAATGTACAAGGTAACGCACAGATAAACCTCCATGTTAGCTGTATTGTTGTGACGTCACGAACACGATTATCACGTATGGTACAGATGTACCCAAACTGATATATTGCATTGTCAATTTTAATAAATATTTTATGAACAAATTCCTGGTACTAAAATTCATCTAGTTGTTTGGAAAAATTTGTCGATACAACATAGAATTCGTCGATTGAAATAAACGGGAAAAATTTGTGTGCTGATCATAGTTTGCTCGATCCCGAGTCTCACGTATAATCGAAATGTATATGTTGTACTTTTTTATTTCTTCAATTATTTGTATGATTTCTTTGCTACCTTTATTATTTTAGGCTCCTGAAGCAATTTAGACTATTGTGCAACACTAGCAGATTTTTCAAGAGCCGATAACAATCGATAGGCAACCTGAATATTTGAACAGCTGTTGGAAGGTATCGCGGCCAGATTTTCCATTATTCAGCGGCGGCCGCACAAAATTGCCTTGTGTTATAAAAAAATGAGTGTTAATTATGAAAAAAACGTAATGGAAGAAGAATTTGCGCCAGTCAAATTATCAGACGATGAGGAAAGCGAAGGCAATGCCAACACAGAACCAAACGCGGCGACGGCAGCAACAAAACAGCCAGCGGCTACACAAAACAGCTCGGACAACGATGATGCAGAGGCAACAGCTGCCGATGATGGCGATGGAGGGCGACATTCAAGCGGCGCCGCCAACACACATGTGGTTGCCCATCACTACAACGAGCTGAAGGAAGCCGGACGCAAGGAGCGTCACAAGTCGAAAATCTATTTTATGCGCAACTTTAACAACTGGATCAAGAGCCAGTTGATCAACGAGTTTATGGGGTTAATTAAGCAACAGCAGCGCGTTGGTGATGCACTGCGCGTCCTGGACATGTGCTGCGGCAAGGGCGGGGATCTGCTCAAATGGGATAAAGCGCAAATATCGCATTTAATATGCACAGACATTGCTGAGGTATCGGTGGAGCAATGCCAGCGTCGCTATCAGGACATATTGCAGCGTGCCGAGAGATCAAAGTACGCGCATAAGTTCACAGCCGAGTTTTTTGCCTGCGACTCGACAATGGTTCGGCTGCGTGAACGCTATAAGGATGCATCTCTGCAATTGAATCTGGTCTCGTGCCAGTTTGCCTTTCACTATTGCTTCGAGTCGCTCATGCAGGCGGACTGCATGATGCGCAACGCAGCCGAGTGCCTGCAGCCGGGTGGCTATTTTATAGCGACCATACCGGATGCTTATGAGATTATAAGGAGATTAAAAGCGGCCGGACCGAATGCACGCCGATTTGGCAACGATGTCTATAGCATTGAATTTGAATGCGATACGGAGTCGTTGCCGCTTTTCGGTGCCAAATATCAGTTCCATATGGAGGGCGTTGTCGATTGTCCCGAGTTTTTGGTACATTTTCCAACTCTGGTCAAACTGGGTCGCCGGCATGGACTGCAGCTGGTCAGGCGCAGCACATTTGCCGACTATTTCAGGGAGACGATGTCCCAGGGCCGCCAGCTGCTGCAGCGCATGTCTGGCCTGGAATCAGTCCAGCCCCAACGCTGTGGCACCGATGACCAGTTCGAGCATGTGCGCCGAGCCATTGGCACACAGCGCTCTCGACCCGTGGGCACGCTCTCCAAATCCGAATGGGAAGCAACAAGTGAGTGCCTAACAAACATTGCTGCGATCCAACTGATATAACTCATATATATATAAATTTATTTTCAGCACTTTATCTGGTTTGTGCCTTCAAGAAATGCAAAAATAGCTGGGATGCCAACGGCAAGCCCCTGTTCGTGTTTGACGACTGATGATTCCCATAAGACGCGCATATATCTATATATATATATAGATATATATATATATCTATCCGCATCAAATGTTTCGTTCAAATACCTGATTTTTTTTTTTTTAATTTGAATTTACAACATACTCATCATAATCAGAGCATCTATTTTAAGTTGAAAAGTGTATTTGGAAGCTTTTAACGTTAATATAAAAAAGTTGCATTTAAACAACGAAAACATTACAAAAGTATTAAAATGATTATCGAAAGTTCGAATGCATTAAATTAAGTGTGCAAGAGAGTAAAGTTATCTGCGTATAAGATTTAATATCCATGCAGAGATTTTCTATACTTCCACGTTAAAAATATTTAATACCATCAACATAATAATATCGGAATTAATGAGTTTAATTAAAACATATGGAAAATCAAAATAGTTGTTAACACAAAAACTGTTTTTCGGCTATAGATTATATATTATACGATATAGTGAATCGATCCGGCTGACTACGAAACAACAAAAAGACGAACATAAAAATTCAAGTTAAAACTTAAAAGTAGAAACTAGTTGACAAAGACACATTGATAATTGATAAATATATAAAATGTATATATCCATTCATATCTAGTGAAATCGTTAAATAGTAGGGTTTATAAAAAAGAAATGTTGACCTGTTAAGGCCCAGATCCCGCTCTTGCCCATAATTTTATCGACACTGGCCAGAATTTTGTGTGGATTAGCAATTTGTACATAGTTTGATCTCTAGAATTGAGTCTACATCTAATATTTGTCAGATTTGAAAGGGATTTTATAACATTTTCTTGTTTTGGGACAATAATAAAATGATATTTGAAATCGTAGTATATGGCTTATTTTTTTATCTATTTTTCCATAAGGTTTTATATTCTTAGAACGTATATATATATTTTGAATCTTTAAGTAAAATTTCATTTGTTATACATTCCAACTTTCTGAAAATGTATTGTTTAACCCTCGTCACATAGACAATACCTGCGCCATTCTCTCTACATTTGAGCAGCTTTGATAACGAAGCTTTCGGTCAACGAATTTCGAAACTGGAAGTCTTTGGGCGATTACCGAAAGCTCAATGGAAGTACGAGGGGTATACGGACACGGACTTCGCGAGAGTGGGCGAGAGAGAGAGAGAGTAAAGAGAAAGAGAGCGCACAGCTGTTGCTTTCACAGCGACGGCGCCATTGAAGGACAACGGGCAAAGGTTAGTCCTGACGTTTACGTTGCCGGGTCGTGCCCGAGACCGTTTACCAAGTGTGCGAGCCCGTGCCTGGCATTCAATGCATCAATGAATTATTATAGCTCAAGTGTAAATAAATATTTGATAACAAAAACGAGAAGGTACGAATGAGTATGAGGCAAATAAAGGCATAAATTACGCCCATTGATTGGTTTCTGAAGGCAGCAAAACGGATAAATGTTTGCGTGTATGCGCGTGTGTGTGTGTGTGAGAGAGACAAAGATCTCGGACACACACACACGCACAACTTACGCTCTTAGTTATTTTTCAACTTACTCGCTCGCCCTCTGTCTCTCTCTCTCTCTCAATCCGTCTCTCTCTTTGTCCGTTTGCTTCTCTTTGTGAAGTGCTTTGCCCATCTTCAAGTTCTTGTCAGATAATTTCATTATTTAAAGTTTTGCTCATAAAAATAAACTTTGGGCGTAAAGTTTAAATTTGTTTTGCACACATATGCAAGCACACACCCGCACATACACACTCTCACATTCACGTACCTGCATGTTGTTTACAACAGGGAAGCACGTGTATGTGTGTGTGTGTATGTATGTCCGCTACGCTTTGTTTAAAGTAGAACGTGCGTATTTAGAAGGCAAACAACAAAACTGTTTACACACACACACGTACATACACACACAGAGGCACACAGCTCGGCTCGTGGCGCAGCATTGGGTCCCTCTTGCCTCTTGGCACCTGCTTCCCCTCGCCCCGACGCGCTTTGCACTGATTGGCCCTAATGAATCTTTTTGTTACCTCCTCGTGCAGCCGCCTGCGCATTGTTCCATGCGGTCTATGCAAATTAGTTCACTTTTAACCCAAATGCTCGCCACCAGGTTGCACAACAAATTTGCTCCTGATGAAATTTACCAAAATGCTTAAAAAACCCAAATGGTCGATAATAAATAAATTTAAAAATGGAAATATCTTAAGCATTTGGTTAAAAATTCAAATTGGGCAAATATTAAAAAAAAAAAGTTTATAAAATAATTATGAAAATTAAGAAAAATTTAAAATTAAAATGTTTGCTCGTAAACTGTTGTTTCTTTTGATTTTAATGCGTATTTTAATTAAAAAAATATATATTTTGTTAAGTATACTTTCCACATTTTATATATATAAATTTTTTTATTTATTTTCTATATAAATAAAGTTTAAAACTCCCTATACTATCCGATCCCTATAACATACATAAGTTATAAAGTTATATGTATGTAGAACAGCCTTTGCTGACAATCAATTGGCAAAATTTTTCTAAACTAAATTTTTCACGGAAAAATCACCCAAGCGTGGAAAATTAGTGGAATTCAACTAAAAATGTCTATGTGTTTTAAGCTAGGCGCCAATTGCATACAAATAAAAAATGTTTATATTAATTTATTTAATTAATTTTATATTCATTTTATAAAAAAAATTGAATTAATTCGACTTCGGATCTAGATAAAATACGAAAATGCAGTGCTTTGTAGCGGCCAAGGACTAATTCACGTATGTTCGAAATATAGGTGGAAACTATATCCATTTAAATCAAAAAAGTAACTATGTAATGCAAAAATTCAACAAATTTGTTATTAAAGAAATTAAAAAAAAAAAGAAGGAAAGTTCTTTCACAGAAATATAAATTTAATGATAATAAATTATGTTGCATTCAATTTAAAAACAAACTTGTTAACTTTATTTTTAATCATTTCTAGATAAACTCCAATATCAATTATCTGATATACTATGTTTGTCTAATCAATTTACTGACTTTTTCATGAAATTGGAATAACATTTTCTTAACTTGGAATAACATAAAACACACTGAAGCTGCAGCTGACAGGAACTAGGATATGGGTTAAATCATTTTGCCACAATGGCTTGTCGGGCTGCTGAGCTCTGCTGCAATATGTGTGACGTGCATTGTGTGTGTGTGTGTGTGTGTGTACGTGAGTGTGTGCGCGTGTATTGTGTGTGTGTATCTTTTGTGTGTCGTTGGCCACTGACAGTCGGCCAGGTGGGTAGGCAAAATGAGTGGCCTTACATTACGTATACGCAGTGTGTACAAACAAAATACATACCGCAATGTTTGTTTTGTAAGCCTGTCGAGGCAAGCGAGCGAATAAGTGTCCGTGTGTCACTGCGTGTGTGAGTGTGTGTGTGTGTGTGTGTATGTGTGTGTGCAGCTCATAAAATGCATATGTATGGGTGTATGTGTAACGGCTTGTGTTTATTCAACCGCATAGAACAATGTGAAAAACGCATGCCAGGCATTTGCCTTTGTTGTACCCCCTTTAGCCGCTGCCTGCCTCTTAAGGCCCCGGCACGCTATGCTAAACTTTTCACAAGGATTGCCCCCAGGGCAAGGGCTCAAGGGGGCGCTGCTTAGGCACGAGGCGTGCAACAATTTAAAAAGATATGCGAATGTGTGCTAGGGCGTGTGTGTGTGCACAAGGACTAGAAGAATGAGCCGATCCGAGCTGAGCGCATGTTAATCTTTTGTGGTTCTTGTCCAAAAAGCAAACTTGAACTTTGCCATCAATGTATGAATGATTCATTCCATTCATGATTGATATGAATAATAACAGTGACGTTCGCAAAAGAAAAATAAGAAAGTTTCGGAAAGTTTTAAGAAAACAATCAGTTATCTGAGCAGCTTATGATGTCATATGTCAAATCAAATGTCTTTATATATATATTCTGGTATTCGAAACTCGAAGCTTTCATTGACATCAAAAAAGGATTTCTTTATGGGAATACTTCCTTTCTGCAGATATGTATGTATATGTATATATTAATGTATGTATAATATGTATATGCATATGTACTACCAAAAATCCAATTTATATAAATTAAATAAATAAGCCTGGTTTTTTTTATTTTATACAAGTAAAAGAAATACATTTTTGTTAACCAGGCATTTTTTTAAGCCTGACTGTGGCAATAAGTATTTATTCACTTACCCTTATATTATCAGTTTGTTTGTTGAACTTTTATATTATTTATGGAAGCCTGCAGTAGAAAGCCAGTTGCGGAGTTAACGGCCTGAAACAATAATACTAAATTAAATATGTATGCTTGTTTATTCATATATATTCGTTTTATTATTTTTTTTAGTTACATTGAAATTTAAATATTTTACAACAGTAAAAATTGTATATTTTTAGAATTTAAATCGGGTTTTAACATAATAAAATAATATTTATAATATATCATTATATAAACTCCAATCTATTCGGAATTTCCTTTTGAAATTGAATGTGCAGTCTTGGAAAACAATATTAAAAGAAATTGAGTTCGAAAATTTGAAAATTTAATATTATTTATATTAAAATTTAACTATTTTAAAATTGCAAATGTTATATATTTTAAGAATTAAAAATTTAATTAAATTTAATCAAATTTAAATATAATATAATAATATTAATATTACTTCATAATTTAACCTTAAATCTTTTTTTAAATTGAAATGTTTGAAAACAATATGAAAAGAAATTAAGTTGAAAAATTTGGTAAAATTTCTTATTTCGGACAATATATTTTTTCTAATTCTAGGATGTTTTGGATAGGTATGTAATATATTATACCTTTAATTTTATATTAATAACTTATTCAATGCTTTGCAGCCCCCCTTAAGTTGAGTTTTCTAAGTGAATTAGTCATTTAGGTAAATGAGAAAGAATATCCGTACTTGGATCCCAGACTAGTGTGAATGAAAGCCAGTCACAATTAAAAGTTGATATTTATAGCATTTAATAATGATAAAAATATTGATATGTTAGGAATTTTGCTAGAGCAGTTGTCCAAGTGATTTAGTTGCTGAGATGGTTAATAAATAATAATATTTTTAACTTATTAATATTTATATATTTTTATTTATAGTAACATTTAGAATAATAATAAAATATATAATAATAATTCTTATACCAGTTATAATCTTAATCTGCACAATTTAAGTTATCTTTTGTTCATACCCCCAAGGTCTTTTAGGTGGATATATTAAATATTTACTATACTACAAGCCTTAAGTTTTTATTATCTGCTTATACCCCAACGCATAGAAGAAAGTTTCTGCGATCCAATTAACCTTTAATATTCTAGATATAGCCAAGTAAGTCTGTCTGTCCGTTCGATGTGAACTTGTCTCTCAGCTTAAAAGCTATCGTCTTGGAAATTTGCTGGGGTTCGTGTCTCTGTTGCAGGCAGTACATACTATATATCGGAACCGGCTGGATCGGATCAATATAGCATATAGCTGACATTGCAATGAGCGGCATTGTATTGAAAACTTTTTTTTTATCAGCTATTTTGACCAAAATCGTCATTTATTAGTTTTACTATGATTTTTATATACGTGCAAAATCATATCAACACTATTTCATATACAGTACGACCTCGCTCAAACGCAACCTATTAAAATTTGGCCAATTGCGAAAACTGAGGTGGTTGCAAAAACCGAGGGAAAATTTTCTGTTGGCCACGAGACCTATTTCCAAAGAGAGATGCCTTTGCTAGCCATTAAAATTCAAGTAAATCGAATAGTTCTGTGTTCAAAGCCAGGATTTCATTTTACTTTATTTGTTTTTTGAAAAGATGAGAAATTATAATATGAACCTTTTTACAATTTATACTTTTCTGAACAGCTGTTTAGAAATCGGGTGTCGCAATTATCGAGGAGTTGCGTGTAACGAGGGTTACGTTGAGCGAGGTCGTACTGTAGTTTCCATTGGGATGATCGGTCGAATAGTAAGTTCTTATATGGCAAAATATTCTGTTTTCAAATATACTATATGTATATTCAACAAATTCCGCATTTACAAGCTTCACAATTCCGACATATCTGCAAAAGAGATATGACTAAAAGGGTATTAAATCTTCTGCTTGCCGAAGATATCCGTGCTCCCTCGTTTTTATGTAGAACACAAAATAAATAGATGCACAATTTGTCATTCTCTCGACTTCTTCTGCCCTACCACAATTTAGCTTAAATATGAATTTCTCAGTTGCATTTCGCCAGCGATAACTTTCGCTAAATAATGCATAAGGTGAGTTTGCAATGATTTGCTTTCGGCCCGTGTCGCTTATTTATTATGCAAATGTGCAAGTCACAATCCAGTTGTGATTCCTTGCGGAATTTCAATTGTGCATGCGTATACGTAATGTTCTCCTTTGGCATACGTGTACGTTCTGTAATTACACACAGAACTGCTCATGATTTATTCAGTGCAATTAGCAAAACTAATTGGCTACACCGGAAATGTATCGATTTAAAATTCAATAACTTTGAGCCCTTGATAAGCTCATCAAATATGCACGTGCCCGTGTGTAACCGGGGTCTTTGGTTTTCCTTTCTTTTCTTTTCATTTTTATTTTTTTTTTGGCTCAAGGCGTGGCATTTGGGTATTAGCTGGCAAACCATAAAGTTGTTTTCTTCTTTGGTTGTTGTGAAGTGCACACACGACAAAAGGTCAACTTGGCAAGTGAGTTAAATGACAAGGACCTCACCTTGTCCATGTCCGTGTGGGTACGTGTGTGTATGTATGGGTGTGTGTGTGTGTGTGTGTGTGTGTATAGCCGCGTGCCTGGCAGCGGCAACGTTGTTGCCTGTGCGTGTTTGCATGTTTGACTGTATTACGACCCCAAAACTTTGGCATGCAATGCCACGCCAGGCCAGGCCAGGCCACGCCAGGCCCGACCATGCCCGGCCAGGCCAATAATAATGGCTTTCGCTTTCAAAACAAACGCCGCCTGACATTGGCCATAAGTTAAAGCCAATCGTCCTTGGCCATAACGCGCTCTGTTCTTCAATTTTAGCGGCCATTTGATAACTCCATAGCCAAAGGCAAAACAAAAAATAAAAGAGAAAAAAACGCCGGTCACACAGGCGAAAGGACTCAAACGCCCAGAGCCTGCTGGCCAAGTGGCCTCTAGTCATAATTGCGGTGCACACACAATTGACAGTTATCAACTTCGCGCCCACTAAAAATCAAACTTTACCAACACTCACGCATTTGCCTAGCTGGAACGGAGGCAGCAGTCAGCAGGCAGCGACGCCTTCCAGTCGCTCAATCGAAAGCTTGCTGCTCAGGAAAGCTCCTGCCTGCCCGCTGCCTGCTGGTGTCTGTTTGCGCGTGGCTCAAGCCAAATGTCGGCTGTGTGTGAATGTCAGTCATGGAGTTCCAGTCGTCGGATACATGTGGAACGCAGCGAATACAAAACAGTGCGCCTCGCCCCCAAATACAATGCGAAAAAGTTTTTTACAAAAATTGTGTATAAAACAAGCCAAGTTAACTAAACCCCAGTGCGTGTGTGTGCATGTGTGTGTGTGTGTGCACATTTAATTCGCTAGAAATTTAAAAATGTTTACTTAACACGTGCCAGTGTGCAAAACGTTGTGAAAATTGTACAAAATTTATGCATGAAACATACAAGAAATAAAACATAAAAAAAACTCAAAGCTAAAAACTGCTGTGGAAAGTTAAGAAAAAGTTAACGAAAATAAAACTAAAATTAAAGAAAAGCCAAGGCATACAAAAAGTACAAAAAAACGTCGCTTTACGAAATTTAAAATTCAATTTGAAGCTTTTTTTTTTTTTGGTAAAGCTCCACGCCCCGACGGCTGTTGTTGTTGTTGTGGCTGAAAGTGCAGCAGCAGCAGCAGCAGCAGCAGCAGCAGGAACAACAAATAGCGCTAGAGCAACTAATAATCATCATTTAAAGGATAATCTGTGGGGCTTACGGCATTTCATTAAAATGGATTTGCGCCAATGCCGTTGCGTTGAGCTGCATTTGTGCACGGGATTATCGATTGTAATGCGCAGTCATCAAACAATGCAACAACAACAGCAACAACAGGAACAGCAACAAAGCCGCCGCAACAGCAACAACAAACATTGAGTTTTGGCCACCAAAAGAGTTCTTGTGTGTCTTATGAAACAATTGAAGCGCCGGCCAAGTCAGCAGCAGCAGCAGCAGCAACATCAGCACCAACAACAATCAACAAAATCGCATCACATTTTTGAACGGCATACGCAAAGTAAGTGAAATTAAATCAAGTTAAGTGTGAACTGAAGCGTAGCGAGGTGTGCAGCGAGGACGTGCGACGCGCAGGGTTCAGGGGAAGGGTTGGTTTTTATCCTTTTTTTTGTTGTTGTTGCTTGGTGCACTCAAGTGTTTAAGTGGCAAAAAGCGGTCTCAGTCACAATCGCTTATTCAACGCGTGTGTGTCCTGAAACTAGGTCAGCGGAAGTTGCCCACCAGCAGCCAAGCCAGGCACAACACGGCGACAACAACAACAACAACCACAACAAGAGCAGCAGCAACGACAACTCAACTCAACAAAGGTGTCAAGCAATGCGTTTGCCGCTTTGCTGATTAACGCTTCGGTCGCAGTTGCCGATAATCGCCGCGCAAAATAATGTTGCCTACCTTTCAGGGCACGCGTCGAATTGCTATGCCAAATAATATTGCCTACATTTGCGGGCACGCTTTGAACGGCGCTACAAAATAATGTTGCCTACATTTGAGAGCACGCGTTGCAAAATAATGTTCACTGCCTTTGAGCCCGGTGTTATTCACATTACACACACAACACCTGTACAGTGAACGCTCGCATATTATTATTTGTCATAATTACTGACAATGTTTATATTATCAAAAGGATTTTGGAGTTTACGCTTAAAACGCTTAACGATTTTGTTTAGAACAATTTGCTGTTTGTAAACAATAAAATTATAAGTAGAAGCTTGCCAAATTTTGCATACTAAATATAATTATTTATATTTATATATTATATATATCATTTTCTATTTATCCATACAAAAATATTGTGTCGTAACTAGATTCATTTTTTTTAAATAATTTAATATTTGTTTATACAAAATTAAAAGTTTATGCTTGTAATAGATCACATTTTAAATTTAATGAGCTATTACCTATTTGCAATATTGTGAAGTTCGATTATAAGTTATTAAAATAGAAATGGAATATGGTTGGCTTGTAATTAGCAAACCTGTAAATTTTAACATTTTTTAAGAATAATTTACAATTATTCTATTAAAAGTTAATTATTATTAAAAATTAAAAGTTTACTACTATATTTTAAAACTAATGATTTTGATTAAATAAAATAAAATTAGTCAATAAAAAATAGATTCATTAAATATTTAATTTAACTCCATCGAATTTATGTAATTGAATTTAATTTCTGGAAAATTCTAGATGCTAAATATTTTAATTTTCGAGCGTTCACTGTATTGCCTACACGCGTGCTTCATGTGCGCGTGTATGTGTGTGTGTTTATGTGCCTATCTGTATCTACCTCGCTCACACAGACACACACACACACACCCGCACGTACGCACACGAGCGCGCAATGAGCGTAGCCTCGCAACTGATTCGACAGCAGCCGCCTCATGAGGCTGTGGAAAAACATTTTTTTTTTATTTTGTTGATTTTTTTTTTGCTTTTCTCATTGGCAAGCGCTTGGTGAAGTTTAGAACAGCAAGATTGCGGTGTATGTGTGTGTGTGTGTGGAGGTTAAAGCTATAAAAACGAAACGCCAAACAAAATGACCTTGCTGAACGAAGGAGCGAGCAATTGATATAAAGAAAGTAAAGCAGAAAAAAAACACAAGCAAAAGCAAATATCTATGAAGAAGAAATAGAATCTAATTATTTATTTATTTGTTGCCACAAATGTCAGTTGAACTAAAGCTTAAAAGCTTCCAAATCAACACTAAAATAGAAAACTGGCAATCAAATCAGAACTATTTAAGGACAAAGCAAATTGGTCTCAACTTACGTTGACCTTAAGATAAAATAAAATAGTAAAAATAAAATAATAACGTGATGTCAAAAAGAGAGACAAGACAGAAATAAATATATAGTATTCGGCTGTAAGTGGAAAAACGAATTTGTTTCCAATTGTAATGCAAATGGGAAATAATATTGGAGATAGCAAGTGGAATATATTGATTTTTGATTTAGATACTGAATGACAGACAGATATAAGTGGAAATAGTACAGTCATGTAGTATAAATAGTTCATAATTATATAAATCTTTCTTGCGGTGTGCTCATAAGAAAACATTATTGCAAATTGAGAATAGCACGTGGATATCCCACATTTGATCTCTTATTTAAATACAGAAATATATGAAAGTTTATAGATACAAGTAGAAAAGATGGATATTCTTCGTTTTAACCCTAGGGCAAACATAAAATTATAATTCGACCCATAATGCTTATAGCGCAGCTATAGTCCGATCCACTTTGGTGGATTGCAGCAAAAACAGAAGTCTTTTTTTAATAAAATATTTTCGCAATTGCAAGAAGCAGACAAGAACACGAGACAAACTATAAAGACCCAGCTCTTCGACCTGATCAAGAATATAAACGCTTGAACGTTTCTATGCGTTAGCTACTGTAATTTGTTAACTCTCAATCTGGACTAAAAATCAAACGTTTTTAAGTAAAGTCGAAGTATCACAAGCAAACGGATGCTAGCTTGTCGAAGATATACGAGGGATCATCCCCACTCTATGAAAAAAAGAAAGTCCTGTTTAGTTCTGTTGAGTTTCTATAGAATAAAAAACATAATTGACTACAAAAAATACAATTTACAAATGATAAGCTTTTTATATTTCGATTCGAAACCGAAATTCCAATTTATTTTTAAATATGAATCGATTCGAATGAATAGAATGAATTTAAATGTAGCGAACCTTAAACCAAACCAGTTGCCAGTATAAAAAGCTGAACCAAAACTCAAAACGAGACAAAATTATCTTATTTTTATTTAATAAACTTTAAATATTTTGGTTGATAATAAAAAAAATTGGATTTTTTTTAGCCATATTGGAAAGATGCTAATTTTGGGTAGAGAAAAAATTTACCCCGCAATTTCTAGATATTGATATATTATACTTTATTTTTTATATTGTATCAATATTTCCGTAGAAAGGGAACTTAAACATTAAAAAATAAATTATTTCATATAAGACAAACTAAGGTTTGAACCATCACATAGATTCAAACCGGAATTTACGAGCCGAGGCTAAAGGCAGGCAGCTGGTTCGCAACGTGAACCTTGTTTTTTTTTTGGGTCTGCAGCACTGAATAGGCTTAGGTTTTCAGCCAACCTTTAAATTTAAAGCATAGCACGGCCCTCGAAGTCATGTTCTCGGCAAACGCGTCGAGGCAACAAATCTGTTAAGCAGAAAATATGAAAGAGTCCAAAATAATTTTATAGCAAATGATGCCCCACCTCATAACAAGGGGGGAGTGTACGAAATTGCTTGCGTTAGCTGTAAACAGAACCGAGGCGAGTCATAAAAACAAAACAAAAAACAAAAAAACAAAATTGCCGTGGACACATAAAAAAAGGCGCTTGAGGCACGTTTTGGTTTCCCATTTCCCATTTCGCGTTTGTCGTATTGTCTAATTTTCTATTTGTATTTGTATTAATATTTGTTGGATTTGGATTTTGGTATGCGGTAATCACATTTGGTACATCATTTACTGCAGGATATGACAAGTGATGGTGCTGTTGCGTTTTGGATATTTTTGCTTTGTTTGATCGGCACACCGCAGCTGGAGGGCAGCGAGGCGGGCAGGCCGGATGAGCTGCATATAGGCGGCATCTTTCCAATTGCCGGCAAAGGAGGATGGCAGGGTGGGCAGGCGTGCATGCCGGCCGCAAGACTGGCATTGGATGATGTCAACAAGGAGCCAAATCTTTTGCCCGGCTTCAAGCTCATCCTGCACAGCAATGACAGCGAGGTGAGTTCATTTCCCATATCAACTTACACTATCAAAAGCCAGCTGACCCAGACGTACACCCACAAAACACCCCCTTCCTCCCCTAGCGCCACAATAAAGATAGAGTAGAGATATATAGTTGTGTGTAAGTGCGTCTAGTTTTGAACCCTTGGGTCTCACTTATTTCGTTTCGTTTTGTTTTTGCGTTTTGTTTTTTTTTTTCCTTCTTTTTTTTTTGCGACCGTTTTACGTATTGTCGTTTTTGTCGGCTGCTACCGCAACGGCACGTTTCCAGGGCGGTATGAGGGTAGCAAGAGCTGCCTGGGGTTGGAAGTTGGGCGGGGCTGGGAAGTTGGTTGGGATTGGGGCATTGGGGGTAGAGCGATTGGTGGGTGCGGGTAAGTTGGCATTCATTAGCATATTTCTCTTGGGGGCCACACACAGTAGCGTTTTATTATGCTTTTGTTATATTGCGCATAAAGGGTATTAAGCGTTCTTCAAATCAATTTCAACTCAATTTCGTACAACTCTTATCGTAATTTGCTCAATATTCAGTTAAAGTTGCTTTAATCGACACCAAATAGCAGCATCTGGGTTTGCGATTTATTTCTAATTTATTTTAAGCATATTTTTTTGTATATATCTGAACTTAAAGCTTAATTTTAGCTGTGTTTTTTTAATCTCATTAAAACTAAAAGATTCCTTTTATCTTTGTCTAAGTAGACGCTGATTCTTATTAACTCAATTGAAAATAAAAGCTTTTCGTTAGCTGTGTTTTTAAGCAGAAGCTTAAGCTGTTTAATCTTCTAACCACGGTTATGGTTAGGTTTTTCTTTTTCTATTAGTTCTGGTTTACAAAAAGAACTTACGGAAACATTAGGTTTAACTTTCTTTCTGAATTTCGTGTTTTATTCGATGACAGAATTAAGAATCTACTTTAAGTTTCTGTTTTAATTATATTCTTTACTTTAAGCCCTTTTTAAAGTCCTTTTATATTCTTGCATATGGGCTTTCCTTATGTATATATCCTTAAAGATTTTTTTGTTTCTTAGTTTAACTGATTCTTATGTTTAATGTGTACTATTCAGGAACTTTTCATATTATTCTATTGGGTCTATTCTGTAATCGTGTCCTTCAAGTACTGCATTGCAAACTCCGATTGATTAACTAATTATATGAATAGAAATTTTCATGTTTACTTATTTTTTTTATATTTTTGGTATTATATGAAAGTATTATTACTAGCTTTCCTATACTTTTTGTATTTTCATTAATTTTTTAATATTTTGGTATTATATTAAAGTTTATTATGCAGATATCTCTAATTTCTTTTCTGTATTCTTTTTGAAAATGAACACAAAAAGAATAGGAAAGAAAAATAAAGATATAGAAAAGCAAAACTTTTATATTTTATAAAAAAAATGTTCTGACCTTTATATATATTTTTAAAGAAAATTTAAAATTTCACTTCAAAAATTTAATTGTATTTTAATTAACACAATTTTACATTAACAATGAAAAGTCGTTTGTATAATTGATATAACCGCTAATGCTGGCACAAATTTCTTTAATTTATTCTTTACAAAATTTGTTTTCCATCAAATATTTAAAAACTTGTTAGATAAAAGCAACTAAAATTTAATATTTATATCAAAGAGAACTTTCAAACCAATTTCTTGACTTGCACAAAAAATTATTGAATTTGTGGAGAAAGCGTTTTTAAGAACAGCACGAAGAAGAATAAGAAGCAGAAGCATATGTATGTAGATATTAATATAAATATATTTACTCGCATAAATGTCATATGTCATAATTAATGGCTAGTTGCTGTCGCAGGCTCGCACGAAATGTTATCAATGCTCCGGGCGAACGAACAGTTATGCTTATGAATAGAGGCGAGAGGACTGGCCGAACAGTTACAGTTACAGTTACATCTATATTGTTACAGTTACAGTTAGGGACCAACTGTGGGTTGTAGAAGTGGAATATGCCTATTTATAGGCGCAGCTCATTAGTTTTAAGTGAGCGAAAGCTTAACAAACTTGTTTTGAGTTTTGAATGAGGTCACTTTGGCGCGCTCGTCTCATCATTTGAGTTTATTTTTATTCAAGGCTGTCAGACAAACCTTTCCACATACACATAATCATATATACATATATGGGGCAAAAGCAGCTTGAATTGAGTTCAGTTTGGTTCGCTTCGCTGGGCTTTGGTCTGTACGGTCTGTATTATGCTGGCTAGTGTCTCTGGCTTTGGCAAACAGCTTCCGTTAAATGCTGCATAATTAGTTCGCATCTCTGCACCATCTACGTGCCACATGCCCATCATCATCATCATCATCAGCAGCAGCAGCAGCATCATCTGTAGGCGACAAGCAGCAAAGGTCGCACGCAATACTCAACGCTGGCTTTGGCTTTGCCTGCGCCTTTTGCTTGACCTACTTTGATGTGTGAATTGTCCCAAGGAACGCGCTTGCACACACCGAAGCGATTAAACAAGTGCGCCCATAATGCGGCGAGCCCCGGATTTATATATATGTATATATAAATACTGGAATATGCTCTTGTAATGCCACAGGATAATATAAAAAAAAACACACACACACACACACAAACAACAATACGACTGGACACGAAGCTAAACAATTACAAAGGTTGTTTACACGCAAAGTCAAGTTAAACAAAGCGTAAATGAGTTTTTCATTAAAGGCATGAATTTAATGATTCATCATCATGCAGCGAATGCAAATGAGTGCATGCTTTATGAGTGCCACAAACAGTTGGCTATTCAACTAAGCACATCAATTATTCATTGCATTTAGATACACAGACGCACTCTAACTCTCAGCGAGGACTCGACGAATATGAATGCATGAATTAATTAGAAATCAAGAAGGACGAAGCTTTCATTGACTTGCCAAAAATGAAATTAACTTGCAGACAAGTAGCATATTTGCAATATATTTCTTAATCAAGCCATAGATTGGGATTTTTTAAAATTAAAATTTAATTGTTAAACTTTTGTGCCTAAATAATAGCACAGTTCAGCAACTTTGGCCTAGTTTGCATATGAACAGACAGATACTGTTCTCAACTTTGGCTTAGTTTGCATATGAACAGACTGATACTGTTCTCACTGATCAAAAGCATATAGACTTTATCGATTTAGAGATATCTCTTAACAGTAAATAAACGAAAAATTAAGGACTTTTGAAGACAATTTTCTTACGGTTTTGCAGGTATCTGAAAATAGTGAAGCTCGTAAATGCAGAACTTGATGAAATCTTCTTGGAAAACAGAATATTTTGCAATACAAAAGTTCATTTTTGAACCGATTCCTCATATAGTGCTATATAATATAGTGCGATTCTTGTAAGTCTTGGCTCATATATAAGCTGCATAGTTGGTCAAGATATCTTGACAAAAAAAGTTTTTTATGCAAGAGTCTACTACAAGAATCGACTGATTGATCGATATGTGAACTTTGTGATATTGTGGTTCGATCGGGCCGGTTCCGACATATGTACTGCCTGCAATAGAAAGATGGACCTATGAAAAGTTTTAAAGGATAGATTAAGACTGAGAGACTAGTTCGCATAGAAACAGACAGACGGACAGACAGACCGGCGAACAGACTGACATGGCTATATCTTCTCGGCAATTGATACTTATCTAATATAATATAATAATATACATAATATATATAATATACACTTTCTGGGGTCGGAGACACATTTACACATTTCAAGACAAAATTATAATACCTTTTACAAGCGTATAAAAAAACATTGCTAAAGTGTAGCTAAACATAATTATAAACCAAATTTTTGTCAGGCATTTGTTAGTTATATGAAGCTGCCTTTAGGTAGATGAAAAATATATTTATTCCCAAATGAGTAAAAAGGGTATACGGTTTTTTTTAAATAAGCACTTGCTACCTTCTTAGCGTGGCTAGTCTGTGACTTAAACCAATCTTTCTGTTTTTATTTTCATCTAAATTTTAAAATTGGTTTAAAATTCTAGTCTCTTTCACCGATGACCCCTCTGTAATCAAGACTTTTTTACAAGCTCAATTTTAGACTAAATATGTTGTGTTTTATTTAAGTTTCAGTGGCTATATTTGGAAACCAATATATTACTTAAAAATGCTTGCCTCTGTGCTATATTTTTAAAACTTAAAATATATTGAAAAGAAAATATTTTTTGTAAAAATTCGTTTAACTTCTTCTCTTATAAAAGAAATTCGTATTGAAAACATATTCAAAATTATGATTGAAAATTTTACAAGATATTGCAGTCAATTTGAATTAAATTCCAATATATAAAGTTAAGTTTTTCCGAAAAAAAATAATAGGAGAAATTAAAATTTCATATAACTTTTAAATTTAATTCAAGTCAACTTTTTAAATATTTCATATAAATATATTATTAAAAGTCAACCTCACATAATATTTTAGTTTTTCTTTCTTTATGAAGTGTTTTGATATTTTCATGAATAAAATCATCAATCATTTGGAAGGTGCTTTGATGGGTATTCCATTGGATAGACTGACTTCAGTTTTATTATTTTTTAATTTATTTGTTTTTTTGCATTATGTAAACTTGCATTGAAGACCCGTTTGTTGGCAGCTGACAAACTGGGTCATGCCCTTTGCCAAATGGCGTTTGAACACATGTGTAATTGACTTTCTCGTTGGTACAGTGCGAACCCGGTTTGGGCGCCAGTGTGATGTACAATCTATTATATAATAAGCCACAAAAGCTGATGCTGTTGGCGGGCTGCAGCACCGTCTGCACCACTGTGGCAGAGGCAGCCAAAATGTGGAATCTAATTGTGGTAAGCAAATTGACAATCATAGAATATAATATGCATTTATATAATTGAATCTGGTCGCACTGTAGCTTTGTTATGGCGCCTCAAGTCCCGCTCTATCCGATCGCAAGCGTTTTCCAACACTTTTTCGCACACATCCCTCGGCCACGGTGCACAATCCAACACGCATCAAGCTAATGAAAAAGTTCGGCTGGTCCCGCGTTGCCATTCTCCAACAAGCCGAGGAAGTATTCATATCGGTAGGTAAACCCCATAAATATATACATACATATATGCAATGCCAAACAACAACAAATATGATATTATTTGCAGACCGTGGAGGACCTTGAGAATCGCTGCATGGAAGCTGGCGTCGAAATCGTAACTAGACAATCATTTCTATCCGATCCAACAGACGCCGTACGCAACCTAAGACGCCAGGATGCCCGCATCATTGTGGGCCTCTTCTATGTGGTAGCAGCAAGACGTGTTCTCTGCGAGATGTACAAACAGCAGCTTTATGGACGTGCCCATGTCTGGTTTTTCATAGGTAAGGCATTCGGCAACTATAACGATGGAGTTTCTTCATGTTTTTTCTCATCTTCACTTTATAATACTTGCGAATTAAACGCAAACATTTTATTTGAAAATGTGGCAACGCCGCGCTTTTTGATAAGTTTCGAAAGTATGTAATATTCGAGATTATATGAAGTTGACACTTTTGTTTTATTGATTATTCAATTTGCTAGAATTCCTAACGTTGATTTACAAACACTTTAAGCGCTATTTTTATGCTGCCAGAAAGCTGCAACAAGGTGGCAGCACTGCAGTTATATTAAGCTAACAACTTCACATTCACAATAGACAACATGTCAAAGTGTTTGTTAACTTTAATAGAAACACGGAATAACGAGCTTATGCATAGAATTTTAATACATTTCAAATGAATTTTCCTAACAATTTATTCCCAAAAAACTTAATCGACAGGCTGGTATGAGGATAATTGGTATGAGGCAAATCTGGAAAATGAGGGCATTACCTGCACAGTGGAGCAAATGCGTAAGGCGGCCGAGGGACATCTGACAACCGAGGCGCTCATGTGGAATCAAAACAATCAGACAACAATATCCGGCATGACTGCTGAGGAGTTTCGGTACATTTATTCAAATTGCTTAACCCAAACATCTGTAGTTAATTTCAAATTTGCATTTAGACATCGACTGAATCATGCGCTAATTGAGGAAGGCTATGATATTAATCACGATCGCTATCCGGAGGGCTATCAGGAGGCGCCGCTGGCCTATGATGCTGTCTGGAGTGTGGCATTGGCCTTTAACAAGACAATGGAGCGTTTAACAACCAGAAAAAAATCGCTGCGTGATTTTACCTATACAGACAAGGAAATTGCCGATGATATATATTCGGCAATGAATTCTACGCAATTCTTGGGTGTATCGGTAGGCGCAAATTAAGTCTATACAAATGTTGAAATATTTACATACTTTCTCTGTATATTTTGATGACAGGGCGTGGTTGCATTCAGCTCCCAGGGCGATCGTATTGCGCTCACACAAATTGAGCAGATGGTAAATGGCAAATACGAGAAACTGGGCTATTACGATACACAGCTGGATAATCTAACCTGGCTAAATACGGAGCAATGGATCGGGGGCAAGGTAAACCAAATAGGCTATGCTACAAGTTTAAATTCAAATCAGATTTAGTAGCTGACTAGGCGTAGAAAACTTTAAAACAGCTGGGTGAAATGGATAAAAAAGAAAAGGAAAATGAGGATGAGGATGAGGAGAAAAATGATGCACCTAGCAGTGACAGAGCTTCTGAGAAGTCTGCGAACAATCCTCCAGCCATAAGCAATGTTGAAAGCTTAACAACAACCTCAAGGGTTTTTCAAGATGCCAGATCGTATGCCACCGCAGAGCTAAATCAAAGTCCCAATAGCAAGCAGGCGAATTCAATTCTCGATGCTGACAGTAAGGCAAAAAAAACTGTCAGATTGAAACCAATTATCGCAACAGAACTTGCACCCACAAACCGTGGTGTTGTTACAAGCACACGTCAAAGGCCACACAAAATCCAAATTATCCAAGGAGAAGACACTAGCAATAAACTCCAGACAGTATATGCCCAACCAATTAGGCAGAAGAGTGTTAAATTACCGCATACAAGCGAAGATTACCATCTGGATAGCGTTGCTCGTCAAAACTATGCCAATTGTGAATACCATTTTCCGTCCGCCTATCGTTGGCAAAATACTTGGTATGATGGCAAGCAAAATAAATATTTTTCTCGTCATGTTCGAAATTGGCGTTACTCGGCAATTTATGTGACCGGCTTTATAATCTTTATGCTGTTCATTAATATGGGAATATTTCGACGCCTAACAGATAATTTGAACATGACCAGCCCAGTGATTCAGATGCCGCAACCGTTTTTAATTTTTGCACCAACCGGCAGCAAAACCGAACCGAGGCTAATCCACTATGCGCCCCGAAATGGCACACATAGTAGACACATGCAAAAAAGCCTATCTGAATTTCTCAGTCGTCATGGACGCAGTAAGGGTCTGATCAAGCGTTTCGGGCCCTGCCAGGAGGACAATAACTTTGGCTATGGCACCGAAGAGCCGTGTGTATTTCTAAAGATCAACCGTCTGATTGGCTTCAAAACCAAACCCTATAAGGATGATGCTGAAGTGGTTAGATCGAAATTCGAGCTCGTCGATTACACGGCCCTCAGGCAATTACTATTGAGCATTCCAAACGAAGATAAGCGTAAGGATCGCATTTGGATAACATGCACATCCCCAAATAAGCATGCATCCGTTGATTTCTATCCGGAGGCGGCATTTAGAACAAAATATGTTGATACTGATAAATTTACAGACATTAAAATACATAATGAGATAATCACATTTAAGAGCAAAACGGATATGAATCGACTGGTTGCACTCAAATTGAAGAATTTGGAGCGAAATAAAAGAATTGGTTTCAATTGCAAAATTTGGGCACATAATATCAAACATCGCAAATATTTTGGACAGACATATTTCCAAATGCTAATCGAAGGAGTCGGATTTTGCAAAAACTGCTCACGAATTGTACATTTGCATTAATATTTTTGAAACATTGATCAAATTGATCAGAAAAGAATAAATTGCAATTACATTCTTTGCTATATCTTACTTAATATGCACTTTATTTATAAATATGATTAATGCTTAACAAATTGGATTGTCTTTTAATAATTATTAGGTGCCTCAGGATCGCACAATTGTTACCCATGTGCTTCGCACGGTTTCCTTGCCGCTATTCGTCTGCATGTGCACCATCTCCTGCTGCGGCATCTTTGTGGCCTTTGCTCTGATCATCTTCAACATATGGAATAAGCATAGAAGGTAGTTCACGAAATGACAATCCAGTAATATTACCCATGGCTAATGCGTTTTTCTTTTGTAGAGTAATACAATCCTCGCATCCCGTATGCAATACTATCATGCTATTCGGCGTCATCATCTGCCTTATATCAGTCATATTACTGGGCATAGATGGACGATTTGTCAGCCCGCACGAATATCCAAAGGTATGACGTACATATATATGTATATATATTATAATCAAGATGGATCGTTGGCATTTCCACAATCATTTCTTTAGATATTATATAGTATTTCATAACGATCTTCCTTTCTTCACGCAGATTTGTCAGGCTCGAGCTTGGCTATTATCCACCGGTTTTACATTAGCATATGGTGCTATGTTCAGCAAAGTCTGGCGTGTGCATCGATTTACAACAAAAGCGAAAACTGACCCAAAGGTAAATATTCGATTAAAACGTAAATACAATTCTTTAATAATGTATACTTTTCTGTGCTTGCTTTGAATAGAAAAAAGTGGAACCTTGGAAGCTATACACCATGGTTTCGGGGCTCTTATCAATAGATTTAGTGATATTACTGTGTTGGCAGATCTTTGATCCGCTGCAGCGTATACTCGAAACATTCCCACTCGAAGATCCAGTATCTACAACTGATGATATTAAAATACGTCCAGAGCTTGAGCATTGCGAAAGTGAACGCAATTCCATGTGGTTAGGTATGCTCGCCAGTTAATTATTATTATTATTATTTATTCCTTTTAATATTTTATTGACTATTAAAAATATTTTTTCAGGACTTGTGTATGGCGTTAAGGGTCTGATACTTGTATTCGGTCTGTTCTTGGCCTACGAGACGCGTTCGATCAAAGTCAAACAGATTAATGATTCGCGCTATGTGGGAATGAGCATCTATAATGTGGTTGTGCTCTGCCTGATTACGGCGCCAGTGGGCATGGTCATTGCATCGCAGCAGGACGCGTCTTTTGCCTTTGTTGCACTAGCTGTGATATTCTGTTGTTTCCTAAGCATGTTGCTGATATTTGTGCCAAAGGTAAATTGCAGTTTTGATCGTTTTTGAACACTAACACTGCGTTTTTATCAAATTCACCCACGAATTTGTGAAAAACTGGTAAAATAGATAATTTGTATCTTTCTATTTTCCTTAATTTTCTCTCGAAACTTATTTTGCAACAAAAGAATTAATACCCTTTTTTACCATATTTAGGTGATTGAGGTCATACGACATCCAAAAGATAAGGCCGAATCAAAGTACAATCCAGACTCGGCCATATCGAAGGAGGACGAGGAACGCTATCAAAAACTGGTAACCGAAAACGAGGAATTACAACGATTGATAACACAGGTAAAGTGAAAATTTATCGAATTTTTCAAATTCTCTACATAACGCTAATTGAGTGCACCGACAGAAAGAGGAAAAGATACGAGTTCTACGGCAGCGGTTGGTCGAGCGGGACGTCAATACGAAGAGCACAGAACTGAATGGCGCATCGGGTGCCGGCATCGCGGTTGGCGGGATCAACGGCAACGGCGGCACAGCAACAACCTCGCTGGCAGTGCAGTCACAGGCTGCTGCTATCATCAGTACAGCCGCCTCTGCGCATCCCACGCCCGCAGCCACACTCGCAATCACACAAGGTAAGTGAGCAATAAAATTGATATCCGAATGCAGCAAATGTAGCAGTAGTTGTTTTACGAGCTTTACATGATCTCAACATTTGACATCTTTTATTAGAAATTTTAGCTCTTTTTGCGGGCATTGACAAATTCGATTGATCATTTTTCGAAAGGAGTTTAAAGGGTATTTCCATTTATCTGCATCAAACGCAAACTCACCCAGCTGTTTGTTATTGCATTTTAACGTTAAGTTCATTCAATTTTCACTTTTAATTACACTTTTATTTTTGCGTACACAAAAACGCGCACAAATTTTCACTAATAACGGTTCTATCAGTAACAGAGCCTTAACATGAATAAAACATACGATACTGGCTATCGATTGTTAATGTTTGACTGATTCACTGGCTCACAATTGTTTACACCTTGTTTTCGCACCAATCGTGATCGTCTCCGGCAGCTCGATAGTCACTGTTAGCGTAATCGATATATCGTATTGTACCAATCGGCGCTGTCAACTTTGATTTAAAATTTAAATTCAAACGTAAATCAACTGAAACTAACCCATATTTATTTCTCTTGCAGATACTCATGAGCACCGTACATGAAAAAACTTGTCAATTTCCTTTGCGTGATAGGTGAATTATACAAAAAAAATAAAAATAAAAAAAAAATGAAGAAGCTAAACGATAACTTAAAAAATATGTGTATGTACTTAATAAACTTTGTATCAACTTTAAGCTGAGCTAACTATTGAAAATTGGTAGCAGCAATTTTGTAGATTAACTGAAATATGTATTGTACCTTAAACGTGTTTAGCAAGTACTTAAATTAAAACGAAATACTCTTAACTTACTTAAAAATAATTAACGACATTAGAATGTGAACTAAACAAAATTGTTAGGCTTTAAAGTTGAACACAAACCCAACATAGACGTCATTAAACTAAAACAGAAAATAAACAAAAAACAACAAAAATAGCAATAATTATAAGCGAAATCATGTTAAAGTTAGTAATTTTTAAATGCAAATGTAAACAAATTGTTGTGTTTAGTACATATGTTCTTGTATAACGAGTATTTTCCCCATATAAACCTATTTTGCTCAGCGCTGTCTCCTAGAGCTAGAAACACACGCACGCACACACCCACACACACCCACACACTCACATCCATTAATGCTGTTTGTTTCCCCTCCCAAGGCGGCCTTTCCCATTTCATGTTTATGTTGAGCCCAGGACTTCTACTCCTGACTAATGCCGTGGCAATATGAGCTCCTAGACTCCAGTACCAGACTCTTACAAGATTTGGCCTATTTAACTTGTAGTTTAGCCTAAGTTAGTGTTAGTTTTTTGTATGGATCATGTTGTGTACGCGTGTATAAATTTTTGGCGCCTGTCCAATAATTATCGTACTTAACATTTATAATGCACACGAATATAATATTTTAAATAGTTTAAATTTCTGTGAGTCGTAAGTAGCACAAACCGTAAGGAAAGCATAGCAAATCTTAGATAAATAATTAACATATAGTCTAGTCTAGTGTAGTATCAAGGTAAATATATTATTATATTTGGGGACGGGGTTATGTGCTCAAGCAACATTTTAATTTATTTGTACTGTTATTATACACATAGAAATTGATGAAGGGAAATCTAAAAGCAAAGTAAAATTTTTGAACATACTGTAAGTTCTAAAATTGCATTTATAATATATACATATACTTATGTATGTATATATACATATAGACAAAGCAAACAAATCGGAGAATAATGTATAATGTGAAAATAAATGCGTCGTTATTTAAATAGGAATTGACATTTATTTAAAAGAAAAATGAAAAAGCAAACGATAACTGAAACCTATTGAAGAAATTTCTCAAATATATAAATATATAAAATAAATCGAAAATGAACCTTTTTTAAATTCAATCACTCTTATCCATCACGAAAAGTGCTATAAAAAATGAAAAGAAAAAAGGCAAAACATAGACAACATCAAATTCCTACGAAATGAAAGACTTTAAAATCTAAGCCGTTAAATGAAATAAAACTATACACACACACACAATGAACGATGATGAATAAATGTACTTACACAAGCATTCATGATATATATATATATATATATATATATATATATATATATATATATATATATATATATATATATATATTATTAATATATATATACGAATTGAAGAAGTGCATAAGAAAATTTACACTGCAAAAATGACATCTCTAGTATATAAAAACAAAAGTCAAATGAAGAAAGCAAAAAAAGAACACCTTTAATATATTGTTAAGGATCGTTGGAATTTGTAGTTTAATTGGATTGTAATTCATATATAGGGAATGCTGTTAGGGTAGACGTAATTTAAAACATGTATATTGTATATAGCGTGTTAAGCTAAAAACTAAGCGACAATTGCAAGATTTACTCGAAACTCAAATGTTAATTTTATTTTGGTTCTTTGCTTTTCCATCGTTTATCACAAACACAGCCATAAATATAAATAACTACAGCCCGACACCTACAACCAAAAAGTTAATAAATAACTTTAGCAAAGCTAATTGTTGTAAAAACACGAGTATATAAACTTCATTCAAATTGATTTCCCAAACTTAATGATAGTGAAAGCAAATACAAATACAATTGTAGCAATATGAAGCAAAGAAAACTCGGTATGTTCTTATGAAAGTAACATTAACGAATTAATTTAAAGTCTAATTAACTGAATATGAGAATTTTACTGAATAAACACAAAAAAAAACCAAATAAAAGAAAAAAGGAAACTAATTCAATTGGCAATGATATTGTATACTATACAAAAGAGCAAAACAAATCTCGTTTACTTTTTCCCTTCAAGCCAAAACTCATCCATATTAAAGCATATGCATCATACAAACATCTGGAGGCTGATATTGTGATAAATGCAATTACCATAAGCCCCCTGCTGAGTCAATTGTTGTATGCTCAAATGATAATTTACATTCTGATTTAAAATGAATCGTGTTTTAAGAGATATAAAGGAACTTTCAATATACTTATACCCAGCAGCAGCTAAAAATATCTCGTTATTTAAACTGTTCTTGCATAACTTATGCCTATAGCTATTATTATTATTTTAATTTATTATTAATTGAATACAATTTTCATCATATAGCTATATGCAGCTAGAATTTATTGTTAACTTTTTGTTATACTTTTTTTTTTAGCCAGAGCTATGTTAAAATTCACGAAAGCTGCAGCTAAATTGCTTAGAGATGTGCTTAGTTAAGGCTCATAGCTATATTTTCCGCTGAGGTTGACATTTTAAAGCTAAAAACTTTTCAAGCTTTAGCTATGAGTATGATGGCGAAAATAATTGGCTGTAGCTCTTTTATAAACTCATTAGCTTTTTAAGGCTCTATTAAATGCATAAAGCTTACAAAGTGTTAAGCTATAGCTTTGGGAATAATAGTTATAGCCGAAATGCTTGGCTTGAGCTCTTAAATATGTTCTTCAGCTTTTTATAGCTATATTTAAATGCATAAAGCTAAAAAAGTGTTAAGCTTTAGCTCTTTATAATAGCCAAAGACAAAATGATTGGCTTGAGCACTTTTATAAATTCTTCAGCTTTTTATAGCTATATTTAAATGCATAATAGCCAAAATAATTTGGCCATAGCTAGAATTGTTATGCTTTGCTTTAATTTAACAGCCAATTTGGGGGAACCGGCTATCTGTTAACTTTTACTCGTAGTTTTCCATGTTTTCAGCTGAATTGACACAATCCTATGAGAACTCGTTTTTAACTGTAAACTAGTTTCCAATTGGATTCAGCTCAGAGCTCTACTCACACACACACACACCCCATGGCATCTGACCCGATGAGTTACGCATAAGTTGTAAGTGACAGTTAAATAAATGCAGTCCATTTATAGACTTTTTAATGCAACATTTATTTTTAACATACCTTATTCCCTTCCGCCTATGCTAATTTGGCGGCGACCCACCCACAAAAGATGGCAGCTGTTGCCTGCAATGCCCCAGGCTGCAGTAGAGCTTTAAGCCGTTAGTCGAGGGAAAGCTTCGCAAAGCTTTTAGCTTTCGTCAGCATATTAAGCTCTGAACGGAGCTCAAGTATTGCAGTAGGCGCGCTCAGCTCGAACGGAACGGAAGCCCAGTTTGAACGCGGTAGACGGAAATTTCGAGATAATCCAATAAAATAAAGAAAACCGTAAAAAAGGCAGCCATGTATTCGGTTAAAGTTCTGGCTTTGTGCCTGATCAGCTGTTGCTGTTGTTTGGGCATCAATGCCAAGCTGGAGGAAAGATTCTCATGGAAGCAGCTGACCTTCGACTGGCCCAGCGCAGAGGCCGAGACGGAGGCCAAAAGCAACGGACACTACATTGCGGAGAACAATTTACCGCTCGGCGTGGAGCGCTGGGAAAACAAACTCTTTGTCACTGTGCCAAGGTAAGCGGAGGCAGCCAAAAATATCAATTACCGCTGCGATTACCTCTTTGCACATTTTTATTTTTTTATTTACTTTTATTCGTGTTGCGAAAACCCATTTGGCTTGAGGGAAAACCGGTTATTCGTTGTTGTTTCTTTTGTTTTTGCTCTTTTTCTCTTTCCTAGTATACAACTATTTGCATTTTAAATAACTGTTATGCAAATAATAATTGATTATATTAATGCATAGACAAAACGCTTACATAGAAAATTAATTCGTGATCGAACAGGTGGCATATGTACATATATACGGACGCTTATCACATTTGATCTTTGACTATTTCGACCTGTCCATCTAGTTGCGATGACGTCATCGCTGCGCGGTGGTTTACCTGTTCCAATAATATTTTGACCGAAAATATTAATATGCTTATCAGGTTTGATGTCAACAAAATGCTGATTCAGAAGAAGGAAAAAGCCCGAATATGTTGTTCTGAACAATGCAGCTTAATTTATCAGGAAAGGCTGAATGAGCAATATCTGTGCCTGGCTTTGAGTATTCCCGCTTTAATTCCCGCTTTACCCTTTTTAAAAATTATTTTTAAACAACTTTTGAGTTAATTCTTCGAACGCTTTTATGTTATCAGGTCATGAGGATTTCATTCGAATTTATTCCTTACCAAAAACAGACTCAAATACTCTGCAGTTATTTTTATTAAATTTAAAACTCCGGAAGAAATTGTTTAAAAACGTAAACATACTTCAACTGATTTCTGCTCTAAGAGAATATTTGTGCCGAATTTCGATGCCTCTAACCCGAATATTCTCGAGGATCGATATTTATCGATTATAGATAAAAGAGTTGTCGAAAAAATAAGCATATTAAATACGTGAAACTACAATCTATAAAATATGAACACAAGCAAACCCCTATTGCATCAAATAAGAAAGAATGTCAATTTTCGCAGATATATCAGAATCGTTATATCTGTATACATCGTAATTACCGAGTTTGGTGAAGATACTTAAAAAAAACAGAAAATTATTCCCTTAAAAACTCATTTTTCAACCGATTCTTACTCTTGAGCTAAATCATGGAAGTATTATAGTAGACCGACATTTATATTTGGCTTAGATGTGAGCTTAGAGAAACTAATATGTAAATGCAAAGTTTCATCCAAACATCTTTATAAACAAAAAAGGTTTTCATAAAAGAACTTAATTTTCGACCGATCATAGCTGTGGCAGTTATAGGATATAGTAGATCCAGCCAGTTTCGACTTATGTACTGCCAACCACAGAAAGACAGACCTATGCAAAAGTTTCAAGAGGATAGCTTTAAAACTGACACTAGTTCGCATAAAAGCAGTCAGACGGACTTAGCTAATTCAACCCGACTTGATGCTGATCTATAATATATACACTTTATAGGGTCGGAGGTGTCTCAAGCTGTGTCACTTAATTTATGACATTTTAAAACCCCCCATAAAATGGATAAAGCGCTCTCAGACTTACCGATATTGTTTTTTTATTCATTCTGTCAGATGGAAGGCAGGCGTGGCGGCTACACTGAACTACATTGATCTGACGACCAGTGAAAAATCACCGAAACTGCGTCCGTATCCCAGCTGGGAGGCCAACAAGCTGCCAATTGATGTGCAGCCACAGGAGCAGAAGACGCCCGCCGGTGGCCGATTGGATGCGGAGAAGGCGCAAGATGCGGGTATACAATTACAGGACAATGCCACCATAATTTCCACCTTCCGCATTCAGGTGGATGCCTGCGATCGTCTTTGGGTGTTGGACACGGGTCTCGCCGATATTTTGGGCAATCCCAAGCAGATTACACCCAATTCGATTTTAGTTTTTGATCTGAAAACGGATCAGCTGCTGCGCCGCTTTGCCATACCCGCCGAACAGACCAAGGAGGACACGTTCTTTGCTAATATTGTGCGTACTTTTGGCTAAATCAATTGAGGTTTTTAGTTAACAAGTTTTCCCTTCCCCACATTTTGTTTAGGTGGTCGATGTGGAGCGAGAACAGTGCGATGATGCGTTTGCATATGTCCCAGATTTGGGCGCATATGGCGTCGTTGTCTACTCCTATCGGGACAACAAATCCTATCGTGTTAAGCACAATTACTTCCACTTTGACCCGCTGCAGGGTGATTTCAATGTGGCAGGCGTGAATTTCCAATGGACCGATGGCGTTTTCGGCATGGCCGTTGGCCCACTGAATCCCGATCACACCAAGGATATATACTTCCATGCGCTGGCCAGCACCAAGGAGTTCAAGGTCTCCAATCGTGTGCTCCAAAACGAAAGTCATGTTAATGGCGGCGAATCCTATCATGATTTTAAACTTGTCGGCGATCGCGGCATGAACGGACAGTCGACGGCCGAGGCGTACGACAAGGAGACAGGCGTGTTGTTCTACACGCAGGTGAACAAGGATGCCATCGCCTGCTGGAATGTCAATCGTCCATATACAGCGGATACCCAGGGCCTCATTGATTCCGATTCGCATACTTTGGTCTTTCCCAACGATCTTAAAGTAGACAGCACTGGCTCACTCTGGGTGCTATCCGACAGAATGCCCACCTTTCTGTACAAGGAGCTGGATCACACGGCCGTCAACTATCGCATATTGACCGGCAAGAATCGTGATCTTATCAAGGGTACGCCATGCGAACAGTGAGGATTTGGTTGTGCGCAATTCTCTTTTTCTCTTTAATCAATTTTATATTTAATTATGAAATTATATTCACTTAATAAAGTGTCCAAGTCTATATGTGCTGCATTGTGTCCTAAGCCTAAATATCAGATTTCAGCAAATTATCAGCCAGCTGCACCTTCTCGCCCGGCTTGAAGGCTGGCATACCCAGATATGGGCACGTGGAGCACCTAAACGCGTCACCCAGATAGCACTGCAAAATAATAGAATAAGAAAAAGCAAAACCATGAGAAAATTAGTACGTGTCGGTTACTTAAATGATGCTAATTGGAAATTAGCTCTTAATTGGTAAAAGTCCTAGTTTTCTATATAAGAAATTTTAAAAGTGCCTTAATTTTATATCCAATATATTAAAAACTAGTTGCACAGGTTTTTTATAAACTTTTTCATGGACTATTTCAGGAGAAAGTGGGTCTTCAACATGAAGAATAAAATGTATTCCATATGTATTTAATTTTTAACAGATTGTTTAGGATTTAGGAACACTTTCCTTAAGATATCTTGCGAGCTACATAACATAGCAATTCGACACCTTAAAAAATAATTAGATCGAAGTTGCAAGAACTCAGATTGTCCCTATGTCAATTGTATTATAAAGTGATGCGAAATGTACATCTAAACATGTACGTCTATATAAAAGACAGACAGGCGAATATGGATTATAAAATTACAGTTTGAGGTCAGCGATGCCTGCCATGCGTTACAAACGTCGCGACATAATTAGAACGCCCATTGTAAGGGTATGTTGACGACTCAAATTACTAAAAGTTTCAATTCTAAATTGCTTTCTGAGGTCGCAGATGTCTGCCAGGCGTTACGAACGTGACGACAAAATTGAAATGCCCACTGTAAGGGTATAGTGACGATTCCAATTACTAATAGTTCTAATTTCCAAGTGCACATTATTGTATGGGTTTTGCCTTTTCACACGTAAATATAGACGTTACATACATTGCCGCAGCTGGACTTTGCATTCTCGGTGACCGCTTTTGTTGTCCTCTCGCTTTCTAGCTCCTCGGCCAGGCCGCAGGAACAGTTCTTGCATGCCTTGCGCTTGCCAGTGGTGCTGCAGACTCGCAGCCCAGCTGGATCTGGCTTTTGTTTATCCTCCTCATCGAGCAGTTCCTCCTCATCGATAAGCTCCTCATCATCGCCGCTTATTTTCCATACATTCACGCTAGATGTTTTCTTTGCAAACGAAAGCCGGGCCGAGGAGCCCGTCTCATAGCCAGGCTTCTCTGCGGTCAGCGTATTCGCAACGGCATCCTCACGGCAATTGATGAAACCAGACAGCTTGATTTCCTGCAACAGACTGCCGCCGGGTCCAATGTAGGAAAACAAATGCAGTATGCCGCTCGGTTTTAGCATGTGGAGCAGCTTTACGTAATTGTCAGTCAATTGGGCGCATTCAATCACAATTAGATCAAAACTCGAATTGGCGTAAGAGGCTAAAATGCATGCAATTGGCAATAAACATGCTGACTCACACTCTGTTAACACTTACAAAATGACAGGCGATGCACATTTTCTACAGCCACTTCGCCGCCGGTGGCCGCCTTCAGTGTCTCTACACGTTTATCCAGGTCAGTGCTATCAGTCCATATATATAGGGATTTTTGCAAGCCCTTAAACTGTTCCATTGTCTGTGTGTTCTTGATTCTAGAAGTTTATAAAAATTTTAAGCGCACACAGTTTGCGTTGCTGCCAACTTGGTGGTAAACTGACTAGGAGCTGCCAACTTGCTTGGGAGTCCTCATTTGTTGTAGTCACAGCGAAGGCGTATTAATGTGATGAATATTTTCGAAGAAGGTTGCCGGCAAATTACGATTTAAATTAATTTAATATTTTGAATTTATGAAATTCCACAATGATCTTTAAAAGTATGTAATTGTAAATGAGTTAAAATGTATTTATGCAAGCAGGCCATTTGCCTGCACATACTCTAACCAACACACCTAAAGTTGAAAACATTGTAGAATTGACGTCACAGATTTTTACAGTGAATGTATAAGCTATCGATAGAGCACTATTGAATATGCGTATCGCATACGCTTTACCACCTATCGATAGTTGCATATTTGAAGATATCGATACGATAACAACAACCCTAGTTTGTTTGGTAGCTGCTGCTTGCTAGTGGGGTTTGGTTTCGTTTTTATTTATTATAAATCAGTTACCACAGTTTAGTTGCTAGTTTAAACAGCAGCCAGCCGCAACGAGCTTCAGTCGTACTCGCACTCGCGCTCCTAAGTCTACACTTGTTAATTGTGGCCAGGCGGGCATTCTAAAACAAAAATAAAAAAACAACAACAACATCGAAAGCGAAACCGTGAGAAACGACAGCTGCTGCTGCGTGTGTTGTGCCAGGATACAACGACTTGAAAGACGAAAAAAGCAAAACACAAACAAAGTACAAGTGTAAGTGCAAGTAGTGCCAAAGTGTTAAACAAGTTGCCAAAAAAAAACAAAACAAAAACAAAAAAAAAGCACAACAATATTAGACGAGATTAAAACAGCATGTGCTTAAATGAAGAGCTACAGCCAATTTAATTTAAACGCTGTTGCCGCCGCACCGCCCGCCATTGTCTACGAGAACGCAGCCGCAACAGTAGCAGCCGGCAGCAATAGCAACTCCTTGGAGCATACTCAGCTGCACAGTCACAGCCAGGATATGCCGCACTTTGGACTGGGCAGTGCGCCGCCGCCACAGCAGCAGCAGCTACAAGTGCATCATCATCAGCAACAACAAACACAACAACAACAGCAACAACAACAACAACAACAAATGCAACTATCCATGCTGCCGGTTGCTGT
This sequence comes from Drosophila borealis, assembly GCA_035045885.1. Lineage (NCBI taxonomy): Eukaryota > Metazoa > Arthropoda > Insecta > Diptera > Drosophilidae > Drosophila > Drosophila borealis. Next base: position 7,783,057 of record JAWNOR010000137.1, on the reverse strand, counting down.
TCCAGTTCCATACCGGTCGCACATTGAGGAAAAGAAGCTGACGCGCGATGCCATGGAGAAGTACATGCGCGAGCGCAACGACATGGTCATCGTCATACTGCACGCCAAGGTGGGTTTAGTGTGAAACAACAACAAAATATTTTTAAAGGTTGCGCTTGGAGAGAGGATTAACAAGACAGCGTGACGTCACATATACATACAAATTATATGTGTGCATAGTATATCCTTGTTATAACTGTCTATTGAACTATTAAGTATGCCTGTACATGTATATAAATTTATATTCATATTTATCAGGATCAGCTTTGATTTGTTGTGAAAGAAATGCTTGTTCGAGAATTGAGTTAAAATATATAAAAAATATATCTTAACCAAATTTGGCAAATACAAGTTTTAGCTTGTATCTAATATTTTGAAAGTTTTATTAATATCGAGTTAGTAAATCATATAGCTTCTATAAGATCTATGGAACTTGGAAGATGACTGAAATTTATATATAGCTCTCATAAGTTTTTTAATCTTCAAGAGTTTTTTATGTGGAATACCCCTAAAAAATCTGTTGTTTACCTAGAGACAGGAAATCTTAAATTAATGCACAAATTTTTTAAATAATTGCACATTTTTTATGGGATTTTCTAATAACTATTGAAATATTTTTCGTATCTGAATAATCTTACTTTCGAATTATCTAAATTGTAGATTAATAAATTAAATTATTAAAAAAGGGTTTTCTTGACAAATATAATGTTATATGCATAAAAATATATTTGAATATACCAAAACAAGAATCTTATAGAATCGTAGGACAGGGGTTTATATGAAAGAGTGTTAAAACGACATTAAATTTGGAGTTTTTCTTTTAAAACTCCTTTTTATTTATACATAAGAATAAATATATTTGTATATATATTCTTTATATTCAGGTAAATTTGCCTTAAAATGTCGCTGCTGTGACGCCATCCACAGATTTGGCAAGAGATTGTGGACAGCTTTATATGTACTTATTTATGGGTGGGCTTGGGTTAATGTGTGGGCTCCACTTGCAATTCCGAAGCGAATTGCTGCTCCAGTGCGGGCATTTGTTGCGGTTTGACGCGGCTATCTTCAAGCGTCGGCCGCCGTCCAGGCATCGCATCCTTCACACTTGACTGCACCCAAATTAAGCAAACGGCGGCCACAATAAAATAATTGAAATTAATTATACGACAAATTTAACAGCTGCATTGCTGCGGTTACAGTTTGTTACGATTTGTCTCTGTCGATAATCGAAGCACTGATTTTTATTATTATTACTATTATTATTATTATTATTATAAGTTATTTGTTAGATTTACTCGGCTAGTTGGCTAATTGAGTTTTTGCTACTCCTGCAGGTGGCACAGAAATCCTATGGCAATGAGAAGCGTTTCTTCTGCCCGCCACCATGTATCTATCTGTTTGGCAGCGGCTGGCGTCGACGCTACGAGGAGATGCTGCAGCAGGGCGAGGGCGAGCAGGGGGCACAGCTATGCGCATTCATTGGCATTGGCAGCAGCGATCAGGATATGCAGCAGCTGGATCTCAATGGCAAACAGTATTGTGCTGCCAAGACGTTGTTTATATCGGATTCGGATAAGCGCAAGCATTTCATGCTGTCGGTGAAAATGTTCTATGGCAATGGCCACGACATTGGCGTATTCAATTCCAAGCGCATCAAGGTCATCTCGAAGCCGTCCAAAAAGAAGCAATCCCTCAAGAATGCCGACCTGTGCATAGCCAGCGGCACCAATGTCGCCCTCTTCAATCGCCTGCGCTCCCAAACTGTCTCGACTCGGTATCTGCACGTGGAGAACGGGCATTTCCATGCCTCATCGACACAATGGGGCGCATTCACGATACATCTGCTCGATGATAATGAATCCGAATCGGAGGAGTTTCAGGTGCGCGATGGTTATATACACTATGGTGCCACCGTTAAGCTGGTATGCTCTGTTACGGGCATGGCGCTGCCGCGTCTAATCATACGCAAGGTGGATAAACAGATGGCACTGCTGGAGGCCGATGATCCGGTCTCGCAGCTGCACAAGTGCGCCTTTTACATGAAGGACACGGATCGCATGTATCTCTGCCTGTCACAGGAGAAGATCATACAATTTCAGGCCACGCCCTGCCCAAAGGAGCCCAACAAAGAAATGATCAACGATGGCGCCTGCTGGACAATCATATCCACCGACAAAGCCGAATATCAGTTCTACGAGGGCATGGGTCCCGTTGCGTAAGTGCTTCAAATGTGAATCAATATTCCTCTTTATTGTTTATAATCTTTGCTTGGTTCCTTAGCTCACCGGTGACGCCAGTGCCAATTGTTAATTCGCTGAATCTTAATGGCGGCGGCGATGTGGCCATGCTGGAGCTGAGCGGCGATAACTTTACGCCGCATTTGCAGGTCTGGTTTGGCGATGTCGAGGCGGAGACCATGTATCGCTGCGCAGAAACGCTGCTCTGTGTGGTGCCCGAAATCTCACAATTTCGCGGCGAATGGCTTTGGGTATGTGTTTTGCTTGGAATGCACGTGAATTCTTATATTTATACAATTTCTTGTATGTAAATTCTGCGAAGGTGCGACAGCCCACGCAGGTGCCAATATCGCTGGTACGCAACGATGGCATCATTTATGCCACTGGGCTGACATTCACCTATACGCCGGAGCCGGGTCCGCGATCGCATTGTAATCAGGCTGACGATGTTATGCGTACGCGTCACAACAACAATAACATCACAAGCATTAGCAACAATAATAACAATAGCAACAACAACAATAACAACAACAGCAACAGCAGCAATTCACCAGCTGGCGGCTCCAGCTTACAGCAGAGCATGCAACAGCAGACGCATCAAACGCTACCCTCCATCTCGGAAGTGCAATGGAATAGTCATGGGAGCGGCTTGTCTTGAGTGCGGCAGTATTGCTATTATTTGCAATTTCATATACATTTATTTATGCCAAGTTATTTAAAGTTCGTCTAGCACATATTTAGTTTTTATACACATGCTTAGTTCTTAAGTTGTTCACTCTCCCCCCCTCTCACTCTCTCAATGCGAGGCGAACAAAACGAAAACCAATTTCAAGCTGACCAATATTATCATTTTGTAGTGCTAGCCGGTACCAATAGATGTATAAATGCAAAATATATTTGTAAATAACTCGAAAGAGCTCACTGACAAAAAGAATTAAATGTAACTCTAGTTAAATATACATTTATATAGTATATAGAACATTTGATGTATATGCTGGGCCTATGCGTTGTGCCAACTTAATTGGATCGCCCATATAATTATATATAACAACTGTTTGCTGAACATCTTGTACAACATTCCACTTAAAAAAAGCTACAGTCAACAGGCACACTTGAGAATAATTTATATCAAGCGCAACATAAGCCCAGCATTAGACCACATACAGATATATATAAATAAATATTATATATTACAAAGCATATAATTTTGTAAGATAACTGAATGAAGAAAGTTGTAAGCCTAAGAGAAACCCTAAATCTAAATAAATACCAGAACAAACATAAACTATGTCAGTTAACAATTTGAATTTGTCATGATTTAACATTTTCTTTCTCCTTTGCTTTAAATGACCTACCAGCTAAAGAAACAAAAAAAAAAAGGTACAAATCCCGCCACCAGCCCCCTTTGGTTAGGCGAATAGTCGATTTAAATCGGCATGGGAAAATGTTGCCATGTCGTGTGAACATTTTTGAGACTAAAACAAAACAAGTGCAGCACTTCCCACGGTGGGCTGCCTCTTCAACTTTAATTACAGTTGGTTGGTCGATTTGAATTTTTAGCTGCCATTACGAAAAACGCAAAGTCAAGAAATATATATATATATATATATGTATATATACATATATAACGCCGCATTGTTTCCGTTTGGAGCTAAAGGAACAGAATATTCACACAGCCCCACAAGGCGTTGACAATAAGCGGCCCAGCGCTGAGAATCTTTTTTCTTTTTCTGTTTTTTTATTTTTTTCTTAACTATCTTTGTTTAATATTTATGCATTATTTGCCAGACTACCTGTTATTGTTGTTTTACAGATTTACAAATTAACAATCGCAGTTTTGCATTAATTATCGCGCTTCCGTTTTGGGTTTGCCAAACTAATCACAGCGTCGAACTTGAAGTTTTCGCCTAATACTCTATACACATGAACTTATCTAAAATAGGTAACATAATGTAACTCCAATATATATTGCAAACAGAAGAAGAAGTGTCAAAGACAACCAAGGAACCTCTCACGAGACCTTATTAAAATAATCCACTGTGAAATATGTTTATCGTATATTTTCATATAAACATTTTTATGCGCCTAAATATAATATTATATAATTAAACAAGTGGTCAAAGGCTTGATTTGCGTTTCAAACCTACTTCCTGACTTAAGGTCTTCCTTGTTTTCCACATCCATCAGCACAGGATTTGTTTCATATCTTGATTTGACATGCATTTTCAAAATTCGAATGAAACAATTCAATTTCTAGTTACCCGTTCTACTAAATATAACTCATGTAGATATTTTCTTATAGAATGGGGGCTTAATTTGATCTCTACCCAAATCTAGCAGTTACCAAATATGGTAAGATAAATCCAATGGTTGGCGCCCAAGTTATTTTTGTACTGCTTCCTCAAGAGTTTTCTATTTTTCATAAAGTCCTTGTTGAAATAAAATATGCTGCATTTACTATTTAGCTCTTTTGGCTAATTGGCTTGGTTTAAGGTTTGGTTTATTAAAAAAAAACCATTCTAATTTCAGTCTCGAAGCGGCGCCTTTTAAGCAATCCTCGCTTGACAAGCAGCCCAGCGACCAATTTTTTATATATCACTATTTCAGCCTAGAGTTCTTGTGTTTACAAACTTAGTTTTATAAGTTGAAAGAACTAGAGAGAGTTTCACGTACTTTACACAATCCCCTGTTTTTCCAAAGAATTATAAAATAAAATTTAACTTAATGGGAATGATATATTTCAATCAAGAAAATTGTATAAAAATTGTGCAGTAAACACAAAAGTTATGAAAGATATGTTAGTGCATGTTTTTACGAAAAGAATTAAGTTTGAATATCTTGTACAGCAGCTAGCAGCGTTGTGCAGAGTATCTCAAATTCGGGCACAACCGATTTAAGCACTCTTACTTGTTTTAATTAGAATTTTTGTAGCTAAGTCTCAAGTCTTATCAGAGTCAGTGAAGCAGGCAGGCAGCAGCAGCAGCAGTGACAGCAGCAACAAATGCAACTCACCCCCAAGTTGATGGGAATTTCTGGAGATGGCAAACGAAAGACTCAAACGACAAACTTGGCGTCGTCGCCTGCGTTGCGTGAGAGATGAACTGAACACCAAAGGGGCCAAAGAGGTCAAGTTGTAAAAACCACCACCAAGTTTTGTAATTGGAACTGCAACTTCTTTAAGGCCGTTGCCGCGCACGACATCTTATAAGAAGCTGAATATGAAATTAGTTGAATTTTTAATGAACATTCACAATTCGAGTGCATAATTTTTGCCCCTCGCTCTGGTCTGGTTGGACAGGTGACTGCGTTGGGTGTTACAGGTACAAGGGGGGAGATGTTAAAAAAAGAAAATTTCTCAGGAGCTTCCACTGCACTAATTATCTTGAAAAATCTGAGTCTTGACTTTAAAGCCGGCTGCCGGTTTTCACACGCTGTGAAAATTCTAACCACACAATGCGTGGGAATTGCCAGCCGGTTGTGTGGGAGCCAAAAAGGGGTTGCATGCAATCAAAGCAGATATAAAAAGAAAAATAAATACATATATTAAGTTATAGTACATATATTTATATTTGTATCATTCAAAGTAGTAATAGGGACCAATTGCAATAATTAACTGAAATGATCTTCAAAGAACGCAAATGTTTTTCATCTCGTATTAACATTACCTGGATTTACCCGGGCAAAAAATTTAAAATGTTCCAAAACTAACTTAAAACCCCAATTTTAAGCCAAGGGATCGGTTTAACGCAATCTGTGAATCTCGTTTTTCGTTAAATGAAATTGAGAATTTTTCAAGAACAACGCACGTATTCCTGTATCTGGCTGATGGGGTTCAAAATTATATTAGTTGCTCGGCTTAGAGTTATTTACGAGGCATTAAAGACATTGAGTGATACCCCGATTGTGATTATTAAAATTATAACAGGAACATAACAGCCTGTTATTCGCTATGTTATTGATAACAGAACGCTGTAATTTTTCGCGTGAAATGGAACCAATCAGCGTAAGAATTTCGCATCTATTTTATGAGACTACAACTTTTAAAAACTCTCAATAATATCTGATACCATTATCAGTTTATAATTGACAGGAGTTTAAAAGATTTTCACAGTAAAATTGGTCAAACAGAAACGTTTACCTTCTATGATATGAAAAATAAATACATATATTAAGTTATAGTACATATAAACATATACATCGATATTTCTGTATGTAGAAGTAATAAATAGAAATGGAATAAATTGATATTCAGTTAAATTTCAAGTGAAAGATTAAAAGTGCATCAGTCAGGAAATACACTACTGTAGCTATGGCCAGGTCTATAAAGAAGTAGTCGAGAGATAGTAGTATATCGAGAAGTGTACGAAAAAATGCGACACTTGCAGCTTTGGCATTAGTCTCTGGAAGGATATGGCACCCGAGAGGCTTTTCCATCACCAGGAGTAAGTGAAGAAATTTGTTCAGGGCAAACGCCTACTACTGAGTTACATAAATATGCGATCAGTTACAAAAACTGATTCAATATTGTTGTAATCAAGCGATCCACTATCAAAAATATTGAACCATAATAAATTTTACACTTATTTATTTCACTTAAGCAATATGCCCTAAGATAATAAGAATCTCCAGATGTTTGCATTTTCATATGTAAATGAAAATGCTTTGAAGCAAATTCAAATGTGGATTCATATTTATAGTGTATATTACTTTAGGCGTGTTAACTCACAAAATATATAATATTTTTATAAAAACTATTAATTTACCTTGTAAAGAGTTAATATTTTGTCAAGCCAAAATAATATAATTTTAATCAAAAACAAATTACATATAATAATTTGATCAAATGCCTCAAATCTTGACCACAAAAAACATAAATAATACAGCCAAGTTTTGCCACACACCACAAATCTATCGAAAAGTTGAACCATTTTAGCCTGTACACAAACCGCGTGCACAGCTAAAAAAAACTTGCTAACACTTTACACAACAGTCTGCGCAGAGCGCCGTGCAGTCTGTGGGGCGCTTTGGGCAGTGACGCAGGCGTTAGCGCAGGCGTCGGCGCTGGCAGTGGCAGTTCCTGCCACGGGTTGCTTCTATTATAAAGTTTATAATATAAAGACCGCCTACGCGCATCGAATGACCGCAGGCGCACTTGTTTTATTCACTTTTATGAATTGCATTTTATTTAATTTATGATTGTAGATTTTGGCCATCGTTGGTAACATTGAAAAATTCGATTGGGCATTTTGCGAAATAAATTTCTTGGCTAATCCATTTTAATGTAACAAATGCACACTTACCCACCTTTTTATTGTTGTAATTAAATGGAGTTTTTACACATTTTTAGTTCTATTTGCACTTTAAAACACAATTTTATTTTTACGTACACAAAAACGCGCACTAATTTTCACAAATAACGGGACTAACCATTGTGAACAGAGCTATAACAGAGGCTTAAGACACGACACTCGTTATCGATAGTTAATTCATTCACAATAGGTACAGTGGTGGCAGTGGATAAAACAGCTGCAAAAATATTGTTCCACTAATGTAAACCGCTTGAAAAAGTGAAAAATTATTTAACAGAAAAGCTAAATGATTTAATTTACACAGTTCCAAAGTTAACAATATTAAAATAAATAATAAAAATTCAAAATCAAAATAAATTATTCTGCATTGTCTATGCAGAATAGATAAAGACATAGCACACCTTCTGTATATATATAATTTATTAAATAATTGAACATTTCTATGTATTTGATACAAAACGTCATCAGTACAGATATGCAGTTGAGATATACATAAAGTTATATAGAGTGCAAAATGCATAGATAATATTGCTTATCTATAAGGATAATATGTAAGACCTTCAACTTGATATGTTTAACCAATAATTTAAGTAAACGGAATGTGAGATAAGATACTAAAAACAAAAGTTTGCATATTTTTACAAAAGAAATGCATAATATAAATATGAAACAGGGTTTGGTATAAATTATAGCAGCTAAACAAGCCAAAAACGAATGTGTTATCAAAGTAGGGATGCACAGTAGGTAATTGACTATAGGTCCTAGTTATATAAATTATTGCATTTATAATTTATAATTATTTTAAATATATGTATGTATATATATTTATATATATATATATGTGTGTGTGTGTGGGAGTCTTTTTAGATAGCTTTACTAGTTGGCTCGTATTGTTCGATTTTTGTTCATATTGGTCAACATCAATGATATATATGAAGTTAGCAGATCGTCCATCTTATAGCCGAGAGATGTCTCGCAGAGCAGCTTCGAGCCACGCACCAGATTCCCAATTGTCATGTGGAAGTATGTATTGCCAGATGACCAGTTCGAGATGCGTGTAAAGGGATGTGTAACCAGTATATCCTGCAATCGTATTAAATATTTATTAATATAATATGCCATTGGGATTATAATTGTACACTTTTGAACACTTTTGTTCTTCGCTTACCTTTGTTACTGGATGTATGAGACTCACGCCGTGCTTGTTAATGGCAATGAGCAGCATTTCGGGATAGTTCGGCTCGGTGGTTTGCTTCACTTCAAAAAAGGCAGAGCCAAAGGTGGGCCATCTGTGATGGAGAAGAGAAAACCATGTTATTAAGCAGAAAATATAGAAGCAGAAAAATACGCGCTCGCACATACCTGTAAACGATCTTTAGGAATGCAACTTTAGCATCCTCGGAGCTCATGCCGCCATCCTGATTATATGAGGCAACAATGGAGCGCTTCCATTCGCTGGTGCTCTGCATCTTCATAATATCAGAGGGTATCAGTTCGCGCAGCATTTGTCTATAATATAATAATAGGGATAAGACATATATGGATAAAAATATATATTAATGACACTCACGGTATGGCCTGCAGCTCCTGTTTGTTCTCGCCAAAGCGTACACGAAAGACGAGAGCGGCCAACTTGGCGGCCTCCTCGCGCGAGCACTTGTGATAACCGCGCAAGAGCTTTGGCAGCTCCTGGTGATAGTGGAAAATGAGATCGGCATTGCGATCCTTGCCTGGCACCGTATTCGTCCATAGTTTCTTCATGAAAAACACCTGATAGGTGAACTGCGGATTGGCGCCATCGCGTATGGGTCGCGCCTTCTTTATCCAGTCGGTCAGATGGCGGACAAAGTCAAAGAAGAAATCGCCCTCCGGCACCGAAATCACCTTGTCGGCGATCTTAACAAACAGGGAGAAGCCCTCGCTGGTGCGCAGCGAAAGACGTTGCGAGATATTGTTGCAAAAGTCTTTGGCGCGCGTAGAAGAGTCCACTTCGAAGGCCTCATCGGTGTCGTCCGGGAAGTAGACCTTGTGAAAGATTTGCGTTGTCTTGTGCTGTATGGCCTCGACTTCGACTTGATGCGGCGGATATTTGCGCTGTCCATGGCGTATGGTTTTCTGCAGGCGATGCATCGAGTCCTGTGAGATGGGATGACGGCGTGTGCGCAAAAATAGCAACAGTTCCTTCAACAAGCCCTGCGAGCAGGCGAACAGTCCGGTTGCCAGCCACATTAGCTCCCAGCCACGCTCCTCGGACATCCGATTGCGATTGTCAGTCAGCTGCTTCATCAGCTGGCAATAGATCTCGTCGCGCAATATCTCATGCTTGAGCGGACCATCGAATATGTGATCGGTTATCTCGTTGCCCATGCGTGGTCGCTTTGATGGCAAATCGCCCATATATTTGAGTATGGCAGCAAAGGCGAAGCACGCCTCCTCGACCAGCTCCTCCTTGCTCTGCAGCTTGCGCAACAGCGGCGCCTTGATCGGATCCCTGGCATACCGCCACAACTCCTCGCTGCGCTTCGAACCGAGCGTCAGGGTCTTGGACATGGTGCGCTTTGGTGGCAATCGGAAATGATCCAATGCATATTCCATCAGTGTGTGCGGACGATCGCGCGGCTCCACCACGGCGCCATTTGAAACCATGCTGAGACGCCGGCCATGATGCGCCTCCTCGATGTTAAACAATGCCAATATGTCCTGTGGCGGTTTACTCAGCGTTGGCAGCACATATACGGTCTCGGCAGGAAAATCTCCACGCTCCTGCGTCCGGTCGCATCGTCCAATGCACCAGCCATTGTTGAGCACCGACTCGCCGCACGACTCATCCTCCAGTATGATGAGATCGCCCTTGAAGAACGACAAGAAACTGGTGCCGTCCGAGGGTGCGCGATAGTCCTGCAGCGCAATCACATATTTCGATCTGCAAATGAAGTGTAAAAGAAATAGATTAGCAGAGCTAGTGATTGGTTCTGTGGTACACTTACCGCTTCTTGAGTCCATCCAAGAAATACACGACCAGATCGCGTATATCCTCCGCATTGGGACTCTGGAATGTGAACTCCTCGCCCCGTACCGTGGCCAGGCTGAAGGTCTGGGTGAAGACCTTGTTTGTCTTCTGGCTGGAAACAGCTGTGATCTCGGGAAAGCTAAGCTCGAGCAGCACCTGCTCCTGATCGTCGACCACATAGACGCCCGTCCAATTGACCGCTATGATCACATCGTTCTTGGGCAAATTGGGGCCCGAATTGCGATAGGCCTCATAGAAGCGCGAGAAAAGCAGCGGCCATTTATATTTTGCATAGCTAACGATATCCTCCTTAATCTTGAGCGCTGCTATCTTATCCTTGACATAGTAGGACTTCTTGTAGGCCTGCAGCACAAGCGCTGCCCAGCGCTCAATGGCCTTATCAATGCCACTTAGACAGAAATCGGGTATGAAATTGGGCAAGAGCGTGAACAGTCGCTCCATGGACATGTCTGTGCCGTATTCAATGAAATATTGCTGGGCGGCTATCATAGCCAGATCCTCCTCCTTGTCGCAGCGATATTCGCCAAATTTAACGCCACGCACAACCTGCTGATAGATAAGATTTGTGGCCACCTGATCGTTGGTTGGCTCATGCCATGGCGCAAAGATCTCCTTGCGAAAGAATAGACGCCACGGTGCATTGCGCTCCTGGGCGCCCTGCTCCTTGGCATACTGTTCGCATTGTGATATGGCGTCCATCACATGATCACCGCCGCTGCCCAGCGAGCTGACCTTGTCGAAGAGCGCAATGTAGAGCGAGAAGCCAAACTGATCCTTGAGCGTTATCTTATCCGAGAGCTGATTGCATAGCTCGCGCGCCGTTGTCGCCGAATCCGCCAGCAACGTTTTCGTATTGCCGTCCATAAATGTGATGGGCAGCATGATGGGCTTCTTGGATTTGGTTGCCTGCAGTTCCAGCCACGAGGGCGGCTGATTACGTGTGCCATTGTTGAATGTGCGCTTCAGACGCTCCTCACAATACGGCGCATAACCGGGCGGACCCTCCCTAATGAAGGCTCTCAAATAATTAACAAACTTCTCCGATGGCGCAAAGCAGCCGACGCATAGCGACAACAATATCCAGCCGCGGGCATGGGATGATTTCAATGGATTGTTGGTCAGCTGCTTGCATATTTGGCAGTAAATCTCATCGCGCAGCTCTGCCCGCAATATGCCATGGCCAATGATGAAGTGCAGCTTCTCCAGATTCGAGGTCGGTCGCGATTGCAGCCACGACTGATAGCTATCCGCCGTATACTCATCATCCTGCAAGCGGCGGCGCACATCCTCGCCCAGTTTGTTCTTCCGTTTCAATGTGAGCGAGACCAGCTTGTGGCGTATCGAGCGTGGTTTTTGCTTGAGAAACGCCTCCGGATCGAGGCCCATCAACTGAGCCTCCTGGAACTCCTGTCAATGGAATGGCAAATTAAATAATAATAATAATTATGTATAATTCACACTCACCTTGCTCCTGATGAAATTGCGTCCGAGTGTTGCCGTCACCTTGGACATGACCGATGTGGTGTCCATGCGATCCATGGTATGATATTTGGGCTCCTGCATGTCGCCCGTAAAACGTAATATGGTTATCCATAACGCCTGCGCGGCCAGTTGATCGCCCTGCGTGTGCAGCGGCAAAAGCGGATGCTTCAATGCCTTCTTGGCATACTGATGATTCACATTGCCCTGGAAATAGGTGGCCGCAAATTTCTGGAATTTATATTCGGATAGATCCTCCTCATCCTCGGAGATATGCATGGGCGCAATGATGTCCTCCTGATTGACTGCCTGACCATGCGGCAGATCATTGAAAACGGACGTCTCACGGCCGCCATGCGGGGTCGGTGCATCGCTGCTCGAATCGGGCAGAAAATCAAACATGGCCTCGACCAGTTTGCCATCGTCGACGGGCTCCTCCTGCTTACGGGCCGCATCATTGATGATATTCATTTTAACCTCAACGCGGCGGCGATCCTCGAGCTGCTCCTGCAGCTCCCGACGCTCCAGCTCATGCAATCGATCCCGATAATGCTGTTCGGCTATCTCGCGTGCATGCTTATTACCGCGATGCAGCAGCTCCTGCTCCTCCAGTTTGCGCAGCTGCAACACTTCGGCAAACTGTTTATTCTCCAGCCGCAGCTTGCGATATCGCCGCACTGCAATCATGCGTCTCACATGCGATTGTATCTTAATCACCGCCCACATCTTGTGGCCATATTCGCGACGCACCAGATAGCCGCGAGCGTGCGCCTGCAGCCCCACAATATGGCCGCGCAGATGACGGAAGCGATGGGAGAGGACGCGCGAACGTATTAGCGCCTGCAGACGCATATAGCCCACGCGCATGCTTCGATAGCGTTTCCGCTGGGCATAGCCCTTCCACACGCGCTGGACACTGATCGCAGCGGCGCGCAGCCTTAGATAGCGGCGTCTATAGACCCAGCCGCGTATGCTGCGCTGCAGTATTAGTATTTTGCGTGTGAGCACACGATCGCGTTCCTGCTCCAAATACAAGTCGTGGGCATCCTTCAGAAACACCTTGGTGTGTCCCAATTGGTAATCGGATTTGCCCAGTACCATGGCGCAAATGCGTGACGTCGCCGCCAGACAGTCGGTACGATGTGCAGGCGGCACGCCGGCAATAAGGAAACGATAGCGTTCAACGAATTCCCGAAAACCGTGTCGTATGGGATAGCCGGCACGCCGTATCCGTATCGTCTCCATCATGCCCGAGTAGCGCAGTTGGCGACAGCACAGACCACGATCGAACATCATTGGCCTTTTCATCTCGTTTGGCTTAATGCAGCGTATGAAGAACGGCTGGCAGCTGCTCAGTGTCTTCATCAGGGCATCGAGACTCTTTCGGAATTGTGTCGACAAGGTGGGCGTACGTTTGCGCGTCTCGGCGCCCATCTCAATGTCCTGTGCGAATATTTGACGCAAGAATTTATTGCCGCTTTGGCTGACCAAATGCAACAGATCGGGACTGAAGGTATCACGATTCTTGTCGAGAAAGCCGCGCGTATCATAGAAAACGATGCCAGCAAAATGATTTAAGCCGAAACTTGTATTGATATCCGATTTGGGTTTCAGATAATTCTTGTGCGCTCCGTGCGTTTTGTGCAGCTTGGCGAGCATTGTCTGATCGGTGCCCTTGGGGAAGCGCGCCTCCTCATCGATCAGTGCCATTATGTTCAACTGTTTGATGGCAATCAGATCGAGCGCATCCTGATTGTCCACAAATTCAATGTGCTGCCAGTTGATCGCTTCGTGATTGTATTCCTCCTGTTCCAATTTGAAAATGTGCTGTACAAAGAATTGCTGGAGATTCTCGTTCGCATAGTTGATGCAAAACTGCTCGAAACTATTCTGATCGAAGTTCTCGAAGCCAAATATGTCCAGGACGCCGATGGCGTTGCGTGATGTTGCCTTCGGTTTAAATATGGCCGTGTTTATTTTACGCACAATATGCACAAAGAGACGTCCATAGATGCCCTTGACGAAGGCGTCACGCACATCGACCGACTGATCCCTGGACAGCGTCGAGACGACCGTCTCTCCGTGCGCGAACAGCGTCCGGCGTGTCAGTGCATCAATTAATGGCTGTATGGGCAGGCCAAGCAGGCCGGCCACACGCTCCACATTAATGTGCTCGGGTATTTCTGTTGCATCCAGATTATCCACAACGGTCGCTTTGTATTTAATATTGCCGCAATGCAATAGCGCCGCCAGCAGCTTGATTATCTCCCAAATCTCCTGATCCGAGAACAGCAGCACCTTCATCGCCGATCGTATGTCCGAGAATTCGGCGGCATCGTCGCGTCCCTCGCACGTGATGCTGTTGCCGCCAGTCAAGTATCTGATAAATAAATTATTTTATGAATTTGACATTCTGATTTACGATATAAGAGTGTAAGGAGTTTAATAACGCATGTACTAAAGTGAGTCTATCTAAGATATCTTTAGCTTATCCTATATCTTAAATCTGACATCTTACATCTTACATCTTACATCTTATATCTTATATCTTATATCTTATATCTTATATCTTATATCTTATATCTTAAATCTTAAATCTTAAATCTTAAATCTTAAATCTTAAATCTTACATCTTACATGTTATATCTTATATCTTATATCTTATATCTTAAATATTAAATATTAAATCTTAAATCTTATATCTTATATCTTATATCTTAAATCTTAAATCGTATCGTATATCGTTTATCTTACATCTTATCTTTGAGCAAAGTTATCAAAAGCTTAATTTTTGATCCGGTCGATACATATATCTATTATACTGAACGCAGTAAAAAGTTCGAAATATGCCAAGTTTTAAAAAATCGACCCAGTTGTCGATAGACCGAAGTCATCTACTCTATCTTTAATCTGTAAAAATCTCACTTGTAGTCGGCTGCCGCACCCAATTCCAGACGACTCTTCTCATCGGCGGAGAGACCCGCCAAGATGCAATAGAAGACATGATAATTGCGTTCGCTGTGATTCTGCGAGACAATGCGCGACTTCTCCAACAGATATTGCTCGATCTTGGCGCCCTCGATCACCCCATTGGCGCTGAAGTGTATGTCAATGTACTTGCCGAAACTACAAAAATCAAACAATTATCAAATTAATCAATTAAAAATAATAAAAATAAAAAGAAAATGTGTTATTTACCGCGATGAATTATCGTTGCGTATCGTTTTGGCATTGCCAAAGGCCTCCAGTATGGGATTCGCCTCCAGAATTTGCTGCTCGATCCACGAGTGTTTGCCACTGATCGCAGCCAAATATTGTAGTATCAGCTTTGTGCTCTCCGTTTTGCCAGCTCCCGACTCGCCAGATATCACAATGCACTGATCCTGGCGATAACGTTTCATATGCGCGTACGCATTGTCGCCAATCGCAAAAATATGCGGCGGCAGCTCCCCAATTTTGCGCTCCTTATACAGCTTGATCTGATCACCCGTGTAGATGGGCAATATCTGGTACGGATTGACAGCGACCAATATGGAACCGGTGTATGTCTAAAATGTTCAAAATAATGTAAACTTTATTAGCTTTTTATAGGGTATATAGGATAAGCAGCAGATTTCACTGGATAGATTCGTATTAGATTATTCAAATAAAAAAAGTATAGAATCCAGCGAAATAGTTTATAAATTGAAGAGATTTATACACAAATTAACTTTGTAGCTACTTAATAATTTTTTAAATAAGCTGCTGGAAAAATCCTATCTAATATTAATAGGTGAAATGGTAAGAGAAAGAATTATGATAGAGAAAGAGAGAGGATCATTAAAAATAAGAGAGAGAAAACGATATATAAAACAATTTTTTTTTGCTTTAAGATATTAATTTTTTAACATAATTTAGTCAAGTTAAAATGTATTTATTTACTTGTCCTTTTTTATTCTTTCTTCATTTAAAATGTATCTATAAGTTCTATTTTATTTTAATATATTTATCAGAATAAATAATGAGCGGAAAGTGAAGAGAAAAATAAATAAATAAAAACAAAATAACATAACTATTTTAATATAATATTTGGATTGATTTTAAGTCAAATCACTTGAGAAATATTTGGCAGTTATCCAATTTAAAGTTTTTAACGTTCTTAACAACAATTAGAAATTATGTCCAAATTTAAAGAAAATGTTTTTTCGTAAAACTTGTAAGCAATATAAAAAATGTTGATTGTTAATTAATTTTTCATTTTGTTTATGTATTTTTTCGTTTTTATTATTTATATTTTTAATTTGATTTTTTTTTATTAATAATGTTGATTAATATGATTAATTTTTGTTATTCATATTTATTTATATTATTTACTGTTTATTTATATATTTATTTATTAATTAAAATTTTAAATTATTTTTTTAACGAATTTTATTTTTATTATTATTTTTTTTATTTAATTTTACTTCTTTTTATTAATGATAATTTATGTTAGATAATTCTTAAAAATTTCTCCACTTACATATATCAGATTCTCTTTGTAGCGTATGAGCAGATTACGTAAGATGCCAGCTTCGTGAAGATCTCCCAGAGATATCATATCCTCGACACCCTGGACGGATGAGGCGTGCATCGCCTTGATGCGACGCTCTGGTGCAAGCCAGACCTCGTCGCCATCATCATCGCGCACCTGGATGCGACGACCCTCCGCGGAGATGACACGTGCTCCAATGGCCACATCGAATTCCCGCCCCGATGCGGGTTCTATCCAGATGTAGTCACCCTGTTACAACAAATACACAAGTGCTTACAATTTGACATTCCAGTTTACGAGCCATTGGGGTTGCCATGGACATTTGACGAGGGCCATAAAACTTTGCGCAGTGATGTGTTTTTTTTACAACATTTTTTTTTTTTTTGTATTTTAAAGAATCACTTGAGCGTAACGCAAAATGCCAGCCAGGGACAGGCGTGATAGATATACGAGGCATGGGAGCTATCCACACAAACAAATACAAAACGGAAAACCAAGCCGGAATGCTCAATGCTAAGAGTGTTGCACAAAAAGATACCCTGTATTATATATAACCAATTTACTGACTCTTGCTCTGATTATAGTTGAGATAGATTCGTAAAGATGGAGAAAGACAAAGTCTGCTTGTCCCTCTGTTCAAGCATATATACTTATATATAAAAGAGAGCTTTATAAATATCCATTTCTGACTGTAACATAACTATGCATAACTCTATCATAGCCAATTTACACAAACATTCCTTAATAGCTACAGGGTATAAATGTGTTTGTATGCGTGGACTTCCGTTTGGTATGTGATGGGCAACAAAGTTTTCATGGCTCTCACTCTGTCTCTTTGGCATTGGAGGAGCCGTGCTCTTAACTTACACGTGTTACAATCACCATATTCGTCGTCCTTCATTTACTGTTCCTGGCTCTCTGGCATCCAATGCAAAGCCCGTTTAGCTGCTGAAAGAGAGGAGAAGAGATGAGTCGAAACAGTCGCTCTTCGTTTGGACAACCATAAAAACAACAATCAAACAGCAACAAGTTGCTGCAGGCGCTAAAAACCGGCTCAAAGAAAGAAGAAAAAACAGCCAAGTATAAGAGTTGGGAAAAAAAATTAAGGTGAAGTTTACGGTAAATTGAAAGAATTTACAAAGTTGTCGCCGTCTTCGCTTGTCGCTTTATTTGTTGTCTTCCCCTCTGCCACAAGCTGTTGTAAAAATGTCTCTACTCATTTCCTCATTTCTATTTTGGCAACCATTTAACACTCTACGACAAATTTGTTGTTATTGTTGTTGCCACGGGGGGAAATCAAAAGCCCGATCCGAAAACCCTCACTGATTCGTTGACAATTGATGCCCAAAAATAAAAGCAATACAAATACAAATCGAAAGACCACAAAAGCCAAAACCTTTAGACATGCAAAAAAGGCCAAGGCACAATTTCACTTTTCAAAACTATTGTGTTTTCTTCTTCTTCATTCCAATCAGAACAAGCGGCATTCGCTTGTTCCGTTGCAAGCGAAGCTCAACTTTTGCGTTTGTTATGCAAATAATAATTTTATTTCGTTTTCCTTTTTTACTTCGATTTGTTTTCATTGAAAAAATTTACTTTCATTACTTATACGGCAAACTGAGCGATTCGTTTAGGCCATAGAAATTTGTGGCCCAAATGAAAGGCTGCCTGTTCATTGCCAACAGGTGGTAGGGGGAGGGGTCTGGGACTGACGGGTCTATCAGTTTTTAAAATATATACGTATAGGCAATGATAGGTGAGATGGTCCGATTATAAACTAAGTGCAAAAAGACAACAATTGAAACCCTCAATTCAATTTAAAGTCTTAAGATAAAACTTGGTAGCAATCCGTTCTATTTAGGTAAAAACTTAGTTGGTAATCTCTTGCTTTTAAGAATTTTAAAAAACTTTGAAAATAATTAAAAAAAATTTTAAAATCTTGATTTAGCTATTTCCTCTTTTGGCGTAAACCCGGAAACGTAATTTTAAGATAAATACAAACAATTACAGAGAAAAAAATTTTTGCTTATTGCGAAAAATAAAAAGTTTATGAACATCAACAATCGGAAAATAAGTGGAAACTGATAAAAGAGGTACGCAAAAGTCCTAAATTTGGAATTCAATTGAAAAACAAATGTTTTGCCTTGAGTATAAAGCAGTTACGTAAATATTCACACATTTGTGTTCCTGTTCCTATCAGTTATCGAATTTGACACGTTAGACTCGGAAAACAATTGTTCACCTAGTCGAAGCCTTAAGCCAAGTACATGCGTCATAAGATAATTGCACAGTTGGAGGCGTCTCTGGCAACTGATATACTAATCGCATACATATGCATAAGCATGTATGTATGTGCATACCATATGAATGTGTGTGTGTGTGTGTGTGCATTAGTGTCTAGGTATATAATTGCAGACGAAATAACTAAAGCAGCATTTTTTGTGGCACAGAAAACTCGAGCCATACACACACACATACATATATATACATATGTATATACATAACATAAGTATAAAAGTACGTTAAACAGTCTGGTTACGCTCTGGCGATCAAAATACAATGCACACAACAGCACCCCGATCCCACACATAATAGAGCGAGTGAGAGAGAAAGAGAGAAGGGAGCAGGAAGAGTGGGGAGGGGGGAGGAAGAGAGAGAGAGAGACGTGTCGGATGCGAGAGAGTGCCCAAACTGTTGAGTGGATCCTCTGCTCAACATTATTTAAAATACTTATGTATTGCCTAACAATGTTATCACTAAACAAAACTGATAAGCAGCGACGCCTGTTAAAGTGAGCATAATCAAAACTAAACAAATAATAAAAACATTATCATCGTAGCGACATCTTGACTCATTTTTCGTTTTAGGCACGTTTCCATTGAAGATATGCATGACAACTGAGACAATTCTAAATAGAAGCAAGCACAAGATACATTCTCTGCTTGGAAATCATTTGCATTTTTTAACGGTGCAAAAAGTATAAGCATGTAAGCAATAACAGGAAAGAAATGCTACATGCTTAATTGCGCTGGGAATGCATTAACGCAACAGTGATAAAGTCTCTGATTAGAGTTTGGTGACCGATTTAAACAGTGCAAGCACAAGCATGTTAACTTTAGCAGAATCACAAATCTGATTGGGCTATATCACATATTAGCACGTATGGGAAACGCACGTGTGCAAGTGTGTGTGTGTGTGTGTATGCATGTGTGAGAGTTCACCAAGAGTCATTAGTGAAAGTTCGTATACCGCTGCCACGTACATTACGCTTTAAGTATAATATCTATCTGCATACTTCATGATTTCGTTTTTATGTTGTTGTTGTTTTTGTTTCACTTTGACATTAACAGCGCTTCAACTGTTAGGCTGCAATGCAGAGCGCATTTACAGCTGCTCTTTTTAAATCTTCCAAAATATACAAAGTGCGTTGTATTAGTTATGTATATGTGTGTGTCTCTGTTTTTTTATTATTATTATTATTATTATGCCGATGCCGACCTTAAAAAAAGTTTCACCAAACAAACAGAAAGTCGCAGCCGCTGGCTGCGTGTGCGGCTGCTGTTGCTGCTGCAAAGTCGCGAAAGCTGCGCAGCCAACAACAATAACTATGTTAGCAGAAACGTAAAAAAACAGACATAAAGACACACACACACACACACACAAAGTGGGACTTTTTAGGTGTTTTATTGAAAAGGGTTCTCAGCGCTGCAAGCTACAAAATATCCCGTTGTGCAACAAACCGGCCAAACAAGTGTTGTTTTTGTTGTCGTTGAATTTAATTCTAGCCCCGGCTCAAGCGCAAGCTCAAGGCTTGCGAGCGAGTTATCTAGTTTTTTTTCTTTTCTATGAATTGAATGCGTGAGTAAAAGAGAAAGAGAGAGAGCGCGCAGCAAGGGGCACCCATGGGATATGAATGTGCGGCTGCTGCAATGTGAGCCGCTCTTTATACACGGCTCTCTCTTTTATGGGCTCTTTAACAGGTGCGCAAGTATGTGTATGAGTGAGTGTATTGGTGTTTGCTGTACTCTCTCTGTGCCTGTGTGTGTATGTGTATGCGCATATTAGTACCGTTCTAGACAACGAAACCTGAAGCGTAGCTAACCATAATTTGGTCAGAGGCTTAGCCAGAATGCAGCCACGTCTCAGCCACAGACCAAAGCTCATCTGTTGACACACACACACACACTCTCACACACGCATATACAGAGATGAAAACATGTTGGGTGTCAGTTTCACTTGTGACCCTTAAAAACACAAATAACTACGCCCTTGGCAAGCTTTGATACTCTTATTAGATTTTCAGCGCACTTTTCTAGTTTCACACACACACACACACACTAACACATGGCTTGCAGGGTGAATGCACTTAATTTTTTCTTCACTGTTGAAAAGTTAGAAGAGAGCTTTTGATTTTTAAACAGCGCTCGATAATAAATTTATTTTTGCCAAGTTCTCAGCTAGCGGCCATTAACGTATATAATTAACACTTTGTACACTTTTAGCCCGTATTAGTACCAGTTCCAGTTCGAGGTGCACAGTCCCAGGTACCAGAACCAGGCAAAACTTGTAGCTTTGGGAGCTTAGTTAAAGCGGTATATTCTTTTAAAAACAGGTTACATAAATAGGTCACGCACCATCGAGTGCAGCGAGCAACAGGTTAACAATGGCAGTTTGGACTTTAACTTAAATTATTGCCACTTTCGGTACTCGAAAACCGTTAAATACACACGCGTTCACACATTCGCTTAGCTAATTTGTTATTGGCTTGGGTGATTTTTTTTCTTATTTTTTTTTTAACGGTAGTTACCTCAACAACCAAAATAACCAACCGAGCACAAAACCGAGCACGACCGATCGTTGCAAACAAAAATTGTGGACTGTCGGCAAATGTGACCGGACTTGGTTAGCGTAAAAACGGCGCAGCAAAAATATAGCAATGTGACCGAACTGTTTGTTACTAAAGTGCACCAACAATTTCTGACGTCATGCAGCTGTTTTATTTTTCTATTAAGTTAGTGCAGCTAACTAGAAAATTTAAATATATTTTCCTGACTTAATGTGACTGCTATTTAAGTTAATAGATACATAAATAATTGAAATACATAATACATGCATACTTAAAGCGCGGCTGGCAGCCCTGGTGCCGTGCATACTGTACCCCAAGCTGCGACTTAAAACTGATTAAAAAGCAAGAATATTCAATAGTACATGCGTACATAAACATACATACATATTTATATATTATATATTTATTTTTATTATTGAATTTTAGTTATTTAGGTGGTCAGTGAATGCGTTCAAATAGAAAAAAAGTATTGTTTCTTGTGTGAACATGCAATATCTTGAATTAATTTTAAGGGGGGGGCTTGTAAGATTTTGGTGTCAATGAATTGAAGGACCTCGGCTTAGCAGAACTTCCAACGATTGCCGCACTCGTTGCACATGACGAACGTGGTCATCGGCTCGTCCGCAGAGCGTGTCTGTAGCTGATTGTAGGTGCAGTTGCGCTTTTTGCACTTGCCGCACTTGAGCAGATCGGTTTTGGTGCCCTGGACGGTCGCCAATTGGGCATCGTTGATCGCCTCCTTGACGAACTTTTCGCGCAGCTTCTTCATCTCATCGCTGGCCATTTCCTCGGGCGTCATTTTGGCCAAGTGCTTGGCCGAAACGGCGCCGCACATAAAATTGCTGCGCAAGCCGGGATTCTTTGGATCCTTCAGATTGGCGACACGCGATCTAATGCGATTCTTGTACTTCATTTCAGTGTTCTTGAACTCCATGTAAATGGCCTCCTCCAGTTCGGCGGCCATCTCTTCGGGCTCGGCACAACCGTCCGGCACTTCACCAATTTTTAAGGCATTCGCCAGCATCTCGCGGCACTTGAGCCGCACGGCGTCCGTCATGCCGCCCGCTGGAAATGATGTTTGTGCCGAGGAGGGCTTCTTTTCCTCGCGCTTATCCTTTGTGGAGTTGCTGCTGCTGCTGCTGCTCGATTTATCCTTGCCACTCGATGAATTTGACTTGCTGGCACTTGAAGATTTTGTTGCGCTGGAGCCGCTATTGCTATTGGTGCTTTCCTTGCTGGCGGCGCTCTCCTTGGGCGTGCCGGGCGGCGCTGGGCTGGCCAGAAAACGTTTCCAGTTCTTGATCAGCGTCTTGGCCAGTGCAATCACCTCATCGTCCTTGCTGCTCTTGCGCAGCTCGTTGACCGTCATGCCGATGCGCGTCTTTGTCAATATCTCCAGATTAATATTGAGTGTCTGCAGCGCCTTCAAGAGATCCAGTGCCTGGTCCTGGCCCTGCACAATCAATTAAATATGAAACAAAGCAACTTGCATACCTACATACATTGCGGCATTTTAATTGTATTATTTACTCACTGCGCCATCGCTGGACGTCGATATTTTGCCAATTTTTTTCTGAATTCGAAACACTTCATCCTCGACGCTCATTTTGACAGCCGCTGCGGATAGAATCTATATATTAGAGTATGATAGAACAGAGGTTATGTTAACTGATATTTAATGCGGTCGGCTTTTGTTTTTTAAATGCTTGGCTACAAAAAATATTCATAATTGGACAATTACATTATTTCCCTCCAATAAATGTTGTTTACTAATTTTTCTTTTATGTATTCTCTAGAGTTGCGTGATTCTATTCGGATCTAGTTCCAATGTCGCATACACTGCTCATTTTCTGCACACGTAAGAGTGCCATTTTGAGTTTAACAGAAGTTATCCTACTGTTAATGGTATGGTATTTTTGTGCTCGTTGAGCATCGGCCGCACTGCCGCACTCTGTTAAACATCAACAGTCATAAAGGACGTAAAGTTTCGAACGGGCGCGGTAGAATTAATATTTTATTAAGTTTACGCTGGTGTTTGCAAAAATATAGATTTCTGATCTCGTGGTGAGTGCATAATGTTTATTAAAAGTGCATTTAAAGTTAAGAGATGATTGAACACAAAAAATATCAAAAATGCTTCGGTTTCTTTTCCTACGCTTGTGGTTAAGTGAAATTTGGAATTATCTAAAATGTAACAATGAAGTTTCATTTTAGCTGTGTGTTCACTTTCATTCTCTTAAATAGTTTTGCAATGTCAATTACAAAAAAAAAAACAATAAATCATGAGCCAGCCTACTTATTAATTCCGCAAATATGTTTTATGTATGCGTGTATTCAAATTCGTGCATAACTTAAAGCATGCATGTACATACATGGCTTTAAATGCAATTCACAATCAAGCTCCCGAAGTGCTCTCTTTCAATTTCTTTTGATCCCAATCGGCATTCTCGTGTCTCGCTTGTATTTCACCGTTATACTTTAGGGTTGCCAATAGACGGCAGAAATGCCTATGTTTCTTAGTATTCTGACAATTCTGCATAGTTCGGCAGCTGGTGACAACACTGAAATTGGCAAATAAAATTAAATTGGTTACTCCTCCGATCTGTCGTTGCATACTTCTCTAAGGCTTTCATTCTAACTTTTCAGTCATCCAGCTTGGACGTTAACGGCTTGCAAATAGACAAATAAAAGGTGAGTGCTTAATACAAGAATTTACAATTAAAGAAAACGGTGAAAAACGCTATATTACATTAATATAGAGTGTTTCACTATGTGAAACTACAAATTGAATTTCAATTTGATTTTACTACATGTTTTGGCATTCGCGTTTGCGCAAGCTTTCCTGTTCTTATATGTGCGCTTGGATATACGCCTGCAGTTCCGTTTTAAATTTACTATTTCAGCATTCCCTTTTATGCATATTTGCTCATTTAGTTTGATTTTCCCTTTTTGCTTGCCGTTTTTATAATTTGGACAGTAATAACAGTTCTTGTGGCTTCTATGTGCACTTGGGGCAAGCTGCCGATTGTAAATTGCATTTGGGGAACCAGCGAAATTCGTTCAGGATAAACGCGCGCGAATTGTGAATTGGTGAAGAGTGTACAGAGAGAAAGCGAAGACAATAAATGAATTAATTTTAACAGAGTAAATTCAAAATACATAAGTGCATTTCAATTCTGAATGATTTAGCCATTCAAAAATGTTTCAATAAAAAAAATAGTATAGAAAACATAACCTCAAAAAAAGTCAAAAATGAGTACTGCTGAACAATTACAACAAAAATCAGTTTTTGTTACTAAAAGTTAAAAATAGCGATTATACGCTTTTATATATTATTAATTGTCAATCGAAACACCAATTGAAAGATTTTTGTGTGTTTTTCTTTATTTTTATCAAATAATTGTTGTTTTTTTTTTTTCATGTTATTTTAAACGAGTTTCTCTCAACGATTTTGTTGAATTGGGTTTGAGTTTTGTTTCATTCTTTGGGCTCAAAATACAATACAATATTAGTCAAAAAATGTATGTTGTATTTTTGGATTTGTTCATCTCTAAGTGGTTAAGTCGTAAAATTTTGTTGCCATTCCAAGTTTTTTTTCTTCTCATTTCCAAGTTTTTATCATGCAAATACATGCACACATACGTGAGCATGTTTTTGTTCATACATATATTTATATATATATATATAAGTATATATATGTTAATATATATATCGATTATTTATACAATTTCTAATTGTAAAAGCATAAAACTTTACAGGTTTTACAGGATTTGGTTTTATTATATTTTCTGTTGAAGTTTTTCTTGTTTTTTTTTTTGTAAGCGATTTTCACAAACTGATTTTATCATAAGTCGCGTGTGTTTAACTCTACTTAGTAAGGTTTTTATATATTTTGCTCCAATAGTTAATATAAATTTGTTGTTTTTAATAATGCTTAAATTAAAATTATTTCATTTTCAGTGTGTGCTTGATTAAATTTAGTATATACGATGCACATAATTGGATTTATAATTAATATAATAGAGTATGCATCATAGCGGTATATATACTTATGTGTATATATATATGTAGCATTATTATTATTTTTTGTAAGAAACAAAATTACAAGTTTTCAACACATTTGTTTTTTTTTTTTTTTTTAGCATATTTCGTTCTAATTTCCGGACTACCGCGTTCGGTTTTTATTTAGTTTTTTTTTTTTCAATAGTTTATTTATTTGTTTTTTGTTCATTTATTAATTTTTAAAATACAATTGTAACACAGTAAAAATTAAAAAAAAATGCATTTTTATATGAGGGCATTGCATATAAAAATGTTTAACAAAAATATATGTATGTATATGTAAGTTTAGTATGCGTATGTGTGCATGAAAATGCGCCTTTAAAAAACTGCCTCCAACAATGAGAAACTCGTGATGTTTTTCTTCTTGTAATTAATATTTTCTTTTTTGTGGTCTCTCATTTTTTTGTCACTGGAAAGCGGAAGTGTACTTTTTCTGTGTATGTGTGAGTTTTAATGAACCTTGCGTTAGGATAGTAAAATGAATTTTGGGAGGGGGTAAAAATATAAAAGAGAAACAACAAATTTACAATGTATCATAGAAATAGAAACTTTGCTCTCTTTAGTTTGCTCTCCAAATTGCTTTTGCTTAGATTTACAGTTTGCTTTTCATTTTTTTTTTATTTCAATATTTAATTTATTGTATATATATTTAATTTCTCTCATTTGCTGTGTTGTTTTTGTTATTGTTTTTATTTATTTTTTGTTTGCTTTTGGCTTTGGCTGCGCTGCGGCCGCCTTATAATGAAAATTTAACTCTCGCTTACAATTCGTATGTTTGTGTATGTGTGTTTGGGTGTGTGTGTGTGTGTGTGTTTGATATATTGGTAACCTGTTCTCCTCCCGCTCCTAATACAGACACCAACTCTAAAATTGAATGCACTCCCGGCGCCTGCGACAGCAGCAGCGAGCGCCTTCCTCTTCTATCTTAATCTCCAATCGCGCTTAAGCGAGCGTTGGGAATTGGCGCTCATCGTTGACCTTGGGTGCAGCATTCTGTTGCCGCTCGTTGCCGAAACGCTTGCCAGCATGACCACCGCCAATGCCGCCGCCCAAGCCGCGACGTTCAATTGGTGGCCGACTGCCGCCCTCGAGACGAGCCGATGGACCGCCGCTGCCGCCACCACCGCCGCCGCCAACATTGCCGCCATCGGCATTGCCAGCGCCGCCGCCGCCGCCCTGTGGTCCGCTTTGCGGTCCGCCACGATTGCCCTCGTTGCGTGGTCCGCCCGGACGTGGTCCACCACGGCCGCGACCACCGAAGCCACTGCCGCCTCCGCGACGACCGTCATTGAAATTAAACTGAATGTCAAGGACGCGCTGCTGGCGGCCCACGCGCTGCGGATACATGGCAGGATCGTATTCAAGTTCCTCTTCGCTTTCGTTCTCCTTCTTTTTGTTATTGTTCAGCACAATCATTTTCTTCCATTGCGAGGTGTCCTCACCTGAAAAAGCGTTTTAATTCATTTAGTTTTCAATCTTGTTTAATTTCTATAAAATATAACCTCAAAATGTGATCGGATATTAAAATTTATATTCGTACCATTTAAAAATTTCATTAGAGAACCTTTTTTTTACCCGTTTTGAAATTCTCAGAAAGCATTAAATTCATATGCTATTCATAAATTATCTTAAGTTAGCTTAGAAAAATATATAATTTTTGAAAATAGAACCTTCTGGAATTAAAGCTTACTAGTTAACGGGGGGCAAACGTATTTCTATATATATACAAATTTCATAGCACTGGTTTTTCTTCTCTCTCTCTCTTCTATCTCCTACAAATTGATTGTTGTAATATATTTGATATTGTTTGATTTCGTTAGATATATGTTTAAAGGAGTGTCTCAATTCCACATTTTCTTTCAAGAAAAGGTAGATTTGGTAAATTTTCGATTCACCATATCAATCAATGTTTAGATCTATTTGTTCTCATGTTACCCACCTTCGCCCGCCTTGCGTATGTTGAACTTGGGCTTAATGCGCTGCTGCTGCTGTGCCTTCCATTCGTCTAGGGTCAGCTCTTTGGTCTCCTCCTCTGGCGGTGTCTGCTGCTCATTGGTTTGCTCATTACCGGACTCATCGGCCTTTCCTTCGGTATTGGTATTGTTCGCATTGGTCTCGCCCTCGGTGCTCTTGTTCACATCATCGATGGCTTCCTTAACTGATCCCCAATTGTGTGCGCCAGCGCCGTCGCGTTTGTCGACTGCCTTCACACCTGTTTTGAAGAAATACGAATTTGATTTTATTTAAATATTCTAATATGCTTATAGACTCTAACTTTCAATCTAATAAAATATATATATTTTTTTCTTTTTCTTTTACAGAATCGAAAAAGTTCTCTCTCTTATAACACTTTATTTCGACAAATCGGTAAGTGAAAAATAAAACTAATCAACTTGTAGATAATGATGGAAAATCTCAGATAAGGAACGGGCTATTGTTGCCGACCTCTACTTAGATTTTCTTATCTGCGCTGTAACCAAATAAAGTTTTTGTTTTAATAGGGGGTTTCAAGAAGTTTTTCTTTAAGATGATCAAAATTTGTACAAAAAGTATTTAAATAGTGAGAAATTGCAGTTCTTTTTTTTTCAATATTATTATCCAAATTGAGATATTTTAAAGCATGTAACGTCGTGGTTTAGTATATATAAGCAACATACCCCCTGCTACCTGCCCACACTAATCCCCCTGTTCGCCCCTGTCTTCAATCATAATGTTCCATGGCGTGGAAAACTGTGTGGGCCTGCCTACATTCGTGCAGTGTGGGGCAGGGACGACGGGGGCCTGTAGAGGAATCAAACTATTTTTAAACATATTTCTATACAACAACATATCGGACTAATGAAATGTGCGCAACACTCAATTTAGTTTGTGCCTCCTCGTTTTTTTTTAAGTACATTTTTCTAAAGATATTAATTTTGTATACAAGAAAATGGAAGAGCGACTAGTTAATTTTTGCCCAACCTTTTGTTTTGGGGTTAGGGTAACCCAGCATTGATGCATGCATATTTATATATGTATATATATCAGATACTCACCAGTTCTGTCGGAGCCCGATTGACGATCAAATTCACGTTTACGATTGGCGCCATCAAAGTTGCGGTTCTGACGTGGTGGACGGTCGCCGCCAAAGCCGCCGCTGCCACCGGCACCGCCGGGAGTGCGATATGATCGAGGATTGCCATCGGCAGCAGCGTTGCCAGAGTTGCCACCTGGAGCGCCATTCTCGCGCACATTGCGGCGATTGTTGCGCTGCTCGCGCGTTACCTCGCCGCCGCCGCCACCACCACCTCCGTTCTGTTGACGAAAATTGACATTACGCTGTTGTTGCTGCTGCTGCCCTTGACCAGTTTCACGTGTTTTGCCCGCAGCAGCGCTGCCAGCATTGCGCGTAGCGACAGCAGCCCCACCTTGCTTGTTGTTGTTAAGTTTGTCATTGTTGTTGCCAGCTGCGCTTTTCTTGCCATCATTTTTGTTCAATGCACCTGGTTTGTTTTCCTTTTCGGCTTGATTTGGCTTTTTGGCTCCTGCTGATGCTGCTGTCGCCGCTGCTTTTGGTGCCTTTGCCGTTGGCGCCGTTTTTGTGGTGGCTGCTGCGGCGCCAGTCGCTGGTTGCTGCTTCTTCTTGGCCGCGACAAGATTATCTAATGGATCGCTAACATCATCGTCCATGAACAAAAGTTCATAACGATTTTTACCGGCGCTATCCATGTTGTTGTTGGGCTGCTGCTGCTGCTATTGTATGGCAATATATCTTCCAAATTGATTTTTCCACACACAAATGATTTTATGCAAAAATCACACACAGAATTTCAAGAGTTTCTGTCAGGAAAAAACTCGTGTGTGTTTGGTCGCTGCTGCTGCGCCTGTATTTGTGTGTGAATGTGTTTGTTGGTGTAAGTGAGAATAGAAGAAATACGTTTTTTTAGTCTTGCTTTTTGCTATTTTTTCTTTTCTTCGTCGTCGTCGTGTGGTTGCCTGGCTGCGCTCTAACCTTAATTTTCTGCGTTTCTGCTTTGGCTGCTACACACAAACGTGCACATATACATATACCACTCAAACGCACATGTGTTCTACTACCAGAAGGCAAGGCGAAAAAAACGCAAGCATGCTGTGTATACATACACAGAACAGAGCAACTCACGTTTTTCGCTTAACATAATTGCGCCTCAGCACTTAACATTGCGCTCGTTCGCGTTTGTGAATGGCAAAAACAGAAAGCAGTGTTGTGTTTAGTAGACTGTTAGCGTTGCTGTTAAAAGCGTTGCGTTTGAATTTTTGCGCTGTAAAATATTTTGCTGTGTTTAGTGAGCGATATAAAAAAATTTAACAATTTTTTTGCATATAGAATAATTTAGTTGAAACTATTGCTAGCTTTCTAAGTAAAATATAGCGCTGCCTGTTAAACCTTTCGTTTATTAACAATTTGAATCGAATTTTATTAATATATGTTATATCCCAAAGCAGTTAACGACGAACTAAAATCATGTCCGACTGGGATGATGAGGTAAGATAAAAGAGGGGTTATTACGAAAAGTGTACTATAATTTCAATTTATGTACATTAATGCTTAGCCTGACTGCACTAACCAGCCTATACACAAACCCCACGTTGATGATAAGTGGGATAGCAAAGAGGCATCATCCAATAAGAAGAGCGTGTCGGAATGGAGCGATGAAGAAGTAGCTGTTGACAATGGTCAAGTTGGCGATGGAGATGGCAAGGGCTATCGTGGGGGTGGCCAAGGAGGTGGCTATCGTGGACGTCGCGATGATGGCCAAGGAGGCGGCTATCGTGGACGGCGGGAAGACGATGATGCAGGCGGCTATCGTGGACGTCGTGACGATGGCGATGGCGGCGGCTATCGAGGACGACGTGATGACGGCGATGGCGGCGGCTATCGTGGACGTCGTGATGGCGGCGAAGGCGGTGGCTATCGCGGACGCCGGGACAATGGCGAAGGAGGAGGCTATCGTGGACGTCGTGATGACGGCGAGGGAGGTGGCTACCGCGAAAAACGTGATGACAACGAGGATGGTGAGTAAACACATGATATTCCATAAAACTCTGAGTGCTAGGGAACTAGAAAACTATTGATTCTATAGTTTATTGGAACGAATTTGACCAACTATATAAAATAGTAATTTAGATTCATAAATTTAATTATTAAAATTTTCTCAAGAAACGTTTATCTAATGAAGGAGAATGGAGATCTGTTTCGATCCTATACAATAGACTCATATATTTTTTTCAGTGTCAATAGCCGAGTCCGTTTTAATACGTTTGTGCAGGGTATTATTATTTTGCCATTAATTTGAATTAATGAAATTTAGCATATACCTTCTACGGCATTCGAATCAAGTTTTGCTACTGGGATAAAATGAAAAAAATTGACAACATATCCACATTGGGCTACTATAAGCATATGCATATAGCTCCCATAGAAGTTCTTGGGGAATAAATAATTTAAAACTTTTTGCTAGTCAAGCAAACTATATAACGAGCTGCATTAGGCAGAATCTTAATATCAAATCATATATGCATATAAGATAATGCTTCCAATGGGAACTAACTTGTCTTTGCATAAAAAGTAGTCTGTAAGGGTGTTAAATATTCGACACTCTAGATATACTTTTAATACCCGTTTGTTTTTGTGCATTTACCAAAAGCAACTATCGCAAGATAGTTTTCAATGTGATGTAACTATATATGTCCAACTATATGTTTGTGTGTCGTTTGTTCTTGTATCTCGTCTCGACTGTTGTAACGCTCACAGTGGCTCAGCTGATGCTCAGTGGAACCAGCCTTGGTCAGCGCGTGCCGAAAAGCTACGATGCGGAAACGGTGTCTGCATATATTGAAAACCTCAACCTAAATTTACCCAACCAGTCGCTGGTCAAGCTGCGCGAGCAGCGCGACTATTTGCTAAAATCTTTCAGTTCGCTGGTGAACAGCGAATGGAATTCGGTCCAGGAGTCCGAGCGTAAGCAGCGCCAGGAGAAGTTTAAAAAGTTGTGCGCCGTAGCTGCCGCCAGTTCGGATTGTGTAATGGCAGAAGTGGCTCAATTGCTGGACGAATCCGAAAATCAGCTGCAGCAGTTTAGGTGTTTGCCATTTGGTGGGGGAACTCGTGATGAGCAGTTCATCGAGGACGCAATTGTGGTGCCGTGCGCACAACAAAGACGGGACATGTCAATGGCAGCGCCAACAACTCCAAGAACAAGAGCGCCAGGAACAGCAACAACAACAACACCTGGAAGAAGAAGAGCGCCAGGAACAACAACGCCTGGTAGAATGTCCAATGTATCGGCACGCCAGGAAGAAACTGCTGCTGCGCCCCAACAAAGCGTGGATCAGGCCATACAGCTCATCAGAAATCTTTTCAAGAATGCCGCACGTAATTTTGAACTAAACAACGGCAAACTGGAGCTTGCAACGGACAAGTCAATGTCAACAACGAACCCAATGCCAAGCGACGAGCAGCGACAGCAAGAATTTCCAATACGTTGGCTATCTGAGAACTTTATGCTAATGCGCGAAATGCGTAAGCTGCGCTCTTTTGATCCCAGCGAAATGTACGAGGAGCTGCCCTGGCCGGATCTAGAAGACAATCCGGTCTGGCTGTACAACAAACAGCCGCCAGTTTCAGCAAAACCTTGGCTTGTACCAACGGCGCTAGAGCAGCAGCAGCAGCAGCCGGGTGAGGGTCGGGATCAAGATGAGGCAATCAGCTTACCTCCTTTAGCGCGCCAGGCTGTACAATCGCACAGCCAGAACACACCGGGTCAGGACAGATTGCTGCAGGATGTGCAGGACAGTGAAGCTGGTGCAAATGCCACTCCACTAGTCACCAGCAATGCCGCACAACACATCTCCAATGATGGGTATACAACTCAAACAATTCGCTATCTCTCTCTCTCTGTTTCTATAGTATCTTCCAGTCTCTGTCCCGCTGTGTGTCTCTTTGCACTTACCTTATGCCAACTTCCTTGCCTGCATTAGTCTATGCATGGAAACAACAGCCAATTCGATGGAATGGTATATTCTTACACACACACACACAACCTTTATTTTGGGTACTAACAATTTTGACATTCACTCAAAACATATGTGACAAACTTGTAAATGAATTAAATGTATTTATGTGTGTGTGTGTACTGGCAGAAACACTTGCTATATAAATATATATATTTTAGGTATTAACCAGCTAAGCTCGGGTTTTATATTTCAAACTATTATCGCTCAAGCGTGGGAATATTAAGATAATTCCGTTCTTCCATTTAGCTCAATTAGTGAACGTCTTGTGGAACTGCATTTTCTCTCATTTTCAAAAAAATGTTCTACAGAAGATCTTAAGGCTTTTTGAAGAAATGTGATACAAGCATTTTCTGGAAATTTTTCCAACCTTGGAGTTTCCCATATTCCCGCTTTGGCAATTACTTAGCTTTTCAGATTTTGCGGTTTCCAATTAAAAAAAAGAAGCAAATGTACAATTTGCTGTTGCCAGCTTATAATTCTCAATGAGTTGAAGCATTGAACTAGAAGACACATTTGCTCATATTTTGTAATAATGCCTTGATGTTAAGCTCAAGCGAAGAGCTTTAAGTTTAGCTTAAACAAATCCCTTAAAACCCGCTTCAAATACCAGTTATAATTAGCTTTTCATTCTTCCTATTTGCATACCTCGCATGCACATATATTTTCGCTTCACTTCACATCTTCATTTCAATGTTGATATTCATGATTGGTACTCACAAACACTCACACAATTCACAGCCTACCATCCATACCGCTTGGCGACAATCAGGCAGCCAATTTAACGGACGAAGATATGCATACTTTGTACCCACCGTTGCCAGTGGTATCACCAATGATGGAAGTGGAGAGCATCACATTGCCAATAGGGGGGGAGAGAAGTGCTAATGGCGGGGAGAACAATGTCTCAACGCCGCTGCTGTTGCGGACACGTCATGCGCACGCATCGACCCCGTTGCAAGCGTATCGCACCCAGTTGCCGGCCATCGATGAGGAGCAACAGAATCAGAATCGAGCCACAATGCCGCGAGTGCTTGAATTGAGTGAGGATTACACGACAGAAACAGCAAGAGCAGCAGCAGCAGCAGCAACAGGGCCAGCAACAGCGGCGGATCAAGCTGATGCAATTGGTCATGATATTCCAATTTTATTCACGCCGCCAGCAAATTCTTCGCCACCATTGACTCGTGATTGGACCTCAATCTTTCGTCCACGCACAGCTTTACCAATTTATGCACCTAGTCCTACCTCAACAACAACAACACCTCCTTTACCGCCCAGACGTCGACGCAAACGCAGGCTGCCAGCGGCGATAGCGCAGCCGCCAAGCGATGATGAGGTTATGCTCGGATTTTTGTCCAATATGTTCCAGGAAAGATGGTCACAAATAGAGCAACAAACGGACGCAGTAGAAGTACCGCAGCATGCGAATGAATTGCCAGCAGAAGTGCAGCTGCCGCCGACAGAGCAGCCGGCAGCAACAGCAGGCACAGAGCCGCCGGCATTACCCATGGACCTAGATGAGATTCCCGACAGGCCAGCAGCAGCAGAAGGCATAGAGCCGCAGGTTTTACCAATGCAGACGGATGAGCTGCCCGACAGGCCACCAACAACAGCAGGAGTCATCGAGCCACCACCAGCATTGTCTATGAATTTGGATGAGCTGCCCGAAAGACCGATTGTGACTTCCATTGAAGTTATTTACCAACCGCCCAGTGAAATTGCAGACGCTGGACAATTAGTTAATCTGACCGAAATAAGCACAACTGGTAGCCCGATCTTAGTGGATGCCTCACGGCTGCTAAATAAATCGCCAGTAATGCAAAGTGCAGCTAATCAATCTGCGAGAATGCAGCTACTAACCAGATCGGAACATGTAGAACGGCAGCTTCGTGAAGATCTAAGCTTTTTGGTGGAGCACAAGCACTTGCTGCGTCTCATGGTGGATCATACTAAGTATTTGAGCGATAAACAGCAGCGGGAAGATCAGCTACGCAAATATCAATCGCTCGCAAACAGATCCCATCCAACGGACGATAGCGATGATAGCGAGGGAGCACAGAACATTCGGTATGTCGCATTGCCTGCTATATACACATACGATCCAAAAATGATCTTGGACATGCCCGAGTGGAAGCCTCGTGTTGTGCACAATCTTATCGGAGCACTGATCAGGAACGACCAGATTGACATGCGTGCGACTGGATTCATCGAGACGCGCATGGAGGCAGCATTTGCTTTTCGTGTGCTCCTCGAGCTCAAGGCAGCCAATATAATTAGTCTAAGCCCCGAAGCTCGGTATGCCTCGCTGCTTTAAGGCGCTGAAATTAAAAATAAATTAAATAAATAATTCGAATGGAAAATGGACAAAAAGGAAACCTATCAAAATATGTAGAGAATACATTAAAAACATATAATTTAAGATTTTAAGATATTGCATAGATATCAAAGATATATATCTATGCATATATAATTTTCAGATGGATCAAAAATGACCAATACAAAGAAAAAGTATACATTTCATTTCGATTTTGGATTTCATATTTTTTATATTTCAGTTTATAAATAAAACTATAAAATATATCGTGTATTAATGTTGTGTCGTTTGTTTGTATGTTTAAACAATATCTCATTGTAGTTGTACTGTTTGAATTTATATTTAATTATAATTATAATTTTGAAATCCATTAGGCGAGGATCGTCGTGGTGGTGGCCGCGATGGTGGCTTTGTCCGTGAACGCGGTGGCTTTGAACGACGCCGTCGCGACGATGGCGACATGAATAACAATCAGGAAGATGGAGGCGAGGATAGTGAAAAGAAGGCAAGGGAGTTTTATATACCACCGGAGCCGACCAATGATGAGACCGAGATGTTTAGCACCGGCATCTCTTCGGGCATAAACTTTGCCAAATACGATAATATTCCCGTCAAGGTATGTCAGATCAATCAATTAGAGAAACTTATCACTAATCTGGAAATTAATTTCAGGTGACTGGCGAAAATGTGCCGCAGCCCATTAAAAACTTTGAGAATGCGCGATTGCGCGGCATTGTGCTGGAGAATGTGGTTAAATCGGGCTATGTGGTGCCCACGCCCATACAGAAGGTATCGATACCTGTAATTGCCGAAGGACGCGATTTGATGGCCTGCGCCCAGACGGGCTCCGGCAAAACGGCCGCCTTTTTGCTGCCCATACTCAACAACATTTTGGAAGAGAGTCACGATCTAGAGATTGGCAAGCCGCAGGCGGTGATTGTCTCGCCGACGCGTGAGCTCGCCATTCAGATCTTTAACGAGGCTAGAAAATTTTCGTATACCACATATCTGAAGATTAGCATCGTTTATGGCGGCACCTCGTTCAAATATCAGAACGAGTGCATTACCAAGGGTTGCCATGTGCTGATTGCCACACCGGGACGTCTGCTTGATTTTGTTGAGCGCACATTCATAACATTCGATGATACACGTTTTGTCGTTCTCGACGAGGCCGATCGCATGCTGGACATGGGCTTCTCGGAGAGTATGCGTAAGATTATGCACCATCAGACCATGCGTCCGGAACATCAGACATTGATGTTCTCGGCTACGTTCCCGGAGGAGATCCAGCGCATGGCTGGTGAATTTTTGAAAAACTATGTCTTTGTTACCATTGGCGTTGTCGGCGGCGCCTGCTCTGATGTGCAGCAGACCGTCTATGAGGTCAACAAGTTTAACAAACGCTCCAAATTGATGGTCAGTCAAATGCATAACATTTTTTATTGGTTTATTTTAACTAGTTTTGTTTTTTTGTAGGAAATATTGCGCGAGGGCGCCGATGGCACCATTGTCTTTGTGGAGACAAAGCGTGGCGCCGATTTTCTCGCCTCGTTCTTTTCGGAAACTGAATTCCCGACCACCTCCATACACGGCGATCGCCTGCAGAGTCAGCGCGAGCAGGCTTTGCGCGACTTTAAGACTGGCACCATGAAGGTGCTCATTGCCACATCGGTAGCCTCGCGTGGTCTTGGTTAGTCAGCTTGTGCACCCCCAAAATACATTTATACTAATCATATTGCATTCCTTACAGATATTAAGAATGTAAAGCATGTTATCAACTATGATATGCCCACCAATATTGATGATTATGTGCACCGCATTGGTCGCACTGGTCGTGTGGGTAATAGTGGACGTGCCACATCGTTCTTTGATCCAGAACAGGATCGCACTCTTGCCGGTGATCTGATCAAGATCTTGGAGGGTTCCGGACAAGAAGTGCCGGATTTTCTAAAGGAAATTGGCGGCGGCAGCAGCTATTGTGGCTCCAAGTTTGGCGGCATTGATGTTCGCGGCGGTGTTAGTATTTATTTATAATAATTATTGTTATTACTTAAAAACAATGTAGATAGAGAGAGTATGGTAACTGTCGTCATGTCTATATATATTTTTGATCAGTATATAGATACATATGTCCGTTTGTCTCTGCATAAGAGCTTGAAAACTTAAACTAAATCGTGTCATGGCAATAATCGATCGAAAGTTAAGTTTCTTTATAAAAAATTTGTGTTACATATTTAAAACAAACTTGGAATTTACGAGTTCTGACATGATCTAATTATATCATTATATATACTGTATGTCACTTTAAGAAGAATCGTTCGAAAATGGGATTTTCAAGACCTTTCTTCCAATTTAATTAATTTAATTTTCGGTTTGCCGAACATTGCACTTCATGTAATTTATTTATTTTCTCTAATTTTTGTCATCCACAGGCCAAAAACGGGCACATTGAGAACTTGGAGGATGAGGAGGAGTGGAATTAAATTAGTATTCTATATAATATGCATATATTTTTAAAGCACTTTGACTAGACATCTCTTACTACCCAAAAACCCAACAATCTATCAAATATTTCAATTGTGCTTTCATACAAAACAAAATTCATCGCGAACAAACATTATTTATGTAAACCTTATATAAACATTGATATATTCGTAAAACAATATTATATGAATATCATATAATTTGTATTAGCAATGCAGATAATGAATGATGCATTCAAATTATTCATTTCATTAAATTTAATCATCTTGTGCATTTCGTTTGATTTTATTAATAAAAAATTAAATAAAAACAATGACAACTTTAACTTTTAATTGCGTTCTATATTTTTATTACATTTTTTTTTGCTGGTTTTAAAAGGCAGTCCTTCATATATTCAAGTTAGTTTTTACAGTTATAATTAACAATTAACGAACGCTTAAGTGAAACGAGAAGAGCACGCGAATACCCTTCAAAACAAAATCATATGTTTGCTCTTTTTAGCTGGAGTTCTGCATTCCAAATGCTTCTCACTTTACTCTTTCTCTTTGCGCGCTTCGCTCTCTGTGCTTTGCCTTGTTATCTGCCGGCTTTTTGCATCCAGCAGCCGCGCTCCCTTAACACGGACACGCTGCCCATGCCCCCGCCCCTGATGAAGCTGTCATAGAGCGTGTATGAAAACAAAAAAGGGACACCAATTTTGCGTTTCTGTGTTGCTTGCTTTGTATAAACGCACACGCATACGCACACAACAAAATCAATAAATGAGAAACTCACCACACTCTCTTGCCGTTCTGCAGCCGTGTTGAACATTCGCTTTGTTCAACATTTACGTGTCATTTCAGTCTCTGACGGCATTTTCCAGCGTGCAAACGAGTTTTAAACCGCGTGCGCATTAAATAATTATTATAACATTTTGTGGTATTTAATAAACAATACAAATAAATTAGCTAAGGAAAAACCAAACAGTTACGCGCTAAAAAGTGTGCTATGCAAAAAGTTACATTGGGTATTTTTCGTTGTTGCTCTTGTTGTGGCATTGGCTTAACCTAAATCGCTTCTTAGCGATTATGAAATAACGGTTTCGAGTGCCACTCACTGTTGTTGTTGCTAAAATGCGGCTTTGACGAGAAACAACAAAGTAGGCAAAACAAGAAACAGTTCTGACGTCCACGCAAATTAAAATTTACGCTATAAGTTGTGGATAGGTGGTGGCGGGGGTTATATGATGGCAAGATCCCGTACATTGTAGCCTTACTCCGCGCGGATATTAACTAGCCCCCCAC
Organism: Drosophila borealis; assembly: GCA_035045885.1. NCBI lineage: Eukaryota > Metazoa > Arthropoda > Insecta > Diptera > Drosophilidae > Drosophila > Drosophila borealis. The sequence goes on along the minus strand of JAWNOR010000137.1, from coordinate 7,744,425 downwards.
CCAAGCTTGGCTAGCCGGCGAAGCAAACGGATAACTGTTTGGCATTTTGCGCGAGTTTTTGTTCTATTTTAATATTTTTTTGCGTTGCGTGCTTTCGTTTTCTTTTCCTTTTTCTACGCTGTTTACAACGGGAGTGAAAGAGTTTTTGCCAGGCTGGAGCCTTCATATTCTTAATCTATTCGTTTTTGTTTGTCTTTGATAGTGTTCAAATTTTGTGCTTTTGCAAATCCCGCAAATCTCTTACCCACAGTTTAAGAGATTGAATTAACAGTTAATCCTTCTGGAGGCCTTCTTTAATGATCGAGCAAAAATACAGTTGTAGGGAAAGCTCTCTTCTTTGTACACAAATTAAGAGTATTGCAAAGTCGGGAGCTTACAACATAAACTTGAATTACTTTTATTTTGCGTCTTTAATTTACGTATTCCCATTTTAATCACAAACGATAACGGCGAATCCGCATGTTTTATGTTGAACTGTAAAAAAAAATGATTAATGAACATATTTCACAGGCTTCCGCTTTTACTTAATAAACACGCGACGCAATTGTTGAACTCAACATCAAGTGAATCCTTTAGAACCTCGAGAAAGTAATTTATCAAAAAAATAAACTAATAACAAAAGTGAGCGAAAAACAAACAGAAAACAAAACGTTTTAATAGAAAAAGAAAGAAACTGAAAACCAATATTTGTTTTTGGTTTTCTTTCTTATATTTTTATTTTGGCACACGATGAGCCAAAGTTTTGATAGTTTAATGCACGGCGGCGGCGACTTCGAGGAGCGGCAGTCCTCGGAGGATGTGCCGGAATCGACGACAACTGCAACAACAACAACAACAACAGCCGGCGACGGAGCTGCCGCCATGGCAGGAGCTGCTGCTCTGCGGGACGAAGACTTCAGCGAGGACAACAATTTCGAATCGAATTTGCGACGACGCAAAGGCAAAATCATATCCTGTGCCAAGGAGACCATTGAGAACGGTGAGAAAAATAAATATTACAAAATATTCCATTCTGCATTTGCAACTAGTTGTAAATATGTTGAAAATGTTCTGCTGAAATGTTGTTGACAGCTGCAAATAAAGTTGTAAAAGCTATGCAGGACATTCAGAGATGAGCTGTCTTGCAAGTCGTCTTGCAGGACATGTCAGTAATGTTGTCTGCGAGCGTTCTAGTTTTACAAATTTTATTGCTTTGCTAGACTTTTCAAATTTTAAGTTACTTATTTTTCTTTTAGCGGGATTTTAGAAAGTACCGCTTCTTTTAATAAACAGCTGATCAGGTTTGATTTGATTTACCTAAACGCAAAGTTTTCAATAATACGGCTTCCGAGTAGGGTCTCCATTTAAAGGACTCTCCGAGATTGGGCCATCTTTAAATGTTAAAAGCTGTGGGATTAGTAACATTTAAAGTTACCTTCTTGCTTAACTTCTTTGTTATATCAGATAGTTCCTATTTTCTATCTAAACGAAATTCGATGAAAAATATGAATTTGCAAATGTGAAAAATGTGGATTTTTATGGGAAAACTTACCGGCAACATACTTCACATTCGCAAAAATGTAATGTGATAGTGGAATTGGGCTATTAGTTGTATTTCTGCTGATTTTATATACCCGGAAACCATTAAATATGGGTAAAAGGGTATAATGTATTTTTTCAAATGTATGTAACATACAGAAGGAAGCAACTCCGATTCCATAAAGTTTAAATTTTCTTAAACAGATATCAATAGCCAAGTCGATCTACCAATGTCAATTCGTCTGTATGTATATATGAAAGCCAGAGATTTTAACTTATGTCCTTCTAGTAGCGAGTTCCAGTACAAGTTTGTTTCCGATGATCGATAACTCGCCCCTTTTCCAAGCAATCGATAAAAATTGATATCGAAATCCTGTTTTTTTAAGCAATTCTCTTAGATTTTTAGAGCTAGAGTCATCAAAATTGACATACAGCTTTTAGAATAGTATATGTATACAGAACAAGTATCTTTCACTTTATAGCTATTTGGTGTTGTTAGCAGAAGGTTCAGGGTATCCGCTAGTCGGACACTCTAGTCTAGAGCGCCTCCAACTTGTTTTTCATATTCATATTCATATTCATATTCATATTCGCCGTTGTTAAAGGATTTCTATCGCACTTTAAATTAGTTATGTTTTTTATTTATTTATTTCGTAACTGCCTTAAGATATAAGTTATAAAAGCGCCATATACACTTATTATTAGTGTATAACCTACATATAATGTTTTTCCGTACTATTTGTACTACTAATAGGCTATGTAAATTGGCCATAAAGACGCGTGTCTAACACGCTCTTCAGCCCTCTCCAGAGTATTTCGAGAGCTACCAATTTTGTGGTAACATGATTATGGCCAACCCCTAAGTTGGCACCCTGAAAGCCAAGTCATAAATTTCACTTGGACTCGTATTCGTGTGATATAAAACACACGCAAAGCACTCGCAGCCTTGACCCATAAAAAAGCTAATGAAATTAATTAACCAAACGTAAAAAACGGGAAAATTTCATTGAAAATATTTTGCTTTAAGCTCTCGAAATCCCTCAAAATGGGTACAGAAAAAAGGTTTTGGCTTAAATTTAAAGTCAGTTTTGTGTTTTAAATAAATAAATGCAAAATAAAACTTTTAATTTAATTTAAAAAATTTAGGAAGATGCCTTCGCATCGCATTCAAATAAATTAATTTTAGCTTTATCCCTATTGACTTAACTTAAAATTGTTAATTAAATTATTGTGTTAATGAAAAACTTTGATATAGAATCAAAATTAGGGACTTCTTCTTACTAAGCTAATCGTGCTTTAGTCCAGCCGGCAATTTAAGCTCAATTTAAGTACACTTAGGTTTTAATTTTTAAACTAAAATGCAATAAGATAAATGAACAATTTTATTCAACAAAAGTTCTAAAATTGTTGAATAAAAATGTGGGGTTGATTTTAAGGCCAAATTACATTAAATTTTCAACGACGTGTAATTAACAATTAAACCAACATATTTAACTATGCAATCAGGTCGATAAGTCGCTGGAGATAGGGCCTGGTCTGGGTTCTAAAAAGTTAAATATTAAATATCAGATCCAATCAATTAAAAGGGCAAATGCATGTTCAGTAGCAGCAAATAAATAATTCAAAGTCCTTTCAGCGGCAACTTTCAGTGGCAACTTTTGCAGCGAGTCGCTGTTGCTGCCACACAAGGGGGCAGCTGACTCATTCCTGTGCTGCAAGTGCACAAGAGGCGACTTCTGCGTGCGCAGTTTGTATTATTTACGTTGACAGCACTAACAATTAACTTGGTGAGGAGGAGGGGAGTATTTACGTTAATTCGAAAATCATTCTGGGACAGCCTGATAGCCGGGTCGAAACATAAAAAGGTACAAAAAGTGAAAAACAATATTAACAGAGTAGGACATATGTAGGTAGAAACTGTCAATCTAAGTTTTTAAAAAGTAGCACAGCTGAGGTTCGAACCTGGATCTATGCAGCTCATATACAGAACACTGCACGCAATTCTTATTGGACTCTATTGGAATATTTTCAAAGATGGAAAAGATTCGATACTGTTTCAATTTGAACAATATCAAACCATTTGTTAAGCTCTCTTCTTATATACATTATTAAGGGATAAAAAGAGCGACAGACAAAGAGGACAGATAAATGCATTATTGGCTGAGAGGGACAGAGAGAACAGGGGCGATAATTAAATTCTAATTAGGTTTGTTTTCGTTATACAGTTGTGGACAATACTAATATTGTGAATGCTTGTGAAAGCGAGAAAGTTCATTTATATGCTCTCTGCGCCATTGGCATTCGAATCCTTTATCTAAGTTACGTAAATAGCCGAGAGCGGGTATGCTGGCAGCGTCTATTGTGAACAATGAGAGTTTTGATAGTTTTGTGCTCTTAACAAGAAGTGCGAGAGCCCACTTAGCTCAGTATGTGCGCGTCTTTTCCACCGATCGGTCGTATTCCCCACGCATGTGTAGGAAATCGGTTTAAATAAATTTGTAATTTAATAAACTGTTGTTAAATGCGCTTAGATTGTACCGTGTGTTTTAGACAGTCGTTTATAATTTATCCATCTGTTCTCCGCCCGTTAACTAATATTTAGCAATCGGTAAATTACGCGTCGCTTTATTTGTGTGCAAAATGGCCACTTTGCGAAAAGAATGATAGAGAGAGAGAGAGAGAGAGCGAAAGATGATACAAGGGCGTAATAAAGAAAATATTATTACTGTAAAACGCATTTGTCGGCTGCCGGATCAGCGCGCTAGCAGAGAGCCTTTATCCAGAGAGTAGACATTGCGGATAATGTAAGCGTGGCTTACACACATACATACAAGTACAAGTCGAGCATAAGCTATTGTATTAGTGCGAATGCCGGGTGTGAGCGACTGCCCTGTTAACTGGCCGTATTATCCGCGCGTGTGCATTAAATTTCTTTTTAAAGTTGTAATTTCCCGTTTATTGTTCTTCCTAACCGCTGCTAATCGGTAAGATAAGTTTAAAACTCTTTGATTAATATGCTTAGAAATATATAAATACATACAGACATAATCCACATAGCTTATCGTTCGATTAAGGAAATATACATATAATTTTATATAAAACTTTCTGCGTTGACCACATTTTCGATCGTGCGCGTTTTCCAAGTGTAGTTAGTTTTCTTATTTGACAAATTCGACACGCGCCCATTTCTAGTTGGAGCTCAAATATAGATAAAAAGAGACACAAATACAAACGCACCGTTGGGAACGGTTTTAGCGAGCGAGCTTAGATTTTCGTGGATTTTTCGAAAAAATCCAAAAAGTGGCAGACATGACTTTTAAACTTTGCTCGACTGACGCAATCCCTCGCCTCGTCCCGCCACGCCCCTCCCCGCTCTAGGGATAGGGGAACGCAACTGCATCGCGTGCGTTAGCCTGGCGTGAAATATTAGAAGTTTTGCTGGCAATTGGGCTCTGGAGAAATGGAAATGGAGGGCTGTATTGATTTTCTAGCTACGATAATGTCTGGCGGCCATTAAAGGATACGTCTGCTTGCAGCCCACCTCGTACGCCCCCCTTCGTAGTTATTGTCATGTACTCCATTTGCCATCACTGTCACAGTGCCCCGGGTTGATTATCTGGGCCCCATTGTCCAACTCGTTGCCATTGTTCAGTGTTTGTTTTTGCCCTTTTGATGATTGTTTTCGTTGTCAGCCCCACGAGGAGCGGCTTATGCTGCTCCCCTAGCTGTCGACTAGCTATCAATCGAGGCGTCGCCCACAGACGTTTTATAGCTCCTCGGTCTGGTAATAGATTGGCATTGCCTTCTGTTTTATTAACCCCTTGGCCTTGTTTCATATGTATTAATGTATCTGTTCCTTTGCTGTGCGCCGATAACTTTTTTGTTAGCTTTATTATTAAACATGTCTAGGGGCTACTTCTTAATTGTATAATTACTACCAAGATTTACAAGACTTTGCGGGGACAATTAGGTTTTTCTTAAGTTCCATAACAGAGGATTTCCAATTTTGTTTATAACGAATTTTTCTCTATTTTAATTAACAATTTCAAAAATTGCTTCGTTTTTATAGCCATAATTCTTCGTTTATAAGTATAAATTAAAAGTATAAAAACAGTTTGAACTCAAATATATTTTCGGTCCAAAAAGATTTGTTTTCACCAAAAGAACAATTTTTTTCTTTTGCGTAAACACGAGCGGAGAGAAAAGCCATTAAAGCAGTTTTACGAAGAAAAACAAAAATGTGTCATCAGCTAATGGATAAATAATGCCCGTCCCTTGGTATCATATGAGTTGGGAATCGATTTAAAGTGTACTTTTTATATGTTCTGTCCAAGCTAAATTCTAGTTGAAGCAAGATTGAAAAAGAAGTGTAAACGACAGAGTTTGCTTCGGTCTTGCGGAAAGTGTCCAACAATTTGTTGTTGGCTCGTAAAAAAAAGTAACAAATATGCGACACAAATGAAAACACTATAAAAAACTTTGTAGCACAGATACATGCATATACATGTACATATGTATGTATGTATAATATATATATTGTGTCAAAGGCAGTTAAGACAAAGAAAAGTCAACATTGCATGCATTTTTTTTGGTACTCAAGTGAAAGTATCCTTGGGAAAGTAAAATGGAATTTGAAATTCCATGCAATGCAACTTGTAGCAGCTGCAGAACTAGTTCATTAAACTAGTTCTGTTGAACTTAAAGTTGAACTATATAAATCTAGTACGTACTAAGAAGTCCTCTTATTAGTTGTCATAAAAACTTCATCAAATTATATAGAAAATGTTGAAGGTCGTGAAAATCGTAATACGTGTAGCATCTGATTCGACTTTGAGCATATTCAATATGTATAAATCCTTCAGCTGTTGAATAAAGCCATTTATCGCAAAGTGAATCATTGGCTTCTTGTGCGTTATTGTTTGGGTCTTGGCTCTATTGTGCTCTTGCTCTCAACTTTTATTTTTCACATATTTTGCATATGAATTTACACATTGAGCCACATCCCAAGCCCCGCACCGTGCCCTGCGTCCTACCAAAGCCAAAAGCCGATTACATTGGCTTGATAATGAAGGAATGCTTGCGGCTTATTCATATTATTCGTATATGTGAGCTGTGAACCCAAAACTCAACTCGAAATAATATTTGCATACAAATTTTGTCAGCCAAAGCAAAATGATGAGAGGGGAAATCTTTTGAAATTTAAATGTTCAACAGTAGCCGTAACTATGGCTCATAACCTATTTAATCACATTTCGTTTTCGTCTACAAAGCCAATTAACCATTGTAAAAACTGCTAAAAATTTGTGTTAACATAAAACGGTCTTATTTATTTATTGGAAATATAGAAAAAATAAAATTAGTAAAAATAATAGAAGTACGATATGATTGAAGGGTCTAAAATTGTTCGACGTCTAAAATCTAGTATATATTGAAACTTGATATATACACAATTAATTAATAATTATTCAATAATTAAATTGTAGTATAACTAGGACATAATTTATGCTATTGGAAAATTTCGTATAACAGAGAAATAAGAGATCGAAACATGACAAAACTAGCTCAAAAGTATTTGTGTAGTTCTTTAAAGACTCACATAAAATTAGAAATAAGAAACTTTAACAAGAAACTCAAAATTCGTCTTTTGAACTTGTTTGTGATAGTTCTTCTTAGATAATGTCGGCACTTGCTGACTATTTGAGCATTGTTCTGTTCTGTAATTCAATTTCAAACTGTTGTCAATGCAAAGTTCTTGCAATTCTGCTATAAATTTTAGATATGCAAATGCTTTCAATACGACGCAAAGATGCTGTATTGAAATAACTTTGAGTCCCGCCGGATCTGTGGAGCATGGCAAATGCTTGTCCTGTGGCTATGGCAACCTTTCTGCCCTGCCGTCTCTTGCTTATGTGCTATTTGATACATCAGAGTTTTCATCTCCGTGTGCTGCCTGCAGCCGCTGGTCTCAATCTGCTCAGCCAGGTGCTCAGTCAAGTGCTCACATCTGTAATATTGTTGTTATACGCCTTTTACGACCTTTACACTGCACAAAATATTAGTTAAACAGTTTCCCAGCGATGTCAGTTACAAATTTTGCCAGTAAAAAGGATTTTTGATAAAGTTTATATTGTGTGATGTAACATTATTAAAGACTTTTAATACTTCAATCCAGAACTTTTACACATTTTAAGCATTTTATTTAATAGCCTGATTCCATTAGCAAGTGTCAGTTGTCGGTAACATGTGAATGGCAAAAGTACAGCTTCTTTAAATAAACAGCTGATCGATTTGATTTTATTTACCTAAGTTCCGCAGTTTTCCTTCCAAAGGTCAAATATTACTGCCTCTAAGTAAGGACTCAATTTAATGGAATGTTTGCTAAATTTAGCCATTTTTAAATGTTAAAAATTGTGGGATTAGTAACATTTAAAGTTACCTTCTTGCTTACCTTCTTTGTTATATCAGTTATTTTTGGTAATGATACTTTCATATTTTTCAACATTTTTGCAAATGTGAAAAATTAGGTTTCTTATGGGAAAAAGTACAGGCAACATACTTTACATTCGCAACAAATTTAAGAAATGTTGGCAGTGGTATTAGGCTATAAGTTTTAGTTATGTGACATTATTTTTTATGATTGAATCCAGAACTTTTATTTTGTATAAAGTTTCCTAAGCTCTTTATTTAACTTTAATTTGTTTGAATTTTATGAAAATATATGAATATGAAAAATCTTACATATACAATTTTTTTTTAATTTTGATTTATTTCAAGCATATTGTACCTTATTTAAGAACTTGTAGTTTTTTTTAAATTTAACCTTTAAAACCTTATTGAACTGCGATATTTCTTTCGGTGTACCTACATATATTTAAATTACGTTTTATTTGAGCATTGACTGACAGCAGATGCCTGAGCCTACGCTTTGCCAAACCAACCCAAGCCCAAATTTGTTTCCAGTTCAATTGCAGACACCAAACCAATGCCCAACAGCATTATCATCATTGCCAACATCATTATCATGATCATCAGCAGCTTGTGACATTGAGAGCAGCTTAATTTCCGTTAAGCGTATGTCAAATTGCATGCCAAATGTGTGTGTACGCATATACTGAATACATGCATGTAGATGTGTGGGCGAATGTGTGTGTGTGTGTGTGCCTGATACCTTTGATTGGCTGCTAATGCGATTGGCTCCTGTCAATGCTGTTTCGTGTTTTAATTTCTCATTGATTACCATCACAAATGCAACCCGCACAGCAGCTGTTCGATTTGCCATGTTGCATTTGCTGCCGAAGCATGTAATTCAAATTTAACTTAATGTCTAGGGAATCGTCCTGTGACAGCAAATCCTTTTAAGTGCAGCTAGTATTTTGCTTAAATTAAAGCTGGACTTTTACATATTAAATTTATCTGTGGTAAACCTTTTTTATTAGAAATTCTTAATACAAATTGAACTACCAAATTGCACTTAAAAAGGCTTTTAAAATTGTAGACAGCCGAGATTTTTAAGCACATAAAATCACTTTTAAGAACTATGAGTAACAAAAAACGAATAAGGTTATTTTTAGACGGAAAATTAGCTTATATTGCTTGGTATAAAACATATTCAAGATACATATTTTGTTTGACTTTTGATGTAACTTGCATTAAACGCGTTCTCGATTAATTGTATTTTCGTAAATCTAACAAAAAGTGGATAAATGAGCAATATAAAATATGCAAATACTATTATTTATATTTCAAAACATTGTTTGTATTATTATTTGAACTAAATAACTTTTCTTTTTCTAATTTTTTTTTCTAAATACTTTATTTTTAATTTTACTGTTATTATGGGAACAACTTAAATTAAACATATATGAATATTTACAAATACAACTTATTCTTCTGTTAAGTCTAACATATTTCTAAACAGAATTTCCATTTTGCTTTCTGTAAACTAAAAAACTTTCTGAAATCTAAACAGAATTTTCTTTTGAATTTTTGTGTAAGCTGCGTCTTCTACTAAAGGTCATTTACTTTTGATAACTTTAGTTTACAGTTCTTTTTGTGGTCCAATTTTCATTCCTAGCTAACTATTCATGTGTTAACTGTGTGCAACAATTTCCTGCAGGCAACTGCTTGGGCTTGTGGCATACGTAATCCACTTTTGTACCGAAAGCCGCACTGTTGCCCAATCCACCGTTGCAAACATTTGACTTCAACCTTTAGCCGAAACATCTTTTGGCAGGTTTTTCTTTGTCCGTTCCTCGGGTAATCTGTGCCGATCAATCTGCATTTTCCATGCGCATATTCACATTGTTGTACTTTTATGCCCATGTCCGGCGGAAAACCGCATTTTGGAAACAAAAGAAAAACTAACGTAGGAAGTTGCAGCTGCTTTTCCAGCTACCGCGTCCATTGCCACACCTGGCCCTGAGTCTAGCCGACTCGTATCGCCCACGCCCATTGCAGTGGGGCGTAAAATTGCCAAAATAAAAAGGAGTAGAAATCTACCAAGGCACTCGGCTGTCTGTATTTATAAATGAATACTAGGTATGTGCCTCATTTTTGGTCCTTGGCAGCCAGCCAAAAAAAGCTGGCAACTCTTTTCCCTTCCCACGCCGCCCGCAAAGCTGAGCTCAAGTGCATTTCTCAGTAGTTGCCGAAATGGAATAATCAATGCGAACAAGTGGAATGTCGAGCTCGAATACGAATCGAATATATTTTCAAGAAATCAAAGTGCTATTTAGAATATTCTATATATGCTCTAGTCGGGGAGATTTTTATACGGTTTGGTTTTCAATATATATTTTTGTTTTATTCTGTTATTTTTCTAATGAACATTTGGTGCGTTTATTCTATGAGTAAAATTTTTAGCTATAAATAAACTTGTCCATTGTTAAAGTCCCATTAAGAAGTAGACTTTTTATTAAAAAAGCTTGGCATTTATTATATACGATCATTCGCTTTTACAAATTATTCTCTAAGAGAATGTAAGAGAAGTTCAGCTGATTCAAATTAGAGAAGTTTAACTGCATATTAGCATGAAAGTTTCTAATTTTAGTTTTGCATTAATTGAAATTCAAAAACTTGGCTCACAACTTATATTGGCACATTATCTGCATTAAGTAAATAAAGCGTTATCTGGTTATTATTTTGTTATTTTTAAATTTCTTTCTCTCTCATTCTTTCCACTCCCAAGTGTAGGCAACGTTTTTTTTTGTTTGCCTCCAGTCTCTTGTTTAAATGTAGGCTATGAATTTAACTTATTTCGATTACTTTTACTCGCCTTGAATATGCCATAAATATGACATTACGACGCCCGCAGAACGCGACGCCACTTTGCACTGCAAAATGTTTTGACATTCATCATACGCCCCATGTGGCAGCTCCGACGTCGACATCGTCGACCTCCTCGTGGTATATTTTTATACCCTTGCAGAGGGTATTATAATTTTGTCGTGAAATGTGTAACGCATAGAAGGAGACATCTCCGACCCCATAAAGTATATATATTCTTGATCAGTATCAACAGCCGAGTTGATATAGCCATGTCCGTCTGTCCGTCTGTCTGTTTCTATGCGAACTAGTCTCTCAGTTTTAAAGCTATCTTTATGAAACTTTGCAGAAGTCCCTCTTTCTGTTGCACGCAGCTCATATGTCAAAACCAGCTGGATCGGACCACTATATCATATAGCTGCCATAGGAACGATCGGTCGAAAAGTAGGTTCTTGTATGAAAAACATTTTTGTTTATAAAGTTATCTTTACTAAACTTGGTATTTATTAGTTTTACTACGTTCCCCATATATATGCAAAATCCTATTAAGATCGGACAACTATATCATATAGCTGCCATAGGAACAATCGGTCGAAAATTAAGTTTTTGTATGGAAAATTTTTATGTTTTTCAAGATATCTTGACCAAACTCGGTACTTATTGGTTTTACTCCGCTCCCCATATATATGCAAAATCCTATTAAGATCGGACAACTATATCATATAGCTGCCATAGGAAAGATCGGTCGAAAATTAAGTTTTTGTATGGAAAATTTTTTTGTGTTTCAAGATATCTTGACCAAACTCGGTATTTATTAGTTTTACTACGCTCCCCATATATATGCAAAATTCTATTAAGATCGGGAAACTATATCATATAGCTGCCATAGGAACGATCGGTCGAAAATTAAGTATTTGTACAGAAAATTTTTATGTTTTTCAATATATCTTGACCAAACTCGGTATTTATCAGTTTTACTACGCTCCCCATTTACATGCAAAATCCTATAAAGATCGGACAACTATATCATATAGCTGCCATAGGAACGATCGGTCGAAAATTAAGTTGTTGTATGAAAAACGTTTTTGTTTTTAAAGTTCGCTTTCGATCACATCTTTTTCGATCACAGAAGCAAGCACAAAGTGCTTAGAATTCGTGATAACCGAAAAGGTTCGGCCTGCAAGGGTATTAAATCTTCGGCGTGCCGAAGATAGCCCTTCTTTCTCGTTTTCTTTACCATTAATTCAATTGAATTTTTGTCTCTTTTTCTGATAAATTTCATATCATATATTTGTGCGAGCACTATATCATTTACCAGCTGCCGGATTTACGTAGATGTTACCAATTTTTAAATCGATTGGGTAATGCGTGCGTTTTCCGGAATATTGAGCCGTTAAATTATTTAATTTCTGTTTGGTTAAAGTAAATATTTACTAAAAGAGTGACTGAAGTTGGGCAAATTCAATCCATTGACAGACAGTTTCATAAGAATCCTTAAAAATGAGGGTGAGAAAATAATTGAGTCAAATATAAGAAATATAAATGTCTATTAAGAAAAATCTATAGCAATTATTAAAAAAAATATTATTAAAGTAATCCATGTATTCTATAAACCTCGAAAGAAAACCTTTTAACTATTTTTTTGACTGTTATAAGAATATTTTAATAATAATGTTTTATAATCTCTTTAACTAATTGATAAACAAAATATTAGTAAGCGCAACGTTTTGGCAGTACAATCTTCAGTTTTATTTAAACTCCAGCTTACAATTATATTAAATATTTGTTGATTTTTTCCCATTGTATCGTCCCCCAATGTGTACACGAATATACTAAGTCAACATGTCAGCGATTGGTCTTTAAGTGCTGTTTGCTGTTGCGTGTTCTCTCTATTAATTCTTAGCCCCTAACGGCATGCAAGACCATTTACCCCTTTCCACATGCATGCTCAGCTGCTTAACACGTGTCCGAGTGTCATCCATTGTGCACATCCTTTGTGCTTACATGTGTATATGGACATATTTAACATATGTTAGTCACTTCTCGTGTACACACCTCAAATTCCAAAGCATGCTTCAAGGATGCTTTAGCATTATCTACCAACAGTTCTTTCTGTTCTTCACATCCTTTAATGTTGCCGCCACAAAAAGTCCACAAATTATAATAAATGCAAATTGCCTAAGGCATTTTGTCCGCACAGATTTCAGTATACTATATGCTTCTCTCTGCTCTGGTTAAACGAGGCTGCCAAAGTTATTTTATATTCTCTTTGTAATGTGAAAAGGGTATATTTACGTTATTTCTTGTTGTATTTCGAGTCTTTAAACTTTGGTGTGCAGCTGAGGGGCCCTGCCAATGCTGCAGAGCAGTCATTGAAACGGAGGCTCCACGTTTTCCAGCGAAAACCATCATCAGAATCCACTCTAACTTTTATTGATTTAACTAATCATTTTATATTTTACACTTCGTGTGAACTTTAAACAATGTTTTAAGAAGTTGGACTGCGCTCGTAGAATTTTACTTTGTTTAAGTGCTCCGCTCGACCTCAAGTCGTCTCTCTGTTAAGGCGCCGGTAATTAACAGAGCGACGCACTGTTGCCACTGCTCTGTTAGTTAACATGACGCTAACAGGTTTGTGAGACTGAACATTTCTGCTATATCTCATACTCGCGTTTAAAGCTCATCTAAAAATCAAGCCAAATATAGCCCGGTCACGCCTAATACATATATTTCTAAATCATGTCAAGGGCTGATTGGGGTTGCAGCTCTTTGAACAGAGTATTAGGTAGTCGGTTTGGGTTTCTTTTCGTTTGCGGTTGGGGGCATGTCCGCCATGTTGTTCGTGTGCCACTCTAATGAGCCCAAATGTGATTTGCGGTTCACAGTTTTGTGGTTGGGCCCCAATTTTCGGCCAGAGCACAACTTTTCTATGCGCTCAACAAAGTTTTCTGCTGTTGGCCTGTCATATCTATTACTGCCGTTGTTGTTATTCCATTGGCCATTAAAAGCGGCAATCAATCATTTTCTTTTATTTCGTATCTCGAATGCTGTGTGGGCGTCGCTTACACGCTCATAAACAAGAGCGATACAACATGGTCAATTCAGGAAAACTGTGTTCAATTGCTTGTAAGAGCAATTAATCAGGAAATTTTGGGGGCTACTAATTGAGTTGGCTAAGAAGAAGTAGATGTAAAGTTAAACGTTTCTGAGTTGAGTTAAAGCGGTGTCAAATGGCATAAGAGAATCTTTTGATATAATAAGAAAGATATAGAGATAAATAGTATACATATTTTCTCAACTCTTGGAAATGCCCACACACCCACAAATTTGTCAAGTTTCCTTTAAAGGTTTTTCCAATCTTATCTTTGTTTGAACACACTCAAGGCCTAATGAGCTCTAATGCCTGTGCTGGGCTGGCCTAGGCGAAGCCTCAGGCAGTTGTCAGGTTAGGTAAATGTTAAGACATAATTACAAATTATGCTCGCAAATTAAATAATAAATCGTGCCCCATATATATTCATAATGAAAATCCACTTAGTGAAAGGACACAGCACGAAGGCATAGGGGAAAAAAAATGGGAGTGGGAACCATCCTGGCTCAAGGATATGCAAAAAGTGCCTCCCATGTGTGTGTGTGTGCCGCAGATTATTTTTGTTGCGAGCCTTGGCATTTTCAGCCAAAACACATTTCAGGCAAATGACGTTGCTTGGGCTTAAATATTTTAATTGCTTTCAACAAATAAACTTGGCAACAATAATTATTTTGTTTAACTATGTTTAAAAGCCTACAGGGAAAGACATGTGGGCGCCTTTGCCCACAAACTTGTGGTTTAACCACACAAACAAACACGACATTTGCCTCGCAGCATATACGTAAAATGCGTATACTTAATGTGACAGCCATATGAGGCGCCAAGTAGCGCTTTTCATGTCACTCAAGAGCTTTTCGTTATGTTTGTTTATACCCTGTACCCATTAAAAATGTGTTAAAACTGGATAGCTTGGCAGGCAGACAGACTTCCAATTTGAGTGTAGTTTAATATTGAACTAATATTATTAAAAGCTTATTCTGCTGGCAGAAATCAATTTATTTAGGCATTACTCGTCGGTTCTTAAATCTATTGATGCCAAATTCTTAAGCTTTTATTAAATAAATTAAATATTAATATAAAATAAGGAATATTAAATATATTTTCCTTAACCCAATTCTTTCCATAATTTCTTTTGATTTCATGCTCACAGAAATTATTCAAGATGGTTTTTTACATCGCCCAGAGCTACGTAGAGGGTATATTCCAGTCGGGCTCTGTTGAGACTTTCGCCCAATTTTATATGTGAATAAATACGCAGACCAATCCCAACTGACAGTTATGAGTTGTTCGATATTTATAGCTGTCGCTTGACAGGTTGATGCGCTTGTTGTGGCCAAAAAGCCAACAATATAAACAGCTACAGTACAGCATAAAAGTACTTATACACTTAACAAGTAAACAGTTCAGTAAAATAAACACACACGAATTGAGTGATAATACAATAAACTGACAATATCTTTGATATAGAATGAAAATGGATTATTATTGCAATGAAGATAGATATGGCATTTTAATCCTTGAGTTCGTAATTTTATTGCTTTTTTATAGCTGGAACTAAATAAAAAATTATGCAGAAGTCTTTATTACAAATTTGAATAATTGCGGAAGGAGCTTTACGCTCAGCGTTTTGTCATAAAGAAACTTTAATTTATATTCAAACTGTTCAAACTTTTACAACCAAATAAAAACACAAAATTAATTTAAGTTTATTTGGAATTTTTTAAATAAAAAATTGTTCTCTTGGGTCAAGTTCAATGCTAAAAAGTCCTCATTCAGATTTTACAATATTCATCATGCTTCGCCTTTAGCCTTTCTTTTATTCTTCTTTTAAACTAGTTTGTCCTTTTTTGTTGCTGCTGTGCCAACTGCATAATTTCGCTTATGGAAATTGAAATGGGCTGCTGCACTTTGCACAAGTCGTCAAAGTTTTCGCAAACAGCCTGCACGGGGACCCCAACTCACAGATCTTTTCCCCAGAGCCACGGCAGGGACACACCGTTTGCCTATTGTAGAAACTTTTGCAACTTGCCGCCGTCAGCGCTCATTAAGCTCTTAAAGCGCTCGTCGAGGCGACATTTCTGCTGGGCATCTTTATATCTATTTTAAGCGGATGTTTGTAGGGAATTACTACACGGTTTTGCTTAATGTGTTTATAAAGACTGTTTTAAATCTTTGAAGTGCACGATACTTGATCTGTATATACTTTTCACGAAGCTAAATGTCAAATTTGGTGATTCTAGATCTTAAAACATAAAAGAGATGTACTCCAAAAAACAGGATTTTGACGGACAAACGGACATGGCTAGATCGACTCGGCTGCTGATGCTGATCAAGAATATATATACTTTATGAGTTCATAGTTCCTTCGTTCTGCCTGTTACATACATTTGCACAAATTCGTTATAACTTTTCTTACCCACTCTCAAAGGGATTAAAAAAGTCACTTGCTTCTTTCGAATATACATATTAATTTCTGTGTAAATTCCTAGTAACATAATATTTTTCTTACAGTTTTACTGTTACACGAACTATTTGCATAGTTATTTATTGCTTTTAGCCTATTTTCAAACCTAATTTCTATTTATTTTTTATTATATCACAGCTTTGTTCCCCCTTCTTGTTTCCATTTTGATTTTCAATTGTGCGCTTCAATTATATATGCAGATTCAATCAATAAATTGACATCACTCGTTCTAGACTCGACATAGTCTCTTTTGTAAGATGACCTGCCTCCCTCCGCTCTGCCCTCTTAAGCCCCAAAGAGCCCCTTTCGGGGGGGGGTGGTATGCTGCCTAACTGCCGGGCGTTTTGACACTTTGAGTGGTTTTAGTTGTCAGAGTGCTGAAAGTGTGAAAAAAGCGTGGCTATAAAAATTCTTTGCATAAAATATGTCCACTAAAGGGTCACACAGAAGATACGGGGGCGAGCTTTAGCGCTGCTTGGGGAATTGTGAACCAGCAAATATTATTGCCAAGTGTTTGATTGAGCCGAAGGCAGGCGACAGTAGAGTGTAAAAGATTGAAAATATTTGAGCTGACAGCAAGCATTGGAAAGTGACAAGCAGGATAAAAATAATGGAAAAGTATAATCAGAAAACTGAGTATCATTAATTGAAATAGTTTATAGATTATAATCTGTAAAGTGTTCTGCAGGCAATAGTGTCCCAGAATGTCATCTTTCCAACCTTTTAAGTAAAAGAGTGAGGGGTTTTTGAAAATTTGAGGACGCAGTCGATAAAGAAGTTAATTTTACAAGTTAATTGATATTGAGTTAAGTAGAGCGAAACATGTAGACAAAACATAAAATAAATTAAGTATATTTTCTTTTAAAAGAATTTACCAAGCCATACGTCAAAAATTTGGGAGATATTAATTTTGTCGAAATAAACGAAAAATGATCTTGAACTAGGGAACAAGAAAAACTAGAGATGATCTTAGTCGAGAATACCGTTAAGCTATATTTATATCATCCGTTATGCATAGGAATCAATATATATGTTTTTACTGTCAGAATCAAGTATTAGGATTTTGAAAGTCTTTCAACTCTGAGCTCAGTATTATGACCCTCTTCTTTAAAAATTCTCATTATTTTGATTAACTTTTGGCTTGATAATACACAATTTTAATTGTTTTTCTTTATAAAGGCATTTACTTTCACTTTTCTTCTGCTTTCTCTTTGAATTTCTATGCTTTATGTGAATAACTTAAAGTCACAGTCATTTCATGATTTCACTTTTTATTTACCACACGTTGTCGTGCATCCCTTTGCTCGTTCTTTTCAAATATTAAATAGATGACGTGACAACCTTTTACAGTATTTTCGTTGTTGTTATTTTCCTCAGTTTTACACATGGGCACCATAAAGCCGTTTGGCAAATTGATGTCGCTTGTCCAGACAACATGAGTCCGGTGACTGTGACCTACCACTTCAGCTTAGTTGTCCTTTAATGGTATTTGTGGCACATTTTTATTGATGCACTGAACTCTTTCAAGTGATTAATGTGGCATCCTCTTTGTGTGGCTGCCATCAGTTCCTTCCTAGTTGCCTGAAGTTGGGTGCTTTTGTTGCTGTGCAGAAATTAAACGAGGTCCAGCATAAACGCTTGGTCAGCATAAATTAATTACATTTCTGTTTGGGGCAGTACACAGACTGAATAGAGTGTGACAGTTAAGGCGGACAATGTCAAGTGTTGAATATCATATCCCTATGTGTTGTGAGTGGTGGGTGTGTGTGTGTGTGTATGCTTGGATATGGGTGTGTGTGTGTGGATGTACTATGCATAGCTATATTGTGAGATTGTTCTGAAAAGTTTTACAAAGAGAAGAAAATTATATTATTTGTATTCTTTGCAATTACGTACACGCTATCGTTACCTAGAATAATTTGTTTATTCTTTTGTAATTTCTGTTTCCTTAAATCGCCTTTCTATGCGATTTTCAATAACTAAAGTTTCACTGAAAAGTTCTTATTGGTTATCAATCGCGGACTGTTTTTTGGTCTCTCCTTTAATCGCTCTCTCGTTTTAGTTTCTTTCTCTCTCTGTGTTAACTCTCGTTCTCTTTTTAAAGTGTAGCCTTTCAATGTTATTTTCGTAATATCAAGGATGACATTTTTATTTATGCTTATGTGTACTTACATAAAAATATACCATATTTCATAATAAAAGTTATGTTTTTATGTTAGTGATACCACAAAAAAGCTTTCTATTTTCCCACGATTTTTATTATGATTTAAAGCCCTTCGTACGGCTGCACAGCGCTTAGTACAGGTTTTTTTTTTTTTTTTGAAAGGACTTAAGGCTGCTTACCGAATCTCTATCTATAAATACTCAAGCTTGTCTTTGGTTCGACTTGTTTGCTGAAATTGCTAGTTTACTACCTAACCTTTTGGGAGTCCTAGCTGACGCCCTCATAAAATTAGTTTAAGCAACAGTTTTGGGCATATGTGAAAAGTTGACTCGAATAGTTAATTAGCTTGACTCAGAGATGAGCGACAGGATACGAGCTCTAGCTGCAAATTTGTAACCTAAACGAAATAGTTGGATCAAAAATACAGATTTAATATAAAAGCTGTCGAATGTTTGTGACTAATTAATGAAATATAATGCAAATATTATATTTATGTGTTTCAATCAATTTTAAGATTGTAGATTAAATATATTTAGAAAACGAATTATCTACGCGATATCAAAATGCGTTAGATCTGCATTTCTATTTTCTTTCTATCTTGACTCGTAACTGTCAGTGTCACGACATGCGCTCGACATAATGATGAAAACTTCATCATTTGATTTCAATTAAATGCGTTTAGTCAATTAGAGCATATTGCGTTAAGTGCGCAATTGCTAATGAGTTTCTTTCGTCAGTTTAGACGCTCGTCAATGTCATCAACGCGCGGCTAATTAAAACATAAACTGCTTTCAGAGCGCTTTCGAGTATGTTCGCAACGGTCTCACGGCTCACTCAATTACACGGGCTTAAGCTAGTTGTTGCCAGCAACTGATTAAATTTGAGCCATTTCGTGGTGGGGCTGGGTGCTGCTTGCTTGCGCTTCTAGATGGCCAGCGGCTTTTGGGCTTACGCAACGCTTACAAATTACGCTGCTCCCATCCCCCTATTGCCTGCCTCGTGCCTCAAGCCTGGAGGCAGCGAAGGCTCTGCTCGGCTCTGCCTCAATGCGCTTTCAACACGCCCGCCTCAGAGCCGATTTCATTAATTATTCAGGGCACAGTTGCACAGCTTCCAGCTGGCAGCTCCAGTTGCTGTTGATTTAACAGACGAACGCATTTTCTGGCACTTTTCACCGATGTCAGTGGGAGTGTCAACTGTAGCTGCTGTCGACTGTGGTTGTGCAGTTTTGGGTATGGATTCCCTTTAATACCCTTGAAGAGGGCATGTTAATGAAAATATAGGTTGCAGGCAGTACATATGTTGGACTCGGCCGGATCTGAACATATATTTCGTATAGCACGGTAGAAAATAATTGATTTTCAAGATATTTTGACAATTTTTCTTGATAAATGTGTTATTACTATTGCTGCCGAATTCGAACTGGTGACCTCCCGCTTGTAATTTCGACGCTTAGACACCAATCAGTCAGTCAGGCCAAAAGCCGTTTCATATATAGCTGAATAATATCTTTAGCTTATGTATTAAAAAGTCCTTAAGTGAACTCAAGCTGAAATCGTTCTAAAAATAATTCAAAATAAGCCCAGCATAAAAGCCCTAATTATCTTGAAATTCGCAAAATAAGAGTTTGGCATTTCAGTTAGATTAGGTGCAGTTATTTATACACAAAACTCATTTAGATAGATTTCAATCTTCATCGACGGCTTTTCATTTAGCGACCAGAGCCCATGACCCGAATATTTATAAATTTATAAAACTCATTAGGCTCGCAGAGGTTGGGGGGACCGCTGACTGCTATTTTCAGCATAAATGTATATAAATCACAAAATCCAAAGCGCGGTAATTAATTCCATAAATAAAACCGGAGCAAACTATGTCCCTGCACAAATTTATACATATATGTATGCAGCATATATATTTGAGCTTTAAATGTGTAATTCCGGCCTGTACATACAATGAATATTGTTCAATTTTGTTGATGCCCGCATTGCAAATGAGCTGTAAATTTGTGTTGCCAACCGCCGAGCAAATTATCAATGCAAATTTAAGCCAATAAACCCGCCCAGAGAACATGCGAAATGTCCGCTTGCCAATTTAATATGCTTCTCGCATAGGGTCCAATCCCAAAAGGGAGCTGCAATTTCATTGGCGACACGAACCGCACGCGTTGCTCATAAAATGCAGACAATGAAGGGATTACACACAAAACACACACCCACACACACACACACGCAGCTGCTCTCCCCGCAGAGGGATCACACACACAAATGAATAGTTAGTGCGAAAGATTAATGTAGGGTTTCAGGAGTAAAGCATACTGCAATGAGTTTCGGGTCCGGAACATGTTTAGTTGATTTGATAGTATTAGATGATATTTATTGAGGCTAGGCTAGATATTAATCTCAAGTAACTATATATTTTGACGAAGTTGCCAGATATACTTTACTTACCTAAAAATTCAGAGCAGGATATACATATGTTCAAAAAGTATGCTTGTAATCATAATGTAGCATATAGGTAATTAATAATTATATATATGTATATATATATATATATATATATATATATATATTATATAAATTATATTATAATTATATTATCTGTAAAAAAAAGTGTATACATAGTATGTTGTATCAGAACTGTGTCGAACTGGCCAAGTCAATTAGATAATATAACACAAGGTGGATTCAGGTTCATAGGCCATAATAAAATAAGTCTCAATATTAATGCCACTGAAGCTGAGATTGAATGACAAACAATTTTGCTAACTCAGCTATTTTCCAGCAAAATTTGGCTATTTGTAGACTCTTCAGATTGTCAGGTTAAAATGGTCAGGTTAAAAGGTCAGGTTAATGGTCCGATTAAAGGTTAAAATTTGAAACTGATTTAGCTACTCTTTTTATTACCTGTAGTAAGCAAAGCTGTTTGCCAATTTGTGTACCCTATGGAGCTATTTTTGACATTGAATTTAGATAATTTTTGTAATTAAGTTTTAAATATTGTTAGTAAGTCGATTCTTTTATGCAACCCAAGATACATATGGCAACAACGAGCTTACAAGTCGTTTAATAAATAAGTAAATAAATTAATTTTATGAAAAATAAAAAGCCAAAAAGTTGGCAACATTGTACAGTGCATTTAACTAACAAAAGGAAAAGGTTTTTGACAATATATAAACCAACCATTTTTAATGCCAACATTTAAAAGCTAAAGGTCATAAAGAACCAACGCTTCTATAATTTTCTTTCCCCAATCTTTTACAATAAACTAACCACTACTAAGTTAGCTCGCTGCCACTTGACCCAAATGATTTTGGCAACCATTGATGCAGCCATTAAAGGTTGCCACTTGCATTTGTCATTTGTTTAATGAGGAGTGAAAGCGGTTGATAAACAAAATGCAGCTGAGTTTGACTTTTGCCGCAAGTTTCTAGCTTGCTATCAGCTACGGACCAGGCCTTGACTTATTCTCATTATTAATTACGACCTCGCGTATCTGCCAAATGGTGCTGTAGATATCAAAGTCTGAGGCACACAGTTCCTTCTGGTTCGCTTTTTTGCATGTCGTGACTTTCGTTGCTGTCATTAGTCAATTTTTTGTTGTTGTTGTTGTTGCGATTTTTCTTGTGGCTTTATCATTGCTTTTCACATTTCCAGCGGGTGGGCAAATGGCAGGGCTCAAGTTTTTTGTCACTTATTGTTGTTGTTGTTGTGTTCTTTATTGTTGTGTTAGTTGCAGCGGGCTGCCACGTTCTCTAATTAAAAGTTGTGGCAAATTCTTGCGGTTCGTTATTTACCTTTATTTTTTTGTTTGTTAGCTTACCGACCCCTCCCCACGCTCGTCTTTTGTACCTGCAGTGGTTATGCAACACGCCAAACTGCAGGCTGCGGCTTTTTGTGTCATATTTGAGCTATGTATGTCATGTGGGCTGTTGCCGCTCCTTGACACATAAGCTCGAGAGCTTTTCTATAAATAATAAAACGCGACTTTAACAATATTTGCTCGAAACATGCATAAAGAGCGTATATTTTCGGCTCCAGGAAGATTCGATAGCCCTGTGTAATAGGTACTCTATGAGTCACAGCTCAGGTGTTTAAAAAGAATTGTGCAGCTTATAATAGCTGAGTTGGTGAACGTGACTAAAAAAAAGAAAATTATTTATACAAGAAATATATTTCCGCCTAATTGCCCTATTTCCCCTAGACCTACATTAAGTTGTTTGTTAATAACATATGATTCCTATATAAGAAGCATAGTGAAACTAATAAAAAGTGTGGTTGATTTAGTCATCTTCATAAACAAAAACGTTTTTCGTACAAGAACTTCATTTTTTAACAATCGTTCTTATCGCAATTAAATTATATAGGAGATGTTGCTCATATAGTAAAAGAGGCATCGTGAATCAAATTAACGCGAGTTTGGTCAAGATATCTCCCCAAGATATAAACCCCACTTATTGATGGACTCCTTCTTTGGCAGCGACTATATCATTATAGTGGTCCAATGTAAATAAGATTTTGCATATAAGAAAAGAGCGTAGGTCAAGATATCTTGATAAGCTAAAAAGTTTTTCATACAAGAACCTACCTTTCAGCTGATTGTTCCTATTGCAGCTATTTGATATAGTTGCCCGAAGCCTCCAACAGCTCTCTTTACTTCTGTTTAAAACCTGTTAATCTTGGGAATAATTATTTATATATTTTCAATTATAGTCCTTGATTACAAGCTCCTAACTGCTTTGCATTAGCTCCTGCAACTTTAAGAACACCCCTCGTATCAGTATCTGCATCAGTATCTGCATCCGTATCTGCAGCTGTGCTTTGTAATTGCATCTGATGGTCTTATTGCTTTTTTGCGCTACCTGCATTAAAAGCAGTTTGCACTGCCGCCAATTTTCCATTGTTACCTACACAATTCTAATATATACTACATCAGCCGCGTTGTGAGCTTTTTGCTGCAGTCTATAAATATGCATTCAAAAATGTATTGCCAAATATTAAAAAAAAAACAGTCAGTTAACAAACGTTTTTTCAACTCTTTTTTTATACCCTATAACTATGCAAATGTGTGAATGGAAGATTTTTATAGGCAACATACGATATATTCGCTTGGAATACTCCATCAAATTATAATAGTGTGCTTATAAAAAGGATATAGATCACATTACTTATTCTAGGAAATATTTTTTTATACCCTACAGGTTCTATGCTCTGTACTTAGCAATTAATTTGAATTTCTTTTGCAGCTTCCCGCCAACTACGCCGCAAAGTGCCCTATGCCGGCCATTTAATGACTCCGCGTCGCCTTTGGCTTAACAAAATACCCACACAATGCGATGTGGTGATTGAATTTCCCGAGGATGCGCCAGATGAGGCACTGCGTTGGCTACTGGCCCGCATACGCTCTCAGCCCCCAGCCGGTCTGGGACTGTTAGTTCAGGTTAAGGCACACGAGAGCTCCAGACGCAATGCCTTCTATGTGAGCGCGCCAGTTAATGTGTAAGTGAAAGAAATATAGTTGAGAATAATCATAAATATATAATTATTTATATAGAGCAAATACATTTTTAAAGAAATTAATTATGATTATATTTGAAATTAGAAATTAAATTAATTTGATTGAGTATTAAAAATATTCATTTATCAAGGTTCCAATTATGTGTTAAGCCGTATCATTCTAAAAATCAATCAACTCTTATTTCCGCAGCCTGTTTAAAGCGGCGGAGGAGGCACGTCTGCCGAAACGTTTACGTCCGGATTTGGGCGGCGCCCTGCGTGAGTTCACCACCCGCGAGAGTCACTGTTTCCAGCAGCTGCGTGGCGATGTGGGCAGCACCGCATTGTTCACCTCCCAGGAGCGCCAGTGGCTGGTGTTGCAGGTGCTGCAAGGCCTACGCGCCGGTTGCAGCGATATTGATGCGCTGCAGGGACGCGCCACAGTCGCCGAGGGCCAGAGCATTGTCGCCGCCTGGCAGGAGTCGGGTCTAATCACACAGGTCTTTCCACTGCATGAGCCGCGCTCTCTGACACAGCTCCAAACGCAGTGGGTCAAGCAGATCTTTGCGCCGCAGCCGCTGGGTAAGTCTGCCTTCACTTGCGAAACACATTTAGCTTATATAAAATAAATGTTTTTAAATCATCTTAAAAAATATGAGCATAATGAAAGACATTTTGAGAAAAATCAAAATAAAGATCGGTCAAGAATTAGATTCTTGTCTTAAAAACTTGATTTTTATTCAAGATATCTTTAACCTTAAATATTGAACAATCCCATCCATCATATGTCTTACTATATCATATAGAAGAAGGAAGGAAGAAAGAATCGGTTTAAAAATAAGGTTTAATATAACATAAAGTTCTGTTTTCCAAGATATTTTTCCCCCTCAAGTATTTGCTAACTCGTAAGGCTATTAGGGTATTTAAACTTCGGCGTGCCGAGGAAAACTGCCTTTCCTTGCTTAACTGCATTCTATTTGGGTTTTATTTTTGTTGTTTTTCAGATGACATAGCAGCCTATTTTGGCGTTAAGGTCGCACTGTACTTTGCCTGGCTGGGCCACTACACCTGTGCTTTGGGCGTGCCCGCTGTCTTTGGCACCATACTTTATTGCATACTGTGGGGCAAGGGTCAAACCGCTCAGGATATGGGCCATGTGCTATTCTCGCTGTTCAATGTCGCCTGGGCTTCACTGTATTTGGAGGCCTGGAAACGCTACTCTGTCGAGCTGGCCTTTCGCTGGGGCACGCTTTCCACGCCCCCAGAGCTGCTTGAGCCGCCCAGGCCCCTCTATAAGGTGTGTTGCCGTTGATTACCTTACAATTTGCCTGACTAAGCCGATGATTTGCTGTGTTTTAAGGGCCCGCTGGAGGAGAACAATGTGACGGGTCGCCTGGAGCCGAAGGAAGCGCCCGCTTGGCAGCGACGCGCCTTTCGCTATCTGGTCAGCTTTCCTGTGATTGGACTGTGCCTCTGCATGGTGTTTGCGGTGATGTTTCTCATGTTGCGCTTCCAGGTGAGTGAACCATTAAATAAATAAAGGAGCACATATTTCGGTTTACCGACTACTCAATACCCTTGCAAAACAATAGAGAGCATAGTTTATGAAAATTAATTTGGTGCAACTTAAACTTTGTCTATTTGATAAAGCGTGGGCTCTATATATACCCTACCTGTCGGGTTATAGCAAAAATTTATGTTATAAATAGGTTATTATTGCAATATTAACATTATTAATTAAATACATTATTGTCATAAATATCTGTGACTCGAAATAAAACAACGCAATGATTACATAAAAAACTAAATAAATAACTTTAAATAAAATAAAATGAATAAATAAATAAAATAAATAAATTAAATTAAATTATATAAATAAATGAATCAAAAATATAAATAAAATAAATAATTTTAAAAATAAATAAATAATCAAAAATTAAAATATAAAAAAAATAATAAAATAAAATAAACAAAGTAAATAAAATACATAAATGGAATAAATTTAAAATATAAAATAATTTAAATAAATAAAACAAAAAAAAATACAAATATAACATAAATAAAAAAAAATTAATTAAATAAAAAGTAAAATATAAAACATTATACATTTTTATGTTATGGTATTAAATTAAAAATGCACAAATCTTCTTTATCTTAGATAAACTGCCTTTTGCATAGCTAAACAAACTGAATGTAGTAGCGAAACAGCTGCTCTTATTGCAAGGGTATTACACATTAAATATTCCTTTCGAGCAATTTGCACGATTATCACACAGTGCGTATAATTAATATTGTTTTACACTTATGATAAACCCGATCCCTGCCAATCTGTGTGTGTGTGTGTGGGAGTCGAGGGGTTGCGATTAAATGTTTGTGTGTGTTTATTCTAATGTCTGCGTGTGGGGCGTGTTTATCAATTTGCTTAACGGTATCCTTTCGCATTTCATTAGCGCTGTTGTTACTGCTCTTCGCGCTTTTACGAGCACACGCATACAAGTTCACATACACACACACGCACACTCGCCTTTTAAGCAGCCATACCTACACTTACCTACACACACACACACAGCACCGACTCACACATTTATTTGCCCGGCTTCCGTTTGCTTCATGCTGCTGTATTTGACTTTTTATGCGCACACCATTTTTGTCGCTTGTGTTTTTGTGTATTATTATTTTCGTTTCTTTTTATTTTTGTGCATTGCCAATAAACAAACGCAAATACAGTAACAAAAAATCAAATGAAATGAAAACGTTATTTATCATACATCACGCCTCATTGAATTATTTTCTTTCTTTTCCGTTTTATTTTTCCGTTTGTTTGTTGTTTCTTTCTTTCCACAGGATTGGCTGGATCATCATAAAATACCCGACAAAGGAATTGCTCAATGCATGTATAATTTGCACAAGGTTTTTATTCATTTTTTTAACCTTATTATTATTATTAGTAATAAATATGTTGTGCTCACATTTCAACTTTTATATTTTATGCGTGTTGGTCTTGTAGTAGAATTTATTATCATGTCATTATTAACACGCAGTACTCGTCCATAATACCAGACCAAATAATACGAATTTTATTGGTCGTTTATTGCCATAACATTTTGAGGTTAGATTTTGTGTGAAAAAGCAATCAAACACTTTTTACCGCTAGGATGAGAAATATAAAGTGTTTTTAATTTGAATGAACCAGAATTGTGTTGATAAACTGTTCAAACATTGTTGATACAGTTCTGGTCTGCTTGAATGACGTTTCAGATGCTAATAACAGTGTTAGTTAATTATTCAAACGGATTTTGAATGAAAAAGACATTGTTAGCAGCAGTGTTAGGTAAATATTCAAACGAATTAACACTGAAAATAAGCAGTGTAAACAGAAATGTTAGTTTTTTATTCAATTTAATTATTTAAATTTCAAAATGGCTAGCGGATTGAAGTTAATTAGAATTTGTAAGCCAGTGTTGACAAGCCCGAGCGTTGAGAAAGTTCTTTATACGAATTTGAAACAGTACGATAAATTCCTATGTATAATATGGAAAGCAGTTATTAGTTTTAGCTGGTTAAAACCAGTGGTTAGTTACATATTCTACGAATCTGCGGGTCATGTTTTAATTAAAACTTTTCCTACAAGCTTTTGCAAGACATTTTCAAAATGCTTTTGGCCATCCATTTGCATACCTATTTTTTTTTAAGGCACACACACATACGCATACTCCACAGAGACCTGTCAGTTGACATTAATTAAAATGTTGAGCAGGAAAGAAGAAAAAAGACGCCTGTGGCGAGGACTCTGCTTAAATATGCAGAAGTAGCAGAAAAGCGAAATAGAAACCCAAAACTGGCATTGACAAAATGCGGGACTACGCACTGCTCGACATTCGCCATATTTTACGCACAATTGAATGCTTGGAATAACAGCAACAACAACAAAAGCAAGAAGAAGCACAAATAGCTTTAGCAAAGAAATCATTTAGGCAGGCCCGTTGCCCCGCGACCGTCCTTGAAGGACTACTAGCTAGCAGCAGCTTCTCATCATAAAAGAAGTAAGGACAGCTAAAAGAAAAGCGAATCAATTTAAGAAGCAACTAAGCGAAACTGAGACTTTTACGAATTGCTGTACGTAAAAATGAGTGTAAGCTAAAAAACTATAAACATGCATGTTAAATATACAATGCGCAAAAAATAGTTGGGATATTATATATAATATGAATATATATAAATAATATAATTTAATGTAAAACAAATAATACTAATGGAAACTTACGAATTTTGAAGCCACATTGCTATTGATCTTATAATTGACAACTAGTTATAGCCCAGAGGACTAATCAGCTGTGTTTGTGGCCAATTCTGACAGATTTTAATTCACTTAACTCAATAATTCTGAAAAAATGTGCTAGATATATTTAAAGCGGCATTATTTATTCTACAAATTATATGTAAATATATAATACTTAAATTTTAAAGCTTTCTAAATGCAACATATCTGAGAGTTATATTTGCTGCTGTCTGTATGTTTTACTCTGTCTCTATAAAAATGTACTGAATGGAATTACTTAAAAAACATATACAATTTTTACCCATTGTCAATGGGCTCACGGTGTAAAAACTAGTCTCTCTTGTTCGATTTGGCAATTCAAACAGTAAACAGTTTTGAAAAGAGTTCTTTTTACTATTTTCATTTAAAATCTGTATATCTAGAACAGAAGCAGTGCGTGAAAATTTACTTCTCAACACACACACGCACACACATGCACAAATAGGTGTTAAAGAGCTGCCACTTCACATTCCACTGTCCTCTTTTCAAAGAAACCAAGTCCATTGGGACTATCCACAAGTTGACCTGACAATTGACATGTTTTTCGTTATTCCTGCTGTTGTAGCTGCCATGTTAGTTTGATGCACTTTGTTGCTGCTCTTGCTCTTTCATGCAGGGTCCTTGGCTTAATATAAACAAGCGAAACTCTAGACACTGGCTAGAAGATACCCTGTATGCTGCTAATCATACGCTGCCTTTCACTACAGATAATTCATTCTTAAATAACTTCAGTGCCTTTTG
This sequence comes from Drosophila borealis, assembly GCA_035045885.1. Classification (NCBI taxonomy): domain Eukaryota; kingdom Metazoa; phylum Arthropoda; class Insecta; order Diptera; family Drosophilidae; genus Drosophila; species Drosophila borealis. Next base: position 7,715,370 of record JAWNOR010000137.1, on the reverse strand, counting down.
TAAGATCTTTATAATGCCAGTTATGCATCTTATATGTATGTGCAGTTTAACAACTGTTATATGCTAACTATACCCACTTTCTTTGGGTACAGGGTATATGAAAGTTTTCCGGCTAACTGAACCTTGTACAATGACATTTAAGTTTTACAAAGCGCAACATTTAGTTGCGATAATAAGGCACGTCAGTTGTTTCTGCATGTGTATGTGTGTGTGTGTGTGTGTGGGGGGCTGTCACGTACAGCAGGTTGGCCAGTGTTGCAAAAGAGTTTAATACCTGTGTGGCCAAGTGCCAGCTAACTGTGTTGTGAGGCCAGGTTTAATGCGCTGTGCTCGAGCTGCTAATACAAATGTCAGGTGCATGGGCTAAAGCTGTGCGTGTTGCACCAAGGAGCTTGAAAAGATATTTATTACAGTTAAGCTTTTATAGTTGGCATTAAAGTTAATGGCCTTCGACAGCGCTACATTTGAAAGATTTTTATATATGCATATATATCTATTAATATACAGAAGTAATACTACATCAAAGGTCAACTATTATACATATACCAAGGCCAACTATTATACATATACATGTATAAATTTATTTTTTTAAGAAAAGATAATATAAACTAAGCACTGGAATTCCCTTTGATTTAAAGAAGTATTATCTGTGCTGAATTAATTAATCTAAAAAGATTCCTTTTTAGTTTCGCAACTGCAATTCTTCATGAATAAGCTGTTGGATCAGCAACAGCTGTTGTCGAAAGAATGAATACTTACTTTTTTATGTAATACACTTTAATCAAAATGCACCAAACATATTGCACTCTTAGTCATTCATTATGCGCAGTCCTTTGTTCCTTTCTTTGTCCTTGCTTAGTCCTAGGCTACCTTTGCCTGCGAGCTGCGTAAATTATGAAATTCAGTTGGCAGTTTAACCAACTACCTTGCTACAACAAGCTGCTAATTAAGTTGAAAATTATGCAACAAGACAAAAGAGACGCACACATATAACCAAAACACAACACACACACACACACACGCGCACACTCACGGAAGTGAAGGCAGTTAAAAAAGCGCAAACAGCTTTTGTTCTTGTGTAAAATGAGAGCCGGTTTGTGGCAGGCATTGTTTTTGTTTTGTGCTATAAGAAACCAGCAAAATGACTGGCTAAAGGGTATATTGAAATCCCTGTCAAGGGCATTGCATAGAAATAATTTGACAAATGCATATTGTATGGTCAAAAGTGCATGCTTGAGGATATCCTCAAACCCAAACTGAAATTATTTTATTACAAGTGCTGAAGAACTATTTGTAAAAACACTGTGTTTTTTTATTGAACCTTTTAATTATTTTGTGAATTGGGGGCTAATATATCAAGTTGGTAGTGTACCGGAAAATTTCAGTATTTAAAAGGAAAAATTAAAAAAATAAAAAATTTGTAATTAATTAAATGTAGAACTGTGTACCCGAAAATTTGGTAAACACATGAGGAGCTATGCTAATAACTAACTAACTAATATGCGAAAAATTTCAACCTTAAAATATAAACATCTTAAAATAGGAATGTCCGGAATTTGGTATATAAATAAGAAAATATTCAAAACATAAAATATTTTACTAAATTATTGAAAATATTTGCAAATACTATAGTTTCATTTGCATAAGATGTAGAACTGGATACCTCAAGATATATATTTATAAGAAACTATGCGCCAACATTGAAAATTGTTCTCATATATTTACCAAATGTGTATCTAGTTATAATAGAGGGTATCTCATAGTCTATTATTATTCTTTACATTGGCTAGCCTGCGCAAAAAAGTGCCATTTAATTGTTGCTAGTTAGCCCCGGAGACAGCGCATGTCAGTTAGATCCCTTGCCCAGAACCGCAAAGTTGTACACAAAACCGTAAGCCGTAGCCCTTGCCGAGCCTCTCACACAACGGATATATCATAATGTAATCAAATTAAGCTTCGATTTAGTAAATGAAGTGCGTGTGTAATAATTGAATTGCTGGCAAAATGAAATGATGTATTAATTGTTAATAATTATCCTACCAGCTGCCTCTTCTTACTCTAAGTGAAGTTGGTTAATTTAGCGTAAATAAGCACTCATTGGCTTTATTTATTTTTCTTTCTTGCTGCGTTAGGATTGGTGGGACTCCAAGCTGCCGGAGGACAGTGTCCTGTGCTGCCTGAGTGTGATACCCAAGGTGCTGCTGGCTGGTGCCATTACCTTGATGGATGAGGCATACTTCAAGCTGGCCGTTTGGCTAAATGACAGAGGTAAAAGCTTGCACGAACAATTATGCCATATGGAAAAACTCTAATGTATAATCCATATAGAAAATTATCGGCTGCAATCGAAGTACGAAAATCATTTGATAGCCAAAGTGGCGCTATTCCAATTTGTCAACTCGTTTCTCTCGCTCTTCTACATTGCCTTTTATCTGCGCGATGAGGATAAACTCAAAGAGGTGAGTGGATTTAAATAAATTGCATTTTTCCATCACTTTTAAAATTGTTCCTCAACATGTTGCAGCAATTGGCTGGCCTGCTCATCTCTCGGCAAATAATTGGCAATTTACGCGAATCGGCTATACCCTATGTCTTGGAGCAATGGAAGCTGGCCAAGCTGAGCTTTAATATGTGGGGCGCTCTCAGTCCCACGCAGCATGTGAATCGTAGTCTAGCCGAGGAATTGGCCACCGCCGAGGAGAAGCTTAAGTCTGAGGCAGCTGCCACGCCCAAAACTGTGGCACAGCAGGTGCAGCAACAACAACAGCAATCGGCTAGCAAGCGAAACATTGGACAGGCCGAGATTGAGAGCTCATTATATAAGGTAAGATATCTGTGAAAACCCTCGCACAACAAATTTATTTAACAGAATAATTGAAATAAGAAGTCAATCTAGAGATCAAAGCAAGATTTGAATGATAGGTTTTTCTAAACTTATGGAACTTTTTGGATGTCTGTAAATAAAGGACCTTACAATACATAATATAAACTAAATAATTAAGAAAGAAAATACATGAGCAATTATTTAAATTTTATTAAAACGTGAAATCTTAAATTAAAATTGTTTTGAATAATGTTTTATTTGTGTTTTTTTCAGTACGATGGCACATTTTCGGATCATTTGGAGATGTTGGTCCAGATGGGCTATGTTGTGCTCTTTTCGGCTGCCTTCCCGCTGGCCGGGATTTGTGCGCTAATTAACAACCTGATGGAGATACGCTCGGATGCGTTCAAGCTGGCGCATGTGCATCAGCGACCGTTCGGGCAGCGTGTGGCCAACATTGGCACATGGCAGAATGCGTTGAGCATTTTGTCGCTGGCCGCGGTTATTGTCAATTGTGCACTGATTGGCCTGTCCGGCCAGGTGTCGCGTCTGTGGCCTGGATTGACCACTGCACAAACTATAATATTAATAGTTACACTGGAGGTATGTTCAATGCGGGCTTATATCCCATCTGTCCTGACTTACTGACTGATTAGTAATTAACGCACAAACCAATTAAGACTGACACAGGGCTTCGAAAAAATACTTGCCACTATTTCCCTATTCCCCATCTAGAGGCAAATCAGTGTTATGCCACTTTTTTATACCCTGAACCCATTGAAAATACGAAAAACGGGTGTAATGTATTTGTGCAAATGTATGTAAGAGCCAGAAGAAAGCATTTTCGATCCCATAAAGTATAAATATTCTTGATCAGCATCAATAGCCTAGTGGATCTAGCCATGTCCGTTCGCCTGTATGGCCATCTGCCTGTAAGTCTGTCCGTATATATGAAGGCGTCGATCTCAGAATCTATAAGTGATAGATATATATTAAAATTTTGAACGTATGTCCTCCTTGCGTTGAATACGAGTTTGTTTCTGATGATCGATAACTTTCAAAGAAATTGATAAAAATCGATATCGAAATCGAAATCCTGCTTGTTTTAGTAAATCGTATAGGTTTAAAGCTATACACAGAAAAACTTGACATGTAGCTTCTAGAATAATATATACAAATGAAGTATCTTTCATCTTTAATATGACATGCCCTCTATAAATGCACAGCACATCATGCTGGGACTGCGGCAGGCGTTGACTTGGCTGCTGCCGGAACTGCCCTCCTGGCTGGCGGCGGAGATAGCGCGTGCCGAGCACTGTCGCCGTGAGATGCAGTGCAAGGGCACCTCACCGCGTCCCACACCGCCGACGCCGCCCTCAACCACATCGACACAGCCGGAACAGGAGTGCACGGGCGCCGAAACCACGCACGATCAGTCCATGGAGAGTCAACTGGCCGATGATATGCTGCTGTATGGCCACGAGCTGGCCGCCAATTATGGCCGCAGCATTGAGGCGGATGTTAATATTTATGAGAATCGCGACTCCTCGCCAGATTCGCCGCCATCGCAGGTGCGTGTTAAGCTGAGCGTGCTATTAATATATTAAAGCTTACAAAACTAAATGACTTTCAGACGAGCACAATTCTAATAAGACCGTTGCATGAATCGACACCGCCGCACGGTGGCGCCTCGCTGAGCAGCCTGCATCAGGATGGCAATGGGTAAGTGGGGCAACCCGGCTAGGGTAACCTGTTAAGTATTCCGCACACGCCAAGTCAATTAAGTCCGTCTAAGGGCTGAATAATAAAACTCATATATGCCTCAAGCACTCAAAGCACACAAACACGCACAAACACACACACACACGCATTTATAAATATCCCAGTCGCAATTTCAAAGTACTTAAACAATTTCTTCTGAGTATCGTCGTATATTTACGTATATTTAATTATTTCTTTTTGAAATTACCTTTGACCTGCCTTTTAATATAATACCACAAATGCATTTGCCCATAAATCTTTTTATAGCGCTTGTAAAAGTTGTAGGCAAAAATCGCAAGTTTTTATACCGGAAATACCGCCATTTCTTGGATATTCGGTGCGCAATTTGAGTGCTCTGTCAACACACAGCCAAAGAATACAACAACAACAGCTGCTTAGCGGGTAAATTGTCTACATTATAGCTGAAATACTTAGATGTCTAATAAAAATGTAATCAATTGATATATTGTTGTTATATCTGTGCTGTGCTCTCATTTTTTGCTGTGTGTTGTTGTTTTCGCTTTACGAAACGCAAAATTTGTGATACAAAACATTTCTCCCATTGGCAAATTCTTCACTTTACAAGCTGCTTCTATCTGATATAATCAATTATTATACTATTTAAAATATTTTATATGAACTATGCTGTTTATTTATTTATTTAAAATAATTGGTAGGGGTATTCCAGCAAATGATTTCATAGCAATTATATGCGCTTAATTGAATGCATATAAATTAATAATTAATTAATAAATCACAGAAGAACCTTCTTTATTTTGTGATTTACTTATTAATAATTAATTTAAAAGTTATAGGAAATTTTCAAAATGTTATACATGATGAATTTTAACTAAAAATATAATTAATAAAATATTGACCAATTCTCTATTTTGATAAAATTAATTAACTGAATAATGAATATTTCTGATCGAATTCATAAAGTAAAATTTAAGAAATTTGCGGATTAAAGAGGTTCTTTATATGATAGATATTTTTAGGGAAGTAAAAATAAAGATAATTAAATCTCAAAATATTTTGATTTATTCAACTCGCAATCAATTTGAAAATTTAAGAAAAGAAAAAGTTTTTTTCGGAATATAAGCAAAGTTACGTTTCAAACGTGATCGAAATTGAGAAAAAGGCTAAAAGAAAACTTAAGAAAAGGCTTAATTAGTTTATGGAATACTGGAACACCCCTGCTTGATAGTCTTTTTTATTCAATATCTTACTATTTACACTCTATATTTGTTCTTTTTCTCTTTTTCCTCTCGCTTATGAAATATGGCACCTTACAGCGCTTCAGCTAGCACGCTAGGCCTGAACTCTGCCGCTGCCAGCTACGCTTCAAGTTTGCAATCGATGCATATACCGGAAATACCGCCGTTCCGTAAGAAATCAAGCGATTCCGCTGATCATACTGGCAGCAGTACGAGCAGCAGTCCACAGCGCACTTCGATGCGTCAGCTTCAACTACAGCAGCTGCAGCAGCAACAACAGCAGCAACAACAACAGGCAACCAAAATCGCAGAGATTCCGCCGTACAGCAAGACGCGTAAAATATCCGTCGAGAGCGCAACTCAATTGCAGATGAGCGTAAGACATAGCTCAGCATATTTCAATTCCAATTAATTTTCCCCTAGATATATACACACACACAAACACACCCCCACACACACAATCTCTTAAAGTCGTTTCACAATCTGATTCTATCCCTTAGCTATACACCTTCTTGTAGAATGACAATCAGTAAAAACTGAATACTTGACTAATAACATACGTATCTGAGTGCTAATTAATATGTAGTTTGACATCATGCCACAAGAAAATAATGCAATATTTGTGGCTGATGTAGTGAGTAGTTTGATCAAGTTTTCATTATCCTTTGTGTCACCTTCACTTGACTTAAAGCAATTCTATTTCAATAGGTTTAACGCCAAATAGGTTTTATTTCCTTAGATAAAAAGGTCGCAACTTCATACATAAAGTTTTTGTCCTAAAGTGGAATTTTTATCCGATCGGATTCAAACTCAATTTTAAAGCTCTACATAAAAGTAGAATACGAGTTCTATCCATAAAATGAAACCCATTAGCGGAATATAGGTGCATATTTGATTTTTTTATATAAAATTTAATACATGTAGTATGATTCATTTTAATTAAAAAGAATATGGTTAGTAAACTTTCTTTTTTTAAACTCTCCTTTCAAATGGAAAAAGCACACAGGATTTCTGTAGTGCACATCACTTTGTCCTTTAAAATTAATGTTTTATTAAAGCTAGGTAAACCCAATATGGATGGTATTTATATGAAAAAAAAATTGTAATTAAACATCTACAGAATCCGGTATTGCTTAAAAATGAGCAAATTTAATATGTCAATATTTTTAAACTACAGAATTATTTTGCTTAAAACAATTAGTTCAACATTATTAATGACATGTCCATTTATGCCCTGATAGTTATTATGTTTCCACTCTCATAGCTAGTGAGAATACGTTAATAATGTTATTTTCGCAAGGGTCTAATAAGATCTAATGAGAATCATATTACAGAACCTTAATAGAAGACATGTAGGCAACACGTTCTCGACAATTCTCAAAATATCTGTTTACACAACACAAATTGTCCCCTAAGCGATAACTGATCGAAAGTGACTTTAACATCCTTCTCCTGTTTAAAGGATAAACTACATATTAAACAACACGCACCCGAATGGATGTCCCGTTTAAAAGTCAACGATAATGCGAGCCTGCATAGAAGCATAGATTGTATTGCCAAGGTAGTCGATAAACGTGTTATACTCATGTAAACCGATATAAAATCCCCATATACGATATATGTTAATCGATTTGCATTCAAATTGGGTTGTGCTAGTGCCTTATATAATCACAATAAAAAAATCCATATATATATATATAATATTGAAATATTAACAAAAAATGTTTGCCTTGAGTCCGATTGGCAGGCAATTCATATGTGTGTTAAAATGTTATAATCCTTAAGGTTTAAGTTCCGGCATGGCAGCAGCTTTATTGCACTCCCACACACTGTATAAACAATTTCACGCTGACTTGAAATACTCATAAGCCCCAATCTCATGTGCATGAACCAAGCTTTGAATGTGTGTGTAGTTATGTGTATAGAGTCAGTTAGCTGATCCAATACTAATCCAGCCCCTTTTCTATACATATACCAATCTCAAGGAACTCGCAAGCAATGCAGACAACACGGATGTATTGAAGCCTGCGCCATCCTGGAGCAATGTGGCACTCAAGACCGGCGCTCCGGGTATCATGCTGGCTACACCACCAGCTACACAGCAGCAGCAAATTGTCGCCTCCTCGTCATCCTCATCGGGCGGCGGTGGCAGTGTCTTCAGTCCGAGTGGTGCTGGTCCAGTCGCCGGTAACAGCAGCATTAGCATCAGCAATTCCCAGTCACGGCCCAGCGTGGGCGCATTATCCAATTCCTCATCGGGTTCATCTCAGAAGCAGCAGCCGCAAAAGCAGCCGAAGGAGGACCGGGATAAGGCACAGGAGCAGGGAGCGGCGGCCACTGCCTCCACATCTGCTGGCAATACAGATGATGAGACAAAGGGTGAGTCAGTGAAGCTATCTAAATATAATGAGCTGCTTGTTCTGCTTGATTGATTGACAAACTGATTGATTGGTCAACAAAGTACTGTGCATAAACGTCTTGTCACTTGAGACTATTTGTGTGTGAATTGATTTGTTTGTTATTTTATTTATTTATTTATTATTTATTAGTTATCGTTTATTTGTTCTTTCAAAGACGGGTTTCACATTTTTTGGAAAATTCACACCCCTGGGTGGAAGTGGAAGTTGCTGTGAGCAAGGATTAAATTTATTTGCGAATTGGTTTCATCTTATTTTAAGTAAATTAAAAAAGTTATGTTATACTAACAGGTAAACTATAAATCTTAATTTTTATTAATTTTTCACTATAGCTGCCGAGTTGGCGGCCAAGAAATCGCGGCTCAAACAAAAGTTGGTTAAAAGCGCGCGATCTGTGGCCATATTCTCGCTCAAGCTAAAGGAGCGAAGACAGCGCGAGGCGGAAAAGGCGGCTACCATTGCCGTAGAGCATGCCAAGGTAAGAAAGCAATAATTACAATTTCTGCTACTTCAACGACTATATTATACTCTTTTTATCATTTTTACAGGCTCTGGCGAAGCTGCCAATGCCTCAGCCCGTTGGCGGTGAACTGTCTTTAATACCCATCGAGCAGCTAATACAAATTGATGATATAAGACCTGCGCTAAAGCCTGCACCAACAGTAACAACAACATCAGTCTCGTCGTCCACACAAGCTGGCTCTTCTCTGCATTATCATCAGCAGCAGCAGCAACAGCAGCAGCAGCAGCATCATCACACGGATAATTAAACTTAACCAAAATCGAATACTAGCTATCCCGAGCGCACATTGTAAATAGTTTTTCTATGCACAACCCCATCTAGTCCATGTTTTAAACGATCTTTCACTAACATATTGATGATATGAGCAATTTGCTGAATGTGTGTCTTGTCCAGAGTTGGAAGCAACTAACTAACTTATACATATGTACTTAATAGTAAACAAGTAATTAACAAAAGTAATTAACACATTATATGGCTAAAAAAGCAACAAAAAGGAAAGAAAACATTTCGCATTTGAAACAGTGCATTAAATGTTTTTCGTCCATTTTTCACACTCGCGAATCGCATAAATATTTGTTAAATGAAGCAAATGTGAAACGAATTTTGTTTAGCGTTTTTAAGCCGTTACATGTTTTTTGGTAGCCAAAATGTTGTAAGCCTAGAGCTAAAAAAAAATTATAAAAAATAACCAAAAACAATTTGTTAAAAGTTGATGTTACGTTTTGCATTTATGTTGCCGGAGTAAGCGATTACTTATTACTAATATTACTAATATTTGTGTACTTAACGGAGTGCTGCAATGAGTACTTTTATTTTGCGTGTACCTTTCATTATTTTAACACACAAATATTTATTTTATAATATTTTTGCAGGCACGCTACTCATAAATGCACTGATACGTTAATTTGCGCCTCAGCTTTGTATCACACGCATGAGTACTACTCATTCGAGCTGAATACTCATTTGAAACAAGATTACGCTTTGAATACTCGTTGCAGTTATCTACTTCTCTAAAGCAATCAAAAGACATAAGCACACACACAGACACATACAACGACACGATTGTGATGCGTTCGCATATGTCGTCCATTGTTCCTTCCATATATATATACAAGACAAACAAAGTGAGCGAAGAGAAATAGTCAGATCTAAGACATGAATTAACCGCCGCACTCGCTTGAAAACTAAACGAATCTATTTACAAGAATTCAAATTCAACAACAGCTTTCTGCAAGCTATTAAAACTATTTTTGTTGATTTAATGCTTGAGCTAAAACACGAATATTTGTAGTACTTCGGCCATACACACACACACAAACACACAAACAAAACTCTACCGATGGATATTTGTACATAATATTTAGCATTTAAGTGTCAACGAGAAATTTACACGAAAATATTGAAATATAATTATGTGCTCTTGTGTTGAAAACGAAAACCGAAAAATATATGAAACGAATTACTAGGTAAAAAAAAGCAAATTTATTTGAAAAACATTTTGAAAAATTATTTTCAAATAATTTTGTGTTGTGTTCTTTTAGGCATGTTGCTGTTCACGAAATGCAGCTTGAGAAACTCAAGGAACTGTTGTATATTTTAAGGAGCTGTCAATAATTTGTATTCCCAGAGCCACACTTTAAGCAGAAGTAATATTGTAAATAATGTGAGCATGGAGGTCTATACTATTTAATTGGTAGACGTGCGTGAGGAGGAGCTAATATATAGGTAAGTACTCCAAAATTCCAATTTAAATGACGATATTATAAACAGAAGTGCTGCAACAGAGTTAGGTTATTTTAGGTAATATCTTAAGTATTGTGATCATGGAGGATGATTTTAAAGAAATTAAATGTAGACAGTCGAAATTGTAAAGCACCATTTGATGACAATTTATAATCGTATATATAAAAGGTGAAGTTGTAAAAAGAATGTGTCAAGTTCTTAGGAAGAGTTAATGCGACAATGACGTGACCAGAGAGGACAATATTATTGAATTCAAGAGATTAGATAAAGGAAATACAGTCAGATCGATATTTGGATGTTAACAATAATAACTCTAACAAAAAGAGGGATAAATAGGGTTCTCAGTAGATTTGGCTTCGTAAATAATGTGAGCATGGAGGACGTCATATTTGCATATTAAGGCATCTTGAAACTGGACAAGATGTAAATTATCATGTCAGCATGAAAGAAAATAGAAAAAAGCTTTGAAAAATATAAAATATTGTATTAAGTAACATTTATATTTTATATTACAAATACATTTAATTTTACTTGAAAGAATGAAGAAAAAGGCCTTGAAAAAATATAAAATATTAATATTATTTATATTTTATATTGCGTGAACCAAAAAAAGTTGTTTAAAAGACTAAAATATTTTATTTAATATTATTTATATTTTATATTATCGCTGAGCTTTGATTCGTATTGGCATATCGAATCCAACAAAGAGTCATCCAAATATAATTATTTTTTGAAAATTAAAAATCAGTTAAATTAGGATGAGAACTTTAAAGAAAGTAAAATGAGTAGAAAAATATATTATATATATATTTAATGTTATCGGAGTGCTATCAATCTAATTTGTATATCTACCGATTGGGGAATGCACAAAAGAGCCCCATAAACAATTCGTTTCTTCAATTAATGAACCTGCCCATATGGCAAGAATTTGTCATATAACAAACACATGCCATTCCGTCAGCTCAGTTGTTACACTAACTCCTCCTAATGTGCATTATATATATGTGTGTGTGTGTGTGTGTGATCTGTGTTCGTAATGGCCGTCGACTCGTGCGCCCGGCTGCCTGGTGGGGGCCTTAAAACGCGCGCTAATTAGCGGTACGTGCGGAGTGCGTTTTGTCAGGCGTACGAAATGGAATGGGAATGGAGCTGGCTCCGAAACTGGGGGCATTGCCGGGCACTCAACGGCTGCAGCAGGGATCGCGCTGTGTTATCAACGCATTCAAATCAGCAGGCACCGAACAGCGAACAGGGGACAGCTCACCTGTAACAATGACATGTGTTGCTGTTGCTGTTTCTGTTGATGAGAGCGTTCCAAGTGTGCAATTTTGACCCCAGTGACCGCAACCATTCCCTCCTACCCTCCCTCCCGTCATTGGGCAAAGCTATAAAACAAAATGAGAAATGTTGTTGCAAACAAAAAGGCATAAGTGCTCTACTGGAAAGTTTCCAAATAGAAGATACCCTGTAGCTAGCCGCAGCATGTATACTTTATTAATTATATATTTGCATACAATGGAGTAATCATTCCAGAAGTAGTTCTCGTTAATATCGTCCGATTGCTATAATTGATAATAATTAATGTCCTAAATATTATGTTCACATAAGTGTACATATCAAACAGCTTAAAGTTCCTAATCTATGTATATATAATCGCAACCAAGTTTTATGTATTAAATTATTTTAGCGTTTATTTTTTTGACTTTATTGATTAATTGTTGATCGATATTCTCAAAAAATCTCCGTTGACAATCGATACTTATCGATACACAGAAAATGGGGTGAGTTATCGCACAAAATGATAAAATGATATATAATTATGTAAAATATGTTTCATTGAGGCGGATATGGTTAGATCAAATCAGTTCGTTGACTTGGTCAGTTAAAAAATATCCTGAGATCGAGTTTGTTTTCTTCTGTCATAAATATAATGAGTAAAGGCAGGTATATTAAATATGTATTTATATTTAATATAACAGTATAGACATATATATCCTACATATTCAATATACCCGTCTTTTTCTAAAATAATTATGAGAAACAGATATATTATTTAAAGACTGGTATATATGTATATTCTATTGATTAAATATATCCGTCTATGAATAAATAGTTTATATTTTGCATTTCAATATACCCGCTTTAACCTATTTACCTTGTGTATAGGATATACAAAATTCTGGCACTGGCTGCCCTATTAGATTTAAACATAATGATTAAACCATAGCCAGTGCGTTTGTAATCAATTTGTTGTTGTTGCCATCTGGAAAACTTTTAGCTGGCCAATCATTATCCTTGACCCACGGGTGCTGCAACAAACAATGTGTCATTTTAATAGGCTGACATTATTCACAGTTCTGTTCGCTTGAGTTGGTAATTAAAAACAGTTGTCCGTTAAAGCATCGGAATTTTACAGCAGGTTTAATATGAGCAATGATATGAGTACATTTTGTAGAATAATGACTATCCAGTAGCAAGCTTTTGTTTTGCATAACATACCTCTTAAACTGATTTAGAGAGAGATGCGCAATATTATTTTATAGCTGATGCATAAATAGAGAAATATTATATTATAGCCGTGCATATTATATCTGTTCAGTAAATTAATAGAGGAACATTTTTTATGTGAATGAGTTTTTTGTATGTGTTAATATTCAAATACAATTTTTAATACATAAGACACAAAGAAGAAGAAAATTGTTCTTGAAAAGAAAATGAGCTTAAAGTACGGGTTACATTTTCTAACTTGTACTCTACGAATGTAAGAAATTATTAGATTTATTTGATGTATTATTCCCAAAAATGTTTCTTTTGGCTTTTTTAAATCAATGTATTTAGTTGCATTTTTCACTTATTTAAATTAACATTAATAATGGGTTTCATTTTTTTAAATTTGATCCTAAGAATTAAAGATATTATTAATTTTATTGTATTGGTCTTAAAATAGTTTTACATACGTTCCTTTTGGCTCTTTTAAATCAATGCAATTTCAATGTATTTTTCACATTACAATATTAGCATAACTAATGGGGTATAATATTTTTTACTATCTGATATAAGTGGTTCATAGTTTAACAATAGCTTTTGGTTTAAGGTAGCTTAGCTTAGATATTTACAGTTAGGAGATGGTATATAGTATGTTCATTTAGTGTAGGATATACAAGCTAACATTCTGTTTGGCTGAGGATCTGCCTGCTACATTAAAGGCATTATTCAACAGATCTAGTTGGGTAGGTTCTTTTAAGCCTCATTCTTTTTCGCCTCCTTAGCAGGTTCCTTGCCAGGACGTTAGGGTTGTTGTGGAGCTTAAATAGGTAGCTCGCTTCGCAACGTCGGCTATCATTGCAACCTTAAGGTCTTTTGCAATGTCCCGCCTGCGAACTTTGCTTAACTAAGATTTTGCGGCTATACCGTAAACTTGGAGCCCATATCGCCACGCAAGGCTTTATAGATAAGGACCTTTCTTCGTAGCGAGAGTTTGTTGTTGGAGTTGAGCAGCTAGCTCAAATGCCTGATTTTGCTTTTGAAAATCTTGGTAACCTGGTTGGTTAAAAAATGATGAAATTTAATTGTAGTATTAATTTTAAAGACTCTGAATGCCTTCTTTTGTTTTGTTTTTTAATTGTTATAATTTATTTGCTTCACCTATGATAAATCAAGAACGCGGGCAGGCATTAGGTGAAATTCTCCTTATTTTTTTTATTTTAGAAGAAACTTTTTCTGGCACAATTTTTTTAAAATTTTCAACGTTTGTACTAAAATGCAATAGCTTTACGCTTAGCTGCGGCGTCTCTTTCACCTTTTTTTGATTAAAACCGACACCGAAATGGACACAATTTAAAATTTGGCTTCTTTTTCGGCGCCCTGCTCACCGGAAATTGCAGCAAAGCAGTTGACCCAACAAAACAAACGACGGGCAATAAAAAGAAAACAACAACAGCAACAAAGACTGTATACAGCGTACCAATCAAAAGAGCAGACTCTAAGATAAATCTGCGCAATAACCAAACGAAAAGCAACACCAAAAAAATACAGCAAATAAAATACAATAAAAACAGCAAAAGGCGAACTTGTGTAGATATTGCACGGGCACAGAGCCAGGCCAGGCATGTAGAAAACCATAACGAGCTGTGCGTGTGTGTGTGTGTGTGTGTGTGCAGATGTTGTTGTTGCAGTTGTAGTTGTGTCTAAAGATCAGCGCAAGATGTGCGAAGGCTGACCAAATGATCATCATAATGACGATGATGCTGATAATGATGATGTTGATGATGCCGACGATGATGATGATGATGAAAGAGCAACATACAAGCAAAAGTCAAAAGCTTTATGTGCGATATTACCGTAAGATAATGAAAACTGTGGGGCGTTGGCTGTTTGGTGAAATCTCGTTGCCAGCACCTGACCCGAAAATGTTTCACATTGCCCACAGTTACAGTTAAACGCCATTTTTTCCGTTGAATTTGTGGTCGTTAAGCGGGCCAGCGAGCGTGCGAGCGAGATGGCAAATGCTGAAGACCCCAGCATCAGTTTCAGCTACAGCATCAGCTTCAGCTTGGAGTCTCCATTCAGTAGCAGCCAAAAAGTTTGTTGCTGTTGGACACAAAACTAATGTTGGCCTCAAAAATGAAACATGGCCACGCCTCGAGGGCGCAACGGTAAATGGCCCAAATGTTGGGTTTTTTATTGTTATTTTTTTATAATGTGTTTTTGTTTCTTTTGATCTGTCGAGTCGCAGCCACGTCGTGTATTTTGTCTCCACTTGACCCATGGTTTATTCACCTGTCGTCATAGTCGCGTTGAAATTAAAAATTAAAATTGCAATAACTCTTTTGTTGCTGTTATTGCTCATACAGTAAGCTGTTTTCGTAGCTGTTGTTGTTTTTGTTATTGTTGTTGCTTTGTTTTTGTTTTTTATCTTAATGAAACATTTTTAAATCGCTTTTAACAAACGTCGGGCTATTAAACCATACGCTATTTATAAAGCTCACACTCTCTCCCCACCTGAGCTCCGATTTGAATGCATTTAATTTTGAGGCATGTGAAAATTAATTACATTTAATTAGCTGCGGCGTCCCGCCTCCCAACTCCACCCTAAACGTTCTATCAACAAGGCACGGCCATACAAGTTGCCGTTTCCTAGACTCTTTTAGACTTTTTTGTTTTTCTATATACCCTGTAATCATTAAATGTATATAAATTAGGTCTTGTTGTTGTTTGTAACAAATCTTGAACTAAATAGTCAATAAAACTAGATCAATTGACTTTCTATGCTTCTCTTTCTATGTTCATTGATCTTAGATTCTATAAGAGCCAGAGTAACCAGTTTTTTTAGTTAGATTCTATAGTATATTTCCCATAGTTGCCCTTCAACCCTGACATATCCTGACAATTTGTACAGGGTATTGCTGCATCGAGCACCCTCTTGCTATGTGATTTTTTATTATTTGTGCTCTTTTTAATTGCTTTATAATTTAAATTTTCGTTCATCCGCAGCGATCATAAAATTGTCCGGCTGCCTGCCCATGCAGTAGTCGAAAAGTAGCTGAGAAATCGCTTTAATGTGCCACCTGTTGATTGTCTACCGTTTGAGAATGAAACGTTTAAAGGTCAAATGAAACGTTTTTTTTAATTGAATTTCAAACGAAATGTACTTAGGGCAGTCAACACTCAGCACAATCACTTGGCATAGCGATCGATGTTTATAAACAAATTAAACGGAAGCTCTGTGTGATTTTAACTCATTGCCGCACCCGACAAAACAAAGATTTGGCCTAGAGATCTGACCAAAACTATTTCAGCGTCTTGGGTGTGCTCCAATTAGACAACAATTGGTGGTTGGCCAGGCAAATGAAACCGGCATAAGTTATCAGATCGACACAATTAAGGTCAGCCAACATATAAACTATAAACTACTGGTATTCATCAGCAACCAGTAAATCGGCTTTCAACAGAAACTATAACGCTCCACACGCGCTGAATACGAAGCTAAATCGGGCGCTGAGATTTCCATGGACGCATGCGTTCCATGGGCAGCCTTCAAAAAGATTCCTTTTTTAGCTGACTTCCATGAATCTCAGATATAACACACATATTACCCTTAAAGCTGGTTCAGTTTTTATCAAGATATTTTCTCTTTTGTCTCTTTTTTTATTGCGTAGTCAAAATTGTCTTCTCATGTTACAAAGTAATATATTCTGTATATTATATCTATATATTCAACCAATTCTTTAAAGTACTCAATGAAAATATGGGTATAAAACTCTGGTCTTAAATGTTGCAACTGCCATTAACTCTATTGGGCTTGACCTGCTTTAAGTCCTCTATATATAAAAGGAAATATAATGAGAATTATTTGAAGCACTAAATATCCAGGAAAAAAAGTCCGTTAAATCCAAAAACTTTGCAGCTACACTTAAGCCCTAAGGTTCTTAGTCGTATTTGCACTGTCCAGTTTAAAGAAATAGCTTACCAGATCCCAACAACTGTTCTGATTGTTTTTTTTTTTTTGGTTTTAGTTTTTGCCATAGAATCTATCTCCATTTGGGAATTTTTGGAATATTTGAATTTTTTATGAGCGGAGTCTTTAATAATTAAAATTACCTAAGTGGCATTAATCATGATTCTCATATAATTGTAATTTCGCGCTAATTTCGATGCAAAGTATTGAGGCATACGACACAAAAAGTACATAAGTGAATAGAAAAGACTTTCGATTTGCTTAATAGTTTAGAATAGACGACTTTATATGATAAAGAGAACACTCCGAGCAGAATACTTTGTAATGTTTTTTTGTAAACATCTCAGAGGACCCGGAACGGTTCGTGCAAGGCATAGTTATTTGATAGTTAATTTAACTGGCTATAATTTAATTGGAATTTTAACTGGCTAGTCAACCCAGAAGAATCGATTTCACCCGTTAATAAATTATTAATAATATTACACCAAGCATCATTTTAAATCATCAGAAGTAAATTAAAATTACTTACATTAAACTGTTTGGCTCTCATTCAAAGTTGGCTTTACTTTATGTAAAAATACAATAACCAAAATATGAGCAAGTTGTCTGTATAGCTATTCCGAGAACCTCCCCGCTCTATCTTCAGCTAAGTTTGCCAATGACTCAAGGATTGCAAATGGTTTGTTTCAGGCGCAGCTTTAACCAGTTGCGCATTACAAGCGTCAAGCAACAACAAAAGTGCAGCGTGCATACAGGAAACCACTTTCCAACCTAAAAATTCTTTTCCATTGAACAAAATCTTTTCTACATTTTTCAAGTGCAGCCAACTTCAAGCTTTAATATGACAAACGAATTGTTTCCCTCTGTCGCATCTTTAACCAGTTGCGAATCGCAAGCGTCAAGCAATGACAAAAGTACAGCGTGCAAATGAGAAACCATTTTAAAAGTTGAAATTGTTTTTTACTGACGATACTCTATATTTTTCCAACCAACTTCAAGCTTCAAAGCTAGCAACTTAATGTAAAGATCTCTTAACTCCTCTTGTATCCAAGAGCCATTGAAATGCCCGCGACTTTATGCACTCTCTGCAAGCATAACTCACACGGCTCGCACAGGCATAATTCGAAATCCCCGAAGTGCCAATGCGCTCATTTAATTAATTTAATTAACTAAAGGATTACAACAACAACAAAACGACACCCAATGGGATGGCATGAAAATGCCTGATAAATTAAGGGGGGGGCGACCGAATTGCGCAGAGTGGCCAGCGGGAAGACGTGCTGCGGTCTAATCAAGCGGCATGCAGGCAATGGCAACGCTTTGCTATGCAGTCCGCACGCTTTATAAAATAATGAGAGTGTATGCTGCGCTCAGGAGAGGGGCAGGTGAAGAGGGCAGCAGCGGCAGGGGCGGCAGAGGCGGCATGTTGCAGCGGTTGATTGCACCCGTAAGTGCCATATTGTCACCGTTTGATCAATCAAATTGCCGCCAATGCGGGCAAACTGTGCCACAACTGGAGCTCGTAAATGTAACTCAATCCGAGGCACATTGATGAGTAGCTGTCGCTCGATCGTTGCGTAACTTGTTCCGTGTCTTAGCCAAAGGCACTCGCAATTAGCCGTCTTCGCTACAGGCCCAGGCCCGGGTTCAGGTCCAGGTCCAGGGCCTGGCTCCTCCGCTAATTGACAATATTTATGAACACGTACGCATTTTGTCGCCGCCTTAATTGGATCGTCATCGCCGTCGCCCACAGCTGGCCAATTATTTTCATCAAAATTGTTGACAATTTTCAGCGTGCGCGTTTCAAATGAAGATCTTAACTCAGCTAAACAGACGTTTTGGTTATACGAATGCCACACAAAATAATAATAACCGAG
This sequence comes from Drosophila borealis, assembly GCA_035045885.1. Taxonomy (NCBI): domain Eukaryota; kingdom Metazoa; phylum Arthropoda; class Insecta; order Diptera; family Drosophilidae; genus Drosophila; species Drosophila borealis. Next base: position 7,696,551 of record JAWNOR010000137.1, on the reverse strand, counting down.
CAAAGAACAGTTATGTTTGAGCATAACCGAAGATTCAATACCCTTGCAGACAATTTTGTTATATGATACAATTTGTTGCAAGTTTATCAAGAGCCTTCCGTTTGGTTCGATTTGAGCAGCAGCCTTCAACCTCGATCCACTTTTCGAAAATCAAAATCAATAATAAAGAAAATATTCCACTTTTAAAAATATATTTAAATAACTCTTATTATACTTTCAAATTTTTCTTTCGGGGAAATTCCGTTGGGAAATAAAATTTTAAAATTAGTGGAATTTGCATAATTCCGGCTTTTGTTATTATAACTGAATCCTGGACTAACGTCCGGGTCCTAGACCATTATTGTTCGAAACCGCAAATAATCAAAAAATATCTTAACGTTAAGAATTTGTTGTATGAGTGTTTAAGTCACCTGAAATAACTAAATTAATAAACCATTAAATAGTTAGCTTGAAATCATATAGTATGGGCTATTATATAAATAAATAAATACATATATTGAATAAATACGTTAATAAATATATTTGATAGTAAATTAATTAATTAAAGACAATACAAGACAATACAAAAATAAATAAAATAATAAATTAATAAACATTCTAATAAATAAATAAATAAAAAAATAAATAAACAAATAAATAATTTAATAAATTAAGAAATGCTAAATATACATACAAATAATAAAACAAATAAATAAAAATCCATCAACTTATTTGTTTGAACGGCTTGAAGTTTTTCAAATTATTTATTTGTGACTTATTAACAAATTGTAACTTAATGAAAGAGACATATTTTCGGGCGGGATCAGAACGAACGGGTTAAGTTTCAAAAACATCGGAAAGGAATGGAATAATAATTGTTTGTGTTGGAACGGGTTCGAACTTTCTTTTGCGTGCCAATCTATAGATGCTAACAAGATAGTATTAAGAACTAAGTCAGTGCAATACAGAAACGGAAATCAAATAGTCCCTCCTCCCGAAGTAGAATTTATTAAAACCAATTAATTGTGTGCAGGGTATTTATATTTCTATAAAACTAAGCCATCTTTTTAAATTTTATTTAAGTTTTTCAATGATACATTTTCAGTTTAAATTTGGATAATTTTTAATAATAAATTTAACCTACAAAAACTATGAGACTAGCTTTTATAGCAAACACAAATATAACTTTATCGACTTCGCCTCGTAACTTCTCTCAAATTAAAAGTCTAGCTTCACAGCGTTACATATTTCATGGCAAATTTGAAATACCCTCGGTTAGGATAAGCGCGCACAATGTGAGCTAAAATGTGTGTCATAAATTGTCGTTAGATGAGATTTCTACGATTTATAACTAGGACCGGGTCTTGACTTGCACTTACGACTGCGCGAATTTGCTTTTTCTTCAGTTTACTATTATTATTTTTGTTATTACTATTATTTAGTTTCTTTTTTGTTTTTTTTTTTGTGGCAATTTAATTCAATTAACTTTAATGACACATAAAAGCATTCTTGACGCTCGCTTTTAGACTTTAAGCCAAACAAGTTCCATTTTTACGCAGCTTTTGAAAAGTCGTTTTCGAGTGGCAATATTTTTGACGGCGATTGGGTAAAGGGGGATAGTGGTTTGTTAATTATATAATTGCAAATAGGTTTTTGTTTAAAAAAACATTGAGTGCACTCGTGATGTGCATTAAAACAAATGCTAGTTGTCGCGAACTAAAACTCATTGAAATGCGCTTGAAAAATACATATTTTAAACCAGGCAAAAATTGAATCTTTCAAAAATTAAAATCAAATTTATATTTTAAATAAATAAAATTAAATGTCGAAATTTTAAGCAGAAAAAGTTAGAAATCACAAAGAACTTTTTTAGCTGTTTTCTTTTATGTATATACTTATCGTATATTTTTTATTTTAGAGAAAATTTGCGATAGGTATATCTTTATAAATATATACGATTAAGATTTTGCTTTAAGCTTAGAATCTCTATAACAAATTAGTGAAAGTTTCTGTAGTCGGTTAAATAGAATTCAATGAAAATATAATCTAAAAGAATGTGATTCAGCTATAAATAAGCTGAATTGAATTCTTTCCATGAAAAAGTATTTAATATATATAACATACTAGCGGGTATTGCCCGGCCTTGCGTTTTGTTTCCTATGTGCTAAAATGTTTAGATATTACTTTTCCATAAAGTACAAGCCCGTGGAAAATTTAAATCTACCCATCTTGATCTCCACTTTTATTAAAAAAATGTTTTCGCTGCAGAATAAACTTTCGTTTATTAAACCTTTGACCCGCATTTGCCTCCCAAGAACGTTTCAAATAAATTCTCACAAATATCTTTGAAATTGATTTTGAAGCCGATAGGATGGTTAGCAAAATACTTTCATATCAACATTTTTTTTGCTAATTTACCACTATTGTGGGTGGAATTTCGCGAATCGCTGAAACACGTTTTCATTAAGTTTCTTTGAAATGCTTTAAAAAAAGTCTTAAAGCAAATCGGACATAACTTAAAACCTCACCAACAAAAATCGGAGAATCGCACTTTCCACCGAGGAAGCTTCGGTTTTGCGAAAAATGTGAAACACGCCTCAAATAATTTTTCATATAGATCCTTGGAAATGAATTTGAGCGCGAAATGTCACCCACCAAATCTTTGATTTCCAATTCCACCAAGGAGGAATAGATTTTTCGAAGAGTGTGAAACATCCCTCAAATTAATTTGAACAAAGATCTTTAAAAATAAGTTTGAGGCCGATCGGATGGTAAACAAAAAAGTTTCATACAAACGTTTTACGCGATTTTATCACACTTGCGGGTGGAATTTCCCGAAACCCCGTCTTAACGTGCACCTACATCACATAAGGTAACTACAGAGAAAATTTCAACTTCCTAGCTCTTACAATTTGGGCAGTGCATTGATCACCAATCAGTCAGTCAGTCAGTCAGGATAAACAGTTTTATATATAGAGATATGCACCAATGAAGCATCTTCAGTTGATTATTTCTATTGCGGTAAAAACTTTGACCTAAAATCGTCAACGTTAAACGTTTAGATGATCTTTGAAAAGCGTTTTAGGAATTTTTGGTATGCTGTTTAGCCTCTTTTACCGCTATGCGTTATAGGAAGTGCAACTGGCTAATGGCTGGCCCCACCGCAGCGCGTTTTATGTGTAGTTGGCAGTCGGCAAATGACAGTTAAATGTACGACAATATCTCATTGGATGTGGATTGTCATTTGTCAAAAGGTAGCATAAAGCAAAAATCGGCCAATTAGCGGCACAGTTAAACGTCAACATCCTCACGGCACAGCACAGCACATCCGGACTGGATTGGACCACCGATCGCCGCAGCTGAGATTCAACTGTGGCCAGTTGCCCAGCTGAGTGCGCCGGGCACATGTAACCAGTGACGGTTACATTTTCGCCATCAATCAAAGAGGCGACGGGCAGCGACTGGGGAGAACCCAAAGGTAGACCCGAACCGCATCAAAATGCGGGCGCCTGCGCAAAAATGCGGAACAGACAAAAACAAGAAGAAACACTTGTCCCTGCTGTGTTGAATATTAAATACCCTTTCAGATACATATAAATCAATCATCAAACAACTCAATTTCGATCGAACGGAAACTATATAGTTACGTATTTATATATAAAAAGGAGCCCTCATCATATTTGCATATATACAGTCACGGACAAAAGTATTGGCAATTGTAGTGTTGTCAACTAAAAATTTATATTGAAAATTGCCAATACTTTTGTCCCTATAAAATTACGGGTTCTTGGAATTGAATAATTATTAAAAATTAACCATGCCGCCAAAATTTATAAAAATAATTGGATTGCATGCACAAATAGCTAATAATCTTATGAAAAATATAAAATTATTAAATATTAGACGGTATATTGGACAAAACCGACAATAAAACAAGATAATATTAAATTGCCAATACTTTTGTCCGTGACTGTATTTATACATCAAACTAGCGGGTATTACCCGGACTTATCCGTGTCAAGTTTTGTGCTACAAATATAATCTGACTACCTTTGACCCGCATTTGTTGCTTTTAGGTTATTTTATTAGCGTAAGCTTAGTTAAAGTCAGATCTTTAAACACACAAAAAAACCGCTGGTTCGATTCGCAGTTTGTATAAACTTTCGGTCTTTAGGTTCGTTTTGTGCAACTGGCTTACCACATTCTTGAGCAAGGAATTTGATTCACACCTTGGTTTATATTCACCTTATACATTTTTAAAACTTTATTGTAAGAACTTTTTTAAATCATTGATTAAAAATAACTGAAAACAGCATTTGGTTAAAAACTTGCTATATTTTCATCTAAAAAATGTTCTAAACTTTTATAAGAAAACTTATTTTATTTTTTTAATCAATAGTTTCTGGTGAAAAATTTTCAGTGAAAATATTGCAGGCCTAAGACAATTTGTGGCTCAAGCTTCAGTTTGATTGTTTTACGTACAAATTATTTGGTTATATGTTGGACTCAAAGCAACAAATTTGTTACAATTCCGGGTTCAAACCGTTTCAGTTTCAAACTGATTTCCAGCATTATTTACGATACCTTTAAAAAGGAAAAACCTTGTTGATCGATTGATTCTACGGGAGCTCTATACTGATATACTGGTGATTAAGATCCTAATTTCTGAGCTAGTTAAAGGTTTTTGGAAAAGCTTAAAATCGCATAAGGCAAAAGCTAAGGCTAATGATATAGTGATATAGTCTTATCAAAAGATAGGTGTGACATACAGCTACAATTGAAGAATATATATGATTTATTGGGTTCAAAGAAGTTTACGACTACAAATAACATTACAAGATTGCAATACCCTTTGCAAGGGTATTGGGAAAAAAGAAGTTTAAGGCATAAGAAAATGTTGATGATGACGATTTGTTGGACACGACGACGTCAGTAGCTGTCCTGGGGATGTCGCGAGACTTGGAACTGACTTGCGCAATTAGTTGTCAATTATCACATAGCTCGTGGCGACCGGGCAATGGGCCAGGGCGAGCGGGGTAAGCGGGGTAAGCGGGCCAGGGGATTGTTTTGCTGTAAAGTGCTAGCCGTGAAATTGGGTTTATTGATTTGCTAAAAAAAAAATGTTTACAATTGTCACGAGTCTTGAATTTATTTATTTATGTTTTACAGCCGCGCAGAGTGTCGTCCCACAATGTGCGCACTTCGGCCCTATCGCCACCCACTCTGTCAGCCATTTTCATTAACATGGCCATAAAGCCAGGCCACAAAACGTATATTGTGTAGCAATATTTCATTTGATCGCAGAGGCTACCGTTTGTTGTGGCTGCTGGACTCGGTTAACCAAATCTCTCGGGCTAACATAGCCCATGGTCTGTTTGTGCACAAAGCGTTGGCATTGTTGTTGTTTTGTTTATTTCTTTTTGGCCGCCCGAGTGACACCTAATTAACACCAAAGGCGAGTGCTGTGTTTTATGATTGCATTTATTTGACTTAGTTATTTGAAGATGAACAGCATGAGTAGCCGGAACTAAAGCTGTCAACTGAAATGAGCGTAAAATTCCATCGATTTTTTCTTCTTTTATCGTTTTGTCGGCCCTTTCAATTATGCATAGCTCGGGCGAGTTGTAAATGCTGTGGAATTGCGCTTATTTTGGGTTGTCAATAGACATAGCATGGCTATAAAGTTCCCAACAACATTTTGTGAGTTCCATTAGCTCAGATACATTATAGATATTAGTTTTTCTATAGCTTAAAATATGTAACAATCTACGATTGACATTAGCATCTCACAGTACCATCTGCCACAGTATGTTATATATAGAAAACCCATTATCAATAATGCATCTGAGCTAAAGTAAAATTGTAAAAAATTCGAATTGGTCTGGAAGTGTTTTCTATTTAGGCTGCAAGCTGGCTTTGAGCTTACCTTTAACCAAATTAATTGCCCAGAAAACAGAAACATTTATGAAGCTTTATCTCAAATTAAACGAGAAAGAAAGGACATCTTTGGCAAACCGAAGATTTGATACTTTTGTACTCATTTTGTCTCACGTCTTTGCAGATATGTTAGCAAAATATTTCGAAAAACAGAATATTTTGCCATCGAAAAAACCCATTTTTCCACTGATTCTTTATATAGTGCTTAATAATATAGTAGTGAGATCTTATGTATATAGAAGGGGTTGGTCAGGTTTTCTTGATAAACAAAAACGTTTTTCATTCAAGAATCTACTCCTCGTCCAATCGTTCCTATGACAGCTATTTGATATAGTGGCCCGATCTGTCCGGTTTCGGCATATTTACTGCCTGCAACAGAATGATGGACCTATGCAAAGTTTTATCTAGAATATATATCTCGATCTAGAATATATATACTTTATGGGGTCGAAGATGTCTCCTTCTATGCGTTACACATTCCATAACAAAATAATAGTACCCTCTATAAGGGTATAAAAAAGGTTTGTTTTTAGAAAGAAGAGAACAAGTATTTAATAAGATATTTTATATCCATTAGAAGGGCTCAACGTTATATATATAAATGATCAAAATTATAATACTCAAGAAAGCTTTAGAACTTTTCTGCTATATTTTTATCTGTGAATATCGAAGGGCATATCGTATATAGCTCTAGTTTTCTTAGCTCTTAAAAGTATATTCACAAGGGATAGATAGAGAAAAAAAACCCAACAATTTACAATTGCAGAGACCTAAAAAGAAACCTACTCTCAAAGCTATGTACGCAGTGTGTTGTCTTTTGAATTCCAGTAAACAGCAGCAGCAGCAGCCGCAGCTCAGCCTTCCCATGATTGACATGAAAATGCTTAAAGTTTACCTTAAAACAATGATAGAAATGTTGCTTGGATGTGTTGCTCTGTGTTGTTGGTGGGGGGAGGGTGGAGGGGTAAGCTGGCGACAGGTTAAAGCGAAGCTAAGCAACAGCAACACCTGTCGTCCATTGTGGCGGCCTTTTGTTGTTTGGCTTGGCTCGGGTTGGCTCTGTTCATTAAAAACTCGGCTTCTGTGTAAAACATTTTTTAATAAATATTATAAAATGGGAGCTGCACAAAAACCAAAATCGTTTACAAGAAAAACAATTAAGCCAAACAGACAGACAAATAAATACAAAAAAAAAAACCCACAGAGCTACGCAGTTAAAGACCCTAAAAAATGTCAACTGCCGCTCACCGCAGCCGCCAACTGTTGGAGGCTGTGATTTTGTGGCTATCATGCCTGGGTGCCACATAGGCTACACAGATCTAGAAATCGCTCGCAACTCGGTCCGCTGTCGCTTGGCGGTCCCCGGCTCGACTCTTGTCGGCTGTCATAAAACAATTAAGTTTAATTTTGTCACCGTGCCCAGGCCCACAGCCAGAGCCACGGCTCGAAGCACCCAAGCCAAGCATCGTGCCTCATGCAACACTGCGGCACAGTGGCAGGCTGCAGGCAGCAGGCTCTCTGTGCTGCACGTAATTAACGCATGCTTTGTAGTTGTTGTTGTTGTAGTTGTTTGTTTAATTGTGCACCTGTTGCCGCCTTTTGTGTCCAATGGTCCAACAAATTGCATGCCAGGGATGTCAGTTTTTGGTGCAACAATTGCTCGGAAAATCGGCTAATAGGCTTTTCCAATTGCGCTGTTTTCAGACAAAAAGCTAACGCAATATCTTGATCTGGCTATCTATGAAAATCTCACATATTTACAGGAATTTTACGGATTCAATTTTTTTGTATATCAAACTAAAGTCAATTGCATTATCTGAGCTCTCATTCCTCTCCCCCAGCAATATATATTCCCTTTTATTTGATTTTTTTTTAATATAGTAAATAAGTAAAAAATATAATTTCGAGCTTCCTTCTCTCTATACGACATTGTATAATCTATTCTATCCGTTTACTTATCCTAAGTGTCTTTTTATTTAATCCTTTTTATACCACTGTAGAGTGCGTTATAATTCTGTCAGCGCATAGAAGGAGACACCTTCGACTCCATTAAGTATATATATTCTGTGCTGCTCAAATTTGAGCCAAATCTTAACTAGATCGCGCTACCATATTGTATAGTTCTATACGAAGAATCGGTCGAAAATGAGTTTTTACGAGTTTCACTATTCTCACATACCTGCAAAGCCATTACGCAGATACTCTTACTTTCTTGTTATTAAGCTAATAGACTTTTATAGTACGAATGTAGCATAAAGAGCTCAAGCTTTGTCTACAGTATACCCATTGATAATTTGGGAAGTGAGATATATATGCTAAGGTATGTAACAGACTGTTGAAATCATCTTGTACTTCATCGAGTATATTATGTATATATATAACATAATCCTGATCAGCAGCAATAATCGACTACATCCTTCAGGCCTTCCGTTAGTTTGTGGAAGTGTTCCTTTTCAGAGTCTATAAAGCAGATTTAAATGTTTTCATCTTTTAGGTCCTCGCTTATCACTTCTTTTCAACCAAATTTTCGTAAATTATATTGTTAAGTTGTTTGCAATCTTCTTGTTAGAAAATTTTATTCGATACATTTTTTTATAAATATTTAATAACTATTTGAACCTATTTAATTCGTGTGCGAACAGCTCGTTTACCTATTTACTCTGAGCAACTGCTGCATTTTCAACTAATTTTGGTTTGTGCTAACATTTAAACTACTTATTAAAAAAATCCCAGCTTGTGGCTTTTTCTTCTCCCTTTTTTTATACACTTCCCAAGCATCATTAAAGACATATCCGTAGCTACAAGAGAAGCTACTAAGAAGCGTCTTGTGCTCTTTTTACGATCCTTTTACTGTCTTTTACTAGTCTTTTTTTTATCATTTGTTGATAATAATTATGGTCATTTGCGATAATTGTGGGCCATTGTGTCATGTCTTGAGGAACTGTTTTTTCACTGTATTTTATTTTTCCACCACTCGCACTTTAATAATAATTGTCATTTAGATAATTAGTTAACTGGCCGCTTGGGATTGTGAGTTGGCCGACGGTCGCCGGAGTTTATTAAATGAAAAGTTATGAACAAAAAGGGGCGCTCTAAAGATTTATGAGCGCTGATTAGCAGACATTTAGCTAAAGGAAAGAAAAAGTGAAAATCGGAAAAAGAAGATCACGGAAAATCCTTACAGCAACGGCCAAATCGTTAACTGCGATCGTTAAAAAAAAGCCTTATTATGAATGAAAATAGAAATTTTGGATTTTAATTGTGTGAAAATTGTGTCTGAACTCTTGGAATAGGCGTGACCCGTGTATTACTCAGAAATGTCAAACGAAAGAACGTCGACAACTTCCTGATGTATGGGCAATACGAAATCCATAAATCGCTAAGAAATGGCCGTACATCTTATCGCGATTGAGCCACCCAAATAGTTGCCACACACACACACGCAGATACACAGATACATGCACACACAAAGAACTCATAATTAAATTATGCAAATTTCCGCACTCTCCCAGGCGGCATCTTCAAAACGACACGTAAGACAATAAACCAACACCAAGCAACGACGCTTAATGTGTAGTCCCCCCCATGAAAGGCGTATAACGCCCCGCCAGAGATAGAGAGAGGGGTAGGGGGAGGGGGAGGGGGTCTTGTTAAGCAGCCACATCGTTAAATTTGATTGATTTTGCTCAGCAGCAGCAACAGCAGCAGCAGCAGGCAGGAGCCAAACAAACAGCTGGCAATGCTCACATACACGATCTTAATGAGAATGTAGCGCATTTAAATGTGGCGAGCATTAAAACCGATTTCTCGAGTGTCGCAAAAGCGACAAAAGTTTTTGAATAGCGTTTTACCTTGGCTCATAAGTATTCAAGAGCTGGTGCTATGTCTCACGGCGGACAGCTGTTCATCAAATGAGCTACACTGCGAAAAAAGCTTTAAAAAAAACTACACTGATCCCTAAAAGCTGCGTTGTCAGCTTTTAAATTGCCAAACAATTCTAGTTATACTTAGCACCAGAAGATGTCTATTCTAAAATGTTAAATATGCTTATTACATATTATTATTATTTTTCCTGTTTGGAAATTCGTCTTAACATAAACATTTATTGGAAAATATTTTTTTAACATTATATATTTTAATGTTATTTTTCTTATATGTATATAATATTTTTTTTTTAACATTATTATTATTTGTATTTTAAATCTGCCCGCTTTGGGCAATAATTAAATTATTTCTGTAACCGTTGGCAGTTAAGTATTGCCTGCATCTTTGTGCTAGAATTTGTCAATTAAATTTTTTTTTACTACATTTTTGAAATTCTTCCTTAAATGAAGAATTCATTAAACTGTAGAAAATAATTTTTTTAAATTTGTATTTATAAGTTTTAATGTAATATTCCTTAAATGACAGAATTTTGTTTTTAAGAACATATTTTTGATGTTAAAAAACAGTTTTATTAAACGACAATTTTCGGAAAATTGAAAAACAATTATCAGTGTAGGCTTACGGAATGTATTTTCCAGCATAGATAACACATAGATAAAAGTAAAACATTTTTTTGTTTATATAATTTATGCATTAGTCAGTAAAATAATCTTCTTTTTTCTGTTTCTAAATAATTTGCCAACTTAAAATTCTTAATTTCGAAAAATCTTTAATCGAGCTTTTCATGATTCTTCAAACTAAAAGCATTTTATTTATTTATGCATAGCCCAATAAGATATTATATAATGGCAGAAACATAATTTTGCATATATACTTAGTTTAATTAATACTTAGTCTTGTTAAGTAGAAGAAGGAAGCATAAATAGGGGATATGTATATAAAATTAATTTTCAATTGTCATTCAGCGTTTTTCGCAATTTTTCCTATAAAATTGATTTTTATTTACAAACATTTTTGAATTGTTAATCTTTTGTTTAACAAGCCAGGCAGACATTTTTGCCAGTGTTGCATGAGGCTTAAGCTACACACAAATTTGTATTTAATCGCTCATTTTGTGGCACACAAACAACAACAGCAACAACAACTTGTATACTAAAAAACCTTGTCTACGTTTCTCGACAACCGAAACAAACTTTGTATGTGGGGGATTTATGGGGCGCTCTATAAAATTTCTCAATAAGCAAACAAGATCCTAACTCGCATGTTAGCTCTCTCCCTCTCTCTCTCTCTCTATCTGTCTGTCTGTCTGTGTGTGTATTGCTGGCTCTGTCGCACGCGATTCCAATGAAATGTGTTTTTCGATAAAAATGGTCCATGCGATGCGATCGAATTTAAATTGAAAAATTTGATTTTAATTCTTGCCTTCTAAATGTGTTTTCATTAGCATAATTAACGTCGAATTAAACTTGGTATTAATTTTTGTTTCTCGAATTGTAAAAATAAAATAAATTACATTTTACAGGCAAAGAAAGTTACCTTGCGTGTGGGTAGCTGACAGAGAGGGGGCCAGCGAGGGTTGGGGACCTGACAGCTATTCGTCAGATCGTTAAATTTGTTAGGGTGTTTTTTTTTTGTTATTGTTGTGTTTGTTTTAAGTATGCATTAAAAGTCGGTTTGTGCTCGGTCCATTTGAGTGCGTTGTGTGTGTTTTTCTACACTTTCGTTCGGCTGGTTTTTTTGGATCGATCGGTTGGCCATCTCCGTCCGTGCGTCTGGCCGGGAGGGGGTTCCACTCTTGATTTATGCTTGTGGCTCATTTATATTGAAATTTGATATATTTAAGCACGCGGTTGATTTTGCGAAGCCGCCCGTTTGCCTCCATACGAGCGCATTTTTTTTTGTTTTCGTATTTTATATTCGAATTAATTGAAATGATTGTGATCTACAACACGACTCGGCGAGCATACTATACACATACCTAAATATAGTATATATAGTATATATATATATAATTTATGAATATCGCTTTGTTGGCCTGTATGTTAATGTTCACGTGTCTTTTGTCTTGCTTTGTGGCCAACTTATTTCAGCTGCGTATAAATTATACGGCCATACACAATAGTATAACACCTCCTAAATGTTTCCGTAAGCGCTGCCCGACAAACTTACAAACATTTTAGCTCTTGTTTTATGGCAGCGTGGACAAAAACATTAAAAACAAATAATATCGATTGCCTGTCGTGTGGGCGTTTTGGGGAATTTGCATTGGTTTTAAGGAATGCAACTTTACGGTTTTGGGAAAGTAGCCCCCATTTGAAGTTTTCCGCTAGAATGTCTTAACTAGAAGACTCTATTATCTTACAAATCAAGATCGTTCATCACGCGGCTGACATTAAAGTATGTAAACAACGATACGAATCAAAAACAGAATATAATTTATGAATATATTTATTATATTTTATTTACTAAGCGAATAATATAATACTAATATAATAATACTAAAGGAATATTATTATTTAAAATTATTTAAATTCAACCCCTTTGGCCGGAAAACGCGGCTCAAATTGAGGTTAAAATTTTGGATTCAAGGTTCACATCACAAGACTAAACTACTGATTGACTAATTCAACTTTGGTACTTATTTTTAATGGACTTTTTCAACTTCAATTATTTTTATTAAGCGCTAAAATCGATAAGTACTTTCTGATCTCTTTTTTTTTTTTTTTTTTAATTGTTTATTGTATTGAATCAAAAATAGCATACATTTTTATTACAACAAGCGTAAGACAGTGAAAAATGATTATAATGTTAAATGTTTTGTAGCTTGATTTTACATCGAGGGGTATTTACAATATTAGGATATTTACAATTAAGGGGACTGGGGACATGGACTAATACTGTTAGGGTTTTAAATGATGCGTCTTGTTGGTAGCTCGCTTATCTGTAGCTCTGGAGCGCCTCTCTGTGATGGAAGCATACAGGACACTGACGACTGAACTTACCGAAGTAGCGGCTGCTGAAGAAGTTGATCCGATATCCGACCTTTGTTAGGCGGAGATCGCATTTGATGGCGTCTTTTGTGACGTACCATGGAAGGCCGGTCAGTTTGCGTGCTGCCTTCGCTTGCACTGTTATAATTCGATTGAGCTGGTTCAGACTTGGACGGAGTAGAATGGACATAAAATTCATTGTCAAATATCAATGTAAAATATAGTTGGTGTGGGTAGATTTCAATTTTCCACGGATGGGAAATATGCCTTAAGTTGAAGCAAAAAACTAGGACTAGACAAGGCCGTCTTATACAGTCAAAACTCTCTTGGACGAATGGCGCTGGTCGGGCAAAAGTATCCTCTTAAAGGGGTTTATAAATTGTAACATTCAAAAAAAGGGTTAGAGAAAAAATATCCGACCAAAAGGCGTGTCCGCCTAATTGGTCCGTTAGTAGAATTTTCACTGTGTATAACATTATGTGTATATATGGAAAACATTCCTTCAATAATATTAATTAAAATTGCCCGCAACAACTGAGGACACTTTCATTACGCAAACAGCGCTCAAAAAAACTGTCGCAAATCAACACATTCGTCAAGCTACACATTTAAAACCCGAAAGAAGCGCAAGAGATCCAAAAGAGAGAAGAGAGAATCAAAAAAAAAAAGAGAAGCAATAATAACTGGGAATGGGTGATCACCCGCTGACAGAAAATCACTTGGCAACGGCTGATCATTAACCGATAACACATGACATTAAAGGTTCAAACAAAGTGAAAGAGTTTAAACGCACACAAAATGTGATAAATGCCGACCACCCCATGGAACCACAACAACAACAACAACGACAACAACGACAACGACAACGACAGCGACAACAGGAATGACAATGACCACATCAAGTCGAACAGGTGAGGCGAAAAACGAGCGGAAAATTAATAGTGTGAACGAAGATCGGCAAGAGAATACGACGGGCGAGAGCAACAGTGACAGAGACAAAAGGAGTGAGAGACAGAGAGAATGGGGAGCGAGAGAGAGGCAGAGGTTAAAGGGAGACGATAGCAGTAAGGCACACACACATGGAGATAAAAAAAAAAAACAACAGATATCAGCATCTGAGATAGGTATCAGCTTACATTGGAGCACCGTTGGTGTCCCCCCGCCCCTCCTATTCCCTTCAACCATACACACATGACGGTAGTGAGCAGCCGGAAATTTGTCAAAATGTCAACGGGTGAAACAGTTTGTGGAGTGGAGAGTTTGGGAGCACCAGACTCCATCAGACTCCAACGGACTCCACCAGACTTCAGTTTTTCAGCGCAGGCTCGGTCGGCTTCAGGCTCTGAATCAAGCCACGTAGCTTTTGTAAAACAAACCATTAGCAGCTAATAAACATTAGTCATGCGACCAAAAAACGAGTAAGTGTGCCGCAGTCGCGGTTAGCCGACTGGCAGATGCCCTGCAATTAGTTTCTAACTGACTGACACACGCTATGAATTTATTAGTACTTAAATAACTACTCATTTAAATATTATTAGTTTGATGTGGACAAAAAAAAGGAATTTAGGTTTAATGAAGCAGGAATGTACCTTAAAAATCTTCAATTCAGGGAAGACTTTTGTTATATTACCAAAACGTAAAGAATACGAAAATCTTCATAGAAAATATACAGTCGCGGGCATTTATAATCGTTGAGTTTGGCTTAAATGTCGATACTTATCGATTCAACTTGCAAAATGAATTAACACATGCTGTTCTAAGTGGGAAACTTTCTAATGGGCTGTATTAACTGGGAATAAATATACTTTATGGCTTCTCAGATGCTAAAAACGTGCTAAGTATAGAAACTTATCTTTTAAGCTATCTATATTTAGCAATTACATCGATCTGGCATCTCTTGTACCACGGAAGAATCTACATGCTAAATTTGTAGCAGTAAAAGTCTCAGCTGGGCTAGATTCATACGGATTGTATATAACTTATGGGTTTTGAGCTGCCCCCATCTGTCTTTTACAATCGTTGCGCGGATAAATATCTATACTTATCGATTCGATTAATAAATTCCTGAGTTAACGATATTTCTAGTCTCTAGATTATGAGCTGCCATCAGCTGTCCATCTGTTACAAACGCTTGCACCAAGCAATATGCCCCTTTGATCATTTTGCAGGGTATCAAAAGTAAGGGGCTGGAGAACCTTAACTCGGCCCGATGATTTAGTGAGTGTAATTAAAATTTAAAGTTTCTTTCGCTCGCATATGTAAATGATCTGTGCGGAATTCCACGAAATAAATGAACAAGTTTTCTTCGCTTCTCTTCTCTCTTCTCTCTTGTTTTTTTTTGGTCTGTCCACTCACTTGTAGTTTT
The DNA here is from genome assembly GCA_035045885.1 of Drosophila borealis. Classification (NCBI taxonomy): domain Eukaryota; kingdom Metazoa; phylum Arthropoda; class Insecta; order Diptera; family Drosophilidae; genus Drosophila; species Drosophila borealis. The sequence continues at coordinate 7,681,395 of JAWNOR010000137.1, read as the reverse complement.
CGTTTATAATTATAATTTATGCAGATCAGGCCGAACCGCTTGTTGACAGCAGCGACCCCATCAATCAGTCTAGGATCGCCTTAGATAGGTCTATTGGCGGCACGGGCAACTCCGATCTGCCACCGTTGTCCCCCAACCCTCCCCCTCTCCCCCCAGCGATATGGATCGCTTTGTAAGTGAGCCTGGACAAATCGTGTACAAGATAAGCTTACATTAGATTAAAGTGCTGGTAGCTCCGCTCTAATTGGCTGTGCAATTGGATACTCACTGTACCCTCCTCTCGCATCTGCTGCGCCCGTGCTGACTCAGCGCCTTGTAGCTGTAAATGTATATCACTTCATTTATACACATATACATATATATATATATATATATATCGAGCGATTCCTTGAATTTCCCGCTCGCGTCTGTGTCAACGATTTGTTGTACGTTCTTTGTACAGACGTCCTTTAGATTTATGCACCTTTCGATCCCTACAAATCACGTTGGGCGTTTTGTTTTGCACATTTTTATGGGCGCTACTGATGCTATGCACTCAGCTCCAACTGGATATACGGATATATATATATGGACTGCAGTCCGCTGAACAGCTAGCTAAAGTTGCTAGTTGCTGGAATCGCACGAGCTTAACAGTAGTCAGGGCAATACTAGAGACAAAGAGATATTGCGGAGATATAAGACAGGGGGATCTGCAGTAAAAATGGAAACAATGGTATCGAATACAATGGGTATAAACAATGAGAAAGGGGAACTATCGAATAATAGAAGTAGGAAATTAAAAATCTGTCATCTGTTGAAATGTTATTTCTTGAATACTTTTTTTAAATACTTCCCATCGTATAAGAAAAACAGCTCAAAACATAAAGGTCTAGATAATTGATTAAAGAGTCCATCAAATATTATCGAATATTAAATTGTGGGTTGTTAACAGTACAATTTTTATTTCAAAGGATAATAAGTTGATGAGTATTAATACATTTCTACATTATTGTTGCTAATATCTAAGTAAGATTAACTATCCTGGTATTATATAGTTGAATATAATAACTAACAGTACAGTAATACTCAGTAGCATTACTTGGCCTAAGATCTATTCTTGCATTTTAGCTTATCTATCTATTAAGAAGTGGGGAAAACCAAAATTCAGCCGTACATATCCAGATCCCTATTTTCCACCCATGCATTTTCGAAAAACTGCTAAACACGATTTGAATTGAATTTTATAATTTAGGGTATTATTATTATTATTATTTAGGGTATTATTATTTTATCATGAAATGTTTAATGAAAAGCAGGAGACATCTTCGACCCCATAAAGTATATATGTATATTTTAGATCAGCATCAACAGCTAAATTAATATAGTTATGTTCGTCTGTCCGACTTTCCGTCTATTCGCCTGTCTGATTCGATGCGAACTTGGCTCTCAGCTTTATTGTCTTGAAAATGTTGCAGGTAGTACATATATCGGAATCGGCCGGAGCGGACTACTTTATCCTATAGCTGCCATAGCAATGATAAGTCAAACATTCGGTTCTTGTATGGAAACGAAAGATATCTTGACCAACCTTAGCATTTACTCTTTAAACTATGCTGCTTATGAATGTATCATGATCGCACTACTTTATACGAAGATTCGGTCGAAAAAAGAGTTTATGCATGGCAATATATATCATCCAACTCAGCATTTATAGAGCTTCACTTTTTTCACATATCTGCAACACCGTAAAGCAAATGTCTACAAAGGCTTTAAATCTTCGGAATGCCCAAGCTATTTTTACCTTCTCGATAAGTAGAGGTTTTAAATTTTGCTTTTAAGCCAATCGGATACTAATTAAAAAAGTTGCATAGCACAGTTTTCCGAGTACTCACGCAAGATTTATTTAAAATAGGAGCAACTTGTATTAATTAATAATTTACAAAACAATTTAAACTGTGCTCATGCAAATTCAAAAAAACTGTCATGTTCCGATGTTCAGGTTAGATTTGCCAATATTAATAATAATAAGGAATAAGTTGTAAGACGATCGGCCAAAAAAATTAGCCTTTACCCATTTAAACTTGGTCTCCCAGCCTTTGATGGGTTTTCTGCAAAAGTATAAACAAAAATCTCAAAATGAGCTCGTATCTGACGGGCACTAAAAAAGAGAAATTTCCTAAATCTCTGGCTTAACAACGATGGGTGAAAACTGCAAAATATTAAGCTTAACAGCTATTAAATTATGTAAAGCTGATCGACAATTAGCGAGGAAATGAGACGGCGTTAGCCGTGTTAAAAAAACGGCAGATTAAACTTCCGTATGTTAAACTCCCAACTTATGCGTAGTCTGTGCATTCGCTCTCTTGATATGTTTTTTTTTATTGTTATTGACAACAAAATTCTAAAAACATAAAAAAATGTTCAATTGTTGCTGCATTTGAACCGGCGAACTCTCGCATGCGAGTCCGACGCGCAGACATCTACGCAAAGCGCGTTGCTTTATAAACTTTTTTCGCTTAAAGGCAACATTTATGGGGAATGCCATCTGTTTTTCTTTTGCTACCCAAAAGTTATTTGGAGTACAAATTTCAGCTGTGATTGAAGCTGTGCCTCGATTGCCAGTTAGTCCGACTTTCGTCTTACGTCTAAGTAGATGGAGATAATAATTCTCAACCCGATTTTCTGAGCCTGATGTGCAAATTCCACAACTGTCCACGCACTACTCTAATTCCTCTTCCGGGCACAGTAGCTCCTTTGCTGGCCATTACATAGAACTGGACAACTGATTATGTCACAGCTTCTAGTTCCCAGCTCCCTTTGGCACGTAACTCTCGCCTCTCCCCCACACGCGCGGCATAATGAGCTGAGCTACAGGCAGCCCACCCCCCCCCCCCCTCGACCCAAAGAGGGCACCAGGTGTATGCGCATAACCGTAAGATTCACACATGCCCAAAGACGAGGCTGCAGCAGGGACAAGCAACAGCAACAGCAACAACAACAGCGGCAACAACGTGAAGAAGAACAAGAGAAATACATTTTGAAAATTTAACGATGCGCACATTTTATTACCGCAATTAATTACAAAAACAACGCGCAGAAAGAAATCTCCAGTCAGGGAATCTGAGATCACACGAGCAGCAGCGAGAGAGAGGGAGAGCGAGGGAGCGACACAGAGAGAGGGCGAGAGAGAGAGAGAGAGAGCAGCCGAAATGAGAGAATGAGCTTCGAGATCTGTGATAAACATTATGATAGATGTGACTAGTTAAATGCTACTACCAAATAGTTCTCGGGCAGCCACTTCTGGGCTGGTTAATTGGCTTCTCGCTGCAAGCGCAGAGCGTTTGCCTGAGCGCGGCTCTAAACCCGTTTCCTGACCAATTAAATGCCAGGAGAGAGAGAAAACGAGATCTAGAGCGAGAGAGATGAAGAGCGAGCAGCAGCAGCAGCAGCAGCAGCAGCTTCAATCTCGACCTGGCCAAAAGACGTTGTCGGCCGTTGTCAGCATTTGTAGCCGCACATTTCGTATTGCGACGCGTAGCGCGACAGTTGTCCACACGGCATACGGCACACGGTACAGGTGTCTGTCTATGAACGTACCCTCAAACGCAATGGGCTTTAAGCATGCGATGCTGCAGCGCAGCTACGAGCTGGCCGCCTCACCTGGCCCCCAGCTGCCGGCGGCGCCGCCGCCGCCGCAAGTCACAGACTTTAGCATCAATCGCATACTGAGCAAGGATCAGGCTAATCGTGTCAAGAAATCAACAGCAAGTGCATGCAACATACTCGATCTCTCCAAGAGTCGTCAACAGGCGGGCACAGCCGCTCCCCCTGCACACCCTGCTGCTTCTGCTGCTGCTCCTCCAACTGTTCCAGTGCCAGCTCTCAATCTGGCGCCCGTACAGATCCAGCCGGCCGCTTATGCGGCCGGCGGCTATGCCATGCTGCCGCCGGATTTGCTGGCCATGGCGAGTGCAACCAAATTCTATGCGCAATTCTTTCCACATTTGCTGCCCGCCTATGCAGCGGCTGCAGCTGCCGCCGGCCTGACCACGCCGCCCACCTCGCCATATCAGCAAACCCAACAGCAACAACAACCATCGCAACAGCAGCAGCAGCAGCAGCACCACAAGCGCTACTTTGCGCCCTATGTTATCAACAGGCAGAGTCCCAGGTCTAGTGCATCCAACGCCTGCTCACGCGCCGATTGCCTGGAATGCCTCGACTACTACAAGCAATTTATTGGCGGCTACAAGCCGACGCCACCTTTAATATCGCCGGCGGCCTCTTCGGTGAGCAGCTCGAGCAGCTGCAGGCCAGCGGCACGCGCCGCCAGCAGCAGCAGCAGCACCAACAACATCACCAGCAACACCACCAACATTTCATTAACCACGGTAACCAATCTGCATCTGAGCACAGCCACGACAACTGCCTCGACGACGTCCTTGACCATGCTGCCCAAGTTAAATGCCGGCGGCGGAGGAAGCAGTTGCGCCGCCGAGGAGATCAGCTACAAGTGTCGCATCTGCGACAAGGTCTTCGGATGCTCCGAAACGCTGCAGGTGAGTTGTGAGTGCAGAAAAAATTGAGAAGTTGCAGTGTGAAAATCAGGAAAATTTTTTTTAAGGGTGAACACGTTAGAGTTGAGATTGGTAAAAGATTGATTCATCGTTTTCCAATTGGTTTTATTAGGCGCTGGAATCGATCAGAACCTTCCAAGCGAAATACTGTGAAAGCATGGTATAATTACAATGTTTTTTAGCTTTTATTTACATTGATGGGATATTCACAATGAAGGGAATCGGGAATATAGCCCAATACTGTAAGAGATTTAAATGGTTCGCCTCGTTGGTAGTTCGATGAAATGTAGAATTTGGAGGCGCCTCTCTGTGATGGGAATAGCTTTTAATCTTTCTTCTAATAACACCATTCAACAGCATTTGACCACGTTATTATTTAAATGATATTATTATATTTCTTTTATATAGTTATAGGTTCTTGAACAGAGAATTGAACTTTTTTAAAAATGTTCTTAGGAAACCGAAAACCTTCAACTCAGTTGTTTATCCAAACCTTTTAACACTCAAATGTTTATACCACGTCTTTAAAAAGTATTTCTATGACAATTATTTATCTAGCAGACTTTTTTTTATTTTCCTGAATTTTAACATTCAAAATATTCTGAAATTTGTGTTCTAATTTTTCCTAATAAAAACAAAGCTGGTTTATTATTAGCTTTTCCAAATAATGATAAGCTACTCGACTGTAAAGGATTAAATTTTTGGTATATTAGATTTCCATTGAAATCGGTTGAGCCTTGGAAAAGTTAAAGCCTAAGCCCAAAATTTGCAAAAAAGATATTTGTAAATTCTGAAAATTTTCAAAATTTTATCTTAGTTATTCAATATTTTTGTACATTTTCAAATTGTGTTCTAAATTTTTAAATGTATTCCACATTTTCAAATTTATTCTACATTTTCAAGTTTATTCTACATTTTCAAATTAATTCTAAAATTTTAAATTTTGTTAATTTTGCAAACTATACATAAATGTGGAAATTAAAAAAACGGAATTGCCAAATATAATTAAATGTACCAGTTATAAACTGATCAAGGATGCCTAAAAAAATTCAAAAAACTAGTTTCTTTCTGGTAAAAAAATTATAAATATTACAGTCAAGGATACAAATGAGTTTTTAAATAATCACATGTTGACATATTTTTTTTATTTTAATTCTTTATTTTATTGTTATTTATTTTTGTTTATTTAGACTCTAATTAATAGGTATTTTATATATATACAAATATTAACTCTGCTCAGTCACGGTTAAATTCAGTTTAGCTTATCTAGAGTGTTTAATCTTCTCTCTATATAAAACAGGTATTAATATAAATAAATATACAAACATTCGATAGGCAGCTCAAGGCATCTTCTTGTATTTTTAAAATATATTCAACTAGTTTCAATGTGAACGCGTTTAAAAAATAATAAAGTAAGGTGGCAAATGGGGCGGAGTCTAAGGCAAAGGCGGAGCGAAGAGCACAGAAACAGGTTTATCAAAGGATGGGGGTGGGCAACTGAACTGTTTATGCAAATCTGTAGAGAGTAGAGAGCCCGCTGAAGATCGTTAAAATGGTGGCGCCCAAAACAGAAGCGAAGCAAAGGCAAGAAGTACGAGAAAAAATGAGAACTGGTTTTACGCATGGGTGCAGCTAAGACAAAGAGAGAGAGAGAGAGAGAGAGAGAGAGAGAGAGCAGCACACACACGCACGCACACACACGCTTATCCGTACCCGTTAGAGAGAGCGCGCAATTGAGCGCAGTTGAACAAAATGGCCGCCTAGCCAATGAGCAGCAGCATTATCATTGAATAAATTGTCTTATTCACACACTCACGTACTCACCCGCTCACCTTCTCCCTCTCTCACACATTTTGCAGGCACACGAGAAGACACACAAGTCACCGCGCTACGAATGCTCCGACTGTGGCAAAGGCTTCTCCCAGCTGCGTAACTATAAATATCATTTATCCGTGCATCGCGGCACCAAAGAGTTTGCGGCCGAGTGTCCGGAATGTGGCAAGACGTTCAACGACAAGGGCTACCTCAGCAGTCACATGAAAATCCATCGGAATCGCAAGGAATACGAATGCCCCTATTGCCCCAAATCGTTCAATCAGCGTGTCGCATTCAACATGCACGTACGCATCCATACGGGCGTCAAGCCGCACAAGTGCGCCGAATGCGGCAAACGATTCTCCCGTAAAATGCTGCTCAAGCAGCACATGCGCACCCACAGCGGCGAGAAGCCGTATCAGTGCTCCGTCTGTGGCAAATCCTTTGCGGATCGCAGCAACATGACACTCCATCATCGCCTGCACTCGGGCATTAAGCCCTTCAGCTGCCCGCTGTGCCCGAAGGCTTTCACCAAGAAGCATCACCTGAAGACGCATCTCAATTATCATACGGGCTGCAAGCCCTATGTCTGTCCACATCCCAATTGCAATCAGGCCTTCACCCAGTCCAGCAATATGCGCACCCATGCCAAGAAATGCCAGTATAGACCGTTAGACGGCGCACAGGCATTTCCGGTGCCGCCCAAGCAGCAGCATTCGCAGCAGCAGCAGCAGCAGACATTGGCCATGGGCACAGCTCCCAGTTTTGTGATGCCCCCGCCAACGTTTGCTTCCGCTGCATCCGCCGCATTTCCGCCGGCTCAGCAAACGCTGCTCAGCAATTTGAGAACATTCTAAGCCGGCATCCATTCGTATGGCAGGAGGATAACTGTGACTGATCGATTTCGAGCCATTGTGTATAAGGGTATGAATTAATATTTAATTTTTATATTAACAACGAAAAAAAAATTAGCCTCCAAAAATTAGCCTAAATCAAACAAAATCGGGCTATACAAAAAGTTCTGGGAAAACAGGATTTGATCTGTTCCAAAGCTTCTATATTTCATACAAATTCAAACTTATCTAAGGGTTTTACGGAAGAATTCTCTCGGAATTTTTCGACATTTCCTTTAAGCTTTTATCTTTAGAGTCAATAAAAATTATATATATTTTTATTTTAGTTATTCCGAGTCCTTCCTTAGCAAAGTTTTAAAGCATTTTCGGCAATTTTTGGAATTTAGATTATTTAATATAATAATAAGAACCTTAGAAAAAGAAAAACTCGAGACAATTTTATGTTTATTATTTTGATGCATGAATTAATATTTAATATCTTGGTTGATCTTCGTTTAATCTCTGTTACTTGTCACGGCTCAAATCACAGATTTAGAAAAAGTCACAGTTTGAGTCACAGTTGGACACTGCTCAAAAACTGGGCAGGCTTTGTAAATATAATCATAGTACCAAGATTAACAAATAAGTCTATAACTATATAGTTGCCTTTTGCATTTGCATGTGATTTAAGTTAAATGAAAATCAAATTTAATCAAAATAAAATAAAACAAATAATTTGAAAAATAATATAATAATTATGGCTGAGCAACGGGGCAAACACTTTAAAAACGCCTATGAGGAACATAATATTGCGGTCAGAGAACTCATCTTGTATCCGGTTTACGGACCATTCTATGGCATAATGGGCGTGGCCGCTGCCATTGTATTCTCATCGATTGGTTCCGCATATGGGACAGCGGTTTCTGGCACGGGAATTGCCGCCACGGCAGTTATGCGTCCGGAGCTGATCATGAAATCGATTATTCCCGTTGTTATGGCGGGAATCATATCCATCTATGGACTGGTCGTAGCGGTGCTTATTTCTGGACAACTGGATTGCGCTGCAAATTATCCGGTGGCCAAGGGTTATATGCATCTGGCGGCCGGCCTATCAGTCGGTATGTGCGGTTTGGCCTCCGGATATGCGATTGGAATTGTCGGCGATGTGGGTGTGCGTAATACGGCGCAGCAACCACGTCTGTTTATTGGCATGATCTTGATACTGATATTCGCTGAGGTGCTGGGACTATATGGCATGATTGTGGCCATTTATCTATACACGAAGGACGTTTAGACTCTTGTGCTGCTCATTTTTTCTAATAAAATTGCATATTACATGTGAAATATAAACAATTTCAAATATGGCGCCAAAAAATGGTCAAATAAACGATTGTTAATATCGATTGGCGATAAATTGCTGCTCAGCGTTGCCATAATGTTATTTACACGCCATTTAACATAATCTACGCCGGTTAACAGCTAAGAAAATCAAACTGTTGTCGCCAACGAGCACTCCACCTGTTAACAGACCGCACTCGCTCAGTTAACCAACTTTGCTCCACACTTAACAGTTAATAATTCGTTACACTGTTTCAATACCTGTAAAAAGGTAACAGTGCACGTCAGCAACACACACACATACGCCATATATCTAGCTGTCACATTTGCACACACGCGTATACCAGTGTGTCTTTAGTTGTTGTTTTTTTTTTTTCTAATTTCGAGCGAAGCAATTTAACAAAATTCGTGTAAATGTTGCAATTAATTGTGAAATTATATATTTGAAATTGTTGGTGCACATTGCTAAACATACACTTTGCGTTTGCTTGCAGGCGCAGCAACAAGGAACACACAAAAACTCGGATCCACTTTTCGCCAGCGTGGGCAAAGCGAAAAAAGAGGAGCGAAAAAAAGCACGCTGCCAAGCGTACGCCATGGCCGAGTATTGGCAGCAACAGCAGCAGCAGCAGCTGGTAACGAACGGTGCTGACGCAGCGCCTGCTGCGGACGCCTCAACCACAGCGAATGGGCACAACAACAACAACAACTATGTGAATTTTAATCAATTTATCACACAACACAACTTGGCCAGCTCGAGTGTGGGCTACAGCATTGGCGGTGGCGGCGGCGCCTTTGGCCTGACGCCCAGCAGCAGCGCCACCAGCAATTTCGGCGGCGGCGGCGGCGGCAACGTAAGTGCATGCTATAATTTAACAGTTGTATTTATGTCAATATTCACCTCAAAATTAACAGTTGTATGCGCCAACGTTTTATGCCTCTCAAAATGGCGATGGCGGCGCAAGTGGGAACAGTTATAATGCAGCCGCGGCCGCAGCCGCTGCTTATCCCAATCTTTATACACCCTTTGGAAATAATCCGTTTGCTGCCGCTGGCGTTGGCTACGATTTCAGCGCTTCCAAGCTGCAGGCCACAGCGCCCGAATTTGTGCCCAATTTTGCCAAGCTCAGTCTGACGTCGGCGTCAGAGACGACGGCAACGGCGGCTTCGCCGTCAGCGTCGGCGTCTAGCAAAAATCATAACAACAACAACACTGCCACACAGCCAAATGCAGCAGCAGCAGCAGCAGGCAGCAATTCTTCACAGCACTCGCAGCCGCAGCAGCTGCCACAAAGAGCCGACCAGAGGCAGCCGAGGCCGCATGGCAGCGGCAACAATAGTCGCCAGCAGCGACGCAACGACTACCGCGAGGATCGCAACGAGGAGCGCTATGAGCGCGGCAAGAAACCGCAGAAGCAACAGCGCTACGACAATCACCGCAGCAATAAGCGACGCGACGATTGGAATCGCAATCGGGATCGCATCAATGGCTATCCACGCGCCAACGAGGAGTTGGACACAAGCAACAGCAATGACAGCGCGCAGCCGTCGCCAGAGAAGCAGTCGTCGCAACATCAGCTTCACCAGCAGCAACAAATCTCACCAAGACGCGCGCCCGATCATGAAAAGCTGTCGCAGCGGGAAAAGCTAATGCGCGACATTGAGCAGCGGCGTCTGGAGTGCCTGGTCTGTGTGGAGCTGATTAAGGCGCATCATGGCACCTGGTCGTGCCAGAATTGTTATCATGTGCTGCATCTGAAGTGCACCATCACCTGGGCAAGCAGCTCGAAATCCGCCGAGGGCTGGCGTTGCCCCGCCTGCCAGAATGTGCTGGAGGAGCTGCCGCGCGAATATTTGTGCTTCTGTGGCAAACTCAAGAATCCACCGTTGACGCGCACCGAACTAGCCCATAGCTGCGGTGAGCTGTGCTGCCGTGTCGAGGGCTGCAGCCATGCGTGCACGCTGCTCTGCCATCCCGGTCCGTGTCCGCCATGCCAGGCGAATGTCAGTCGCAGCTGCGGCTGCGGGCGCACCTCCAAGCTGATGCAGTGCGCCATGAAGCAGCCACTGCAGTGTGAGGCGATTTGCGACAAGCTGCTCAACTGCGGAGAGCATCGTTGCCAGCAGCCGTGCCATGCGGGCAAGTGTGAGGCGTGCGCGGAGCAAGTGCAGCAGCATTGCCATTGCGGCAAACAGCAGCGCGAGGTGCAGTGCACCCGCGAGAGCCAGGATAAGCGCAGCTATTCGTGCAAAGAGTGCTGCAGCAAGCCGCTGCCCTGCGGCAATCATAAATGCAAGGATTCATGCCATGCCGGCGCCTGTCGTCCCTGCAAACTGAGTCCCACACAAATCACCAGCTGCCCCTGCGGCAAGCTGCCGGTGCCGGCAACGCAGCGCAGCAGCTGCCTGGATCCGGTGCCCACCTGCGAGGGCGTCTGCGGCAAAACCCTGCGGTGCGGCAAACCCGCGCATCCGCATCAATGCGCCAGCAAATGCCACCTGGGCCAGTGCCCGCCCTGCCCCAAGCAAACGGCGGTCAAGTGCCGTTGCGGCCACATGGATCAGATGATCAAGTGCCGCCAGCTATCGACCCGTGCGGACGATGCGCGCTGCAAGCGACGCTGCACCAAGAAGCGCAGCTGTGGCAAGCACAAATGCAATGCCGAGTGCTGCATCGATATCGATCACGCCTGCCCGTTGCCCTGCAATCGAACGCTCAGCTGTGGCCGGCATAAATGCGATCAGCCCTGTCATCGTGGCAATTGCCCGCCCTGCTATCGCAGCAGCTTCGAGGAGCTGTACTGTGAGTGCGGCGCAGAGGTCATTTATCCGCCGGTGCCATGCGGCACCAAGAAGCCAATCTGCAAGCGACCCTGTTCGCGGACGCACGGCTGCGAGCATCCACCACAGCATAATTGCCATGCGGCGTCCAGCTGCCCGCCCTGCATGATGTTCACCACCAAATGGTGCCATGGCAATCACGAACAGCGCAAGACCATACCCTGCTCCCAGGCGAGCTTCAGTTGTGGCCTAGCCTGCGGCAAGCCGCTCGCCTGCGGGCGCCACAAATGCATACGGCCATGTCATGAGGGCGAATGCCAGCAGCCGGGCGAACTGTGCCGGCAGAGTTGCACCAAGCCGCGTCCATTGTGCGGCCACAAGTGCGCGGCCGTATGTCATGAGGGCGTCTGTCCTGAAACGCCCTGCAAGGAGCTGGTCGAGGTGCAGTGCGACTGCGGCAATCGCAAGCAGAGCCGCAGCTGCCAGGAGCTGGCACGGGAGCACAGTCGCATTGCCACCGCACAGCTGGCCTCCTCCATGGCGGAGATGTCGCGCGGCAACTACATGGAACTCAGCGAGATTCTGGCGCCCAACAAAAACAATAAATCCAACAAAACGTGAGTAGCCAAACAACAAATCTACATATCCAACTAATCTATATCTTTATATAAGGTTGTTCTGGCTGACTGTCCAAACCTTAACCAGAAAGCAGACATTTTTACTGTAGTTACCCAGCTATGTGATATAGGGCACGCTTAGAAAAGGGCTTTGAGTTTTAACCCAAAACAATTGGCGGATAACTTGTGTACGCAACTTTTTTGTATATCAACCGCTCAGCTTCAAACTCAGTTTTAAAGATATTTGTGAAAATGCATGTGAGCTTTGTCACATTTTTCGGAAATTCCATTCCGTTTTGGCGGGAATCGCCGTCAACGATTTGTTGGGGTGGGTCTTTTCGATTTCAAGCTCAAAGAGTATCTTATGCCGTTAAAGGTTGGACAAAAAAATCACTCTAGCAGTAGTACAAGGTTGATTATATATATTCCACTTCTATTTTATGTTCGGAAAATGGGGGAAAACGGTTTAACGAAACTTGTAAGTTCTCTTTAAAGATCTTTGATCAGTGGAAACTAAGAACTTTAATAACATTATATCACCCAGAGATTATAACCGTAATTTACCATGCCCTGTATTTAAGTTTGTATTGTTAAAAACAATTCCACCATTGTGAGTGAAAAATAGATGAATAAGGATCGAAAAGGTCGAAAAGGAATGTAAAGGCCAATCTGATATATATTATTATTATATTTATTTTAGCTTGAACTGCAATGATGAGTGTCGTCTGTTGGAGCGTAATCGTCGCTTGGCTATTGGATTGCAGTCGCGTAATCCGGAGACGCAGCTCAAGTCGCTGACAAAGTACTCGGAGTTCTTGCGCGGCTTCGCCAAACGCAATCCGGCGCTGACCAAGAGCGTCTATGAAACACTCACCGATCTGGTCAAGCTGGCCAAGGAGAGCAAACAAAAGTCGAGAAGTCACTCGTTTCCCACAATGAATCGTGAGAAGCGTCAATTGGTGCATGAACTATGCGAAGTTTTTGGCGTGGAGTCTGTTTCCTACGACAAGGAGCCCAATCGTAATGTGGTTGCCACAGCGCACAAGGAGCGGGTGAGTAAAATTTACTGTAATCAATCACATTCAATTCTAACCGACTGTCATATACCCTATTTAGTGCTGGCTACCAGCCACAAGCATCATGGAGGTGCTGGCACGTGAATCTGGACAACGTCGCGTGCCCGTGCCCAGCAACAATGCATGGAGCCTCAAAAAGTAGCAGGCAACATTTCATCCGTTTATCCTTGACAATATACGAACACATTTTGCAGAGTTTATAAAAAGAGGAAGAGGGAGGGAGACCTCTTTGTAAACCTCTTAAAACTAGCCTGAACATAATTGAAAAATTTCTAAAACGTTAGTTAAAATATTGTTGCATGGACAATGTTAAGTAAAAGAAAGGTTGCAGGATATACCAAATGAACATAAAGAAAACAGTGTGGAAAACAATACTAAAAAAACGAGAAGAAATGGAAACTGTTAATCAACTTTCAACTGTTTTATGATGAATTTATATAAAGCTGAATCCTTTGACTACGTTGCATATATACAGAATAATAAACAAAATAAGGAAGCGATGTAAAAAAGGAAATATTTTAAATGTGAGCTAAAGAAAACCTTGTGAATGCAATGGATTTCGACTGCATGTTCTGTAAGTACCGCTTATAGAGGTTATGTTATTAATACTAATAAAATTTGTGTTGTAGTCTCACATTTTGAAAATACCCGCGTATTAAATTTCCAAAAATAACAACAAAGCGTTCAGTGTTGCCAAAGATGACAATTTGGCAACGCGAATCAAAATTTGTGTGCTGTGCAACACTGCTTTGTATGTTGAATATATTTTTAGCTGGTTGTTGTCACTGGTGAATGAATTCCATAACTTTTGATAACATTATTTGCTAAAAAAATTTTTACAATATAATATACCAAGAATACAATCATAGATATGTAAAAAATTAAATAAAGAATTGAATTGAATATGGATATAAAAACCTTTGTAAACTGTGCAACACTGTTCCCTTGACTATTTTTAGCTGTGTCACACACCATAAACAGAGCTGCAACACTAACCATATTAAACAATTCGTTGCTGTAACTTAATTTGGTATATCTAACTTTAAACATTATTGAAAACGCGCAAGCATTTATATTTTTTTTTTTTTGAAAATGTAAAATACTTTGTGTTTTTGTTGTTCACGCTCAAATTACCTAATATTACTTTCTAACACAGTTTTTAGCCAAGTCACATACCATTTATCAATGACCTTGTGCTTCGTTTTGTTGTCTAAACGGGTTGTGGTCAAAACTAAATAAAATCCACTTGGTTTTGGTATGAACATTTGCTAAGTTTAATAAATGATTGAACTAGAGATAAAATAGAGTAAATATATAAATTAAACTTTAAATAAATTTAAAAAGCTCCAAAACATTTTGAAATTTCCGCTTAATGTTTTATGTGACATCTTTAATCTTTAAAAAAATGTTGAATTTATAATTTTGTTGTTATTATTTTAAATGTTAAACTCTTAGATTCGAACGAAGTCATATCTTATCAAATAAAACTGTAAATAGCTAACACTGAATAATAGTAACAACTCCTTTACTGGAATTTTAAGATAACATTTTATTTAGAGTATATTTTATTTTATTAATTTTTAGATAAGTTAATAATAAAGTAATATTAATTTTTTTACTTAGAAAACATTTAACGTTATCTAATCAAATATAATTATGTTCGCTAACACTAGGTAATAGTAGCAGATATTTAATTTAAAATTTGCAGTATCCAAGGTTATTCCAATTAGCAAAAAATTGAATTTTTTAAAGTTTTATTTTTCGAAATAACAAAAGCATTTTTTTAAAGTTATTTATTATTTAAAAACTATTATTATATATAGATTTGAAGAGACGTTTAAAAAACCTTTAAAAAATGCTAAAAATGGAGCAATTTAAAAATAATATATATTTAAAAATAAGAATTTTTAATGCCGAATTCTAATTAGAATTTTCATTTTTAAGAGCTCCCGATGCCGACTGACTATTTTAAATGTAGTCTTAATTTGATTATAATATATATTTAAATAAACTTAATAAAATAAATAAAAGTTTTTCCCTTTCAATATTTGCAGATAATTTCTTGTTTTGGATCAATTTTAATTAAATAAGTCTTGGACATCAAAATGTCGCTAAGCAGCCTACCAAGTTGAAGGATTATTGTCACAGGTAAGTACATTTCGTATGGTTTTAGTTTTGTTAAGATATTTTATAAGCTCAATTGAAAGTCAAGTCGCTTGATTAATTGGGATTGGCAATGCGTTGTGCATGCTGCACGGCACTCAAGAAATGCCTTAGAACTATGTCTCCTATCCAATTAGACCTGGCCAACTGGATGTTGGCTGTTGGCTGCTGCGTTCGTTTCGGGCGTTGGGCACGCTTCTAATTTGTTGCCATTGCCGTTGCCATTTTCACGAAAAACAATAAGCGGCGCCATGGGAATAATGCCAAAATAAAGATGAAATGTTACGACAAGCCAAGTCAAAAGGCGGAGTCGTTCAATGGAGCTTCAGTTGGAGCTTGTGCCAGCTCCTCGAAGCGCACTCACGCATGCGGCAATTGGGAATGTGGGTGGGTGTGGGCTAGGTGGGTTGGGGCTGTGTCGTATATGAATATAGACCTGACATAATGAGCCGCCCATAAGCGAAATGACTGCTGCTGCCAGCTTCGCTGCCGACTTCGTTGCCTACGTCTATGTCTTAAGATGTGTGCGTAATTTGAATTTAGTCTGCCAGGGAGTTTATTAACAAATACAAAGGAGAAGAAAAAAATAAGAGGGGAGTACTAGAGATTGGGGGCCTGTAGAGGGCGTACGAGGAAGACCCAAGACACACAGTTGGTCTGGGCATTGTGGATTTGAAGGGGGTAACAAGGGGTTCATAATGCCACAGAGATTAAATTGTGGTTGCCTTGTCGCTTGGGGTGTTGCTTGATGGGGGCGAGGGGCGGGGGCCGTACTGGTGAGGGTTACGCTGTTCGAGTGGGGACTTGGCTTGGCGCCGAAAGAGTTCATTTTGGGTCAGTTGTGATGAGCGCACCAGAGGTTAGCTCTGGCATGAGGTGCAATTTTAATTAGAAGATTGCGCCAAGCAATAAGAAAATACTTGATATGCTAACATGGCAACACCTAAGAGCTGATGGTCCGTCCAAGGGATGCTACAAGGGGCTAATTAAACGTTTCAATCTAGGCAAACATATATATATGTCGTAAAAAAATTATTTCAAGACTTTTTATCTCCAATTTATACTAACCAAAAAAAAACGGAAGTAGAACGCAGGGAATTGGATGAAAGGTGTTGCTCAAAAGAATATAAGTCGAATACACTTTTCGATTATTATTTTATTTTTATTTTATTTTATCATTAATTCATTTTATTTTTATTTTAAATAAATTTTATTTTAATATTATTTAAATTAATTTATATTAATTCTTTATTATTTATTTTTGTTTTTATTTGAATACATTTAATTTTATTTTTGTTTAGAATACATTTTATTTTAGTGTCTATTTTTTTATTGAGAGTTTATTTCACATAATTACTTATTTAATTATTTAAAATACATTTTATTTTATTAATATTTTAATTTAAAATTTAATTAAAATTTAAGTTAATTTCTATTAAGAATATATTTTATTTTATAGAATACATTTCATTTTATTAATTTATAGAACTATTTAAAATAAATTATAAAAAGTTTTTAAAGCTTCATTTTGTCTTTATATAGAATGCATTCATATTTTATTAATTTATTTATTATTTAAAATACATTTTGTTTTATTACTATTTAATTTTATTTTTATTATTTTTCTTTATAGAATATTTTTTATTTTATTATTATATTGAAAACAATTTCATTTTATTATTATTTCTTAGAATACATTTTATTAAATAAGAGTAAAAATTGGTAAGAAGGCCAACTAAATATTGAGTAGAATTCTTGTCTTGAGTTTCATTGCTTCTGTCCGCTTATGAGAGATGATTTAAACAAAATTGATCGCGTTCAATTATAGGAGTTGTGCATAATGGGAGCTTTTACTGTAGTTTAATGTTTTTCACAGTCTTGCTATATTAACGAAGCAGAAGGAAATGCGTAGGGATATTATTAAAAAAATAAAGCATTTTCTTATATAAAAAATTAACTTTCTAACCATATATACATCGTATGCGAAGCTATGTCACAATAGCCTAAGATCCGACAGATAATTGGCATAAAAGCAGTCAACCGGACCGGCAGAAATGACTACAAAGACTCGTCGCAGTTGCTGATGCTATGCAAGCATTTTTTTGCAAAATTTTAGTACTTTTCCTCTATATATGTTTTTCTATAATATCTATAGGTAATTTCCCAGCGAGTTTTCGTGTCACTGCGGCACATTCCAAATTAATTTAAATTCGTTTTTGTTGACGTTTGAAAGCCAAGCAGTCACTTTTTTTTGGAGGGATAATGTAGAAAACCTGACGACATTTGGATGCTCATTTAGCTTGACATTTAGCTGATGATACAGTTTGTGAGGGGGTTGGAGAAGGGGGTGGGACGTATATACTATATTAGCACGAGTATGGCAATGTGTATTATATATTTATGTATGGACGAGAGTATATGACTGTTGAAATATTCATTAGGCCTGAGTGCAGCGACTAAAATTATGCCTGCGTGTCGTTGTGCGGCCAAAACTGGAATGTCCTGGCCGGAGCACGTGCGTCATACGCCAGGATACCGCAGCAATGTCGGCACGAGGCGCATTCAATTTGCGCATTTGGCTTTTTAAAAAATGCATTAAAGGCGCGTGCAGCGAGCGGCAAGAAGGCAGCTAAAATAACGGGCTAACGTGAATAACGTGCCCCAAATGCAGCCACAGAGAGACAGACTAAAAGACTGGTAGACAAACAGACAAACGGACAGACAAACAGACAGACAGGGCAGGAGGGAAAAAAGTTGCGATGAAAGCGCGAAAATTACTTCCTAAATAGCCGCCTGACTGGCTGTCAAGACGCTGCTGAAACGGAGGAGCCAACAGGACAGCCAAGACCGGAGACCAGAGACCAGACCCAAGCCCAATTCATGTTCCGGGGCCCAATAAAGGCGACACATACAGCAGACAAAATGGCTGAGTAGGGGCAGGCGATCCAAGGGGATGGGAGTCGAATTCAAATTGCAAATTCGCCGCAGATTTTTTATGCACTTTTCCCAAGACCAAAATTAAGCCAAGCGAACGCTGCGCCGGAACGAACTTCAGACGGGAACAGGCAGGACAAACAGGACACAACCAGGACGACGACGACGACGACGACGGCAACGCGGCTGACGTTTTGACGACAAAATAAAAATAGAAGAAGCAGCAGCAGCAGCTACTGCAACAAGGATGACGGCACAACTGAATGCAAATATTATCGTATCTGTATGTAAGGTGGCAAAGGTAAAGGGAGGGGAAGCCAGACCGTCAGTGAGAGAGAGGGAGAGAGAGCATATACAACGCCAGGCCTCATCGTAAGACCTTTTCAACAGCGAAAAAGGTGACAAACTGGCCGAAGCGAATCGTTCTCTGGGAAGGGTGGGGGGATTGCGGGTCTTAGCCCTTTTGCACGCCCGAAGCTGTCTATATATATATTTGTATATATATGTATATGTATATATACACCTGCCAACTTTTCGCCTGCTGGCCCCGTCGCCCAACTAAATGCATTTCGGTTTTATTCATATTTTATTCAAATGTGGCAACCAAAATGGCACAAACACTGCGCAGTTATTTATGTTTTTTTTTTGCATTTTTCTCACCTAGCCAGGGCTGCAAAGTGGGGCCTGAAACTTGATATTTGATATTGCGAAATTCAAATAAAGCTAAGACAATGCCTGAAATGGTTCGTCTTAAGCTTGAAAATTCGATATATAAACAAAAAGATGTCTTAACTTGTTGAAAACTCAATTAATTAAGTTTCTTCCCTTTTTACCGTCTTTATTTGCGCAGCTGAAAGAGGCTCACATGAACCAGTTCAGCTTTCATGCGCGAAACGGTTTAATTTGTGTGCTGAAATGCTTAAAAAGGAATATTTTTGCATATTTTCTCAGAAAAAGTCGAAAAGTCGATGCCTTGTCTGCGAGTACATTTAAATTTTTTTTTTTTTAGATTTAATAATTAATATTTTACTTTAATTAATTTAAAAAAAAAATCATATTTTCAACCAAATACGTTACATCAACTTTTAATACCAATATTCAAATATTATAAATATTATTTAAAAAACTTAAATTTAAGTCTTTTGAGTCAAAGGTTCATAAAAACTATTAAAAATTTTATAAAAATCATTATTAATAATATTAAAAGAATTATAATTCTTTTTAAAATAACTTTTAGTAAATATATAAAGAAATAAACTATTTCAAGGACCCCTATTTTATTAAATCTGTTGTTAACAATATTAAAAGAATTCAAAATATTCATAAAAAATAGTCAAGTGATTATACATTTTATGCTATTTAACATACCTACCAATTTATAAAAAATTCTTATTCAAACGATCAAAAATTAAACTATTTAAACTGCCCACCATTTTATAAAAACTACTAATAATAATATTCAAAGAATTATAATTCTAAAAAAAAATTTTATTCAAAGGTACAAAAAATATACTTAAGCCAGAACAATATGAACTAGTTCAAATAACTCGTTGAGCTTGTTAAAGATTTAGAACGAGAATTTCGCGGCATAAAAAAATACATACATATGTATATACATATAAACAAATTAGATATATATATAAATACTCTTAAGTCTAAAATTGAAGCCATCGGAGGTTAACAGAAAAAAAACTATAAAAAATTTGAGTCAGTTTAAGGAATTTCGATTGAATCAGTTTTGAGGAGCATTGAACGACTCCCTGAATGCAACTCTGTATAGAGTTGCCAAGTTGTTGTAGTGGCCATCTTTCATTTTTATCATTTGAGGCAATGCAAAGAGGAGCTTCCCCAAAGGAGGACGAGGCAAATGCTTTGGTATTCTCATTGCTTCAATTTTGTGGAGCAAAAATAAAGCCACAGCCTGAGACATCAGTTTTGCCATGAATTGCATTTTTCGTAGCCCCGCTGCCTTGCTTTTTTTCTGCTTCCCTCCTCCCCATAAACTTGTCATCATTTTAATATTGGCAGCTTATAAGCCACGTTAGATGCAGCTAGAACAGATCAGGATACGGAAGGGCAGGGCACGCGAACGGAAGGGCAGAAACGTCGACCCAAAGCCAATGTCAAGCCAAGTCAAGACAAGCCAACTCAGCAACGGATTATCTGCGACAGCCCTATGAAAGGCGTTGACGTGCAAGTGGAACGCCCGTTTTGTTGGGGTGCGGGAGGGATGGGGGGGATTGAGGACTATAGCTAGTTTGTGTGTAGCAAAAATTTACTGTAAAATACAATTTCCCGTTTTTATAGCTCATTTCCAACAACATTTGCTTAGCCAGCTCGTCGACGTCGACGTCGTCGTCGCCGTCTATGGGAAAACAATTTTTATTGCATTTCGCTGGCAATGAGCAGAATGAGCGGTGAGTGGATGAGGGGGGGTTGAGAGGTGAAGGGGTAAATGGGTGAATGGTGAATGCTCAACAGTGGGTGGAGCAATGACTCGTTGCTTGGTTGGATGGATGGCCAGCTGGCGGGAGGTGTAAGTAAATATTACTTGGTTTTTTTTTCTCCTTCCTCTTTTTTTTTTAAACACTTGGCATTAAGTGCAGCAGCTGTGGGCAGACGAAGGGGCTCTTGGATAGCAGCTGCCACAAGGCATTGACAGAGCAGCGGGGCGGCGGCAGCGGGAGCTGGAGCCGGAGCCGGATCGGGGGTGGGAAAATGGCAAACGGGAAAGGCAAGCAGTCAGGCAACGTTTCCTGCGTTAGTTGTGCGCTTCAAGATTCAATTATAATGCAATAAAGCGCGAATCAGAGTTACAATAAAAATAACAAGAGCGACTGCAGCAACACACTTCCACACACACATACACACTCTCTCTCTCACACACACACACACCGACAAAGTCAGCAGACAAGCTGAGTATACAAGAAATCTGCAATGCACACACACACTCACACACACAGTTGCAAGTCTCATATGCATGTAGCTCGGGAAGTGTTCCAGAAATTGAAAAGGAGTTTTAGAAGTTTTCGAATACAGGCTTAGCCTTTTTTTTCCCAGTTTTCAAAGAGATTTTATGAAATTTCCTTATTTAAATAGATGCTTCATATGCTTAATAGAAGCTTCAGCTAAAAGAAATATTTATATATATTTTATTATAAATAATTTCCACAAATAGACAACATTATTGTAGTTTACAAGTCAAATGAATAATAATGCAATTTTAAAAGTAGAAATTACTTAAATATATGTTTTTATACATCTTTTAAATTTTAATACCAAATTCTATTATTTCTTATTGTTTTATTTTCAACATAATGTACAATTTAAAATATCCTAAGCTCGTAAAAGCTGCTTTAAATATTTTCACTAAAATTCCAACGGTATATAGAAATTTTATAAATCTTTTGCTCCCCTTGCAAAATCAACTTTCTACGCTGAATTTAAAAATTCCAAACTTTTGACATTTTTCCTCTAATTTATGTATGTAAATGAATTTTCCTTGAATTACGCTTATTAATAGGCCCCGAAAACAAATTTCGTAGAAAATTAGCTGAAATTTGAGTGAAATCAAATTAATATTGATTTATATCTATGAGGCATAAGGAAATAACGATGAAAATTGCCTTAAAACGCAGCGAAATTGATTTCTGGATCGTGCCTAGCATAAGAGCATGTCAGCCAGAAGCTACAGTTGGCCATGGCTAAGGGGATATAAATGGATGGAGCGGGCTGTTCGAAGGGGGGGTGCGGCATTGGGGAAAGTAGGTACAGTAAAATGCATTGGGCGCAGCTAAGTGTTTAAGTGTTCTAATGTAACTTTGTCTCCACTGCTTCGACTTGCATTTGTTCGTTTTTCGCTCATTTTCTTGCTCCACTTCAGCGGCTGCTGCGGCAGAGGGGGGTATGCGGGGCGCGTGGGTGGTGGCAGATGCTTATAATATAATTATTCTGGCTGCTGCTTGCGCCTTTCTTTTTTATCGAGTGTAAACAGTTAGTTTGTTGCGCTCAAAATAATCGCTCAACAATCATAACAATTGCCAAGGCAAAAAAATAAATTCGCCTAGCCCCAAAATGTATGCTACAAAAAGTTGTTCGGCCGCCCTAAGGTCGTTTTAATTATCTGCCGCGCACGCAAAAAATGCAAAGCAGCTACAACAACAACAACAACAACAGAAACAACAACAATGACAACAAACAGCCAAAAGAAATTCAATTAAAATGGAATCCCCGGAAATTCCTTGTAATCCCAAACTCCCAAAAAAAAAAATAAAATATCTTAAAAAAACAGAAAGAAAAGTATGTATTATGCGTAGACATATTGTCAAAAGGCAAATTCATACAACTCACGAAGGTAGCACAAAACATGTGGCCAATAAATTTGTGAGCAGCACGGCTACAAAACGGGGGCGGTGGGAGCAAAACTTAAGCATGTAAATTGCCGCACGTTCATTTTTTGATTTTGCCAGCATAAAATCAGTATAATCTGTTTTGTCAGTACACCCTGACCAACAACAACAGCAGCAGAAAAGTCAACGCAAAGCTGCCAGCTGAAGTTGATTTAAAACGCGCGCCCCCTCCGCAGCCTGCACACCCGCTTTCGGCTCTCCACACAGCATTCGCTTCAACCGGTGCTTATCCGTGTCCATGCTCTGGTCCGTATCCCTGCCCAGAAGCGCTGATTAACGCACTCGAGCGCAATCTGCCTCACTTCACTTTTATGTAAACACAAAACAGAATATAAAGGCATAAAGCAAAATAAAATAGAACGCCTGTCTGTCTGTCTCTCTGTCTGTCTTTCTGTCAGTCTGTCCCGTTGTCCTTCTGTTTGGGCGCTGTCTCCGCTGTAGCCGGCCTATCTAGATGGCAGCGCTGGCAATGTGAAAAAATGTGCGTTTCTCGCCCTCTCTCTTCCTCTCTCTCCCTCACTCTGCCCTTTTATATTAAAGGTAATTTTCATATTTTTGCAAATGGCTGCCTGGCCGTATTGGCTATCTCTTTCACGCGCAGGCTGCTTCTCTCGATTTCTACCTCTAGCTCTCGTAAGCTGCTGGAGCAAACGCCAAATTCAATCATTTAAATTCAAAAATACACATAAATATACTTATGTGAAAAGTACAGAAATAAAATGAAATATATATAGATGTACAATATATATGTATACATTTATAAAAAGATACTTTTATATATTGTCTGCCAAAGTCAACGGCCGACGATTGTATAAAGCAAAATATTATCTACGAGCATTTGCTAAAGCAAAGAATATTGCAATACCCTAAGGTGCGGAGCTTGAGAAAATTGTTTACATATGTTAACACAATATTCGAATTATTGACTGTGAAATGAAGTTGATTTTACCAATATGAATTGTGTACTATGAAATGTGAGTACTTTCCTAGATTAGGTTTGATGAAAGAGATTCATTAATTAATGATGGGGAATTCTTTAGGTACAAAACTTACAACTTCATCCAGTTCAATTCCTAGAACTTAATTTGATGGTTTAGAGTGTATAATAATGATATTATTTCAGTAATTGCGTTTCATGCATTTTTGTTAAAATATTGCTTATTTACTCTTAAATTTTGAACTTCTGAATTTTTCTTTAAATTAAATTTATGGTTAAGACAAAAGTTTTGATAATACCTTCCCATAAAATTGAACCATATTTCATTTAAAATTGTCATCCAATAGATTTAAAAGCTCTAAGGCTTAATAAAGTTTAGTTTAAACAATTTAATCCGCTTGCTAGAATCACAACATTAACTAATCTGATAATTATGTAGCTAAAAATATTTATATAATTAACATTTATTTTTGGCCAATGCTTTGCTCTAACTAGATTATGATGCAGCTTATTATTATTCGTCTCTTAGCATAGTAATGGAAATATAAATATTAATGACAGCGTGGCGACTTTTCTATTTTGGTTTTGCTGCCAAAATTCATATATAAATATTAATATTATTAATAGAGCTTTTCCTAATTAGAGTTTGGCTTCAACTAATTAATGATGGAGCTCTGGTATTTTTTTAGCATAATTTTGTTAAGTTATTTCTTTGCCCTTTTAAAATTGTTTGGTCATGGATTTGTGCTCACAAATTAAG
This sequence comes from Drosophila borealis, assembly GCA_035045885.1. NCBI lineage: Eukaryota > Metazoa > Arthropoda > Insecta > Diptera > Drosophilidae > Drosophila > Drosophila borealis. The sequence goes on along the minus strand of JAWNOR010000137.1, from coordinate 7,657,176 downwards.
CTTAATTCCCAGCTTAGTTTGAAACTGAAATTTAAATTATACATTTTCTTGTTAAGTTTTATTTTTCTTCCGTTTAAACTTGAAACTTTTTAGACGGTTTTATAACTATAAAACACAATCATAGCTTATTTTTTTCTTTCAATTTTTTTTTAAATATTTCAAACATATTAATAGTTTAGTAAGCTAAGGTCGGCACACTGAGCGTTAAGTTTAGGGATCTAGTCCCTGAGAAGATGGAAGACAAGGAAAAACAGGGCCAACGCCTTGTCGCTTGACATTTTTATAATGTTGGGCAACTCTGTTTTACTCTCAGAAAGTGTTACCAATCTCTTGTTGAAGTTATGTTAACCAAAGCCAGATGCGAGTGCATCAAAAGGGCAAAATCTGAGCTGTGCGTCGCTGCGGGTTGCAAAAAAAAAAAATAAAAGGAAGAGAATTTTAAGCTGAGGCGCCCAAGCGGCGCGCTGCAAAAAATATTTATTACTCTGCCAAGAGCCAAGAGGTGTATGTGTGTGTGGGTGTGTGAGTGTGTGTGCGCTGGTGTGTGGGTGTGCCTGTGTCTAGTGGAAGATTGCTTGCCCTCAAGGTGAAAATATGCTAAGTAACAAATAAAAGCAAGATCTCTATCAGAGCCGGAGCGCGCGCCAGCCTCGACGTCGACGTTAGCTGCAAATGTTGCAAACGAGTCGACGTCGTTTCTTTGGCTTTTTACATATTTTTTGAGGTTTTGCAGAAGTGCGGCAAAACTAGCGCACAGCTGTGTGGTGCGAGGGGGCCGAGGGGGAAGGAGGGCGGACAGGCGGACAGAATAACCAAAAGCAAAGCTTGTAAACAAATTAAGAGATTGCTTTTGGCCAGTCGGCCCTCAAAAGCGTTGAACTGAAGGCTAAGCCAATGGGCTTATAGAATAGGGATAGGGGGGGAGGGGGAGAGCTGGGGGTGGTACTGGGGGCGCATGGGCTGCGTACCAGCAATGGGCGTTTCTAATCAAATCAGTTGCTGCATGCAATAAATTCCAACAAGGAAAAAAAAAATAACGAAAATAGAAAACACTTTGCGGTTGCTGCTGCTGCTGTTGCTGCCACAAGTTGAAGCGACAAACAACAAAATTGATTGGGCGACTTTTTGTGTAGTGCGTGTAAAATTTTTGTTTACAAATTGTTCAACTTTCGTTTCAATGCCCAAAGGGGTGGGGTAGGGGGTGGCGGCAACCCTTATATATGGCGTGACTGCGTTTCTAAAAGTCAACTTTTAGCCTATCATGTAAATATGATTATTTTAAATCATGAAACTCTCAAGCGTTTTGTAAATAATTCAAGAAGCCAACTAAAAGCTGTTCAAGTTGGCCTTAACAACTTTTGAAACAAGCGTTTAGCCTCAAATAGCTAATAAATATATGTATTAAGGTGCAATGAGACGAGCTGCAAGTGTTAAAGAATAGCATAGAGCATAGTCTAACTTGTAAATTAAATATATTGAAAAACAAAAAGTATTTACATGCATGAACTTTATTTTCAGCTGATATTCCTATATGGAAGCTATATGCTATGCGATTTTGGGCGGAAATATTGTGATTTTTGTTGTTTTAAGCAGCAGGGGGAAACTAATAAATAACGAGAAAGAAGGGCTACCTTCGGCATTGAATACCCTTGTAGACCCAACCTGCTCATAGTGGTGTGCCCGTATCTAAAAAGCACAGGGAGAATAGTTAATGCCGATTTTGGTCAAGATATCGTGAAAAACAAACTAATTTTTCATACAACTTAATTTTCGACCGATCGTTCCTATGGCAGCTATATGATATAGTGGTCCGATCTTAATAGGATTTTGCATATATATAAAGAGCATAGTAAAACTAATAAATGCCGAGTTTGAACAAGATATCTTTATAAACAAAAATGTTTTCATACAAAAACCTACTTTTCGACCGATCGTTCGTAATGCAGCTATATAATATAGTGGTCCGATCCAGCTGGATTTGACATATGAACTGTTTCATTAAGACAGCTTTAAAACTGAGAGTCTTGTTCGCATAGAAACAGACAGACGGACATAGCTATATCGACTCGGCTGTTGATACTGATCAAGAATAAATATATTTTATGGGGTCGGAGATGTCTCCTATGCGTTACACATTTCACGACAAAATTATAATACCCTCTGCAAGGGTATTAAAATTAACTTCATTTCCAACTAGAGATTCCTATGGTAGCTATTTTAGAAACAGACAGACGGACATATATATATATAAAATATATGTCTTATATGTGTTACACATGTCATGAGTTAACTATATTATCTTTATACGCGTATACAAAATAATGAAAAAAAGGACTTAAAATTAAAAACCGTGTAGTCTGATATACCAATTGCAATTCACTCCTAAAATAATACATAGCGAAAAAATGTAAGCTATTAAAATATATATAATTATCTGAACAGAAGGCAAAGGTAACATATTAGTAGGTACATAGTGAATGAAAGTGAAAGGTTTAAGAAAAGGTTAAGTAATCGATTAAAACATCGATAAACTGCAAGCACGTTCCCGATAACTACTTTCGATAGGTTCTTTACGCAGCTTCTTGACGGGGATTCTTTAATGAATGCTTTCCTATAAATATTCGGTCGATATTCTTCAAGTATAAATATAAATAGAAAGTAAAAAGTCTGATATTCCAATTCCAATTCATACTTAAAATAATACATAAAAAAATAAATTTAAGCTATTAAAAGATATATTCTAATATGAATATAAGGCAAAGGAAACTTATAAGTAGCTACTAGCTGAAAGGAAATTATAGAGAAGTAATAGGTTTAAGGAAGGTTTAAGAACGGGTTAAGAAATCGATTTCAATATCGATAAAGGTCAGTTTCTCCGCTGCTTTACGCAGCTTCTTTGTGGGGATTAATGAACTCTTTAATCAATGCTTTGCTACAAATAATAAGTCGATATTCTTCAAGCAATGCTCTTGAAAATTGTCAACAATTTTTCGTGTTTCAACAGCTTTGTATGTCAAAAATCATAGTTATACGGAGAAACTCGATTTCTGCCAAAGGGTATATATGTATATTTTAGGAAAAAATGTCGTATATCAGCTATCGTCATTTTAATGGTCGCGCCATCGCATTTACTGAGGACAATGTCGAGGTAAAGAAACTCTTTTTGCACCGTGTGCCATTTAAGATGCATGCAGAAACGCTGCAGACATACTTTTCCTATTTTGGAAAAGTGCTGCATGTGGAATTGATTGAGAAACCGCGCAAAAAGAAATTCAAATTTGGTTATGTGCTGTTCGAGAGCTCTCGCGATGCCGCCGATGTTCTGCTCAAGGAAATGCATTTGATAAACGATCGCCTGATCAAGGTGGAGCCGTATCATAGCTGGGGTCAGCCGGCTGTCGAGAACGTTGAGCCCATACCGGAAGAGGCGCCCATTAGAAAGCTAAACGATGATTGCCTGTATAGAATATACCGATATCTATCGCTTACCGATCAACTGAATCTGGCACGCGCCCTGAAGCGTTGCCCCCCGCTATACAGCTCCATTAACCTGGGCACCTTCAAGAGTATCAGCCTGTGGGATATGCACGATTTTTTCGTGCTCTTTGGCTACAAACTAAACCAAATTGTTGGCCAAATACCGCGTAATCGTTACCGGCGTCTAATTGAATTTGTTAGCACGCATTGCTACAATCTCAGGATCCTGCGCATCACCAATAGTCCTCTGACCGTGAGCAATATGTACAAGCTGGTGGGCCACCTTCATCAGCTGCAGGAGCTGAAGCTGTCCAATTGTGATTTAATTGATGAGTGTCTGCCGTCACTTACGGGTCTGCACAAGCTCAAGAAACTGGATCTGTGCTATAATGATATGCTGACGGGACTGCTTATGGATAAACTGCCCAGTTCCATCGAGTCGCTGAATCTTTTGTACTGCATCGATGTGAAGTCGATGTTCTTGCCCAGCATTTGCAGTGCCCTGCCGCAACTCAAGGAGCTGGGCGTCCGGACATTGCTCACCGAGCACACGAATGTGTTCCAAGAATTGGCGAACGGCCATTGCTGTGACAAACTGGAGACAATCACTCTGCAGACCGACACCTCTTTTGACTTACAGTTTCATTTCGAATATCTGGCCAAGCTGCCGGGCCTCAAGAAGTTGATCATGTACGAAAGGCCCACCCTTATGCTGCTGCAGTGGCTCGTGGCGCACAAGTCCGAGCAGCTTACTCATCTGGAGAACAATTCAAGGATGTCCCTTGATGCCCAGCAAATGGAGCTGGTTGCTCAACTGAACGCATTGCGCGTTCTCGCCCTGCCCCATAACACTGATATCGACGATGACGTCATGGGCAAGCTGTGCAATCTGCAGCACTTGGAGCAGATTAATCTGCAGGGCTGCAAGAAAATCACAGATCAGGCGGTGGTGCGTCTGCTGCTCAGCTGCAGCAAGCTGCATGTACTGCATCTCGAACGTTGCCGGCTCCTCTCCGGCCAGCTCATCCATCGCATCATCGGCGAGCTGCGTGAACTGTGTCGCCTCCAGCTCAATTGTCGTCAGCTGCCAGTTAAATTGTATTTCTTTGGTGCAAAGTTTAATGATTTTATGCTAAAGCATTCGGACGTACAAGCTGCCAGCGATATGGTCGACATTGAACTGACCCGTTGTCCATATTGGTAATATCGTCAGCTGGGCGGGTCGAGGTGCTTACCCTTGTTGGCCAGCTGTTCGAAGGAAGTTGCATCAAATAGCCATTATATGCATATATGTTTAGGCGTGCCCACATTAATTTTCAATATTTTAGACTGCAACATTTTGTACTTACTATGTACTGAAAAAAGAATGCGTGTTTTTTTCTTTTAACAAGCTGACAATTTCCAGCTTATAAAATATAAAAAAAATTAATTACCCATTAAAAATGGGTAAAAAGGGTATAATGTATTTGTGCAAATGTATGTAAGAGGCAGAAGGAAATATCTCCGACCCCATAAAGCATATATATTCTTGATCAGCATCAACAGCCGAGTCGATTAAGCCATATCCGTCTGTCTGTCCGTCCGTCTGTCCGTCCGTCCGTATGTATGAGCGCATGGATCTGAGAACCTTTAAGAACTAGAGACTTGCAATTTTAGCTGTAGTTCCTGCTAGTGCCCGCGCAGATCGAGTTTGTTTCCGATATTCGATAACTTGCCCCGTTTCCAAGTAATCTATAAAAATCCATATCAAAATCCTATTTTTTGAGCAGTTTTAGTGAATACTATGAGCAAGAGTCACCAAACTTGGCATGTAACTTCTAGAATAGTATACGTATATGTATATATCTCAAGTATCTTTCATTTTATACCTGTCGCCACCTCATCGCTACCACCGCAAAGCTATAAATTATAAATTAATATAATATAAAAGTTAATAATTCAACTTGTATTGTCCACCAATTTAAGCCACAATTTATGTGCAATTGACTTTTTGAGAATACACAAATATTCTATGGCAGAATAAGATGTACTGTCGAAAATTTCATTGAGATCGGCTAAGAAACACAAAAATTATGTTTGCACCTGTTAGCAGCAGCCAGCGCAAGTTCCAATAATTTCTGTATACATGTACACACACACATTCATGCGCGTCTGCTTTGAATTCTATCAACAGCATTGCAATCGAGATTGTTTTATTTTCTGTGCTGCTATTTTAATCCGTTTTTGTCTCGCTGAGACTCAATTGTTGGTATGGCTGTTGAGTAGAGGCGGGGGCAAGTAGTGCAGCTTGTAGCGAGCTCGAACCCTGCCTAGGAAACTATTTTTTGTTGGCTAGTGTGTCAGTTGAGCAGAGGCGGCATCAAGTAATGCGGTCAGTTGCGAGTTCGAATCCTGCCAAGGGAACTTTTTTTTTCGTATTTATTTATCTTTCTTACTACTAAAGCAAACGAGCGCGTAGCGCGAGCTGCATTTGGGTTTGGGTTCAGGGTATCCCCTAGCCGGGAGCTCTAGACTAGAACCTTTTACTTGAACTTACTAACTAGAACCTTTTACTTGTTTAATCAAGATTTAATATTTAGATCTTTGATAAACGATTTTAGATTTAGATTAAATTAAGCGCTTTAGAAGCATTGGGCTTGGCGGTAGCTTTTACTTGAAATGAAAAACAAATATTTTGATAGCTTTTATTATAAATAACGCATATTATAGGACAACGCTTTTGGCCAAGTTTATAGTTAGTTTCCAAGCCATATTCTCTGATGAAAAGCGAATCGAAACGAGCAGCTGCAAAGGCAATAATAAAAATAATTGGCTAAGCTCGCTGGGCAAATAGAAGCCAGGAGCTTAACAAAATGACCAAGGTTATGCATATATTAAGGATAAACATAACTTTTACGGAAATTATAATTAAACGGCGCTCCTGAATCAAGAGTTGACTCGCGTCGCGTCGAGTCGCTGGGAGAGAAGTTGATTCGAGTCGAGTGGAGTGGAGAGTTCAAAAGTTGGGAAAGCGCCGCACGCGGAATAGTTTTCTAATTAACTGTGAACTATGCGCAGCTCAGAAAAGACGTACAGCAATAGTAAAGGAGAAATGCATAGAGAAAGAGCGAGAGAAAATGTGAGAAAGAGAGAGAGCGCGAGAGAGAGAGAGAGAGAGGGTGTCCAGTGTGAAGCGGGCAACTAGCTGGTTGCTCGGTGAGATAAACCGTGAAATCTCATGAATTAACTGTGCCAACTTTTGGCTCCTGGCTGCCACACGAAACTATTTGAAAAGAAAGACAATTGCAGCTGGCTAGAGCAAGGGTTTGCGGCACATGCGGCGAATGAACGCAGGGGGGTAAAAGGAGGGATGGTGATGGCAACGGCGACAGTTACTCCACAAATGATTTAGTTGCGGCGGAAAGCGAAACGTCGCCAACAAACAACTCGAGTGCGGGCTTGCCGCCATTGTGTGCCCGCCATTGTACCGGAAATGCCGCACAAATGAGAACTGGAAGTGGAAGGAAGTTGACAGGCATGGGCGACAACGGCCAACTGGGCGACTGAACAACTGAGCAACTGGGCGACTGGGCGACCGAGCAACTGGGCGACTGGGTGTCCCACTGTCCCTGCAGGGCGACACGGCAACGTGCGAGGCGTCAACAATGTCACATGACAGGTCGACGCAACAGCAGACAGTTCGTGGCGCGTTCGGCACTGGCTCTGACTCAGACTCTGACGCTGCTGGCAGCTCCTCCGCTGGGTCGCTCCTCTAATTAGCTGCAGTAATGGCATGTCAACAGGGCCGAGCATGGCATCAACTTGCAAGCTCTGCCCCAAGACGGCGACAGCAGCTGCTCCTCCTGCAGCTCCCACAGCTCCTACAGCTGCTGCTGGAGTGTAACTGGAGACAGGCGCCAGTTTTCCCATGGCACCCATCCAGACTGTGATATGCGCCTCTTAACCCATTTTACTCAGTGAAAACGCTTCAGGAAATTAAACACAAACTATAAACAGTGGCGAAAGCATTCTTAAGAAAATATGTATTAAGTTCCCCAAGCATCCGAGCTACTAGCTCTGCGCTTCATCAGCACATAAACCAGTTCTCAGTTTTAAGACACGAAAGCTCTGCCAAGTGCTTGAATTTTTTTTGGCGTTCCTTTTTTTACAGTATGTGTTTGATGCGCTTTATTGTTTACTCAAGCATATTTTATGACAACAAATATATTAAAAATAAAGTAAATAATTAATAAATATTTTTTAAAATATTATGTCATAAAAAGTTTTTTTTTTTTAACAAGGAGAATCATTAAAATAACTGTGTAACTGGAATTTGAAAGCAAACATTGTGCCCAAGTCTGTAGAAACTATATATTTTTTGACAAAAACACATTTTGTTGCTTCTCTAGCAGTCATTTTTTCACAGACTGCAATCCTTTAGGCTGACTTTGTATTGAAAAAAGAATGTGTTAAGCTAATATTTTCCAGCTTATCATAAAATATAAAAAACTTTAAGTTTATTTACAATCTGATATTTTCGAGCTTATCCTAAAATATAACCAATTTTTAAGCTTTCACCCAACTATTCAACTACAACATTAATATTCAACATTCATTTCAAATTTTCTCCATGTTAACAAACCCATTTGTTAGGTGTTCAACTTGCACTTTATCCAATTACATTTGCATTTTGCATTTTGCGGTTACCTTGCACAATCGACCTATTGAAATTTTCGCGATTTTTCGCGGAACATTCAAATTTGGCAGCGTTTTTTCTCATTTGACATAAATAATTGGCGCATAATGAGCATAACTTGAAGCAAATTACAGCGCGTGTGCTTCGAACGCTAAGCAGCTGGGCGGTTGGGCGTAGACACGCCCTGTGGCGCCTCGAGGCATTGGGTAACGGAGGGGAAGTGGCAAGAAACTTAAAAATATGTCCAGGCTGTGTGCGGGACGTATTTTGGGTTGGCAGGGGAGTAAGCAGGCTGTGGCAGGTTAGGGCCAAGGCAAAAGCAGCGCTAGCTTTAGATATAAGCTTCCATTCTTGAAGCTGTGTGAGTGTGTGTGTGTGGGTGTGGGTGTTCTTTTTGTCGTCCTGGTGTTGGTCCTGTTGCTGGCACAGTTTTTGCGCTATTTTTGCTGCGCTCTGCTTCTTGTTAAGCTTTGCCAACGTTTTTCTTTAATTATTCAAAAGATAATTACACTAAAAATTTTTTGTCATTTGCAAAACGGCGTCGCGCTATCCCCAAGTAACCCAACTTACAGCACAAAATCTATAGACGCTCGTTTTTTCACTCTTTTTGGCATATACAAGCATATATATACATATATATATATAATACACATATATATTTCTTTTTATTTTTTATTTTCAGATTTGGTTATTTTTCTTATATTTTTTTGGAGAAAGTTTGCAACTTGCAGCCGAGCGCTAAAAATGCTATTTTTATTTTTGCTTCTCATAATTGCCAGCCAAGCAAACGGAGACAGAGAAAGATAGCTAGAAAGAACGAAAGAGAGAGAGAGAGAGAGAGAGAGAGAGAGAATCCCGTTGCCGGCGCCGGATGCCAGCGGAAAGTTTAAGGAAACGCAGCCCAGATACGCGTACAAGCGGTTTGGCACATAAGATACAGATACCCCCAGCGGTACGACAATCACATATGCTATATAAAACATGGCTTGCAAACAGAGTGTGGGAATGGCTAAAAAAAAGAGGCTGCTGCCAGTTTAATGGCTTTAAAATATCTTGAGTTTTAATATGATTCATGCGGAATATGTGCGCGAAATGTAAGGAAATGAAAAAGTTTTGGAATATCTAGGGGTAAGTGCAAAAAAAACGCTTTTATTATTAATATAATTATAAAAATATGATTATTTGGCAAAAGAGGTTTTCAAAGAGATACATATTTGAGAGACTGTTGCTTAGGGAAATCTGAAAAAGTTCAAAAAAACATTTTTATGCCTAAATAAAACTTAGAAAAATTCTTAAGAATTATCAGAAAAATTTTAAAATAAGCGAAAGTGAAAAACTCGCGTTAAATTTGGGTTTTACTCAAAGAAAACAATTAAATACTTAAAAGAGATTGTTGCTTAAGTATCACAAATAGTTCAGGCTGATTTATGACTACCGCTGACAAATTTTCAAAATATGTTGCGTTGTAAAGTTTGTGATTTAAATATTTTATATATATTGATACGCTGAGCCCGTTGAAAACGGTTTAAAATGGTTGGGTTTGTGCAAATGTATGTAAAAGGCAGAATGAAGCATCTCTGACCCCACAAAGTATGTATATTTTTGATTGGCAGCAATAGCCAAGTCGATCTAGCCATGTCTAGTTCTATGTCCATGTCCATGTCTGGCTGTCCGTCCCACTGTCCGTCTATCCGATTGTATGAACGCGTCGATCTCAAAGTCTGTAAGAGCTAGAGACTGAAAATCCTACTATAGGTTCTCCGATTGCCCGCTCAGTTCGGGTATATTTTCGATAATCGATAACTTACAATCGATAACAATCGATATCGAAATTCTGTTTTTTGAGCTTATCTTATAGGTGTTAAGAGCTAGAGTCCTTTAACTAGACATTCACATTCTTTTATAGTATATTCAGATCAAGTATCTTTCATTTTATATCTATCACCAGTAGGTCAGGGTATGCCCTAGTCGTTCACTCCCGTCTAGAACACTCTTGTTGTTTATTTTTCTGAAATACTTATTAATATAAAAATGCATGTAAGCAGCATATTGACAGATTTTATAGCCTGGGACCGTTTTAACATCTGGTTGGCAACAGCTCGACAAGAGGCAATTGCAAAAGAGTTCGATAATTATCGAGACATATTTAATAATAACAAATAATAATAATAATAAAGCGCTACAGACAATTGGCTACATGTGCTTCACACATTCACATGTGTATTTAAACATAAGTTTAAAGGTGTGCATGTGTGTGTGTGCATGCGTGTATGTGTGTGTTTGTTAGCATGTGTGTGAAGCGGTCATAATTGGCAGAAATTAACGTGACCGTACAATCAATATTTATCGTCTATATAAAGTCCATGCATATATTCATACTTTATATAAGTATTTATATATTTATGAATTTATACATATGCGTGTGTGTGTGCGTGTATTTGTATGTGTGTATATATTTATTTGTATATTTATTCATAGCTGGTTGCCAGTAATTTGCCTTCGCCGCGTTTGCGTTTTAATTTAAATTCAAGTTGAAAGCTGTATTTTTTATACCCTGTAACCATTAAAAAAAAAAGGAACTTAAGTAGGGGTTTCATTTAGTTAGTAAGTTTAGCAGAGAAAGGCATTTTTGATTACATTTTTTATATTTGTTTTCAAGCTCAAGAACTTTTGTAGCTTTCGATATACATATATATGTATACTAGCGGGTATAACCCGGCCTTGCCCGTGGCACGTATGTTATAAAATCAATGTTCTCAAACAAATTTGAAATGATTTTGAAACTAATCGGACGGTAAACAAATAACTTTCATACAAACGTTTTCCGCCAATTTACCACTGTTGCGAGTGGAATTTCCCAAATCGCTGAAAGACGTATTCATCACATTTTTATGTACAGCTTTGAAAATAAGTTCGAAGCAAATCGGACACAATTTAAAACTTCGTACAAAAAATCTTTGAGTCGCATTCAACCCGAAAAAGTTTTGATTCTGCAAAAACTGTGAAACACGTATCAAATGATTTTTCTTATAAATCTTTGGAAACGAATTTGAGCGCGAAACGTCACCCACCAAATTTTTGATCTCCATTTCCTCCAAAGAGGAACGGATTTTTCGAAAAGTGTGAAACACCCCTCAAATGAATTTGAACAAAGATCTTTGAAAATAAGTTTGAGGCCGATCGGACGGTAAACAAAAAAGTTACATACAAACGTTTTTCGCGATTCGTCCACACTTGCGGGTGGAATTTCCCGAAACCCCGTCTTAACGTGCACCTACATCACATGAGGTAACTACAGTGAAAATTTCAGCTTCCTAGCTCTTACTGTTTGGGCTGTGCGTTGATCACCAATCAGTCAGTCAGTCAGTCAGGACAAACAGTTTTATATATAGAGATAATCTATGTAGCCTATAGGCTCTTGTATTTCAAAGGCTTTTCGCTCCTCTCAATACTGAGTAAATGATTTTCAAAATAAAACTTCAAAAGCAGATGAATAATTTTTCTATATTTTTTTTTTATTTTAACGAATCTCATAAAATTAATCCTAGCTAAAAAAAAACGACATTTTATAGACCGACATTTTTTAACCCGACTACGTGGTATCTTTGAGTCGAACACACTTCTGCTTGTCCGCAGCATATTTCTTTGTTTGTTGGCTTTGTTGCTGTTGAATGTGTTGATTTTGTCCATCAACAAACAAAAATGGCACGCAAATTATGAACCGCAAATGTGCGTGCGAGCCTGTCCAACATGGGCGTTGAATACACTTATACGCGTGGGTGTGGGTGTGGGCGTGAGTGTGGGCGTGTCAGTTGATGCAGCATATCGAGAATATATTTACAATCTGCGCGGCCACGAAACGCGATTCGCAATTCGCACAACGGCCACACATCTATTTTTAATGGACATATTTTCATATACGCCGGCATTTCATTTAAGTTTATTTTTTCCATTTTTTTCCTCTTTTTTCGGTCAGCGTAAAAGCCCGCGTTTATATCTGGACAAGCGTATTCACTTACATATCTCTCGTCTCTATTGAATCATCTTAAAGCTGATTAAAGCAAATATTTATATATCTCCATATTATGGCTTAATGAAAAACAAAACAATTTATTATTTAGTTCTTTCAAATATTTTATAAAATTATTTTTGCTTTGTTGAAGCAATTTTTGAAAGTTGTTTTTGTTTTTAATTTTCTAAAAATTTACCAAATGCCCAATCAACATTAACCTCGAAACTTGACTCTTATCTCAATACTGCATCAACTTTTTGACCACATGCTTCATCAGCTCGTCAACAGCAACTGCAACTGCGGCAAGTGGCAAGTGCCACACTCACACACACACGTGCTGAAGATGCAACACGTGGCCCTTGCGTGCCTATTTGCACTTGCCAAGTGCCAAGTGGTAAGTGGCAAGTTTACATTAAATACAATAAATGCTCGCCACAATTTATGCAATATCAGAATGGGCCATATGAGTTGCTGTTAAACACCGCATTATGCGGGCAACTTTGGCTAAAGTTCTGTGTTCTTTCATGCCACATAGAATATTAATAAATATTCATGTAAAGAACACCTCAGCATTCTATTTGAAGAAAAAACGTGAGAAGTTTGTCCTTAAGACAAATGGCAACTGGTTTTTGAAAGTCTATTAATATTTTAAGTACTCAATTTATATAAATTGATCTAAAAGCAGATTTTGAAAAATTTTGGTTTAAGAAGATTTTAATTTAAGCTTAGTTCTTGCAAGATAAGCGAGACCCAAAATCAGAATGTCTAAGAAGGGGACTCATATTCTAAGACTGTGAGAAGATTTTTATTTATCTATATTTTTTCTTATATTGACGCAGATATTATTCATGGGTATCTATTCCAAGTTTAAAAGCCTTTTCTCTCTCTCTCTCTTTCTCCTTTTCTCTTTCTCTCTCTCTATTTCAAACGCGATAAAAAATTTTATTTTGTAGAAACAGACGACAGGAGTAAAAAAATGTGTAAAATTTTTTAAAATTGATTTTGCGGATTTCAAAATATATTGAAAAATTGTAAATTGTCTGGTGTTTTTTTTCGAAAAGTATTGAAGAAACATAAATGAATTTTTTTAATATATGATAATTTTAATTTAATAATTTATTCTTAAATTTATTTCGAAAAAAATATATTTTAAAAAATGTTCTTATTTTTTTAAATTTTAAATTTATTTCGAAGTATATTAGGAAAAATAGTTTATGCATTGCATTTATTAAAGTGTCATTTACTAAGAGCCAATTATAAAAAATATGTTACTTTGCCCTCAAGCTGATTTAATTATCGAAACAAAACCAAAAAGCAATTAAAAATAATAACATTTTAAGCTCAACATTAATTGGCGAACTCTTCAACTAACTTTGAGAGCTGCAAATAATAGTTAAAATATTTACCTGCTGCTAAGCTGTTAACAATATTGAAATAGTTTTGAATTATACGTGTATCTGCAGATTGGCAGTGGAGCTCAGAAGTGCGAAAGTTTGGTGTTGCCAGACTAATTGCCAACTAGTTGCTCGTCAGTTGCCACATCTGATGCAACAATGAACTGAACTAACGGAGAAGTGTGCTGAAGCGCATTCAATATTCATATGCAGACGCATACCAACTCTAGTTGCCACTTGGCAAAGTGTTGGCCATATATACACACACATACTCCCACACCCACATATTCACATAAACATAAACATGTTTCGCACGTTGCCAGACCAACAATGCGAACTGTCCGCTGGCCCATCCGGCTACGCCCCACTGCAACAGAGTCCACTGTTTATCGATGATGTGCAAATTAAATTTTGAGTACGGCCTGGCAGTAAACTACGGTAAACACTGGCCAAGGGGGTGACAAGTAAAGGTGGTGCGGGGCGGTGCGGGGCGTTGGCAGACAGTGCACCTTGATGGATGCGATGCGCACGTGTCGCCGACCGCAATGCAACATATTTTTTACACTCCAGAATTATGGGCCAACAAGGTGGCGGGCAGGTTGAACAAATAAACAAACCCAGCTAACGGAACATTGTGGCCAACACACACAAATGAGAAATTTATAAACAAACGTAAAAACAGCAATGTCACTGGCGCCACCTAGTGCCCAGCGGTGGAGTTTGTGTTTATTCGCTTCGCTTTTTATGAATTGCATAAAACGCAGCAGCAACTTAAACCAGAAATAAAACTCAAAATGCAACTAATTTGCGAGGACAAAAGTGGGCGTGTTATTGCTGTGGGTGTGGCTGCTGGCTGCCGACTGTTGGTTGGGTGGCAACAACATTTACAGTTAGCTGTGGCTTTTGTTGTTAGTTCTGTGTGCATACCCTGGCAAAAATGAAATAAGGGCGTGCTTAAACAAACACATAAAGCTGAACAATGTAGGCATTGAAATAGTACCCCACATAGTCTACACTGAGTTCAGCATCATTGGATGCCATATTTACAATTATTAAACACTTTTAAATACTAGTTAACTTTACTCGCCGTCGCATACAAGTAAAACATACCCAAACATGGCTAAGCCCAAGGCAAATATCAAGCGCCGTGAAAGCAAGTCCATATTGCATCGTATTTCTTGGCACTCAAGTGCCATACACTTGCCACGGAAAAGTTATAGAACCACATTGTTGCGTCGTTGGCCACAGATCGAAGAGAACTTGAATATGGGCGCATTCTATGAGTATCGCAAGCAACGTCTCAGCCAGACAAACGGTTTCGTCACATCCATTTGCAGCCAGAGCTGCGAATTTTTATGTGCCCACAATTTTCTCCCAGCGTAAGATTTGCTTCACTTCTATGGCAAACCCAAGGAAAAAGAAAAATCCATTTTAACATGATTGTTACGCATCCAAAATTTAAACCATGAAATTTTTCGGCTACATAAAGAAAATTAAAGGTATTATGGTACATTATTAATTCGACTTTGATCTAATACTCAATGGAATTATTTTTATCTTAATTTACTCGACATTATCTCTGCTTCTATAAACCTATTTGAAAGTGCCGCCAAGTGCGTGTTTTTCAATTATCATTGTGATCAAACTTTATTAAATCTGAAGTCCTTAAATCAATGATAAAAAGCGAAAAATTAAAAGTAATTAACAGCATTTTGAGCATTCAGCAGAGTATTTCAATTAATAATACTTGATTCATATGCTTAACGCAGTAATACACTTGTTTTTTTTTATAATAATATTTAAATATCAAGTAGCGTATTACTGCGTATATGATGCAGAATTCACGTACTTTTCTTCAATGGAGAAAAGTTCAAATATTTTTAATTTAAAAATATTAAATTAAAATTGAATATTCATAGATAGGCTGTATTAATAAATTTGGGATTAATGCACTTTGAGTAGCCTTTAATAAGCATATTTAACAGCATTAACCTTTACCAAAGGTATGTAACTGGATTAAGTATAGTTTATGGCTAACTACTGGAATTCTGTACTGAATTCGACCATTCATATCATTCAATAATTTATTCGTTACAAAGTGAAATAGTCTATACTTTATTTATTATTATTTAATATTTTTCGTTTTATGTATATTTTAGATTTTTTGTAAACTCAAGGTTTTTTGACCTAAGTTTTAGATTCATCCGATTTGCTTGAAACTTATTTTCAAAGCTCTACATAGGAACTTAAGGAATACCTGTTTCAGCGATTTGGGTAATTCCACCCGCAGCAGTGGTAAATTGGTGGTAAATCAGTGTCAAAAACATTTGTAAAGCTTTTTGAGAAAATTTATTTTATACGTTCCAGGGGCAAGGCCGGGTTATACCCGCTTGTGTATCTATATAATTATCCTATCTTAAATTATATATATTTTTGTTCGTAGACATTATACAACTATTGTGAATATCCCAGCTTTATGGTATTTTGTATCAGCTTAGCAATTCATTATATATTTTCGATATTTTTTTCTATTCTGCTAATTAAACTTTATGCATTTGTAGCTTATTATTAAAGTCTAGTTCTTTAGCTCAACTGACAGACTGCAATTAATTTCAGCTGTTGCTTAAATTTGAGTTGCCTCAAAGATTGTTATAGGTAAGCCTAACCTAGGGCATTATTGGCTTCGACTTGGGCACTTTGGCCAAATTACACTTTGGCCTCTTCAGTTGTTGTTGTTGTTGACTCTTTGGGTTTTCCATGCGTAAGTTTTGTTTGTATAAGCCACGCTTAAGCATGTGTGGCAGCCCAGTGCGTCTGTGCTTGTTGCTGTGTGTGAGTGCGTGTGCGTGTGTATTAGTTGCTTGGTCGGTTTGCTGGTGCGTTTGTTTGTGGTTCGCCTAATCCTTTCATTTTCATAACTCGTCATAGAATGTAAACAAGATTAAGTTAGTTTTCTGTGCTGCTCAAGTGGCTTTAATCGCTTCGAGCTCGGGTACTGGTGGGTGTTGCAGCTGCAGCTGTAGCTGACGCTCTGGCCAGGACATACGGGCATGCAATATGCTTGGGCTTCGGCCTGGGCCTGGGTTTTGCCTGGTCTGTGGCTGTCGTCTGCCCACAACAAGTCCACCAAGTGACTGTTGCAATTGCCTTTTGTTGTTGTCCTTGCCGTTGCTGTTGCTGTAGCTGTGTTGCCTTTATACTAAAACTCGGCAAAAAGTTTTCGTATTAAAAAGTTGGACGTAAGGATTTCACAAAAGCTTCCGCCGCATTATATTGAGAGCTGATTTTGAGGGTCCCAAACATCCATTCCGCCCATCCGCCGATCCGCAAGGCAAGACGCCCACCCGCTGCGCTTATTCTTATTTGATTGTCAAGTGACACTGCAGTTGTTGTTGTTTTTGTTAGTTAGTTTGTTTGTTTGTTGGTTTGTTGCTGCCAGCACTAGTAGTAATTAAAGTTATTACAAATAAAAATTATATGCAGATTGTTCAGCAAAGTGCGCAATCAATAAATTGAGTGCCACAGCAAATCATTTTAAAATACATTTATTAAAAATTACAATCAAAAAATAAAAAATAAAGCCCAAGGCTATAAATTCAATGGGTAATCCAAAATGATGAAGTGGCGCTCCATAAATAAGGTCTTTCACTTTTTTCTATAATAATTTTCAACAAAGTCTCCTCTAATCTATTCATTTAATATGAAATTATAAAACTAAAGACATAAACGAATACAAATAAATCAATTCACTTTTTTTTAAATATTATTTTATCCTTTTGTCGACTGTTAACTAAAGTTTAAGTAGACAATTTGGTTTTATTTTTTTCTTTTATCACGAATTAAAAATAACTTCCTTTATTAATAGTTAAAATTAATTAATAAATGAATGCTAAAAACCTTAATAACATTTGAGAATTATAATATTAATATTATTAAATAAATAAATACTAAATACTTTTTCCTCGCGTTTAAAAAATATAATATTTGTATGATTTATAAATAAATACAAAAAAAAACAACCTTTTAAGCAATTTGAATAATCGCATAAAACAAAAAAAAGTATGTCTTAAAGTTGAAAAATAAAATATTTATATTAATTAATAAATAAATACTAGAACGCCTGCTTATATTTGTAAAATATATAAAAATATATTAATAAATTAAAAAATACATTTTAAAAGTATTAAATTAATATATAAATAAATACAAATAAAAACATAAAAGAAAAATCAATTGATATATTATGAAAAGCATTATTTTAATTAAAAAACAAAAAACCTTTAGCTGAAATTTGAATAAATAATAGTAATATTAATAAATAATTAAAAAAATTAAAAGAAAAATATTAATCAATAAATAAATACAAA
The DNA here is from genome assembly GCA_035045885.1 of Drosophila borealis. Taxonomy (NCBI): domain Eukaryota; kingdom Metazoa; phylum Arthropoda; class Insecta; order Diptera; family Drosophilidae; genus Drosophila; species Drosophila borealis. Next base: position 7,639,251 of record JAWNOR010000137.1, on the reverse strand, counting down.
CAAAAAACGTTTGCCTCAAATTGAAAAATATAATATTAATAATTATTAATAAAGAAATAAAAAAACCGTTTAATTTCATTTTAAAATTATAATATTAATTTATAATAAATACAAATAAACACCCTTTGCTGAAATTCGAAAAATAAAATAGATATATTAAATAATAATTAATTACAAAAAATAATAGGAACATTGTTTAATAAATATATTCAATTAAAACCTTTTACTCAAATTTAAATAATGGTCTAAACTCAATATTAGGTATACGTAATACTAAATAGGAGCTATGTCTGCTGTAAATTGAATTATTTCACAGCGTTAAATACGCCTACCTCAAGTACTTTAGAGAAGATTATATGCATTATACATCCTTTAGATATAACACACATGCATTGTGCTTTATGAGAACATAATCTTGTTAGGTTTCTCGTTGCTGCCGCATGAAATGCATTTCGTTTCAGCCAAATTCGACTCATTCCGCTGATAGCACTGAATAAGTACTTAAAGAGAATTTACTAACACATAAGCAAAATATTTATGAATGTGTCATTAAAGTTATAGCAAATGTGTGTGTTTTGCTTGATTGGATTTTCGGGCCGGAGCTGTCAAACTAAGCTGCGTTCAATAAACTAAAGCCGAGTGCAACTGCAGAATGCGGAGACAGGCTGCAGGCTGTAAACATAATTCGCAGGCGTCATATTTGTTAAGTGTGCGGCTTTCGGGCTTGCAATATTTAATGCAAGGCCTTTTTGGAATCGAGGGCCGGGCAAAGCCTCAGAAGCTCGAATTCGACCCGCCCTCCAAGTGCTGGGCCGTCAACCCAGCAACACTTAGACCTCAGACCACACGGACCGCACAAAATAATCAAGTTTTGTTTTGCTGCTCGATTTGGATTTGCCGCATGGGCGGTCCATGCCCACTAACAGCAATTTGTGCGCCCATTCGCTTGCTTGATTGCGGCGGTTTTTGGGGGCGTGGCTGGCTCACGCCTCAACATACCGATGCGTACTCGGCATATGCGAATTTCCTGTAATAGATCTTGTGGCAAACATAAACTGCATGTTAAATGCCTTTGCCTGCGGCCCACACACACACGCACCCGCACGCACACATACGCTCACTGATGAGCTCAATAGCTAAAGGCTGTGGTGTGCGTGTGTGTGTGTGTGTCTTTGTGTGTATGCGATGTGCGTGCGTCATGCTCAAATGATAAATTGTTACAGGCACGACCTGGCGGGCAGGCAACGTTGTTGAAGTATGCCGAAGAGTAGCAGCAGCCGCTAGGGGGGCGGGCGGGGGTGCGGCGTGTGCATTACCATGTTGCAAGCTGAAGATGGAGCAGCAGTTCTGATAGCCAGAGATAACATACAATGCATAATAGTTGATGCCACACAATTTACACATATTAAGTAATACCTACCGGTAACTGCTAAGACGACTGTGTGCCTTGCCTCGCCCCCTCTCACTCTCCCTCACCCGCTCTCAGTGTGTGTGATAAGTGTGCAGCGGTCAACGCTAGCACCAACTAGACAAATTGCAACAACATATCCTTTGGTTAGCTAAGGATTCAATGCCCTCGTTTGCATAAACGATTATTCTCGATTCGTATAAACGTAACCAAATGAAGTCATGTGTACTACTTATGCATTTGCCCAGCTAAAGCTTGGGCTTTTCAAGTCGGAACATCTGTGTGTTTTCGAATGGATTACTAAGTTGGCATAATTAAAAATGCTAATAAAAGAGACGGTTAATATGTATTTATGTATCTACAGGCATCTAGTTGAGTTAACTAAGATTTAGCACCAAGTGAGCTAATATTGTGTGTGTTAGTTCTTCCCTTTTTTAACTATATCTATAACTAAAGGCAAATTTAAGGAAAAAAAGGATAACTACAAATTAACCTTCAAAGCATTTATAATTTATCGGTTCAGCGCTTTGCCATTAATATTTCCTTCCTATCTACTTAATACTCTAATACAAATGTCTTTACTCTATTTAATACATATTTCCCCCTTTTAATTTATTATGTATTTAAATATATTTATTTATTATAACAATGTATTATATATTCCAAATTAAATATTTTTGTATTCTTATTAGGCTTTTAGCTTTATAAATAAATATTTCTATGTATTAACTACATAGTTTTTAATAAAAAATAAAAATAAAATAAATTTGAAACAGCAACTTCTCGCTTGCTAGTTCAACGCTCAGCTATTAAAGCTGTCAAAGCTCTACGACACGTTTGCTAAGCTATTTTTCGTTGTTGTTGTTGATTATTTTCACACAAGCATTGATCAAAGCCTTTTCCCACTTGCAGAACGGAATTTTCAAAGCCCAAAAGGGATTTATTTTATAAAGTTGATTGCTATTTTTCTTGTTCATTGAAGGTTAGTCTTTTGAGCAAAATATTATGCAAAATATGCATAAACCTCTTTTCTAATTTCGTCTAGTTAATGAATAAACTAAAGCTTAAACTGAGAAAAGATTTCTCTACGTACTGAGCCCAAACGCCAGCGAGGACATTGTTGTTGCTGCATATCCTTAGGCGAGTTCAGCTCACAATGACTCATCTTGAAACTATCTGATTGCACATGAGATACAGATATAGCATACCCCTTCCGCTTGCAATTATTTAAGCACAGCCAAATGTACCCTATTCAAACAGCAAAAGGATGTGCGCTTTAAGTGCTTTGACGCTTTTATTTTGCCAATAAATTGTGTTTTGCGTACTTTGTGGGTCAGCCGGAAATGTATTTTGATTTAAAATGCGTAAAGCGTTGCGTATACGTAATGTGAGCCCAGTTGCAAACCCAATAAACGAGCCAGTGTATGTCTCCCCCAGGCTGGGGTTCGCCGTGGAATGGAGTTTGAGTGCAGTTGCTTTTCTGCTGCCTTTGCCTTTGCCTGGGCGCTGCATGTCAAGTGGAAAATTAAGATTGATTACGGCAGATAAGCCGTTGAATTTACAACGAATTTAATTGATTGCATGTGCACTCGAGTGTGTGTGTGCGCGTGTGTGTGCCAGCGTGTGTGTGAGTCTGAATATTGTATTTGTGTTACATGTCAACCTTCAAGTGGCAGCCTGTCAATTGCTTAGCGCCCAACGTCGAAATGCTCAACTTGCAATTTAATTGCATGGCCAGCCAAAAGGTTTTTCCATTTTCTTTATTTTCTTTTCCTTATTTGTTGTTGTTGTCGAGCTGCGAGCAGCGAGCTGCTAGCTCCGCACACCTGGCAACAGCTCGTTAAGGTGCCAACAACGGGTTCACAAAAGAAAAGCTGCGGTAATAAGGCAAAGATGATGGCAGCCGCAGCCACAGCCGTGGCAGCAGCAGCAGCAGCAAAGCGCAGCAGCAGTAGCAAAATTTGTGGCGGTTTTGATACCCTATACATTGTATAGGAATGCCAGGCGGGCTTTATGAAAATTAATAGATAAATAACAATATAGCTGTTCAAAGTGCTTCGTTGTTAAATATATACATAAAGTTAAATATTATATTGAATAAAAATAGATAAAGTTGTATATGGTATGGAACCAAAGGGGGAAGCTGCTCACAGATATCATAATTTTATTTTACAATATTTAAACAAAGAAGTATATTGAAAGCAATATTATTATTATTAGCATTTCCCGGAATATATGTTTAATGCTTTTATAAAATAATAATACCTGAATAAAAACTTAATTTAATTTTTGTATAAAAATAAATCTGAATGGAACTATACTTAATTTTGCACAGAAAAAATTTGTATAGAATCTATATGTATAAATATATTTTAAAATATATCTTGATGAAATTTATATTACATTTTTTATAAAAGTATATCTTGATAGAATTATTTAATATCTTATATATTTTATAAAAATAGATCTGGATAAAATCTAAATTTAATTTTTTTTTTAATTATCTTGATTGAATCTATATTTAATTTGTTTATAAAAACACATCTGGCTAGAAAGTATATTTAATTTTTTCCAAAAATCTGAATGGAACTATACTTAGTTTTGCATATAAAAAATTTGTATAGAATCTATATGTATAAATATATTTTAAAATATATCTTGATGAAATTTATATTACATTTTTTATAAAAGTATATCTTGATAGAATTATTTAATATCTTATAAAAAAAGGGAAGAATATGAATTTATTTTTTTATTAGAATAAAAATTGATAGAATCTATATTTATTTATTTTATATCAATAAATATATCAATTTTTCCTTATGAAAATATATGTTGATAGAATCTATATTTATATATTTTATAAAAATAGATCTGGATAAAATCTAAATTTAATTTTTTTTAATTATCTTGATTGAATCTAAATTTTATTTGTTTATAAAAACACATCTGGATAGAAAGTATATTTAATTTTTTCCAAAATTATATTTGGATGATTCTATATTTAATTTTTTATTTTTTATAAATATTTCTGGATGAAACAGATCTGAATAGAATCTTTCTTTATTTATATTTAAAAAACATAGTTTGTTAGAATATAAATGGATTATTTATTAATCAAATTTATTTTGATTGAATCTATTTTAAATTTGTTTATAAAAATACATCTGGATAGAGGCTATATTAAATGTTTTTATTAAAATATGGCTTAATATAATCGATCGTTAATTTTTGAATAATGTATCTTGATAGTCTCGCGTATTGCTCTAGCAATGGTCATTAAGCAAGCCTAAAGCAGTTTTTGAAAATATATTAAACAAAGCATTTAGTTTGAAAAAAAGCTTCTTAAATCCAATACAATATAACATTATCTTAACTAAGCTTATCTTATCTTTTACAAGCTAAACCTGTCCCCACATTCTTTTATTAAGCTCAGCTACAGTCAGATGATAGATGAAGGATCCTTTCATTGATTAAATTTTTTCCAGGGAATTCATATGTGAGGCATGCCTTGTTTAGTTTTTGGTTTCTTGTGATCCTTGTTGTTGCTCTTGTGGTTGCTGCTTGTTATGCCATTTTATACCCAGCGTGTTGGAGCAAATGCTTATGTTTGTTTACTTATGCATGCGTGCGAGTGTTGGTCGCGTGTTTGTGTGGGTGTGTGTGTGTGTGTGTGGAGCTGTATCTGCAGCTTGTATCTATGAATGTAAGTCGCTCTCTGTAAGGGTGTGTGTAAGGCTCATTTCAATAACAAAACGAGCTCAAGTCACTTGTTCTCACAACTGACGCACTTAACTGAAAATATTATACAGAGACAAACAAGGCGGAAACTGAGCAAACGACGCTTTCCAAGCCTGCACTACCCGTCTCTCTCCCACTCTCCCTCGCTCTGCTTGGTCTCTGCATTTTAACCAGATAATGATGGCTAATCAGCTGTCTCCGCAAACCTGACAACTTAATGCAAATGTTTTTGTCTCCGAATCAATTGGTCTCAAAACGATACACACGAGTGGTGGGCTTTAAGTTTTCCAATTAACCTGCTGGCTTTTCGGGCTTTTCTATATACACGTAATACTATCTCTCCCTCTCGCTCTCTCTCTCTCTCTCTCGCTGCGGCGAACAAAAGTTTCTACCTGCATTTGTCACAGCATTTATGATATAAGTGCACGAGAGGGGGCGGGGGGCGGGAGAAGAAGATTCGTTTGCTGTTCACTGGGTTTTATCTAATAAAATCTAGAGTGTTTAATCCTTTGCACTCGGCTGCCGTTCAACCTTGTTCAACTGCTGCAGCAGCACCCATTTTGGCTGGGCAACCGATGGCAGTCTTCGCAGCCGGAGCCGCAGTCGCATTTGCAGTCAAAGTCGCAGTCACAGTTACCAGCTGCGGCTGTGAATCCATTGCAAATTTTGTACGTCGTTTGCCTTTTTGCATGCACGTGCTATTTATGTTCAATGGGATATAAGAACTATGACAACAGCTTTGCACAATAGTTTAGAGATATGTGAGTTTTGTCCTTAAGGTGAAAAGCTAGAAATGTAATGCGGAGTGTACAAATTTTTTTGTTATATTTTGTATATTAAAGCTGAAAGATAATTTAAAAAAAATTATTTACATCAGTGTTTTTTCATAATTGACGAAAACCTAAAACACTAACAGATCAGATTTGCGAAATTCCACAAAATATGTAAATTAAGCTGAAGTATTAAATATAAATATTTCGCATTAAACTTAAGAAAAAAATATTATTATTTATTTCTATAGTATTCATTTATTCATTTGGTGATTTTGATTTATATTTGTTTAATTGTTAAATATATGAATATGAATACTATTTATTATATTTAGTCCTATTTAAGTTAAGCTTGAGTATTAAATTTGTCCCTCAAAAATATTCCACTCAAAACTTGCCAAATATGATGAGTTCTTATTTTTATTGTATTTAGTTTCTTGATTTATATCGTATATACAGTATTTGTTTAAAAGTAAATTGTTAAGTATATTCAAAAACAGTTTTTAATGTATTTGTTCCTCGCCGTAAATGGGCTGTTTAAATATATATTTTCTTTGTTTATTATGAGTATATATATCAAACTGTTTTTCCTGATTCACTGACTGACTGACTGATTGGTGAAAAACGCACAGCCCATACCGTAAGAGCTAGGAAACTGGAATTTTCACTGTAGTTACCTTATGCACGTTTTGGAAAATTCCACTCGCAAGTGTGGAAAAATCGCGAAATACATTTGTATGTAACATTTTTGTTTACCATCCGATAGGCCTCAAGTTTTTTTTTGAAATATCTTTGTTTAAATTCATTTAAGGGGTGTTTCACACATTTCGTGGTGGCAATGGGGGTCAAAGATTTGGTGGGTGACGTTTCGCGATCAAATTAATTTCCAAGAATCTATATGAAAAATCATTTGATACGTATTTCACATTTTTCGCAAAATCAGAACATATTCGGTAAGATTCACTTGGTGAAGTTTTAAGTTTTGTCCGATTTGCATCGAACTCATTTTTAAAGCTCTACATAAGAGTTTAACGAAAACATGTTTCAGCCATTTGGGAAATTTCACCCATTAAATTGACGGTAAACGGTTGATTGAAAGAATAAAAGATCTTTGAGAGAATTTATTTTAGATGTGATACGGGCAAGACCAGGGTATACCCGCTGGTTTAGTTATATATTCACTTAATCTTTAGCAAACTTTGATTGTTGTAGATATCTTGTGCTCATAATAGATACACAATATTTGTAGTGTATTTGGGGTGCGTTATGTGCTTACTCTTCTTGCTATTTTCTAAAAATTCATTTCGTTGTCTGGTCCAGCTCGCTGCACAATGCAAAGGCGATGCAATCGCCGACTGATAAAGGCAACGGCAGGCTGTGGGGCGGGTGGATGGCTTCTCTGGTCTGCCTAGCTACCACTGGCCAGGACACGGCACATTGCGTTGTGCTCCATTCGGCACTCGATCAAATTACTTATTGTAGCCGCGCCGCAGGATGCGCAAGTGCCATTAATACAAATAAAGTGACACAAATACAGGCATAGCCCAGGCAACTATCTGTATAAGGCAACGTTGGCCGGCGGCGAGAGCGGGGGAACCGCCGGCTGTGGGCAGGTATCGTAGTAGTCGGCTTGCTGTATGCCATAACTGGCCATGGTGCTGCCATGGCCATAACTTTTGCCCACTGCTGTAGATTTAGCCAAGTGGAAGACTAATCTCTGAATTCGCCAGCACAAGCGACGGCAGCTACAGCGGCAGCGCCATCGGCCGAGGCAGCGACAGCGACAGCAAAACTTTGAACAATGGGCAAGAAAAGTTTAGAAACTAGTCGTCGGTGAGCATGTCAACTGTGCGCAAGAACAACGAGCAGCATTTTGCTTGACGGCGGGCGGTCCAGCTCCTGTTTGTCCTTCTGCGGGGCGTCGCTATGCAACGAGGCGTTAAAACAGCCAGCCAGCCAGCCAGGTGCGGGTGGGCGGTGGGTGGCGGCACCTGGTTCGGGTTAGAGTATAGAAGAAAAACTAAGAAAACAAAAAAAAAAAGAAAAAGTGTAGCTAGAATTACAAGAAGGTGCAGTCGATTAAGCTCTTTGATAGATTTTTCAATTTGCATCCTTGCTGCCAGCTAGGATAAACAGCTGAAGCGACCGATTTGTTGACCCGAGCGCAGCAACAAAGCGGCCTTCAATTTGCTCTTGCCGTCTGTCTGGCAGATAAACAGTGCCGACCCCCATTCTACCCGCCCCCAGGGAAGGTCACAGGTCGCGCTGACTCGCGGGCCAGCACCATCTCGCGTCCCCGCCGGCTGAGGCGACAACAAGCTGGCGCACAAAAAGCCGACAGCTGCCCTTGAGCTGCTGTCAGTTCGCTTGGCTTTCTTTCACACACATAAAACGCTTAAAGTGGGTAGATTAGCTGCGTGCTGGACCAGGGCTTGGCTAATGTGCGTATTTAGTGGGCAAGAAATAAACTAGCTAAGGTATAGTCGAGCGTAAGAGGTGAACTAAAGTTTATTTAGGGTGGATCCAAAAAAAAGAGCAGAATAATTATCCCCACTTTTTTCTTTTTGGCTTCAACTATATCTAAATGAACACGAGCTAGAACGTACTTTTTTCATTCATAATATATAAGGCTCTTAGTGCAAATCATGGGGCATGTGAGTTAAATTTATTTCTTAAGAAAAAATTTAAGCAAAAAAATAAAATTTTAATCAATGATTGCCAAATATTTTTCAAACCTATTTTCACCAGCTAGCTAAACATGTGCGTTTTTTATAGTATTTTACATTTATATTACAGGATAAATATTTGAACTAAGACTTACTTTTTTGCTAGTTATACACCTTGCCATGCTTAGCTTATATGTTTTTTGATTTTTACTTTTGGCTTACATTGTAACTTGGTGTAAATTATAAATTATTTTATTTATTTTTTCGGTAAATTTCTTTTAACAAATATCTCAAATTTATTCTTGCACCAACAGTGCGTATGAATAATGCGTTGTACAGAATTTAAATATTTATTTGGAATATCCCAATGTAAGGAAAATATTTAAAATAATTTTTGCACATTGAAAAATGTTCGTTTATTTGAGGACTTTTTGATATGTAAAGAGCGGAATTAGCAAACAAAAGAATCCGAAGCACGCTAAAACTTCAATAATAATTAATTAAAGTGCAGTTGAATTACCCGAAAATACATAATATATTAATATATATATTAATGTTAAAATAAGTGTTAAGTTTCAGTTTGGGTCACAAATTTATAAATTGCGTTTCGAAATACATTATTAATTCTTTTTTTTAATAATATTTACAAAAGTTTGTTCAGAAGAGGGGTTTTAAGACTTGCTTGTGAATTTATTTAAGTACATTAATTCAGCTAAACTGATAGGCATAAAAAAAATTCATATTTTATTGCGGCACATAAAAAATAGCAACAAATTTAAAAAGGAAATTGAAAGCTTATAGCCTAGAACACTTTAATATATTTTAATAAAATAAAAATAATTTAATTGACTGGAATATATTCGAGCACATTATTTAAAAGTTAATGGAGCGTATGAGTATTTTATTTATATTAAAATAGAGAGAAAAAATAGGGGGAGAAAGAACGGGAGAGAGAGAGAGATATAAAGTAAAGAAAAAAGCGATAGAGAGAGATAGAGGGAGAAAAAGAAAGAGAGAGTGAAAAAGAGAAGAAGAAAGGGAAAGAGAGAGAAAGAAAAAGAAAAAGAGAAAGAGAAAGTGAAATAGAGAGAGATAGAGACAGAAAGAGAGAAAAAGGTAGGGAAAGAGAGAGAGAGAGAGAGAGTAAAAAAGAGAAAGAGAAAGTGAAAGTGAGATAGAGAGAGATAGAGACGGAAAAAGAGAGAGGTAGGGAAAGAGAGAGAGACGCAAAGGGAGGGAGAGAGATAAGAGAGAGGGAGAGAGAAAGCGGAAGAAAGCGGATAGAGGGAGACAGAGAGAGACAGAAATAGAGGGAGAGCGATACATGGAGAAAGATAGAGAAAGTGAAAGAGAGAGAGACATAAAGGAGAAAGAGAGAGAGCATTGCTTAGTCTAAGTAAACCTGAACCATATTTACCGATATTTTTTTTCAATATTATTTTAACTTGATTTTCTTGAATTTTTATTGCGCTGCCAAATGCTGCGCCCATATGTAGGCAATGTTTTTTTTCGTTTGCCCATTTTGCTGAGCTCATTGCCAACGTTGATGGCATGGCCCGGCATATGTCACCCCACATATGCCACCCCTCGCCCTTTTTGAGGCAATGGCAGTCGAATATATTTACAAGGTGTTGCTGTAGCTGCTGCTGTCGATATTTTACGGGCTCTGCGATTGGTGGTGAGGACAGCAACGCGACAGGAGGGAAGAGGGCAACAGAATTTATGTTTGCGCCTGTGCGCCAAGTCAATGAATTGCAACAAATTTCGCCTGCTTGCGGCTTGTTAGGCGGCATTTATTTATTTATTTATCGCGCGTTACCTTTGCCCGTGTAATAAAGACACAATTTGAAGGGGCGCGGCGCAGGCGGCCAAATGAGAGGGGGGCAACGACAGGAGGGGGGCAGCTCTGTCAGGTGTCGCCGCTTGCTCTGTGACTTTTGTGTGTGGTTAAAATTTTTTAACTCCATGCGGCCAGGCATGCGGAACGATGGGGGGAGCGTGTAATGGTGGAAGGGGCGGGTTGGGGCCTGGGAGCTGGTTTGAGGTAGTCGCATTGCGCGTTCATTTGGATTTATGTTGTGTTACGGATTTTTGTGGCCTATAAATTGTAATTACTTTAACGCTAAATGAGTTTTTGGCTCAGGCATTAGCTGACATTTCGCCCATTAAATGTTGTTGCTCAACTTGATTTTTTTTCATTATTTTCTCTCGAGCAGGTTGTTGCAATGCTCGTAATTTAAATTGGTTGCTTTCATAATGTGATTGGCCTGACTGAACAAAATGCTCGATACAGCTTTGCAACGTTGGGTTTATAATCAAAAGCCATATATCAACTGAGCAGGGCCACAAATAATCTGCCAAGCCGAACGATTTATAGACATTTGCAGGTGAAACGAGCGAGCGAGCGAGCAAAATGTACAAACTTTGACCTCTGCCATTTGCCACCACTTCAAACTAAACAAATTCACACGACACAAGACATGACAAAGTCACAGGAGCAGGGAAATCAGACAGTGACGGAGGGGGGAGTGGGGGGGGGGGGAGGCTGACATACACTAGCTGGCACCGACTGATGGGTCTCTGTGGCTGGGCCACTGGGCGCACACTTCAAACCACTCAACTAGTCATAGACTAAATACTTGTGAGGCCATTTGAAAAGCGTCGCGCGGGGTTGATGGAGGGGTGGGGGGCTGGAGGGAGGGGCATCGTCATATGCCCAAACCAGATGCCCCTTGGCAAATAACGTTTTGCAAAATCGGCCGCAATTGCCAAACTAGCCAAATTAGAGAATATGCAAATGCAAGCAACATGCAAATCGGATGATGAGGGGGGGGGGAGAGTCGGGGTGGAGAGGAGCCACCGGAGTCAATGTGCCTGGGCCATGCAGACTTGAGCGAGCGACAGTTTAGAGATGTGCGAGACAGCTCCGAGAGTCTGCTGCGATTCGCTTGCGAATGTGACTCAAGTGACTCAAGGCAGTGAATGTTGCAGATGAGATACATTTTCAAAAGATACTTTTGCCAGATGTGCTCAAAGTATATTTAAATTGAATATCTTTAACAATCTAGGATTATGTTTGAAATGAAATATCTTTAAAAACCCAATATGCATCTAGTTTTAAAATTCTTGGATCATATTTATATAAGAAATCTTTCAGAATTTGGCATATGTGTAGTTTTATGATTCTTGTATTATATTTAAACGAAGTATCTTTCATAATCCTTCTAGTTTTATAATTCTTAGATTATATTTGAAAAAAGTATCTTAAACTTGGATCATATTTTAAAGTGAAATATCTTTAAGAATCAGGCATTCTTGGATTATATCTAAATGAAGTATATTTTAGAATCTGGCTATTTTTATAACAAACATTTACCTCATAATAATAATTCTTAGATTATTTTTTAAAATGAAATCTATTTAACAATGGATTAATGGAATCCTGGATTATATTTTAATGAAATATTTTTAAAATATCTTTAAGCATTCATCTTTTTTTACATATCTTGTCCATTAAAATTTTACGCAGAATGTTGTGAACTCTCGCAGTTGAATGCACCACAAATTTTTCTTCAAATGTTTTTATTTTTTTTATCTTATTCCCAGTTGTGGCTGCAGATTTTTTAACAAATACATAATTTTTTTGTAGTATTTTTTAGTTGTTGCACCAAATGCCAATTATATTTGCCACGGAATTTGTAAACATGGCTCGAGGGTATTTAGGTCCCCATGAAAACATTTTCAAATGTATTTTTTTGTTACAAATTTTCAATGCTTGCATTTTGTTATATACAATTTTGAGAACCCTCGAAAATGTTATACCAAACTGGCAGAAAACCATTCTATTTAGCTATAAAAAAAGAAGATTCTTTGAAGAAAAGTGTTGACATTTTTTTATTAATTCTGGAGTAACGCAGTTTTGACCAATTAGTTGGGGACAGTTTTTTATTCATTATTTTATTAACGTATTTTATATTCTAGAAGATAAATTATATAAATAACTATTTATTTTATTTATGTCTTTTATATATATATATTTATTTTATTTAATATTTATATTTATATTCATGATCCTTTTTTTATATTTTACAAGATAAACTAATTCTATAAAAAAAACTAAATTAGTTTATATTTGTATCTTATTAATTTTTTTATTGCTAATTGATGGAAGCTTATTATCATATTTATATGCATTATTTTATGTATTCCTTTTTATATATTTTACAAGGTACATTTTAACTAATACTGTTTATATATTTATTTCCATAATTTAAACTATAAAAAAATTAAAATTTATTTTTATAATTTATATTCAAATACATTATTTTATTTATGTCCTATTTTACAAGATAAATAATATTATTTATATATGTATTTTAATTATTACAAATTTAATATTCTTGCTTTTATGCGCTCAATAACAAATTAATCAAACAAAAACAATTGTCAATTGCTGTTGAATTTGAAGAGGCGTCTTTCTTTTTGCTGGCTTGATTTTGATTCTTTTCATGCAAAACGTTGTCCATCGTTTTTAATCAATTGGAGTTAGAGATATACAAAAATCTTCCACAGTGTTCACTTGCGACGGTAAAGGAAGTTTTCGTAAAAATTTTACCTTATTAGCTCCTATAGTCTTCAAGTTATAGTCAAGACAAGTGGTAAAACCCCTCAGCTGTCATTATGACAATATATCCCGCAAGCAGATATTTTTTCACATATCAAACTGTGCCCTTTGAGCTAACTGAATCAAAGTTTGGGGCGCATCTCTAGGCCAAACAACGTATGTCTTTATTGTCATCACCATTGCCAGCAGTCATCAACATGAGCCCAGCAGCAGCGTGTTGCAAGTTCAACAAATTAAACAAACTCTCTGGCTCTCTCTGTGTCTGCTTCATTATCGTTATCAACAACATTATCATTATCATTATTATGATTGTGCATGTCGGAGAGAAAATGGGAAAAGTGTGCTTCCAACTGGCTGCTGTGGTTCGTTTGTCGTCTTAATCGAGGCTGCAGAACTTTTTGGCCAGCAATCATTCTGGTATGTTGAATGTTTCGCTGTTGACGTGTTGTTGGCCAACCGAAACTAACACTAACTAAAATGGCCAACTCGCCCATTGGGCGACAACTATTACATTTTGGCCAAATGCCGTGCAAAATTTAGTGCAATTAAAAGTCAATTGAAGCGCCGCAAAATGTTGCAATTTTGAAATGAACTTAAATAATAGAATAATGGTAACCAGAATTTGCAGAGTTCGGCGTGCACGACTAGGCGATGACCTGTAATCTTTAAACATGGCATTCCACATAACTTTTTTCTTGAATACACGCTTGTTTGGCAGCTGCGTGCGCGTGAACCCTCCACTTCGTGGTTAGCCCACTGCGGTATTCCGGCGAGTGCTGCGTATCAGCGAAGAGTTTTCCTTTTAGCCATTGCCAACTTATAATAGCCGAGCTGCTCAGTGAAAGCCCTGGATTAAGCGTTAAACTCAGACTGAATTTCGTGCAGGCGGCTCAGCCAGAGGCAGTTATAGGGCTGCATATGCTTTTTCTTTTTCTTCTGGTGTTTTTAATTTTTTTTATTTTTTTTTTTTTTGGAACCAATGCTTACTCATAAATCCCAGTCCATGGCCCTGGCCTTTGGGGTCGACACACACATACGCACACACACACGTGCGCGCGCGAGCAGAGAGACAACGAGAACCGATTGCATTTGGGTATTGGGGATTAACGTTGCCTGAAACTGTTAAAATGAAATCCGTTCGTATGTCGCCGACAACGCTGAGACCCTTGTACAAACTGTCGCTGCTTACAACAGCAACAACAACAAAAGGAAACACAACAATAAAACGCAGAGAGAGAGAGAGAGAGTGAGAGGCAGTGGAAAAAAAATGACAAAAAGGCATTTGTAGCCATAAAAACAGTGCAATTTGTATTTGAAATTGCCGCAAAATCCCAGCAGCAGTCAACGGGCCCAGTCGACGCAGCAGCTCAACAGCTGAATATGTATGAAATTGACGTTGGCTCCGACCGAAAACATAAGCCTGCCACGGTTTCACTGCAGCAAACGTAACAGTAGCAGAAGCAGTAGCAGTAGCAGCAGCAGCAGCTGACAGCAGTAGCTGACAGCAACAGCATCCTTCGTGTGCTGGCAGTCAAATCCACCCGGGTGTTGTTTTTGCAGCGACGCGTAACGCTCCGCGCGTTTTACGCTGCGTTGCGTGCGTGCGTCGCATCGAGCTCATTGTTTTTGTGGTGTGCGTGCGCCCGTCTGTGTGTCTGTCTGTGCTGTGTGTGCTTGTGGTGTGCGCTTAAAGGTAAGCAATTTGTTCACGTACGTATGAAAGTGTGTGCAAGTGTTCGTTTGAGTTTTAACCCAGTGGCGTAAAATTTAACAAGTGATTTTAATATTTAATTACATTTGCTTAAGCACTACTTAGTGAAACATTTTCTAGTTTTTCGCATATCCTGTAAATACAAAATTAACAAAGTAGGGTATGATACATTTGCCCGTAGCTATAATTGGAATGTCTACCTTACATATAAATCAGGACTAATTAGTTGCATTTTTCTTTCCTCATAAAAAAAAAACTATTTCATTTTTAATTGAATTATTTGGGCTTGTAACGAAAAATCTAATAGCATATATAATATAGTAAAAATATATATTCTTCAGTATATGCGCTCAACTTTTTTAGACAACAACAAATATAAGCTTTAATATGTGATCTGGGAGATACTTATTATATCCACACATTAATCTATATATTCAAATAAATCTATATAGGGTATTTCCGAGTCGATCACTCCTTACTAAAGCGTTCTTTTTTGTTTTTGCTTATCCTCCTTTGTCTGTTATTAACATTAATGAATTGTTAGTTAGTTCTCTATGCGAATAGGATACAGGATATATTTCTTGCTACTCGGTTTAATACTTGGGGTACGTTGCGGTTAGATTTAATTACTTATTATCATTTTTAAAGTACTGTACATCCTTGAGAAATAAATATATGACATATGTGCATATTATGCATATTGGGATATACATCACTATATAAATTATTAAATTACATATATTAGATGGTTATGAGGCAATATAACTCTGTCTGAGCTAAAATATGTAAGATCATGTGCTTATAGATCCGACAAATATAATAAATACATTTACTTTTATTTAACACTTATTTGAAATATAATTAAGTTAATAGGAAAGTTTTACTTGTAAATCTAAACGTTCGCCAAAAAGTATTTAATAAGTATTTTGTTCGGTAAGGTTGTGGTTGAGCACATTGGCTGTCATAGGGTTAACTAGTCTATTTTTGATGGTTGCCTTCGAAACTGAAGTTTGCAGCGGAATCTGAAGTGGCAGCTGTTGCATTTGTTTTTGTTGCTGCTGCTGCTACTGCTGGTGAGGTAAAAACCGCAAACAACAAGCCGAATGCAGCAACTGATGGAATAGAAGACAGTCTAACAGAATAACTAAGTAAAAAGATAAGAGGCTAAGAGCAAAGGGGCTTGTCATCAGGTGGGGTAAGCAGACACGCATCATGAGCATTAGAAGCAAAGCGCATCGAGGACCGCAATCAATATTTTATCAAAGCAAATGCGCTGCAAAGCAAAATAAAAAAGAAATAATAAAAAGAAGAAGACCAAGATGATGCACAAGTAGAGGAAGAAGAAGCAGAAGCATTGGAATTAGAAGTCGGAGAAGAGCCACAAAGAGAAATCTAGAGAATTTGAAAGAGAGTTTTTTATGGAACACTGTCTAAGACGTCGAAACAACGCCAAAGATTGAACTGGCCAAAAGGAAGGACGTAACCGAAGAGTTGTTATGGAGTAAGGGGGGGAGGGGGTGGAGGGGGGATGTGAGAGCGCAGGGGCTATTTACTATTCATGCTAAGCCATGGCGTGTGCAAAAGAAAACGGCAAACAATGAAAAGCAAAGCACACGAAAAGCCAGACCAAGGCACGAGCATGAATAATAAAAGAATCAGCGCCCATGAAAACTCCAGCTCAAGGCAAGAAAACCGATGTATATATGACCCACGGGATCCAAGCAGGAGAAAAAGAGATAGATAGATAGTAGAGAGAGGGAGAGAGAGAAAGAGGGAGAGATAGTGAGCCCTCGCTCACTGTCGGCAGTTGGGCAAACTTTCATTAAGCTACTTCAACAGATTCGTTTAATAATTGATTGAAAACGCAGTCTGCCAAATGTCATCAATCATAAGTATTGCAATCAATTAATTTTGCCCTGGCTTATTGCCAGGCAACTGGCCCAGGAACAATTCCACTACGCTGTAAAGGACCTTTGCATTTCAATTTCAAATGCAGTTCGAGTCAATTGCATGGCTGACCAGTTTACTGGTCATGTTTTCAACTGTTTAGAGCGGAAATGTTTCTGTGTGGGCGGTGAACGTCGGTGGTGATGGTGTGGGAGCAGGGGCAGGGGCAGGGGCGTCAACGATGTTAGCAATTTGCCAAAAAGGCTGCTAAATGGAAATTTGCCCAACACTTGAGTTGGACGCGTGTCAAATTAACATTCGTGACACGATTTAACACGAACAGCAGCTCGTGTTAGCAGAACGTATTAGGCACAACAACAGTAAAGCAACCACAAATCACGAACGGACACGATCAAAAACGAGCCAACACGAATCAACATAGTTGGTGCACCAACGAAGTAAACAATTGTGACACGATTTAACACGAACAGCAGCTCGTGTTAGCAGAACGCGTGTTTTTATTAGGCACAAATACAGTAAACAATTACAAAACACGAACTGACACGAACTAACACGAGGCAACACGAATCAAAATAGCTTAGCATGGCTCACTAATGAAGTTAACAATTGTTACACAATTTAACACGAACAGCAGCTCGTGTTAGCAGAACGCGTGTTTGTATTAGGCACAACAACAGTGAAGCAACCACAAAACACGAACTGACACGAGTGTGCACTAGCTAAAACGAGGCAACGCGATGTAACACGAGTCTATAAAAGTCAACATAGCTAAGCACTCGACACGCGCCCATCTCTAACAAAGTAGCCCGTACGGGAGTTGGGCTTTCCATGTGTCTTGACTGTCACTTGCAGCACATAACAAAGTGTCAATAAACGTATTTGGCCAAAAAAAAAGGAGGCATGCAGCAGCAGCAGCAGCGGCAGTTGCAGCAAAAGAACAGGCAAAACAGCTTCTCAAAATATGTGCCGTACACAATGCTCAGCCAGAGCCTGTGGCTCATGTTTGTTGTCTCGGCTACCGTTTCGGGCCAAGTTGATTAAGCTCTTGCCAAAAGGTGTTAGCAGGCACTTGCCACGTGTGTCTCTCTCTCTCTCTCTCTTTCTCTGTGCGTGTATGTGTGTGTGCGTATGGAACATAGCCAAAATGAGTTCTGTTTGTGAGTCCTGTGAAGCAGCATGTGATTTGTTCCTGCTAAATAATGGGTATGCAGTAATTGCATTTCAAAGTTGTAATATCTATATGACTGCGATTGGACTCATTCAGTGGGGAGTCTCTTTTTTATAGGCTCCTGTAATAATAGAAAAGTAAAATTTCTATCAAATAATTTGATATTGCTATGTTTTTATCATTTTTATTTTCAATATAAGTATATATAAATAAATTTTTGAGTAGCTTGATAATAATATAATTATTAAGTTATTAGGTCAAAGGCTAAAATTTCATAGTAAATACAGTGAATACTCTCCCAATGGATTAAGCTGACTTTCCAGTTGAGCGGACCTTCATAAAAAAAAATTTAAGTTACAATATCAAAGGTAGAACTTCATGGTATACAGTAAAAACCAACGAAGAGTCATTTTAAGCTGAGTCTGATCTTGTCAAATTATAATATATAATATATAATTCTTATAATATATGATATAATATAAAATGATATCCCTTCAAGAGAGTTTCCACTGTAATCTAATTTTAATAATATAATATACATTATTAAAAAATATTATATATGATAAATAAATATTTAAAAATGGAAAGATCGACAAATGAGTAATAACATATAAAATAATATTATTATATTACACTATATTATATTAACTTATAATTAATTATAATAGCATATAATACAATATTTATAATCTAAACAAAAGGAGCATTTTCCATTTAAATAAAATTGGGAATTATATATTTCCAAAATCTATAATTTAAATGTACACATAGGTATTTAAAGGTAGATATAGGGATTATAATAATATTACTTTGCTCAGAAAATGCACAGCATTCTCTATTTCTTGTAATTATGCTTGTATATAATTTCTATTTTTGTACATAATCAACCAGTTTTTCGTTTCTAAAAGTAACTGTTGCTGCTGCTACTGTAACTGCTGCTCCTACTCCTGTCAATAGCAGTAGTCGTAGTCGTGGCGCTGCCCAGTACCGATTTGTTGACCTGACCGCAAAAGTTTTTAAGCCCATTTCACTTGAAAATTATAACTGGCAGTCAGCTGCTAAGCTGAAGTGAAATTGCAGCGCCAACTAACCACATACTGTACGGCAAACTATCCATGCATACTCATGCACTCACACAGACACGGACTCACACATGCTCACACTCACACACTGATAGAGGGCCGAAAATTTGTCGAGAGCTCGGCCCAAAAAAGTAGGCTAATGCCACTTTCGAGTAGTTGGCCGCAGAGTCGCAGTGAAGTGTGGCTGCAAGTGCACTTGTTACCAATTAAGCTAATCCGTCAGATAATTAGTAACATAACACACACACACACCAGCACACGCATACACACACACACTCAGCCGCTCTGCTGGCAGCTCTTGTTGCTGCTGCTGCTGCTGCCTCGGCACATGCAATTTATAGCCGCACGTGGTTGTTGCATTGCATGTATCACGTGACACTTGATTTCCGGCGCAGTTCCCAGTTCGCTTTGCCTGCCTCTCTCCCCGCTGCCTGTCCTGCTCTGGCATTCCTCTTGCTCCGCAGGCAGCCTGTTTGCTTTGCTTTTCTTTGCGACTTTTCTAATTTGGACTCTGGCACAACATGCAACCAAGTCATCGTCCGTCGTCGTCGTCGTCGCCGTCGCGAAAATTTGTGGCTGGCACCTTATTAAAAGCGCCCAGCAGCTGAGCATGAGCTGGAGCTGTAGCTGGGAGTCAGGACCTTTAGCGTTGACAACGTAGCCACATCCTAAAACTGATTCTCATCCGGGGCTCGCTCGCTTCGTCTTCGTCAACTGCAGTTGCAAATTGGCTGGCAAATGCCGTTGCCTGCTTTTAGGCTGGCTTATTAAAATTTCAGCGTGTTCATTTGCCAGTAAGTCAGCGGCTGCAGAGGGGGGCGCGTTGTAAACTAGGCGACTTTCGGGATTACCCAACAACTAGTTAATGTTTGATTTGCCTGCCAGCCAGCCAGCCCGACTGAGCGACACACATGGCTGCATTTCGGTGGCATACCCTTTATCCACAACACCCCAAACAGCCTCCCCTTCACCTACCCCCACCCCACTTGTGCCTGTCGCAAAGTTTTCACTACCTTTAAACTGTGTTGCCAACCTCAAGCTGTCAAAATTTGCTGGCGAACTTGCGCAGGCTGTCAACTTGGAGCTGTGGTCATATATTGAAAATACTTATTACTTTTTGTGGCATTGCATTAATTTTATATATTCGTTAAGCAGCGAACGTGAAAATTAAGCAATTTAATATTTATTATGTTCTTAACACTTATCTCATATATAAAATATATAACGTATATTATTAAATTATATTAAAATATACATGAAACCAGGAAACAAATTTTAAATCAAATATCATTAAAAACACATGTTAAAGTTAACTCAGCTGTGAAATGGAGTACATTATTAATATATATGAAATCAAAAATATATAAATATATATGAAATCATACATACATGTATATTTTAATATAATTTAATAATATACGTTATATATATAGCTATAGATTAATATACATATAATCATAAATATATATTAATTTATATTCATCATAAAGATTAATTTTAAATCAAAAATCAGCCCCTACATTAAAAATAACTTTGAAAGTTATCTCAGCTGTAAACGGGTGTACATTTATTTTTCATTATTAAATTTTCGCATATTTTCTGTCAATA
Organism: Drosophila borealis; assembly: GCA_035045885.1. Taxonomy (NCBI): domain Eukaryota; kingdom Metazoa; phylum Arthropoda; class Insecta; order Diptera; family Drosophilidae; genus Drosophila; species Drosophila borealis. The sequence goes on along the minus strand of JAWNOR010000137.1, from coordinate 7,618,565 downwards.
ATTTTGGCAATATGGCAAAATAATTATAATATGAAATCATATTCGAAAACAAATTAATAAAAAGGAATATGTCAATGCAAGTTGTATGTATGTCTGAATTACAGCACAAAATAATTTTAAATTTGCAGAATATTATATAATTGTGTTATGCAATGCATTATGTTAACATTGACGAATTTTTATACACTTGTATTATAACTTTGTAATGAAATATGTGATGCATAGAAGGAGAAAGATCGAACTTCATAAAGTATGCATATTCTAGATGAGCATCAACAGACGAGATTTATTTCCACAATGTGCCCTACCTATTTGCAAAATCGTATCATCATCGGACCACTATATGATATGGCTGCAATAGCAAAGATCGGTTAAAAAGTAGGTTCTTCTTCATTTGAAAAGCTTCTTTGTTTAAGAACATATTCTACATATATGCATCTGATTACTATGTGGGTCAATAATGAAGTTCTTATCTTATCTTGACTAACCTCTGTATTTACTATTAAAACTATTCTGCTAATATATAAGCCAAATCTTATCAAGATCGAATTATTATATTATATTATATAGCTGTCAGTTCGGTCAAAAAACGAGTTTGTGTATAACCAAAAATTCTGTTTTCCAACATATTCTCATTGCAAAATCGTAAATCAAATGACTGGAAGGGTATCAAATCTTCGGCTTGCCTAAGATATCCTTACTTTCTCATTATTATTTCGGGTCCATAATTTTATTTATTAAGCAGAAGGTGTGGATATATTTATACTGCTTTCACCAAAGCTGATTGTGAACTAAAAAAGCTAAAGGAAAAAACTAAATTATAGATTTTCTCTTATAATACACAATAACTAGATACTTATAGCATTATTTATCAACAATTTTTTACAGACTTAAACCGATATCTTCAACAGGATTTTGTCAAATATTCATATAATCAAAAGCGTTTTACTGTATCGAATAACACATAGGTAAGTACGTTTGAAAGTTTTTTGGCCTTGCTATTTTTACTTTTTCACTCGAAATACCATATAACATAATAATGTCATAAGAACGTGCTTTTTTATGGTCATTTCATATACGCAAGCATTTGAATATTATTCTATATAAAAACAATTTCGTTGAGCATCCTCATAATTCTAATACTCTCTCTACCTACCATTCCAATTGAGTTAAAAAAATAAAAGGACATTGCTCTAATTTGTTTCTAAGTGCGGCAATCTTCAGCAGCAAAAAAACAACAACAGGAACAAGAACAGCAATGCAAAACTCTAATGGCTAATTAAATGGCTTGAATTACAAGCCAACAATATTAAAATATTACAAAATAAAACTTTTTCTGCGGCCTCTCGCTGAGATTTAGCATTTGCGATATTAACCCCCGTCCTTCCCCTCGCCTTGGCACGCGCAAATGCCAAAATGTTAGCCCAATGCTTCCAATGAGGCCGAAGCCAAAAATATTCAACGAAAACTTTTCACATTAAATAAAATACAAAATGCCCATTAACAGTTCGAGTGGATAAACTCGGTTTGCATTTCCACACACCGCCCACACATAGACGCCCACATATACAGGGAGCACAACACACACCCACACACACACACTCTCACATAGGGGGGCGTTTGCAAACAAAAATTGAATTTCGTTTCGAGGCTCAAAACTCAAAATCGCGCTCGTTGTTAGGGGTAGATTTGAAGAGCCGAAAGAGGGGCAGGGCGGGCCACGGGCGTAGCTATTGGGGACTACAAAATGATGGCAAGCGTCGAAGGCGCATTGTTGTTGTCATGTATTGTTATTGTTGTTGTTGTAGCTGGTATGGCATACAATAAAATACGAACGAACGACAACAAAGAAGTACAAATTAAATCCCAATTGGAGTTGACCGCAAAATGGAAAAGACCACAAAATTATAACCACAACGATGTGGGTGGCGGGTAGAAGCAGCCGGCCGGCTTTAGGGGAGGTGTAGGGGGGGGGGGGGCATGCAACAACTTGGCAGCACTGCCAAAGGGGCTGACGATATTGTGGGTGGTCTCCCCTGCCCCCAGCACAACAAATCGAGGCAGCAGATAAGCAGCGCCAACTTGTGTTTTGTTCGAGGGCGTTGTGGCGCGCTTGGGGCACAATTATTGCTGGCACTGGGCGCATTGTCTACACCCCTCAGTCCTCTTACCTGGCCCTCACACGTTCTGTTTCGCTCTGTTACACATAGTTGGTAACGTGGTCTTATTTTGGCAATTGATCTGGTAATCGAACCAAAGCACAACGCTCACATTTAGTTTTTGGCTAGGCCAATCCGGGCGAAATTGATATTTATATTTAACGTAAGCTAACAATAAGCCAGGCCAATCACACACACACACACACATACAAACACACACACGCATACTCTCACACAATGGTAATGTACACAGGGCGTATGCTTAATGTGGCCAAGTGACTGGCGGATTTCCTTTTGTGCAGCATTCAGCCTCGATTGTAGCCAGTTATCTATTTATAGAACGCTTCTGCAGCGGGTAGCATGGGCCAAAAAGGCCGCGCTCCAGGTTAAGTTAGGCCCACAATTTGTATAGAAATCTTCTATAAACAGCACAACAATACATGAGAAATAGATTGAAATAAAATAAGGAATAACAATTGCGTTGCAAATAAAATAATACTGATATACTTATTTATATTAGAATAACAATTAATAATAAAACCCTAATCAAATATAATTATAACTTAAACCTATCAGATTCCCTTCCCAAAATAAATAAAATAATATAAATAGAAAGAAACAAGAAATAACAATTTTAACATATATCTTAATTAATAAATTTAAAGCTTTTCTTGAAAAAAAAAATAAAAGGATAATTAGATAGACTTATTTCGATAAGAAAATTAACAATTCGGCTAAAACGAAAAAATAATATAATTTATTTATTTATTAAACAATCCTTTTCTTATTTTACTTAATTTTTTAAATCGTTTTTTATTTGTTATCTTTCTTAGGAATATATAAAATTGCTCATCTACATTAAATGCACTAGTAAAAATAATTTATTCATATATTAGTATGACTTAATTTAAAACTATTTAAAAGATTACTAACAGTGCGTAGATTATGCTAAGTCATCTTGATTTTAACTTAATAAGACTTTTCATTTATAAAACACCTTCAACTCTCTAAAGCACTTATTTCCCTTTTTCTCCAATTTTAACACAATTATCCATTAATTATATAATAATACAAATATATCTCGCTTTTAGCTTAACTTAAACACTTTTGTATATATTAGCAAGTCTTTCGATTTTAAGAAAAACTTTTTTTATAAAAGACATTTTGTCAGATTTTTAGAATCGCGAATCGCCTTAGGCATGATTTTAAAGTCAGTTTTATTAATTTTAAAATTTCTTAAAACAATTTATTAACTATTGGCAAAAAGCAGACAAAATGACTTTTAAGTAATATATTTTTCTGTCGGCAGCCAAATTTTATTATCTTAGCTAGATTTTTTGTGATAAAATATTGTCTAACTATTGTCAAAAGTGGTTCAGAGTTAATTAACGCGACAAAGAAATAATTATACTTGATCGTCTCATAATCAGTCCGCTTTGAAACTGTTTTTATAATCTAATCAGTCACATATTAGTTTAAAGCCTCTATCGTACTATCAATTTAATGATTGGCAAAAAAGTATGCAGTAAAAAACAGTTGCAGTTTGAGTATTCTTATTTTTTTATGGCGTACATAGGACCTCACTAATTTTGAACTGCTTTCTAACTGAATCAATTTTAAACCATTTTCCGAACTGTTTCTAACTTATTTTAGAACCTGTTCATAGCAGAATTTTCTGGACTTATTTTGAGACCCTTTGTGAAATTTCCAGCTGCTTTTAATCCCGAACTTTTTTAGCAGTTGTCGTGAATCCAATTTTGAACCACTTTTGAGCTAGTCCTTAAACACTACTTTAAATCTCAAAAGGCAGCATTTATAATAGTCGTATAGAAGAGTGATTTCTTTGGCTAAAGTAAAGTGTTTCCATACACAGTTTGTACAGGGCACAAACGAGTCGAGCCCTTACCAATGTAATTATAATAAGTTATTTACAGTCTGTGTGTATCTTTAACTGGGCGTCGCGTGTTCCACATTATAATTAGCCAACAACAGCTACAACAACAACAGCAACAACAATAATGACAACAATTGCAATGGTTGGTCTCGTATGGCCACGTCAAAGTTTGGCCTATAAATCGTAGCGCCAAAATTTAAATTAAAACCAAATAAATTAAACGCCTTTCATTGAAGATTAATGGCCTTAAAGCAGCCGCATTCTGTGGATGCTGTGTACTGTGGGCTGAGTGGGTGTTGGTCGGTGGGATGGGTGAGGGGTGAGGGGGCGCTGCCAGCGTCTCGCTTTGTACGCTTGACTGCGAATTTTATGGTTGATGGATTTTCAGCTTTGGCGCGAGAAGGCTCCATAGTGCACAGCCGGAGCTGGAGCACAACCCAAAGCCTGAATCGGAGCTGGAGTTGGAGCCAGCTCTCCAGTGCCAAAAGGCACAAATGGCTTAATCTGCGGCAATGGCAGCTACTATAACTTAGGCTAGCTTTAAGGCTAACTATTTTGGCTTGGCCAAAACTTAAAGGTCGCCATTAGAGCACGTGCCTAATTCAATTGCCTTGTCAGCTGAATATTTCCAGCACGTGCCATTAAAGGTTCACATGAAAGCAAATAATTCGATTGCTAAAACAAATGCATTCGAAGTTCCGGGAACTAGTTCAAATAAAATATATGTATAAATCTGTTTGTGAATTATAAAGCAACTGTTGTGCACATGTTAGAATTATATAAGAACTGTTCAAACTGTTTTGTGTGCTATGAGAAGATTAGAGTTGGGCTTGGAACGGAAGTGCTCTGGGAATTCGTGGAACCTCTAAAAATGTTGCGAAATGGGCAAAATTTAAAAAGATAGGCGGGGATGCCAATATTACCGACGTAGCCAGATCTGTTTTTAAACCCTTGTAGAGGAAATTATTATATTGTCATGAGATGTGTGACGCATTGAAAAAGACATCGCCGAGCCCATAAAGTATTTATATTCTAGATCAACATCAATAACCGAGTAAATATAGTCATGTACGACTTCTGACTGTCCATCCATCCGTCCGTCCGTCTGTACGTCTGTCTGTTTCTATGCGATATAGTCTCTCAGCTTTACAGCTATCGACTTGAAGCTTTGTTTTTATGCGTCTCTCTGTTCCACGCAGTACATATGTCGAACACCTATGTATATCATAAAGTTGCCAAGTGAACAATTGGTCTAAAAGAAGGTTACTGTATGGAAAGTTAAAATAATCTCATCAAACTCATTCACGAGCTTCACTATTCTCATATATCTGCAAAATAGTAAGGCAAATGTCTGGAAGGGTATTAAATCTTAGGCATGCCAAAGATATTTTTACAATCTCGTCATTTTTTATAGAACTTAAATCTTAATGCAAAATATTGTATAGTAAATATACATATGTGCCGTGCCCATCTTCAGTTACGACAACTTAAAATAGACAGCAGATTGTTTTATTAATATTCACTCAAGACGAGCTCTTACATAATGCTCCATTGTGTCATTAAAGTGCCTTAATCGATTTGTAGTTCGAATATGAATTCTTTTTTATTTTTATTTATTCGTTATTCCCAAATTAATACAATATTTATTTTTATTTATTTGTGTCTGCCTTTGAAAAACAATTCAGTTTGAATTGATTTGGGCTGAAGGCAATGCACATGATTTGTTTAACAACTTTTCAAAATACTTGTTTTCGAATTGCAGAAAGCGTGCCCCCAGCCATATTCATTATTATATAAATTTGAACTATATACATTTAAGCGCTTATTCCAAATAAAAATCAAGCACAAACTTTATAGAATTCAAAAGTAGCCTCGCATATTATTGGAATATTTAAAGAGTATTTATTTTAACCATTTACCAAAACCTAGCGTAAACAGCTTGCGACATAATATTTATCATCATTAATCAGCATAGAGTACAAAGTTCTTTCTCTCTGTCTCTCTTGAAATATGAAGTTTGAGCCCGAAGATGGCAGCGATAATCTCTGCAAATCGCTTGAGTTTTTACTAGAGTTATGTCTATGGGCGAAAAGTGGGTTAAATTCTTGTTGTTGTTGTTGTTGTTGTTGTTGGCGCATCTAGAGCTCCTTGGCACTCCCAGCTGGAGGAGCAGCTGCTGCCACATGCTTGCAAATTGTCAAGTTGCGGTTGCGCTTTAAATTATGCAGCCGGGGGAGGGTTGGGGCAGGATGCGGCACAAGCAGCAGCAGCCTGGCTGGCATCCTTTAACATAACAGTTGCAAAATTTTGAGAGCTGCAAGCAGCTGAATTTATATGCAGCTTAGTTGCAACCCAAAAATTCTACAAATTTTAATAATAATGAGCAGCACACACACACACAGCTGGGTGTGTCTGTGTGTGTGTGTGTGTGTTGCTTTATTATTTTAGCAGCACATGTCTACACACACGCTCGCATACACACACACACACACACAACCGCACGCACACATTGTTCAGCTAAAAATTGGATTGCAGCTGACGCTTGGCAAAGGCAAAGCAACAAAAAAAAATGAATGCCGTCCCTCTGCCACCCACATGCCAACATAATAATATTATGTTGCAGCTGCCAAGGCGCAGAGATCGTTGCTGCAACTGTTTGTTTAGCAGAGAGCAGAGAGCAGGGGCTCAGTCAGAGGAGAGGGGGAAGGGGGGGCTACGCTGTGTGCCGCAGAAGGACGACTGCAGCCTGGCTGTTGCTGCTGCTGCTGCTGCTAAGGACAACACGATATGTATGTGGCGACGTGTGGTCGCAAATGATATTAACAATTCATTAATTAACCTCGTTTCGTTTGGGTTATGATGAGAAGGACAACGACGACGGCGGCGACGGAAGGACGACTGCACCTGAGCAGCACCATGTCCAGAAGCCCAAAAATACCGCTCGTCATTGTTCAGGGTAACAGCAACAGCAGCAGCAGCAGCAGCAGCTGGCCAAAAGCTTAGTCGTATGTGCATATTTATACAGTTAGCTGAGTTGATGGCAACGCCCACCTCTCAATCCCCCAGCTGCTTTACGCTAAGTTATCTTTGAACTACTCATAAAGCTCACATACGGGTTTTTCCAGAAACCCTACCGAAAACCAACTGTGAGCAGAAAACTCCAATGATATTCAAATGTAGGTTGTTCCAACAAACGTGCCAAAGTAAACTGCGAAAAGAAAGAATACATAAGACTTGCAAGCAGCCTGTTCCGAGAAAATCCAAAATCTGCGCGAAGAAATGGGTTTTTTTTAAACATCTCTGCAAATTTTTGGATTTGTTTTGTTGCAAATTTCTCGATTCAATAATAAGTCCGAACAATTTTTATTACTATTGAGAAGATTTTATTGATCAATATGGAACGGTAATAAATTATGGAAGATTTTGTAGAATGCACTTAAAAAGCGTAAACGGATGCTGAAAATATTTTCACTTCTTTCTTTATACATTTTTATTTAAATGTATTTAAGTTTATTTACTATAAGCGTGTTTTTGATCAAAACTTTTTAAGTTTGAAACCAAACAAAAATAAAACGTCCACCAAAGACCCGTTGAAGATAGGTTTTTTGTAGGCGAATTGATAGAGTAGCGAGATTTGGAAGTTTTTAATTTCCGACGCGACAAGGTTGACTTTTTAAGCAGCGCAATCCGCTAAGCTACAAATGTGGATATCAGCTTTCAAAGTTAGCTTTGAAGTTGAGCTACATACAAAACGCAAATGAGTGTGGGTTTGTTCCCGAAAACATAAAAGGCTACATTTTAAAGTGCATTTTTAGCAAATTATTAAATTAATTTCCATAGTCGACCAAAAATTGTTGCATTTGGTAACAGTTATTTGAGCTAGCTTACAAAAGTGCTATTGGCTTGTTTTCGGTTTCTGGCACGATATTTTTGGACATTTTGGCAAAGTAAGCCAAGCCTGGGTGTTCTCGAAATGTAGAATGCCAAATTGTAAAGTTAACAATTTTTAGCTCATTGTTATTATTTGTTTAATTATTATTATGAATAGGTAATAATTAAACAAAAATTGTATAATGTGGTAGACGTTTCATAAATTGGCTTACAAAAGCGATATTGGGTTGCTTTTGATTTCTGGCTCGCCCCTTTTGGCCATTTGAACTGCAAAGTAAGCCAAGCTACAAACGTTGATACCCATTTTCATTCGCAACCAGCTCCTAGCCTAGTTGCTCTGACATATTAAATAATTAATGTTTAATGCATACAGAAAGAGTGAGAGTGAGGGAGACGGAGAGGGAGCGCAGGCAGAGGGACACCCAGGTTGCCGTTGGCAGGGACACGCAGCGGGTCTGGGAAACAGTTTCCCCGAAGCCAGCCGAAACTCGGCTGCTGTTTAACAAAAATAAGTGGAAACTAAACTCAACTAAACCAAACAACTCGTTCAACGCTCCAGGGGGGGTTGGAGACGCCCACGTTCGTTCTTCGCTCATAAATAAAAGATAATTTAATGTTTTT